>OY728143.1:1412365006-1413089963 GCA_963277665.1 Viscum album | reverse complement strand
AGAAATGGGTATCACAGTACCAAGGAATACTAAAGGTCTAGGTAGTAGACTAATTATACAATAAGAATCAAGTGCAAAAAAGAGATCTGATAACAACATCCCTATGAAGTAGAGGAAAACCCTAGAGTGGAAAACCAGGTTCAAAAATATAGAGTTATACAGAATTCAAAAATGTAATGGATCAATCTTCCCCTAATCACCATCATCATCACCACCGTCATCATCGTTCTCATCCTCACTGGCATCTCTAGCCTCGTCGTCGTCCTCTTCATCGTCCCTAAGCTCATCATCGGCCCCCTCCTCATCCTCGGCCCATTCCTTGCCCTCAGCCCCATCCTCGCCCTCGGCCCCCATCCTCTCCCTCATCCTCATCCTCATCCTCTCCCTCGTCCTCTTTAGCATCCTCATCATCATCAGGAACGTCATCATCTAGACAACCACTAGAGCTGCTGCCTGGTGCATTGGATAATGCACCCATCGACGACATAAATGTTTGACAAGTCGCGCTAGCCTCTGGTGGAAGTGATGAAGATAAAGCTTTAATCAGTTTCATAAATTCTTTGTCCATCGTTTGAACTTGTACTTCCAACTTCGTGACCCTTTTATCAGACTGTCTTGCATGCTCCTTGACCTATTCCAACATTGTGGTACTAGAATGGATACCTGGAGAGGACCAATACCTCGTCGGGACTATATTCTTACCAGGTCGGTAGCGTACTTGACCAGAGTGCTCCTCTCCCAAAACCTGATATAAATGATCGTGTGGCCAAAATTGTCAGGATCCTAGGCATCAAGAGCCTCTAAAGAAGCCTATTAAAAATATTAATAGATTAATAAATTTCAAAATAGATATTAAACTTTGAAATAAACAAATAAAAACTTACAATCTTTTCTTGGGTTGATTCATTTACCGCAGTTCCATCTTTTTTCCTTCTACTCGAGCAAAACAATTTTGCCCGAGGGATACGTCCTTCAATATTCAACTTGTGCTTCTGTAATGAAATTGAAACAATATAAAGTGAAAGTATAATCATATATTCAATATTCAATAAATTACATAATTTTAGTAGGAAACAATAAAAAGGGAAAGTCCTAAAAAAAATTATAAACGACTATATCGTACCAGCTGCCTCTCATGATCTGACATAGTTGTGCGCCCCAAAGTGTGGAGGTATTGCTTTGAATCAATGTTTTTTTTGTTTTTTTCAGAATATTACTAAATAATGTTTAATAATAAATAAGATTATATTAATTGAAAATATGAAAACTCTAATTTAAATACCTCATATGAGATTAATACCTTAAATTTAGTAGTCACCCAATGGGTAATCATTTGGCGATATTGCTCTATCGGGAAGTCATCCATAATAGTTAATGTCTCTAACTCCGTTCCCACTCTATCACACCATCCAACATACAGGTCATGCTTATAAGCTCTCCAAAGATCTCCTAACTCTTTTAAACGCACTGGTCGTGCACCTTCGCCATCAGGGAAGTTAAACCGAAGCTGAAACCCAATAGATTAGTTCATATAAATAAAAAAAATACTACATTAAATCCAATAGATTTTTTACCCATATTTGTGCCCACACATTATCTTTGACTTTGTGTGGCAGATGTCTCCAAGATAGAGGGGTGACCGGAATGATATCGAAGTATTTTGCTAGTGTCGCCAAAAAACCCCGACATTACTGCCCATATTTCTCAATCATTTGTCCATCAATATTGTATTCAACCATCAACTGTGTCTGGCGGTTCCATACTACACGCAAGAGAGTACGCCCCCTCCCCCGACTCTTATCTGTAGATGAATCTGTTATTAAATAAAAATAATATCAGTACAAGTTATAATAAAATAAATTTTGGTATAAAAATTTGATAGAGTTATATAAATATACCTGTGGTAGTCTGATCAATGGGTGTCACTGGATGTGCAGAAGCTGAAGGAATATCCTATATAGGTGGAGTGTCCCTCAGTGTATGCTCCTCAGCCACATACTGTGTCGCAGCAGGAGTCGAAGAAGGTGGAATATAATAGCTCGGAGATAGTGAACTAGAAGCAAAAGATGATGGCATAAACGTCTGACCAACTGGTAGTGTAAACATCGGAGGTCTAAATATCTCATGTGTCCCTGAAGACACACCAAGATCAAAATGGGGCGAAAAAGATACGTCTGTGGCAGTGGATTTTCTAACTCTCACCCCACGAGCCATCGTACCACCGGCCTCAGAACTGGGACTACTAGATGATTGTCCATCTCTGACACCACCCCCCTCCTACCACCAGCCTCTCTACTGGGATCAATATCAGGCTCCTCATCAGATATCTCTCGTCTAGGGGTCGATCCTGAAAAAAAGTTTAACACAAAAGTAAACACATTATATTATAAGTTATTGAAATATTTATATTTTAAATAAAATACTCACAATAGGGATGAGTGGAGGAACACCCATCTGTATCATGCGACGATTATTATCTGTCATCTTTTCCATCGCCTCACTTCAATGGGTGTCCATTTCCTGCAATGAAAACAAATATAGAAGTAATTAGAAACAGATAACTAATGTGTAACCCAACAAAAATATAGAAAAACCATTCTGATAAAAAAAACATAAAGTAAAAGAACATTTATGGTGGTTTGAAGGTAAGTACTATGATACACACTCTTAATGATGTAGGTGAAATATGTAGGTGAGAACACGACTGTATGATTCTATATATTTCCCACCACAACTTCAGGTTCACAATCAACTCTGACAATTTAGCTATTGGCGTCATCATAAGTAATAAACAGATTGCTCCCAATTTCAGTAGGGATAGTGTCAACTTCATCATCACCATCATAAAAAACATGTCTGGGATTTACTTCAATAATTACACCGAATTTAGGATGATGATAATCTTTGACATAAAAAAAGTGTTTCACCATTAATGCCAATACATATGGTTCATCGGTGGCAAGAGTGCGAGTCCTGTCAATAACTCAAAATCCACAATCATCAATAAAGGTGCCTTGCCTCGTCATTGAATCAAACCATTGACATTTCATCATTGTGAATCGACCATGCGAGTAATAATCCAAAATAAATATTTTCTCCACGACTCCATAATAAGAAACATTTTCAGAACGAGGTCTAGTATCTGATGAACTGGCATAACAGTCTGTTGTGGCAGTTAACATAACACCATTATGCTGTGTTCTCATGTTTCTTGCTCATTCAGTGATAATAAATTTGTATCCATTGATCACAAGTGATTTACAAGAACAAACAATTTTATGAGGACCAAAAGCCAAAGATTTTATTTCCTCAGAAACAGAGTCTGCAAGAAAACTCGATACCTGAAATATAAACAAATAGTAAAGTTAATTAAATATTATTTTTATTTAGTTATTATAGAAATATTTTTACCTTCAATTTCAACCAAACAGAAAACCCTTTGCTATGCAAAGTATCTTTCCTTCTCAAAGATAAAGAACGATGCTTTCTATATATCAATTCTTTATGTTCCCTGTAGATAAAAATAACAATAGTTTAACAAATATTTAAAATTACAAGAGATAAGATAAGAGATACATGTAAAATTTACGTACTTGATATACTCATCGAACAAATCACAATTGAACAACACTGTGCGATGTGCCATCTCTCGCTCTTTAAGGCTTAATGTCGTCAATGTATATGATCCTGGAATTCCTCCTGTTAGAGGAAGTGATGGAAAACTGGGTTCAATTATCCCATATTGTTCTTTTCATTTCTCATTGGTCTGTTTATTCTCATAGTAAGATCATACAAATACATTGCGCAGAAATCTATACATTCTTGATCCAAGTAACCATTCATAATAGAACCTTCGGGATAATTCATGTTCCGAACATATTATTTCAATGTGCACATGTTTCTTTCAGTTGGATACATCCAATGGAAAGCAAGGGTCCTCTAAGAAGTATTTTGGTTGGAAGATGGACAGTCAGATGCAACATGAATGTAAAAAATGATGGAGGGAATATTCTCTCTAACTCACACAAAATTAATGGTGTCTCTGGCAACAGTTTTTTTCAAGAAGGATTTGGAAAAACTCCTAGCACAAAGATCTCTAAAAAAATAGCACAACCAAATAACTGAGACTCTAACATTATTGGACAGGAGATGACAGATTGTTATTGGAATCAACTCATGCAATAGGATGTGATAATCATGAGTCTTCAAAGATTTCATATTCAACTATTTTCTATTTACCCATTTTGATATATTTCTTGAATAGACATCAGGAACTTTAATAGTCTCTAGCACTTCCAGAAATTGATTTTTTCAGCAGGTGTCATCACATAAGAAGCACATGGAACTTTCCATTTATTTTCACTGATACAGACGAGATGCAATTCTGGTCTGATCCCCCAATCTACTAAGTCACGCCAAGATTGTAAATCATCTTTTGTCTTCCCCTTGACATTTAGAAGAATCAAAAGCAACATTTCACATATATTCTTTTCAATGTGCATTACGTCTAAGCAATGACGTAACAAGTTGGTTGAACAATACAACAACTCAAGAATATACTCTTCTCCTTCCAATTGTAACAGGTATCATTGGAAACATTTTTCCTCTTTCTATATTTCATTACACCCTTCCCAAATGAATAACCGAAATATTTCAATTCATTAAGCACATCTGTTCTAGACTTACGCTGAGGTGGATCGTCATTCTCCATGGTATTTTCAAATCCTCGACGATTGTTTCTATATGGATGGTTCATTGGAAAGAATCGTCGATGTCCCATAAAACTAAAACTACGATGATATTTCAGTCTTCTCAATCGATTATTCTTCATACAAATAGGGATATGACAATTTTCCTTTTGTGCTCTATCCAGACATCATTGTATAAGCAGGAAAATCATGGATCGTCCACATAAGCGCAACATGCATCTGAAATATGTCTTTCAAACATGCATCGTATGTGGGCACACCCACATACCAAATAAGTTTCAACTATTTTATTAAAGGTTGAATGTATACATCTATATCATTTTTGGGATTAGAAGGTCCAGATATCAGTATACTCAAGAAAGTGTAAGGTTTTTTCATACACAACCAAGGGGGAAGGTTATAAATGTGTATGAAAACTGGCCATGTGTTGTGCGAAGTAAGAATCTGCCCAAATGGATTAAAACCGTCACATGAAAGACCCAGTCTCACATTACGCACGTCAGCTGCAAATTCAGGATATCGAGCATCAAATCTCTGCCATGAAAATCTATCTTCAAGGTGAACCAACTCTTCATTATTCTTTTTTCTCTCGGTTTCATGCCATCACATTTTTACAGATATTTCATCAGGACATGAAAAGGTTCTGTAATCTAGGGATAAATAGAAAGTTCCACATTACTTTTTGTGGCACATGAGATGGTGTTCCATCATCTTTTGGATTCCATCAAGAGGTTCCACATTTGATACAATCATTTCTTTCAGTAGTTTCCTCCCAAAATAAGCGGCAATCATTCGGGCAAGCATGATTTTTTTTTGAGAATCCAAGTTCATCAACTAACTTCCATGCCATATAGTGGTTTGAGGGAATATCTACATCATCTGGAAGTAAGTCCTTCAAGAAGGTAAGAATGTAATCAATTCTAATATTTGAAATCCCATACATTGTTTTCCCATGAAACAATCAGATTAAAATTCCAACTTTTTCATTTTACCACATCCCTGATATACTGGAGTCGTCGCAGCATCATTCAATTTTTTCACCCTATCAACATCATCAGTTTAATTGGACACATCATGTGTGATTGTATCGAAATCTTGTTGGTTGGAAGTCCTTTCCTTCTCATGATGCTGAATAAATGGAAACTGATCATATATAAAACTCTCCAGTTCAATCCTATCATTTGGATCATCAACATTTTGAGATTCCATTTTCTCTCCATTGTGATACCACACATAATAGTTTGTTTGGAAGCCATATTTGGTTATATGATAGATAACTGCTTCACGACTCAACCAAGGTCTTCTAACACAATTAAAACATGGGCAGTGTATGCGACCACTGTCTGAATCCTTGTCAAATGAAAAATCTAGAAAGCTATTCAAATTATTTTTAAAATCGGTTGAAATACGATCAGTTTCGTACATCCAAATTCTATCCATTCTGTAAAAAATTGCAATAAGTCCTTTCAAAGTAATTCAATAATATTGAAGTTTAATAAAAAAAATATTTAGGTAAATGACAATTGTTTACTTTATATAAAAGCATAACTGACACATTACTCTAAATGAGAATCTTATTAAGAAATACAACAAAATACAGTGTATATAAGAAAATAAGATACAGAATTTATAATGACTATATTCAAGGATTGCCCAGTAATATATTGGAAGTGGATCAAGGAATACATAATCCTTAAGAATCTTGTTGGGAGTACATGAGTTTTATACTTTAACTTCTTCAGGGGAGATCAGGATGAGGAGTAGGATGAGGATCAGGGGAGTGGCGGGACTGTCCAAGGGGGGTGCGGGGTGTCCAGGGGGGTGCGGGGTGTCTAGGGGGGGGTGGGGGGTGGGGTCGTCTGGGGGGTCAAGGTGTCCAGGGGGTGGGGGATGTCTAGGGGGTCGGGGTGTCCAGGTGGGCGGGCTATCCGAAGGGGTGGTCAGGCTGTCCAAGGGGGTAGGGGGAGTCCAGGGGGGTGGACGGACTGTCTAAGGAGGTTATTAGGGTGTCCAGGGGTAGTTGGGGCTACCCGAGGGGTACAGGGGTGTCCAGGGGGTGGGAGGGCTACCCATGGGGGTGGCGGGGCTGTCCATGGGGTCTGGGGTGTCCAGGGGGTGGGCGGACTGTCCATGGGGGTGGGCGGGCTGTCCACGGGGGGGTGGTCGGGCTGTCCACATGGGTGGCGGCGCTGTCCAGTGGGGCCGGGGGTGTTAAGGGGGTGGGGGGGTTTCCAAGGGGTGGGGCGTCCGGGGGGATGGGGGTGTCCGGGGGGTGGTGGGTGGTTGTCCGGGGGTGGGGTGGGTGGGCTATCAACAAGGGTGGGGGCTGTCCCATGGGGGGTACGGGCTGTCCAAGGGTAATTTTCAAACCTTTAATAGATGAGTTCTTTTGAAATAGAATAGATTCTCCTACTGGCATGTCATCATTAACCAAAAAATAATTTCCTACTACCACAGAACACTATGATAAATCTATATAAATCAAGGAATTCAATCCTAATTATTGAATTCTTTTTAATTTTTTTAAGTATCTTGATATTAAAACATTATACTTAATTTATAGTAATGAAATGCATCATAAGTATTATTACCTATGGGTCTATCACACACTCAAATATTTAGAACATTTTTGCGGATCAATGACAACCTATAAACAGGTTTTATCATCATCATTGTCTGAATGAATATGATTCCTAACAGATATCATCACGAGCTATAATAAAATGTTTGAACCATATTCTATTGATTTTTTTTGGTTATGATCCCTCAAATGAAAGGATTCTCTAGTATACATTCTATAGAACATTCCCTATATTATAAGTGACTTGTTCTTCATTTACTAGGGAGGATAACTCATCCCAAGGCGCACACTCAACCCAATATTGAAGATGAGTTGCAGATATAGCCAAAAAATACATTTACCAGGCACCAAAATGAATATAGAGGAGAATGAAACAACTTAAAATTATGTTAAAATAGATTTACACTAGATGTATGTGTGATAATCTCTCTAGTCACAGTCACACACTTCATTTGAAATAGTAATATTATCTAAAAAATAAATAAATTATTGGTGTTAAATGACATGGTCCTTTTGTAATGTAATCCCCTCTGTACCTGAAAAATTGTGTATTATCTATACATTTAGGCCGTTATAAATTATAAATAACCCATGAAGATCATTTTACATCTCACATATAAAAAAAATATACCAAACAAATATAACTCATTTCAATAGTTTAACAACATGATAGGTGCCACATGAACAAATGTGTTCTAGCTCTATATTTCACTATCATAGTTTCACACCAATTAGTACATTCTATTTGATCATCATCCCTATGAAGCGAAGTATATAATATCCCATACAAGTAATTTTCTCTAGAGTTTGATTAACTCTTATGACTATTAATCTAGCTAATGACTTCTTGATTCATCGATCAATGATTAATAATAAGGTTCATGTAAACTTCTATGTTTTCAACCATTCCCTAGGAATGTATAACTCACAAAATCAATGAATTGCCTGAAGCTATAACCCTTGTGTAGTTTCAATTTATAAAATGAGGACCCATAAATCATTGGTGTCATTTTAGAAAAAAGAACTCCCACATGGTATAAATGGTATCATAATGACACATATATGTTGAAAATATTCATATAGAATTAAAAATAATTTTAAGTTATTAGGTTGATAAATCTACCTATAGAAGAATTAAATCATACCTTAAATGAAGGTCAAAACAATGAACTCCATGTTATGGTTTTTTTAATACATTACTCAAACTCAACATTTAATTATACACAACTCAAAGAAATTTGTTAAAAACATCAATTTCAAAATATTAGTCATTGATTCACTATCAAATATTGTGAATCTTAAAATTTTTGAAAATCCCTAAAATTGGAAAAAATGATGTGATCTTTCAAGATATTGAAATAAATGTGGAAATCGGATGAAGAGAGCTTGTACTTGGGAAGAGGTTTAAATAATCTAACCTGGATGATGGAGTTTCTGCTGATCGGATGAAAGAAATCGGGTTTGGGTTAACTGGGCACCGTGGCTTCTGCAAATTGGGTAATGCTGTGTCGTGCGGGGGGGGGGGGGGGGGGGGGGGCTCTGGAATTGGATGTATTTGAGGAGAACTTTCCCAACGGTTTGTAAAAACCGTTGGTAAAAGATAAAAAAACACAGGTTTTCCCAACGGTTTCTTCAAACCGTTGGGAAAGCCTTCACAAAACCATTGTTTACCATCGGTTTGTTAAAACCGTTGGTAAAAAACACTTATACCAACGGTTCTGGAGAACCATTGGTATATAAGTGTTGGGAAAAACCTCCTTTCCAGTAGTAACTCCCCAGGCCTGGCACCTCTGTTGTCTTGAGGCCGAAGCACTTGACCGCTTCTCCTGCAACTCGGAACCGAGTGACCCTACAGAAGGCAAGAGGCACAATACCGAGGAAAGATAGGGAAGATGAAGACATGGGTCCATACAGAGGAATCATGCACCTTCAAGGAAATCTTCTCCGGGATCGGTAAGGAAAGGTCCAATTCAACACAGATCTGGGGGGCCATCGTCTCCTCACCGCGATGAGACCGAGGATCCGCACATATAAAACCACCCATAGCATCTCCTATAGCTTTGAGGAAGGAACCATTCTGGAACGGAAGCAGCAAACCTGGAAGACTTACCCACATTGCGGCCGAATGGCTTTCCTTCCCTCAGTGAGCCTGCATCGACCATCTGGAAAGGCTAAAACGTCAGCACCCCATAGACCGAGAGGCATGGCACCATGCCTAGATGAAATCAGCTTCTGAGGAGAAAACCAAGCAGAACGATAGCCTGTGAAAAGTCGATACCCGAACCTCCCCTTGCAACCCCCATGAAGCCACAAACCTCTTGAACACCGGAAGTGTATGTTTCGCAGACCCAAACCGTGCCACGAGAGTCCATCTTAGGCCCTCCACCACCTCATTGTAAGCCGAAGCAGGAGCGTACAGGGTAAGGAACCCACCATCTTTCACCACTGAGTGTGAGAACGGCGCAATCGCTGGGAAACCCTGGTATGAGGCGCCGGACAAGCTCTTGTAGAGGACTGCCTTAAAAGAAGTCGCTGGCCGGCCTGACCTAGGAGAAGGAGCCAGGGGTCCCCAGCTAGACAAGGCCCTCCCACACAACGCTTATGAGCCAGGATTGAACGGATCAGAATCCATCAACGGCACCGGAGAACGAGACGATGAAGGCACAGTAGGCGGCAAAATTCAAAAAGCCCCAGGCACGTGCAATGCATTCTTCGGGATTTCCATTTCTCATCCTCAATCTAATACACAATATTCTTGGTATGACTTTAATTGTATATTTTTAGTTTATAATTTACATTTTAGTTCAAAAAACACATCACATACTCAAAACTGAGCAAACACATTCTCAAATATCAGAAATACATTCAAAAATATCTATATTTTATCAAATAAATTTAGTGAGTTTAAATACAAATTGGTAATGTATCATTAACTAATACTCTAAGTCCATTGATTTAGAACTCTATATAGTATGAAATATTTAAGATAATAAATTCAGTGTTATCCATATAACTCAATTACTAACATAACCTCATAAAACATGATAAATATTCATTCTTTAACATCAAACTAAATAAGATCTTAGTCACACTTAAACAATAATATTTGTGAATAAAAAATTAAATACAAAGTCTATGATTCATACCATATATAAAACTAATTTATATAACTTCTTTTGAAAAACTCATGACACCACTAGATATACATGATCATTATTACATTATAGGGAACTTCTAATTTTATTGATAGGGCTAGATATCCTTTGAATCTTTATAAAAAACACCCTTTAGATTTTCATCTTCATAACCATTCATATCATGTATTCATTCAAGAAAATATCTAAATTTATCAAGATTTTTTTCCAAAAAAATAAAATCATTCATGAGAGTGTAATCTAACTCAAAAAAAACTCTCGTTGAATAAATTTTTTGAATAACATTTAAATATCATCTTGATCACCACATGGAAAACCTCCCATATTGAAGAAATGACTACATCCATAATGTTTTTAATTAATCACATAGGACCATAAAGGATGTTACCAAAATTGTGTGGTGAATTTGTATTTGTATAATTTTTTCAAATTTTCACTTTCCTCCTTATTACCTCCCCACTTGTTCAAATAATGAATTTCTCTCTCAATTTTTCTCTCACACTTTATTTATATCATCATTAATTGGATTTATATAATGTAAAAGGTAATGAACACAAAATTAACACCTCAAATGGTCGTTATGGTTTACCTTCCTTAGGAAGACTATATCCCCATTGTATGGTGGTTTTCCTAACCATCACACACAACATTATATTTACTATCCAATGAAGATAGAGAATGAGCATGAACATTGAAACATTATCTTGAAACCAACTTGGTATAAATTATAAACCTAATTAATATTCTAAATATAGCTATACAATATGGATTTTTTATTGAATCATGTGAAGTAGATCAATAATAGATCTCATGTGTCCCATTTGAAAATATGGGATATCTTCTTCCTCGAATTCAGTAATCACATGGGGTATACTAAACTTATCCAGACATCCAAAATAGAATTTTATAGGTTGAATATCTCACTCTCTTAAGGAAAAAAATAATCAATAGTTGGAATGAATTGATGCTTTTCTGCTTTTTTATTTTCTTCTTCTTATTCTTCAATGAAAAATATTAACATTATGTTTCCCTTAATGTCTTTGATACACATTCTAGAACTAGATTCTATATTTGGACTCTATTTTATATTTTCCAGATTATATAATATTCAAAAATATAGAAGTGGAACTCTCATCATTCATACTTATATTTCTCAAACATTCACTAAAAATTCTTTGATATAATATCATAATTTCTTAGCACATCAATTCTATAGAAGTATTATCCAATAGATTCAGTCTCATAGCTCCCCAAAATATCAAAAAAAAGGCCATTTATTAACTTCTTTAATCATCAAAAAATACTTCATATATATAATACATCCTAAATATGTTCTATAATACAATAAAATTGGCACAAAAATCTCCATCATTTGTGTTGTACAAACTGCCATCATTCTTCTCCATTAATCACTTAATTTAGTACATAACTCTCTGTTTTATTTTAATCATTAATATGATGGATTAACAGTTTGTACATTATGATAATTCAAATATTGGAGGACACACCTACCTAGAAACATCATAATTTATATTTCTTCAAATTGTTTCATCATCTTTATCTTTGTAGAAAATTCACAATTTATTGATCCCAATGATGATGGATTATATTTAGACATACTAAAATAACTATTTTAGATACACAAGATGATTTTTATGATGATGATGATATCTATGAAGATGTGATTCATGATTATGAAGTCTCAACAAAATTCTTATGCATAAATTTATTTACTCATATATAGCATATAATCACCTAAATACACTTCAACTTATACATTGAATCACATAGGCTTTGGGATTAGCTTGGATCCTAGATCTAAATTTTTTTTATGCTTGTTACTTGATGATAGTAGGTTTTCATCAACATATTTGATTCTGAAATCCTTTTAACATATCTATTTCCCATATACTCAAGTTGAATTGTGGTCTCAATTTTTAATGTTGATATTCATTTTTTAATAAATAACTCCACATCATATAAAATTATTTCCTTCATTAGAATATTTATATAAGAACCTATATATTTATTTGAAATCTCACAGAGTAGATAATTTATCTGATGTCATATTTTACTGTTATAAATTGTCATTTCACTCATTCAAAGTAATAAATTACACATAATATTTACCACATAACCTTTTAAAAGTAACTAATGACTCTTTTTATGTCTTGGATAACTCATCAAAAGTATGAAATGGCTCCTCCAATGTTTATGTTTACTAAAAAACTCCACAAAGACTCATTTAAATTAGAAAATTAAACTTCTAGATTCATGTTTCAACCATATGAATTAATTCCATGAATTATGTGAATTCGTGACTCATACAAACACCCAATTTACCTATACAATGTCTTTCATGACTCATATAAAGTCTAGTATAACTCATCCAAAGTAAGTTACGAGTCCTTAAAAGTTATGAAATAGCCAATTCCTTATCTATAATATACATTCTAGACATCACACAATCTCAATCTAAACATATTCGACTCAACTAATGACCTTCTCAAAAAAATCAAATAATCTTCAAAAATAAAAAAAAATTATTATTTCACTATTATTTATTCCCCAAAATTCTTAAAAAGTTTTTTTATAGATATTAATTAGATATATCGTCACTTTTCATTCACTTAATGATCACAACATCAATCACCTTATATAATCATCCAAATATTCCATGCCTAACTATTCATAGAAAGATTGAATCTTTGATTTCTTTGGGTGGTGCCTAAATTCATAATTCCATCAATATAATTAATGTGTATCTTAATATAAAGTATCAACTTGTAAACAAAATGATGAAAATACACAGTTATTATTCATAGATCCTTTATAGATAAATGGAATCCAACATCCACCTCACTCCATGGAACAAATTCTTATACATCATCAAATGTATTTGATGATTCAAATATATTTTCCATCATGTGAGTTAATATTTATAAACATAACATAGCCATATTTCATTGCCATTATAATATGGGATTATCTTTTCACAACACTTCTATGCCTTATTCATTAACACATATTGACATAGTGGACCATTTCTTCATGAAAATTTTTTTATTAACAAAAAATACAACATAACCCAATGTGGGTTCAATAATGTCCTCATTTGTACTTATTTTCAATGAAAATAATAAAATGGAATGTAAATATAGATGGATTCATTTCCTTCATAATTTTATTGGTTTTCATTGATTCTTTCACCCCTTTATTTACAATACATATAAACCTTATGAGAGATGATGGTATCACTTTATACTTAAAACATAGAAAACAAATTCAGATTGTTTTGATATTTAGGAAAGTGATACATAAGTCATTTGTGCATGTGGTAATTATAAACACTTCAACTAGACACACAGTGTAGCCGATATGACTCCAGATGCATATTTTTATTTAAAATTGACATTATTTTTATTCAAAACAAAAGTGACATACTCAATACTGAGTAAATGAGTTCAAATTATTTTTATACTTTATGACAATGATCCATATGTAATTTTTGACATGTAAGAATCAACCATACCCCAATATGATTCATAGTGTCCCTCGTATGACTCTAAGTGTGCATTTTTTTTAAAATTTGAAATTAATTTTATTAAATATACATGTTACATACTTAAAAGCAAGAAAAATAATTCAAATTGTTTTGATACTACATGAAAATTATCCATAAGTCATTTGTGATGTGTAGGACTTAGGTGTACCTCAATACAAAAATTTGAGTCATACCGAAAATATCATGTATTATATTGAGGTTAATATTATTCATAAATGTCACACATGACTTATAGATATTTTTTCTAAAGTTTCAAAACAATCAAAATTTATTTTCTAGGTTCTGAGTATGTCACTTGTCTTTTTAACTAAAATTATTGTCAATTTAAAAAAAGACACACTTGGAGTGATACTGGGCACACCATGTGTCTTATTGAGGTGAGGATAATTCCTACATGTAAAAAAATGACTTATGGATCATTTTCATAAATTATTAAAACAATACGAATGTGTTTTTTTAGTTTTGGGTATGTCACTTCTCTTTTTTACTAAAAAGACATTTTAAACTGGAAACATGAACATTAAGTCATAAAGATCACATCATTTGTCAGTTTTATGTGAGACTGATTTATACACATCAAAAATGAGTTTTTAATCATTTTTCCTAAATTATCAACACAATCTGAGTGTTTTTTCTTAGTGTACAGTGAGTGACGCACTTTTTGAACTAAAATGTCAATTTTAAATAGATAATGGACACTTTGAGTCATACCGGGAACACCATGCACAAGATTTATGTTTTTTTGATTTCTACAGGTAAAAAATGTATTATGAATTGTTTTCTTAACGTATTAAAATAATCTGAATGAATTTTCTCAATTTTGATTTTTTTACTTGTCTTTCTTACTAAAATTAACTTATATTTAAAATAAAAAGACGTGCATAGAGTCATACTAGATACACCATGCATCATATTATGGTGTGAGTGATTCACATATGTAAAAAATGACTTATGGATCATTTTCCTAATGTATTAAACCAATAAAAATTATTTTATCAGGTTTGAGTATGTCACTTTTGTTTTTACTAAAATTAATGTCAATTTTAAATAAAAAGAAACACTTTGAGTCATACCAGTCACATCATGAATTAGATTGAGGTGTGACTGATTCCTACACATCACAAATGACTTATGTGTCATTTTACTAAAGTATCAAAAAAATATGAATTATTTTTCTAAGTTTAGAGTATGTCACCTTTCTTTTTTACTAAAATTAATATCAATTTTAAATAATAAGACACCCTTGGAATCATAACGGTCACACTGTGTGTTAGATTGAGGTGAGGTTGATTCCTACATGACAAAAATGACTTATGGATTATTTTCCTAAAGTATGGAAATAATATAAATTTTTTTCTTGGTTATGAGTATTCACTTATCTTTTTTACTAAAATTAATGTCAATTTTTAATAAAAAGACACAATTGGAGTCATATCAATCACTTTATTTGTTGGATTAGGGTGTGGTTGATTCTTACACATAAAAAATGAATTATGTATCATTTTAATTAATTATCAATATAATATCATAGGGTTTTATAGGTTTTTATCATGTCACTTGTATTTTTTTACTAAAATGTAGTTTTAAAAATAAACACGTACTTTGAGTCATTATGGCCACATTGTGTATTAGTTCGACATATGACAGATTTCTATATTTCAAAAATGGATTATAATCATTTTCTTAAATTATTAAGAAAATATGAAAAAACAATTCTTGGTTTTTAGTGGGTGACACACTTTTTAGACCAAAATGGTAATTTTAAACTGATAATGAACACTTTGAGTTATAGTGGGAACATCGTGCATTATATTGAGGTTAAAATGATTCCTCCATGTCACAAATGGATTATGGATCATTTTCCTAAATTATCAAAATATTTTGAATGAATTTGGTCATTTTTGAGTATGTCACTTTTCTTTTTTACAAAAATAATTATCAAATTTAAATAAAATGACACACCTGGAGTCATATTGGGAACATCGTGCATCAAATTGAGGTAAGTCTAATTCCTACACATCAAAAATGACTTATGGATCATTTAGATAATGTTTCAAAAACAATATGAATGCATTTTGTTAGTTTTGTGTATATCAATTTTCTTTTTTAACTAAAAATAATTTCAATTTTAAATGAAAACATACACCTAGAGTCATATCAAGAACATCGCACATCAGATTGAGATGTGGCTGATTCCTACACATAAAAATGACTTATAGATCATTTTCACAAAGTATCAAAACAATCTGAATGTTTTTATTGATTTTTAGTTGGTCACTTGTGTTTTTTCTCTAAAATTAAGGAGAATTCAAAAAAAGGAACAATTGGTGTTATACCGGTCAAACCATGCATTATATTGAGGGAAATCTAATTTTAACATGTCAAAAATGACTTATGAATCATTTTCCTATAGTATCAAAATAATATGAATGATTTTTATTGGTTTTTAGTATGTCACTTGTCTTTCTTACTAAAATTAAAGTCAATTTTAAATAAAATGAAACACTTGGAGTCATACCTGGAACATCATCCATCGGTTTGAGGTACGACTGATTCTTACACCTCAAAAATGACTTATAGATTATTTTACTAAAATATAAAAAAAAATCCAAACGTGTTTACTCAGTTTTGAGTATGTCACTTGTGTTTTTTACTAAAATTAATGTCAATTTTAAATAAAAAGACACAATTTTAGTCATATTAGTCACACCGTGTGTCTGATTGAGGTGTGTCTCATTCCTACACTGACTTATATATCATTTTCCTAATGTATCAAAACAATATGAATGTGTTTCCTTAGTTTTGAGTATAAAGTGATACCATCACCTCTTATAAAATTTGAATATATTTTAAATAAAGGGGAGAGAGAATACAATGAAAATGAAGAGAATTATGAAGTGAATACATCCATCCATATTGACATTCAATTTTATTTTTGGTATTGAAGAAATAAAAATGACTATATTATTGAACCCACATTGAGTTATGTAGTATTTTTTGTTAATAAACATCAATGATCATGAGGGAATGGTCCACTCTATCAATATGTGTTGAGGAAGAAGGCTTGGAAGTGTTGTAAAAAGATAATATCATATTAATTTTTCAATGAAATATGCCTTTTTTATGTAGATGAATATAAATTCGCATGATGTAAAATATATTTGAAGCATCAAATATATTTGATAAAGTATAGAAATTTGTTCCATAGAGTGGTCTGAATGTTGGATTCCATTTATCTATAAAGGATATATGAATAATAATTGTGGATTCTCATTTTTTTTGTTTACAGGTTTTTAATTTATATTGAGATATATAAAAATTATATTTAAGTAATGATGAATTGATAAACCACCCAAATAATTCAATGATTTAAGGTTTCTATGAATAGTCAAACATGGAATATTTGGAGGATTGTATAAGGTGATTGATGTTATGATCTTTAAGTGAATGAAAAGTGATGATATATCAGATTAAAATCTATAATAACACTTTTGAAGAGTTTTTAAGATTAAATACTAATGAAAGAATAATTTCTTGTTATGTATGAATATTATTTTATATTTTTCATAAGGCCAGGAGTTGATTTGGAGATTCCTAGATTGAGTTTGAGTGATGTATAGAATGTATATGTTGGAGTAGGAATTGTCTGTGTCACAAATTAAAAATACACATAACTTACATTTAATGAGTCATAATTGACTTTAGATGAATCATGAACGTCTTTTTAAATGAAAATTGGGTGTTTTAATGATTTATAAATGAATTCATATGAGTCATGAAATTAGTTTGCATGGGTGACACATGACTCTAGAAGTTTCATTTTCCACTTTAGATGAGTCTTTATAGATTTTATGAGTAATCATAAACACCGGATGAGACATTTCATACTTTGTATGAGTTAACCAAGACTTAAAAAAAGTCATTGGTTACTTTTAAAAGGTAAAATGATACATATTATTGGTCATTGGTTACTTTGAATGACTGAAAAAATTTATAATTGTAAAATATGACATAAGATAAGTTATATAAAATATGAGTTTTCAAATAAATCTATACAAGGAAATTATATAATTCTAGTATTAATATTATAATTAAGGTAATTATTTTAGATGATGTTTTGTTTTTTTTTATTAAAAATGAATATCAAGATTAAAAATTGATATCAAAATTCATCATGAGTATGTGGAAAATATATGTGTTGAAAGGATGTTAGAATCAAACATGATGATGAAAACTTATTATAATCAAGTAACAAGAATCATGAAATTTGAAGTCTGTGATACACCAAATCCTAAAACTTGTGTGATTTAAGGTATAAGTTGAAATCTGTGTAGGTGATTATGTGCTACATATGAGTAAATCAATTTCTGTATAAGCAAGTCTCTGAGACTTAATAATCATGAATGACATACACATAGATATAATCATCCTCATAAAAATCATATTGTGTTCCTATAAGAGTGACCTTAGTATGTCTAAAGATAATCCATCATCATTAGTATCAATAAACAATGATATTTATATTAAGATGAAGGTGATGATACAATTTGAGGAATATATTTAAATTATAAAGTTTCTAGGTAAGTGTGTCCTTCAATGTTTGAATTATCACAATGTACAAACTATGATTCTATCATATGAATGATGAGAATAAATAAGATATTTATTTACAAAATTAAGTGAGTAATGGACACTAATGTGTGTAGTTTTCCTAACATAAATTAAGGGGTCTTGTTATGCCAGTTTTATTGTATTATACCACACAATTATGATGTATTTTATATATGAATTATTTTTGTATGATTAAATATGAGAATAAATGGCCATAGAATTTTTTGACGTCTTGGGTATTTTTAGACTAAATATATAGGCTAATACTTTTGGAGAATTTATGTTCAAAGAAATGTGGATATTTTATAAAAGATGTTTTAGTGAATGTATGAGAAATAGAAGTATGAATGGTGAGGGTTCCATTACTATATTATTTCATGTTATATAATTTGAAAAAGGTAAAATAGATTCTAAGTATAGTATCTAGTTCTAGATAATGTGTATCAAATAAATTAGAAGAGACAAAATGTTAATCTTATGCATTTAAGAAGAAGAATAAGAAACAAAAAAGTAGAGATTTGTAGATTCATTCCCACTATTTATTGTTTTTTAGACGAAAAGAGTGAGAGATTAAACCTATTATATTCTATTTTTGATGTTTAAATAAACTTAATACACCCAACCTGGTTACTAAATGAGAGAAATAAGATATCCCACATCGTATTATGGGACACAAGATCTCTATTGTTGATCTAATTTGCATGATTCAATCTAAAAACCATATTGTATAGACGTTTTTAGAATATTAAGTAGGTGCCTAATTTATACCATGTTGTTTCCAAGATAATATGTCCATATTCATTCCCATTCTCTAGATTATTTGTATAATAAATTTAAATTTGTGTGTGAAGGGTATGAAAACCACCATACAATTGGGATATATTCTTCCTAAGAAAGGTGAAACACAATAAGAATTTGAGGTATTCATTTTTTGTTCATTACATTTTACTTTATATGTATCAAATTATGGATGATATAAATAAAGGGTGATAGGTAAATTGATAAAAAAATCTATTATATGAACAAGTGAGGTCGTAATAAAAGAAGAAGTGAAAATTTTATAATATTATAAAAATAATAATTCACCACAATGTTTTGGGGACATCCTTTATGATCCTATCAGATTACCTAAAAATTGGGGATGAATTCAAGTATTCAACATGGGGGTTTTCCATACGGTGATCAAAATTACATCAAAAACTTATTCAAAAAAAGGTTATTGAATAAGAGTTTATTTGTGAGATGGATTACACTCTCATGAAATATTTGATTTTTTAGAATAAATTCTTGATACAATAATATATTTTTGTGAATCAATCCATGATGTGAATGGTTGCAAATATGAAAAGCTACAGGGTGTATTTGTGGAAGATATAAAGGATATATAACCTCATAGTGAAAATTATAAGTACCCTATAATGGAATAATGATCAGGTATATCTATTCATTTCATTACTTTATCAAAAAAAGTTGTATCCATTAGTTTTCTATATGTTATGAATCACAGACTTTTCATTTTATTTATTATTCACCAACATTCTTGTTTAAGTGTGACTGAGATCATATTGAGTTTTATGATGAAGAAAGACTATTTATTATGTTTTATGAGCTTATGGTAGTAATTGAGTTATGTGGATAACATTGAATTTATTTTCATAAACACTTGATAATATATCGAGTTCTGAATCAGTGGACTTAGAGGATTAGTTAATGAATCACTACCAGGTTGAGTTGTAACTCACAAAATTTATTTGATAAAATATTGATATAGGTGAATTAGTTTGGATATTTAGGATTTTTTTTTCTTAGTTTTGAGTATGTGATGTGTGTTTTAAACTAAAATGTAAATTATAAACTAAAAACATATAGTTAGATTCATACCAAGAACATTGTTTATTAGATTGAGTTACGACTGATTGAGTATGTGATTTGTGTTTTTCTTTCAACTATCTACACCAAGACAAAATAAATAAATAAATGTTCTATTTGGATGATATAGGAAACCCCATTATTCCTGAAATTCCCAATAAAAAAGAAACATGTTCTCTATTTTTTGTCTTTTTGTATATAGTTGAAGGAAAAATTCGACTTCCCAAAAGAACTAGGAAAATAAATAAATAATCATTTTCTAAAAATGATAAGGAAATTAACATAAAAATATTTGAAAATGGTTAAAAATTTAACAAAATAATTTTTAATAATTAACCTTTTCCTGATGTCGATATACATTCTTGACCCATTTCATTGTTTCCATTATCTCAGTTACAACCTAGATGTCCAATCTCTCATGAGCATGAGTAGCTTCGAAAAAACTACCCCAACTTGAACCAAATAATCCACCTATATAAGATAATAATTATTACGTCAGTAATAATATAAAGATATAAATTTAACATAAATATAAAACAATAAATTAATAAAATATCAATTTTAAATTTAAACCACTCAATTTCAGTCATACCAGGTACACTATGTATCAGATTGAGGTATATTTGATTCCTAAATGTCAAAATGACTATGTTATTCTGGTCACACCATGAGTCAGATTGATGTATGCTTTAATCGTATATATATAATGAATTATGGATCTTTGTTCTAAAGTTTTAAATGAATCCTAGTTTATTTACTTGATTTTGGCTATTTTGATAGGATTTATAAACTAAAATGGAAATTTCTATCAAATACAAATACTTCATCTCATATCAACCACATCGTGTCTCAGATTGATGTGTAGTCAATTACTATATGTGAAAAATGAATTATGGATCATTTTCCTAAAGTTTGAAAATAAATCAAGATTTTTTTCATGGTTTTGACTATTCGATGTATGTTTTAAACAAAAATGACACTTTTGTATTGAAAACAAGTCCTTCAATTAATACCGACAATATCATGTGTCAGATTAATATGCAGTCAATTCCTATATGTCCAAAATGAATAATTGATCATTTCCCTAAAGTTTGAAAACAATATGATCTCGTTTTATTATTTTTGAGCATATGATGTATTTTTTCAAATAATGTGTATGTTTTAAAAAATAATTATTAGATAAAATTTATAAATAAATTAACTAAAAAAACAGATAAAATGATGTAAAAAATAAGTAGTAGGAATTCACCTCTTCATGATGCTTGTATACATTCTAACACAATGTATTATTTATATTAATTTTTAAACAAATAGATTTCTTCTATTACACTTTTCCTTGGGAAATAGATCAAAAATCATATATAAGCATTCTGATAATAATGTTTCACACCCCAAATATATTTCTAAGGTCACAACCCATACTAGATCATAGACATAGAATGTGATCACATAAATTTGATTTCTACAAACATTTTGAAACCATGTATATTCCCCACTCATATATAAACAAATTTTTTGCTTCTTTTGATTATGAAGGTTTCCATAAATCTTGTTAGTACTGAGAAAATATATACAAATAAATGATTAAAAACATTTTTAATGAAATTGTATTTACTTTTTGAAATTACCTTTTTAGGGATGCTGGTCTTTTCATGGTTTATGAGCTCTGTTAGAAATTAAGAAACATAATATCCACAATCATTTCTATTATCTTTCTTCAGAAATTACAGAAACATTGACAAAAAATAAGTAAATTGTGTTGAAATATGTTTTATAGTAAAATACTTCTATATATACCTTAATCTATTTCCATTTTAAGCAATACATGGTATTTTGAGGATGCTGCCAGTTCCACACATGTTATTCCTTTTGACACAGGGGGAGGGAATAAGAATGAATACAATGGGGGTGAACGCTCTCTCTCAGAAGATGGAACTCCATCTCAGGAGAATGGAAGTAAATCAAGGAGGAGGAGAAGGAGGGACTATTCATCCTTGCCTCCCCCTTTGGAGACCAGATCAGCCAGGAAGACAAATGGGAAAAGGGGGACCTCGGAGGAGGTGGGAACTCAGATGGTAGGTGTCCAGGGTGGGCATCCATTGGGGTTTTTCCTTAGAAGTGAGGAGGAAGTGTCTAAATAGGTACTATGTCTCAATGCTTCGGAGCAGGAGGCTGCTTCCATGATGGGTATAACCTTAAGGGAAACCTTCAATGAGGAACAATATGCTTGGATTGACAAGCAAGACTCAATCCTTGTTTGGGGTTTCAACAAAGGGAAGATCAACATTGAGGATTATATACAATCATGAGACCAATTGGCCTCGGAATTTGAAAAGATCCTTTCAGATTCCCCAAACATACATGTCTCTTCATTATCTTGGTAATTGTTTCGGGATATGGTATCTGGTAAGCTTAGTTTTATCTTCAATGATCCTAGATAATTGGGTGGTTTTCATACCTGGGTTGGGGTGTCTTCGGTCTGGAATTTTTGGTTCTCTATGTTGTGCGGTTTGTGTGCTATTTGGTGGTACTTTGTAGGACATATTCGTTGGGCTAGAGCACTCTGCCATCATCTTTTAAGGCCATTTGGGATATGGATGATTTGGAGGGATGACAACATCGGGAGGGACCATGCTTGCATGGGATCGCTGAGTTTCCTACATGGGGATGGCAGTTTTTGTTGTTTCTTGAAAGAGGTAGATCCTGTTTCTTTTCATTTTTTGTTTGGGGTTGTTTGGGTGTTTTGCTGGACCCTATGGTTTCTCACTTTTCCCGCAAAAGTGTATTCCTTAATAAAAATAATAATTTTCATCAGTGACCACCCTATTATAACAAAATTATTTTTAAAACAGATACTAAAACATATAATTCAAATTTTATCCATAAAATGTTCATTGCAATGTAATAAAAAATCTGAATACACATCATGTGGGGTCAGTTTTTTGGATATACTTGCATTGGATCCAAAAAATAAATATTTGGGGTATTCAGATAGAGTGAAATCAGTATCCAAAGCTTCTTAAAAAAACAAAATCAAACACATAATGAAAAAATAAAAAAAATATGTGATTATATTGTAGAGTTCTACCCCCATATTGTAGTCATCAAAAATATTCTTTCGTATGTTATTTTTTCTAAAATTCGTCTTTTTATTTTGTTTTTTTCTTATCAATTTATACCTTTTCCAAATAAGTTTCTTGCATAGAAATAATACATGGATTAATGAATCCAAATCTTGTTTTTTAAAATTTTTCCTTTATAGAGTAGTAATAAAAACACCTATAGAAAATATGAATATTTTTTACTATAAATAACATATTATATCATTTTTAGATATCCATGTAATGAAAATGTACCTTATGTATGTATTAACAAGTGAGATTCTAAGCTATTCAAATGTGAGAATCTCATTTATACTCTCGAGAACAACTACATTTTTAAAAAAAGTTACATATATTTCTTCTTAAAATGGAATATAATACATATTTATGTCTATAGATGTGGTTTTATGTGAAGTTTTAATGATAATAAATGTTGTTTTAGAACTGGTGGAGATTAGGTACTCACAAGATTTCTTTTTTTATTTCTTGGTCGATTTACTAGATTTTATTGACCCAAACTTCCATTTCCCTATCAATTTATCTAGCTATAATAACATACCTTAATTCAGACATTTTTTCATCAACTCTCACTGGTTTTTCATATGAAGTTTTTTATTGACATACCACATGTATCTATATAAGACTATCTGGACATGATTTGAAAGTTATAATAGTATCATTGGTTGTTATAAAATCTGTATCATCAAGTGGCATAAGAAAATCAGTGGTCATCTCTAGAGATACCTCAATCCCCACTACCATGTGATATTTTGTAAGTTCATTATTTTTTAGCTTGTCTCTTCGGATATTATACACCGTACCCCTCGAAAAAAGCTGGTGTGTGGGTGTTGATAGATAGAAATCATATACAACATTACCCTATAGAATTTTAATAATATAATGTTATAATGACATGTTGGATTCACATTTATGAGAAATATTAATGAAAAACATTTATTACCTTTCATAATGTTGGTGATTGAGGGGAATGACTAGCCTCAAAGCTTGTGGGATCATTTGGTTCTTTATGTGTGGATCTTTGTTCCACCACTAATTAACATTTATACTTTCTCATATATTTGTCTATAAAACTAGTCTAGTTAATAATATCTTTAAAACCATCTATTTGTGTCTAAAATACTTTTAACATATTATATATATCTTCTTTTTGTTTTTTATTCTTGAAATATGTTTGAGGAGACACTCCAAAACCTACTCCTCTAACACGACCATATTGTTCTGGCTACTTCAAATCCACTAAAAGTAGTTTTTCTTCTAGTATGGTCACTGCCGATTATTATGTCTAAACCATATAAAAATATATAAACATAAATAGAAATTTTTATTTAATACTATTATAAAGCATAAGAAATTATTATTATATCATACTTACACATGTTTCCCATACTCCTTTTGGGTTTTTATCAATTAGTATACCCTCCTTATTTACATGAGCCTCCTTCCATATTACATGATGTGGGATGGAAGTGGCTTTAAATTATGATTCATAAATCTTCATATAAACAAAGGAACATATTTTTTATATAACATTAAAATGTTATTGTTGATTTAGAATACTTACCAGTTTCTTCTATAGTGATGTGTACCCCATCCTTACTTTGCGATAGGGGTACATTGGTTTTGATGCATGATATTTGTTTCATCACTCTTTTTCTATTTTATACATTAAAAAAATTCAATCAAATTGGATAAAATAAATAATTCAAAATAATATATTATCAAATACAATGAAACTTAAATGATTTCTCATCATAATGACTAGTAAAACCATTCCATGTTTTCTTCTTTATAATGTGTTCATAACTAACTAGTTTGTGGGGATTTGTTTTCCCCTCACCATCTGTAAGATATAAATTTGTAAGAAGAGTATATAAGCCACCATGGGATCTTCCAATAGCCATTAAGACATATTTATTTTGGAAATGTACTAAAATAAATGAACTCGGTAGGGAGTAATAAAAATTAAATCAATATTTCATTATATATTTTTAGGAAAATAGGAAAAGTATAAATAACATTACCTTTATATCTTTACAAATGGGTTTCTTTATTATATGTTGTATGGAGCTCCATAAATCTATATCAATCGAAACATTAATCCTTGTTGTGACCCCATCACAACTAATGAACATTGACTTGTTTGGGTAAATATTTTGGCCACATTGATTCCATCCAACCTCAAATTTTATACCCTTACTTCATGCCTTAATAATTTTATTTAACACTGTGATATTTCATCATTCTTGTTTTTTTCATCAACATGTTGTTGATCCCTTAATAATTCTAAAGTTCCAGCATCAATAATTTTTTTTTCTCTGGGATTGGTAACATCATCATGTTCATAAGATATTTTCTTCATGAGTAGTGAAACATTTATTTTAGAATATGTTAATTCAAAATATAATAGATAATATTATTATAAAAATCATAGTATATTTAATTTTTTTAACTTTCTCACTGAAATATCTCAATTTTTTAAATATTGAAGGGATTTTGATCCCATATTGAGAATCCAAATCCACTATTTATGTAACCCTCTAATTAAAATGTTATTGTCTTTATTGGTACAACCATGAAGAGATTGTGATCTCCCAATGAAAGGGCCATTCTTAGTTGAATTTTCATATGAGCTTACAATTATTTAACTCTTCAGTAGAAAAATCAGCCAAATATTGTTTAATAGATTTTAGAAATAAAATACTTTCACTACTTATGATGTCATTATGAATGGCTCAAAATTTTCCCATTACACATTGAATCCACCTCCACTAATCCTATTTCAATATCCTTCACTACACCCATATTTGCAACCCATTTCTAATAGAAAATCAGTACTTGAAGTGTTATATTATCCAACTTGTATATCTATTTGATAATGCCAAAATATGAAATATTCACATAAATTATATTTATATCCTTAGAACTAGATATGTACATCGATTTCTCCACAATAAAAACTCCACTATTTTTCATTGTACTACATTCATCGTGTTATTTTTAATATAATGTATAACCATTTATTGAAACACCAATGTAAGATATGATATTTTCATTTAGTCCCCTAGATAGCCACATAATTCATTCAATAGTTGAATTCATATTTTCATATAAATCCTTGTAAATCTAATTTGGGAACCATCTTATAAAATTTTGATTATGTGTATTTGATATCCATCCTTCATCCCTTGATGGATTCTGATAGAGCTAATATGCCACTCCCTACGACAAGCGTGTGTTAGATTAAAATATATAATAATTTCATTATGGGATTCAATGTATGGATCAACGTATTCACTATAATGTAAAATGTAAAGGTGGACATATTTCAGCTCTGTGATTATAATTGTACCAACATCTATTTCGAAAATCACTTCACCCATAAGGAATCCACTGTGATGAGACTTTGGGATACCGATGCTATCAACATATTATAGGTAATCGGTAAAAAAATAATAGCTTCTTCAACATTATATCATTATGTAATAAAACCACATGTCTAACTTTGATTCTTGGTATACCCTTTTAAAATCATCATATATCATTCAATGGGGTAAATCCATCTGCAATGGACAAGACCACATATTTGAACATTTCTGACTAAGTGAACCATTAGGTGGACCATTATCTCAAACAATTATGGTTGGAATAACATCTATATTTCCCATAATGGGGATACAACCTTCGTATATATGATTGTAAAGTTCACTAGGTCTATAACTTTTATGTATATTACTTTGAAAAGGAAGCATATTTTAGCTAATGTATGTCATAAATTTTTAGGTAGAATTCAACATAAAGTAATATACATCAAATCATGCATCAAAACATGACAGTCGTGTGATTTTAGTCCTTTTAACAAAAAATTTGTCATTTAGATGGCATTATTATTATATGATGATTTCCCCTTTGTAACGTTTAATCCATTAAAGAAAATGAAAATTTTCTATTTTTCATGTCTGAATATAGTGTAAGATACTAGAGGAAGAAATTTCATTCCTTTACCCTTTGTCAGTGCCAAGTCGTCCCATATCACCATGTCAATCATGTCAAACCTAGCCTTTATTCCATCTTTTTTTAGGAACATTTAGTAGAATGAAAATAACACTATAAAATATATTTTTTCTACATGAATGACAATAAGAAAATGTATGACATACAAAAAAATCAAATATGATAACTCAAAGAAAATTGATCTCTTTTTCCAACTTGATTTCATATGGTTTTTTAGAAATGGTTGACTGAAAATAGTGTCAATATATTTTAGTATATTTAACAATTGATCACCTATTAGTGGAGAGGGTGTTGTACCTTATCTTGTATTCCCATAGAATGCTATAATTATGGATCAGTATTTATGTGACTGGGGTAGATAATTTCTTATTTTCTAAAAACATAATCTTTGAGGAATGTTTCAATCGAACTGAGTTTGTGCATTCTTCACAAATGGGGCACCCCAACATTCCTTTAATGTTATATCCTAAAAAAATTCCATAAATGGGAAAGTCATCTATCATCCTATACAACATGTAACTCAATGCGAATTATTCACTTCTATAACCATCATACATTGTAACACCTATATCCCACATCCATTTTAGATCTTCCATAAATGGATCCAAATAGACATTAATATCATTTCTGGGTTTCTTAAGTCTAGATATAAGAAGAGACAACATAATGTGTTTGAACTTCATGCATAAAAATAGAGAAAGTTATAATTTACCAACATGATAGGCCATGTACATTGAGTACTACTCTATACACCAAATATATTTATTCCATAAGTAGATAATGAAAGACAAAAGTTTCTCGACTCATTTCCAAATTCATGATACTCATAATAATTATTTCCACTGAAGAGAATATACTGGATGATGTAGGTTCCCATATTTAATTATTTTATCTGAATTCCATGTAAATTGTTTCAGTGTTTCCTAAGATCCAAATAGTCTTTTAAACCATGTAATTATAGGAAAGTACGATATAGATTTTGAAGAACATTATTCATTTTTCTTGTATTGATATGTTCCACACTTAGGGTATTTTATGAGTGATTCATGGTCCTTGAAAAACAACATGTATTTTTTAGAGATCCTTCCCATTGAACGTAGCATTCATTTAGCATCATATGTTCAACATGGAAGTTCATCTTCTTTTGGTATCATATCATTCTAGAGACTATGTAGTGATTTAAATATAGTTTCACTACATCCACTACTAGATTTAAAATTATATAATTTAAATACATCTAAAAATGTTGTGTATTTGTTAAAATTGTTATACAATGGTCTCTTAGAATAGCTACACAAATTTTTAAAATACATTGGGAAATCAGGAAGGCCATCTTCAATTTCCATTATCATTTCTTCCAATATATCTATATCATCATTTATACTAGTATTCATATCAAATGATTCATAAATTATAGTATCATCCCAATTAGTGTGCATGTTTATTTTTTCTATGTTTTTTGTCCAACATTTATATCTTTGATATATTCCATGACTAATAAAATATTCTTCTAACTCTTACAAAATAATTTTTATTAATTAAAAACAATGTAAACAAGGAAAAAGGATTTGAGAAGGGATGTATGCATGTTCTATTACAAACTTGGGGAAATATTTAAATCCATATACATACTAATTTGTCATACAATTAGAATGCATCCATTTTTTGATTCATATCAATCCTATTAGGTTCATAAAATATTCATTTTGTACAAAAAATAAATAAATACAAATAAGATATTCAAACTAGAGGGGAAAGTTATAAATAATTCTAATAAGGGGAACCAAACATTTGATTGTTTTAAATAACTTCAGTATTATTTGAAGGAAATTTGGAATGGAATTTAAGAAAATAATTACTCCACTATGGTTGGTGTTATCCTCTTATTTCATCCAAAATGATTACCGATACCCGGTATGGGATGTCTAATTCTCATAGTAGTTCAAGCAGTATAGGTGCATGTCTAAAAGAGACGGGGGATGACTATCAAGAAAAAAAATGAAATAATTATTATTTATAAGATAAAGATGATGTGGGTAAAATTTTTCTATTTAAATTTAAATGTTCTAAGGCTAGGAGTTGGTGAATCATTAATCAACATTTCTTAGTTTATTTCCTAAAGATGAAAATTTTATCAAGCACACAATGGTTTGAGAGATGATATGATCATACAATACATGTTCACAATGAACTTAATATTTTATACCCCTTTACCCATTACCAATTACTTGAGATACATGACCACCTTAGTTGAAGTATACCTGAACCACTATCCATTGAAAAAACATTATTTCACTAAGACTACAATATGATCTCATAGGGGAAACATATGCATGATTTCTTAGTCCCACTTACTTTATATACTATAGATAGGCTACTAGTTGGTATAAAAGGAATAAAATATAGAATTAATCTTCCCTAGAATGAATTAATGAAAACGTGGATGAATTACAAAAAAAATTAGGTTTATGGAAATATATTAATCAATAAGAAATTAGTGATCTCATTACTATGATCATTTTAAAAATTCCATATTGAAACCAACCACTTTATAAAACACTTTGCAAGAGAAAAAAAACTTTTTAAATTATCACATATTAATTTAAAATTCTAAATATCATATCAAAAACACTTTCAAAATTCAAAACGATTATTTTTAAATTTTTCAAATCCTACAGAAAATCAATTTTATTAAATTCCACAAAAAGATCAACCATTTTTTTCAAAACACATAATGGTACATAGACCCCCTTTTCTATAAAAACTATTAACATTAAGTGAAATTTTTTAAAGTCGTATTAAAAACCATTAACTGTAAATTAAAAGTTTTAAACTATTTCCACGGAAATATGTACACTTTTTAATGTTTAAAACTTTAAAATTTCACTTTGATATCACATCATGAGTTTCTAAACACCGAATCCATTTTAGTTAATTTTAAAGGGATAAATTTTTTTCATTTCAAAACCCACATTAACATTTAAAACTAATAATTCTTTTTAAAAAATAAAATTTTAAAAAGGAATTACCAAAAAAAATTCAATGTAGGCCACCCGACAATCTAAATCAAACCATGATTATTAAATATTTTATAAAAAATTTATAATGTCGGTACGAATAATTTTTATTAAGATTTTAGAAAATTAATAATTTAAATACTATCATGAATATCCTATAATAACCACTTAAATACCATGGTTCCCATAAGATTCTTTCAAAATTGAATCAAGGGACTATTCATTTAACAAAAACCAATTTCAAAAAATATCACCCATGAGGCCACAAATACAAGATTTTACATGCCTTAAAATTTATTCAAGAATCAATATAAAGATGTTTTTAAAAATATTCATGACATTGAAAACTATTTTCCAAATTATCATGAGGTTCTAGATGGATTTTTGGTGTGATATCAGGATTAGGTTTGATTTGAATTGATATGAGTGTGATTCGAATTGAATGTTCTCTAGTACCTGGAATGAGAGAGCGACAATGGATTTGGTTTTCATTTGGAAAGTAACAAACAATGAAATAACACCATCTTTTGAGTTTGTACATTATTTTGGTTGTTTTGAGGATCATGGGATGATTTGGGTAGTTTAATAACTGTGACAGAGTGATGCGATAACATGACAATAAGTGTAACTGAGCATGTTTAGTGAAAATTTTTCCAGAGGAAGACCGAATAATGTTTTTCCATGAGATTGGGTGTTGTGATATGGAAACCACCTCACACATGTTTTTCACAATATATATTTATTCTTGTTTTATTGTGTAAAGTCTATTAAATAATTTTACATGTTTTAACATTATTTATTCTATGAAATTAAAGTTTGGACTTGTGTTTAATAATTATTTACATTATTTCATTTATATAAGTTCATGCTTAAGAAATTTTATAAGCACAAAATAGTTTTAATATCCATAATTTCACACCCTAACCCAAGAAATTATTTTATTTTATTATTTTATTGGTATTGAATACGTTTTTTTAGGTTCGGGTTGAGTCCTAAACAAAAATTTTGAGTTTATGTTAAAAAATGCGCATTTTGGGTTTGACATCATTGGTCGCACTGGTGAAGTGTGATTTGGAAACTGTGGGGCTTCACCCAGACAATGATGCAACCTCTCTATGAAAATTTTAAAATGAGTAATAAAATTATAATATTTAATAATAATTACAATATTCTCATTATAATTATTATGTGTAATTATTATTATAATTATTATGAGTAAATTTTGTGATTTAAAGTGAATGTTAATTATTTTGTCATTTATAATTTTTATTATTATTATTAAAGTTATTATGATTATTTATAATCTTATTATTATTGTTATAAAAAATATTACTACTATGAATATTAAATACTATTGTCATTAATAATTTAATAATATTTATTTTAGGTGAAAACTAAAATTATTAATTTTATTATTATGCATTATTATTATTACTATTATTAAAAAAATTATTATTAATCTTTATTACTATTGTTAAAATGGTTGTTAAAATTATTTTTATTATAAATGTTTTTAATTTTAATATTATTAAATATGAGTCAAGTGTTATAAATGATTGAATTTTTATGTTATTATTGTTATTATATTTATTAATGTTATTATTGTAGATTATTATTATTGTTATTATAAATATTAAAATTAAAATTAATGTTAATTAAAACTGTTATTAGAAATTATTTTATTTTTATATTATTATTATTATTACAATTATTATAATTATTATGTTACTAAAATTTTAGTTAGTTTTTTTGGATTGGTTTTATTTTTTTAGGGTTTCCTACACAACCCTTTCTCCCCCTCTCTCCAATCTCCTCTATCCTGGCCCTCTCAGTGTGTGCAGTACGAGCAGACCCCCAACGCCTCCCTCTCTTCATTCGGTATGAGCATGCCCCCACTGCCACCTCCCCCTCCTAGTTGGTCATCCCCATCGTGACTGCCACCTCTGGCCGCCCCATCCAGTGCTACCCCGTCCTCCTGCTCCTCCCAGTGCGGTGGTCTGGTGCACCCCTCCTGCCCAGCGGTGCGACCTTCCCCGTCCGACTTTCCATCCAGTGCGCACCGCTCTGGCGACCCTACCTCCAGTGTCTGCCTCCCCTGCTTAGCGGAACATCCCCGATGCCACTCCCCCCTTCCTCTCGTTTCTGGTGACCTAACCAGTCATGACCCTCCCTCCTTCGATCGAAGCAAACCCCTGCTCGGCGTGCACAACTCCGGTGGCCCACCTTCGATCAATACTTCCCTCTACTGATGCATTTTTATCCATATCGGTATACCATTCTACTTGATCAATTTTATTCTTGTTTTTATATTTGTTTTATTAGGTTTTTTATTAAGGGTTTATATTGGTAGGTTTATGATTTTGGAACCCACGCGGGGAATTTCCGAGTGGGAATTCTCATCGTACCAAGAATTCGAGGTAGTATTACCATTGACTTGTCCTTTCTAATTTAAGAGTCATCAATTTTATCCCTTTCACACCTCTTATTATTAATATGTGATGATGTGCAAGTCTTGGTTTAGTCGTTTGGTGTGAAAATGTTTTTTAAAGCCTTTCTTGGTGATAATTTCATTTATTTCGTTATAGCGCACAACAAATGCATGTCCACAATGCCCAGTTAGCCATTTTAATTGTTTGGTAATATTTAAATCATGGTTTTTCATTGTTAATATTTTTTTGGCATGTGAAATGATGGACTTGGGGTTTCCTCAAAGGGTTTCAAATGTTTTTTTAGCTAAAAGAGGTGTGAGGTTGGCCTTTAAAAAAATAATATGATGTTAAATTGTAGACCGGTTGGCTTTTCATAAAAGATGGTTTTAGTTCAAAAGTAGAACATAAATGTCTTATAAAGAGTTTTTAAAAATTATTTTATGTGTAAACGGTGTGTTGTCACCTCTTTTAAATGTTTAATTGTGTTATTATTGAGGGTTGGTTTTATGGTATGTTTAAGGGCACATTTGGCTACATTGGAAAATTATGAAAAGTGTTTGTTATAAAACCCCTATTGGATGTTACTCATGTATTTTTGACATGTAACGGTTGTGATTTCATCGATATGTAATACTTTGGTTCCATTATATGGGTTCCTCAGTTGGGAACCCTTGGTAATCTATTAACTTTAAGGAATGAGAGTAGTTCTTAGGGAGACTCTAGGTGAGACATGTTGTGTTTATTATTATAAATATAGGTTCTGATTTGACACTCAGTGGAATCTGGTGGCCCACCCCCTTAAATACCTAAGACATTGGAATATGTCATATTGAGAGAATTATCTGAGTTGAGAACTGCACTGGTAGGTTATGGTACTGACTAGTGGCCCATAGTAGGCAGATATACTGGGTTCATTACTATGGGATTTTCCCTATGCCTTTCCTAAGAAATGGTAGCTTAGCATATAGACCATTAGATTTCATCGTATGTGGCATGCTACTGTAGATGGGGTTGCAGGTATTAGTGTCATCTGGATTATTCTTGATCTCCTAAGTTCGCCTATGTGTAGTGGATTTTAGCTATTTAAACTATTGTAGTAATACATGTATACTTATTTACATTTCCCTTGCTATATGATTTCCTTGGTAGTCTTGTGTGGTGTTTTTCATGGAAAGTGATGTTTTGGTTTCCTAACTCATATGAAAATGTTTTAAAAAATAAAATGTGTTTAAAACTCTTTAGAGCCAGTTTTAAATGAAAACATCGCTTTCCCCTTGAAATAGCATGGTAGAACTTAAGGATACAATCTAGTTTTGAAAATGATTAAGGGAAATGGACTGTACTTTGATTTTTAGTAAAAACTATAGAAATTAATACTTTAATATATTTTATTTCAAACTAAGAATTGATGTTTCTTTTATTTTAAAGTAAGTGCAATGGGAAATAGTATATCGGGCTAGCCTATTGAATTTTAATACTAAAACCAATAGTTATTTTCTATTTTTAGTCCTTGTGGAGGTTCCATATTCAGTTCATTCACCTTGGGAGATGTTTGATACTTGAGTTGGAGAGTGAACTATGGGGTCGTATAGAGATAGTGGTTGACCCGTTCGGTTAGTTCTATTTTCTTCAGTTCATTTTTAGTAATTTTTTTGTTTACTTATTTTGAGCTGCTCTTTAATAATTACACTACTTTTATTTATTTATATTTGGAAAATCATTCCCTTGTTATACCCTATTGATGCCTTGGTGCTTTTCGCCATCCCGGGAGGATTGGGAAATCCTCTCGGGTCTTACCGTAAATCGACTTGGGTGACCAGTTCAGGGTCGACCCGAGTTGTTTTGTGACAAAATGGTATCAAATTAGGTTGGATCTTAGAAGACCTTTATTTTCAGAGTGCACTTTGTTATTAGGGATGTCAAGGTAGATGGAGCAGAATTATTGGAACTTAAGGGGTAAGTCTGGGAAGAGCATTTCAAACTCTTTCTTGTTTCGATCCTCTGGTTTCCATGGGAAGTCTGGTTTAATTACTTTCTTTGGTCTTTAAGGAATGTTTTGCAACTGGGATATGACAAAAGGAGTTGGGCTAATAGTTCCCATGAACTAGCACAACCTGGAAATACATGTGCAGCTAGGGGCATCGTCTTAGAAGGCTCTCTATGTTAGTGATGCGTTTAGAATATGGCTGCCAACCATATGACCAAGTCACCCATCGGAACTAGTTCCCTTTTTGAGTTGTTTTGGGTCTACTTTGTCTTCTAAAAGGTGTTTTAATCAGACAATTTTTTTTTGGAAAATGATTGTTTAAAATGGCATGTTTCTTTTAGGAATTGTTTTAAATGAAATGTAATGGATTTTAAACCAATCGAATTTTGACATGGTGGTTAGTGTGTCTTTGGATGGTATATGTTTTTTAAAATGGGATGAATTTTTCATTTTGGAAAATGAAGTTTTTTTAGCCTTTGGTGTTTTCATGGGTGCTCACATGCATGGTTTGATATGGAAATGGAGATGGATGCCCAATATTGCATGGTGAATGGGTGCCTAGGGTGTAATGGAAATATGCATGTGAGTGAGGCTCGATGAAACACTATCAGTGAGGGTGAAAATCCACCGATTTTATTCACTAAATCAAAATGTTTTCAAAAAAATATATTTTTGTTATCAATAAGGGTTTTATTTATTATGTTTAATGTTTTTCACTTAAGCGGTGTTTGATTTTGAGGGTTTTTATTATTGAGTTGTACTTGAGTGGGTTCTTGACTTTTTCCATGTCCAGAAGTTGTCCCTATGAAGCTTTCATGGGCCATCATAGTGTGGTTGATTAACTTATGGATTTTATGCTCGAGTTCTGGAGGCTAGATCCACTTCTATTTTTTGGTCAAGCAGACCCTTCAGTAGAAGAGGAGTGGATGTGAAGGAACAAAAAGGAATTTAACCTCATTGATTTTAACGAGTCGTTAAAGGTCAAGTTTGAAACCTTCATGCATGAAGGTTCACCATGGATGTGGTGGAAGTCAGTGTCTTGGAACAAGCCCGATTAAGAGATTACTTGGGAGTTTTTCATAGCTTTGTTCATTCGTGAGTATTTCTCTGAGAAAGAAAGGGTGAGCAAGGGGATGGAGGTGTGTTTTCTACAGTAGGGTGATAGATTAGTGTTGGAGTATTTCCAATGCTTTGTGGATCTAGTCCCTTATGATTTAGGGTATGCCACAGATGACTCTATGAAGGCTTGGCATTTTGAGGCGGGTCTCTGTCCCGATCTGTATTCGAAGGAGACATAGTCCAATGAAACTTAGTTTGCCAATGTGGTGACAAAATATTTTCATGTCAAAGCAATGATGGTGGGATTTCTCGAAGTAGTCCTCCCTCCTTCAATTCCTAGGATTAGTGGTGAGGATTCTGGAAAGGAGATTAGGAAATTATTGAAAGTTTATGGAGAAAGTCGTGGAATCAAAAGGCCTCATGATCTTCCACCAACCACTTCAAAGTAAGAAATCATTTTGTCCTGTCATTGTGGAATGTTGGGTCACAAATATTCATCGTGTATAAATGCTCCAAAGACCTGCTAGGCTTATGGACGCTTAGGTTACTTGTGGCGATTCTATCAAGGAATCACTATAAAGCGTCATGGAGTAAATTCTAAGAAGTGATGTGTTGTTGGGTTTTTGTTTAATGTTTCTTGTGTGCATTTCCTTCCAAGTGTAAGGGATCTTTTGTCGTTTCAATTGTAATGATGGTGTTTTGGGTTTTTAAATTTATGGGAATGTCATCAGTTTTTGATGAACTCATATTTTCAATGCCTATTTTGTTTTCATTTAAAAAATTCTATCTTTTCTTTGTCTAATAAAAAAATGTATGTTTCTTATTGGGATTATCAAAAAATGACTACGAGACAGGAGATGCTTCATCCATCAGAGCTCTAGCCAGAAGGCCTCGAAGTGAAGCTGGAATGTAGTCAGGAACCCCTGGGGTTTAAGATGTTTGATTAAGGTCGCGCCTCTATCATTGCAGTGAGAAGGTTCTAGAATTTATATTGTGGTTTCTCCATCTTTGTAAATTTCCTCTTGACACAAAGAGTGTGATGAACTTATCCCTTACATAATGTCAGTAATTGTTCTTTTTTAGATGTTAGTTTTTGATCAGTTTCCTTATGTAGAACACCCATGTGAATCAGTTATAGATTTATTTTATGTCCATCCCAAAGTGATGTGTCATGAGCAATGTTTAGTTGTAGTTTCATTGATCCAATCATTGAGCCCCTCCCTCCCCACCCATGTGGTGAGGGTTTTTGGTCTATATGGAGGTTTCGGTTCAAATCATGTCCCTTTCATATGGGAGTGAGTGGTTTAAATGATCTTGTTGTGTTCCTTGAGCTTGGGAAAGTTCTGAATTGGGGTTCAAGTTGAATTTTCATTTAGTCATTTTTAATTTGGTTCTTAATGGTAGGGAGACCCACCATGAGTCTCATTGGGTTTTCTCTTAATACGTTATCAGATGCTAGTTGAAGTCTAATGGTGGGGAGTCCATTCAGGCCTCCCCTATATTGGTAACATATTTTGGGAAATAAGGTTAAGTTCTATCAGTGGTTGATTAAATTTACTCAAATTAAGAGGTTGGACCGTGTTGATGCATATTCCTTAAGTGTTGATCAATTGGTTGGAAAGTGTTGTGGCTTTGCTGGGGTGGAAAGCATTATGGTACAAAGTATTATCACACCCCGACCAATGAAATTCTTTTATTGGTATTGAATAATTTTTTTGGGGATTGGGTTGGGTCTCAGATGAAATTTTTGAGTTTATATAAAAAAAATGTGTGTTCTGGGTTTGAAATCATTGGGCGCAAGGGAAAAGAATGATTTGGAAATCGTGTAGCTTTGCCCAGACAAATGCACAACCTATTTGTCTTCGAAAGATTTAAAATTAGTAATAAAATTATCATATTTAATAATAATTACAATATTATCATTATAATTATTATGTGTATTTATTAGTATAATTATTATGATTAAATTTTTTGATTTAAAGCAAATGTTAATTATTATGTCATTTATAATAATAATAATTATTATTAAAGTTAATATGATTATTTAGAATCTTATTATTATTATTTAAATAATAAAACTATTATTAAAAATAATTAATATTGTTATTAAGAATTTTATTATTTTTATTTTAGGTGGAAACTAAAATTGTTAATTTTATTATTATGCATTATTGTTATTACTATTATTAAATCTGTTTTGTTATTAATCTTTATTATTGTTGTTAAAATGGTTACTAAAATTATTTTTATTAGAAATTTTGTTAATGTTAATATTATTAAAAATGAAACACATGTTATAAATAATATTATTTTTATGTTATTATTGTTATTATAACTATTAATGTTATTATTGTAGATTATTATTATCATTATTATAAATATTAAAATTAAAATTAATGTTAATTAAAACTATTATTAGAAATTATTTTATTGTTATATTATTATTATTATTATTATTATTGTGTTACTAGAATTTTAGGTAGTAAATTTTATATTGGTTTTATTTTTTTTAGGTTTTCTTGTGCAACACTTTCTCCCCCTCTCTCCAATCTCCTATCTCCCAATCCTCTCTGTATGTGCACCATGAGCAAGCCCCCAGTGACTCCCTTTATTCGTTTGGCGTGAGCAGGCCCCCCCCACCACCTCCCTCTCTTAGACGCCCGCCCTCATCGTGACCACCACCTCTGGTTTCCCCAGCCGGCGCCACCCCGACCTCCTTCTCCTACCAGTGTGATAGTCAGGTTTTCCCCCTCCTGCCCAGTTGTGCGGCCTTCCCCAACCAGCTTTCCATCTGGAACACACTGCTCCGGCGAACCCACCTATGGTTGTGGCCTCCCCTGGGCAGAAACACACCCCAGACACCCCCCTCATTGTGGGTGACCTACCCAGTCATGACCCTCCCTCCTTCAGTCGAAGCGACCCCCCTACTCGATGAGCAAAACTTCGACGACCCTCCTTCATATGTGGTTTACCTCTGCCATCACATTTTTCTCCCCATCAATATACCATTCTACTTGTATTATTTTATTCTTGTTTTTATATTTATTTGATTAGTGTTTTTTATTAAGGGTTTATATTGGTCGGTTTAAGATTTCAGAACCTGTACGGGGCATTTCCGAGTGGGTGTTATCATCGTTCCATGAATTCAAGGTAGGATTCTCATGAACTTGACCATTTTTATTTCATAATAATCACTTTTATTCTTTTTACACCTCTTATAATTAATATGCGATGATTTTCATGTTTTAGTTTAGTCGTTTGGGGTGAAAATGTTGTGTAAAGCCTTGTTTTGTGATAATTTACTTTGTTTTGTTAAATAGTGCACAATAAATGCATGTCCACAATGACCGGTTGGCCCTTGTAATTGTTTCATAATATTTAAATCATGTTTTTTCTTTGGTAATAATTTTCTAGCATGTGAAATGATGGACTAGGGGTTTCTTAAAAGGGTTTTAAATGATTTTTTAGCTAAAAGAGGTGTGAGGTTGGCCTTTAAAAAAATGATTGTCATATGATGTTGAATTGTATCCCAGTTGGATTTTCATAAAAGATGGTTTTTGTTCGAAAGTGGATGAAAATTTATTATAAAGGGATTTTATAAATGATTTTATGTGAAGATGTTGTTTGTCACCTTTTTTGAAAGTTGGATTGTGTTATTAATGAAGGTTGGTTTTATTGTGCGTTTAAGGGCTCGTTTGGCCACTTTGAAAAATTACGAAAATTGTTTTTCATAAAACCCTCGTTGGATGTTCCTCGTGCCTTGTTGACATGCAATGGTTGGTATTTACTCAGTATGGAATACCCATTTTCCATTATATGGGTTCCTCGATTGGGAACTCTGGGTAATCTATTGACTTTAAGGCAAGATAGTAGTTCTTGGGGAGACTCAGGGTGAGGCCTGCTGTGTTTATTATTATAAATATAGGTTTTGATTTGATACTCAGTGGAATCTGGTGGCTCACCCCCTTTTATACCTAAGAAATTGGAACATGACATATTGAGAGAATTGTTTAGGATGAGTACTGCACTGGTAGGTTATGGTACTAACTAGTGTCCCATAGTAGGCGGATATAATGGGTTCATTGCTATGGGATTTTCCCTCAGCCTATCCCAGGAAAGGGTGGATGAGTGTATAGAGCATTATATTTCATCATATGTTTCATGCTACTATATATGGGGTCACATGTATTAGTTTTGTCGGGATTATTCTTGATCTCTCGGGTTCACCTATGTCTAGTGGCATTTAGTTGTTTCAACTATTGTTGGAATACTTGTATACCTATTTACATTTCCCTTTCTAAATGACTTCCTTGGTACTCTTGTGTGGGGATTTTCATGGAAATTTATATTTTGGTTTCCTAGCTCCTATGAAAATATTTTACAAAAGAAAATGCGTTTCAAAATCATTACAGCCAGTTATAAATGAAATCATCACTTTCACCTTGAAATATCATGGTAACACTTAAGGATAGAATCTGGTTTTGAAAATTATTAAAGGAAATGGTTTTTAATTGGTTTTTTAGTAAAAACTATTTAAATTTATTCTTTAATATATTGTAGTTCAAACTTAATATTAATGTTTCTTTTATTTTAAAAGAAGTGCTTTGGGAAATAGTATATTGGGCTAGTCTAATGAGTTTTAATACTCATGCATATAGTTCTTTTCTATTTTTAGTCCTTGTGAAGGTTCCAGCTTGGGTGCATTCTCCTTGGGAGATGTTTGATCAATGAGTTGGAGAGTGAACTGCGAGGTCGTATGGAGATAGTTCTTGTCTGGTTCGGTTATTTTTATTTTCTTCAATTCTTGTTTAGTCGTTTTGTTTGGTTTATTTATTTTGAGATGATATTTATTAATTCCAATGAATTTATTTATTTATATTGGGAAAAATCATTCCCTTGTTGTACCCTATTGATTCCATAGCGCCTGTCTCCAGCCTAGGAGGATCGAGAATGCCTCTCATGTCATGATGTGGATCGGCTTGGGAGACTGGTTTAGGGTCAACCCGAGTTGGTTCACGACACATAAATAAATGCAACTATCATATGTTTGGGTTTTGTTACCTCTCATTATTTTGATAAAGTAACTTGAATATACACATTTCTTATAAGTTTTTTCAAGAAAGAAAATTATTATTTAGTACATGTTTAGGTTCTAATATCTTGAGTCCTTTTAGTAAACCTAAATTTATTTTTAAATCATGATTTTAAATGGAATAAATATAATTAGTTAAGTATTCCCTTTTATACCATGTCTTGTATTACAAAGAAATTAATTTCCTTTTAGTATAACCTAAATGAATTATGAGTCAATGAACAATACTTAAACATGATTTAGTGATTTCATCAGTGATGAGACAATGGCTGGGTTAATTAAGTGGTAAGGAATGATTTTTATGATAACTTACTAAGTATCTTATATAGACTAAAGAAGGTCCACTGAAGTAGAATAAATGATCTAATTGCCATTGCCGAGGAGGGAGAGCTTCCAAAACTGAACCCTAAATTCCATCCATATAATTATATATATTTATATAATTTGATATATATTTAATAAACATATATAAATATAAATATAAATATAAATATAAATACAAATATAAATATAAATATAAATATAAATATAAATATAAATATAGTAAATAAATTAATTATTTAAATATGTTTGCGATTTTCTAGTTTGAGATGCTTCGACACATATAAACACGCGGCGTGTGGTTAGAGGGAACTAGTTCTTGTGAAACAAGGCACCCGAGATGATAACCTATTCAAGGTCAGTTCACACAACCACTATTTCTCTCATTTCAATGGATTGAATGTTGGAATTCAATGGAAAGGTTCAGTTTCACATGTTAAAGATGATTCAGCCACGATATCGAAGAGTATAGAAATTGGGGCTCATTGTATCATTGCCCGTCTCATCCTAACCAGAGGTTCCATGCCATGGAATATGGATTACCTTACCCAGCGATTGTCGATGATATGGGGTTTCACCTCCTAGAAGTGCATCTCCTTAGGGAAGGTTTTTCTTCATCTGATCTTCCCCTTTGAAGAACTTATGTTGCATGTATCGGGATTTGGCACAATTTCATTCAAGCCTGGTGCGCTTCACATTCAGGAATGGGACCAAAAATTCAATCCATTGGAAATCGGTAACACCTTAGTGAAAACATGTGTTAAATGTTATGGTTTAAACTGGATTCCTTGGCATCTTAGGATATTTTATGGCATTACTTTGTCAATAGGTGTCTCAATAAAAATGGATAAAGAAATTGAAATTTCTTGATATGGCCGTTATTCTATATTCTTAGTGGATATTTAATTAATTTCCATCTTGATTGATAAAGTGTATATGTCTACTGATGAAGATGAAATTGAGATGAATATTGATTTTGAAAACCTCCCCTGGTTTTTCCCAGATTGTAGAGTCACAGGACATGATTCATCAAACTGTATAAGGAATATTTTTTTTAAATTTTATTAATCACATAGAAATGATAGTATTCTGTTCTTTGAAAGGGACAAGAACCTAAAATTGAACTCCCTTGGATTTTAGAAAACATTGAATACTTAGGCTCAAAAGAAGCCTCCTGAGCCTGGTCAAAGCACAAGCTTAAGACATATTCAACGGATGATGTGACCCCTGGACCTGGTTTTCAAGAGAACTCTAATGTGCAGGGAAGACACTCATGGGTAGACATTATAGTGAGGGGTCCTTCAGTTCTTCCCCCAGTACCAAGTCCATTGAAACCTTCGATGTTGGGTGATATTGAGGGAACTAATTACAGAATAGAAAATGAAGGTGCTTCTTCTTCTTTCCCATTGGGTTCTTCTGAAATTTCAGAGGTTGGTAATGTTGTTTACCCATCCCTTGTTGTTAGAACTTCTAGTGGATTTTGTGGACACCAACCTAGTATTATTCCACCTGTAGTCCAATCAAGAAAGAAACCCCAAGTTCCCTCCAAGGAAGTGGAAAATGCAACTCCCAAACACCCTTGGCACCTGATCCTAACAATGTTTCCAATATTTAGGTTGTTCTTGTTGTTTTTCAAGAAAGACAACCTGAGTAAGGTTCCATAGAGTCTAAGGGAGATGACCCAGCCTCCACTACAATGAGGACTAGTGATCTGCCTATGGCAGAATAGATCACCCCATTGGAGATACCTATTATAGAGGGTGATGATCTGGATGACTCATGGCAGCATGCTAACTCTTGGAAGCGTGGAAGACATGCTAGGAATTGTGGGAGGGGACCTGGAAGGGCATAACCAACATCACGGAAAGTTGAGGTGCCATTTGAGGTCTCAGGCTCAGATGATACAGACAATGAAACTCTTATTCAATAGGCACGGGATGTATAAGCTCTTCACTGCAGGGGTCAAGGATGCAGTCATGGTCAAGGAATGGATTGGGGAGCCTTGCAGGAAATGGAACGTAGGATCACTGACGAGATTAAAAAAAAGCTTGGTTCCTCATAATGGGGGATTTGATGAATTGTTCTAAATATACCCTACTATCTGTGCTTCTTATTGTCTCTCTTTTTTTATTCAATAAAAAGGGCCTCACCCCTACCATTTTTAAAAAATATATATAATTATATATATATTTAATAAATATATGTAAATATAAATATAAATATACTAAATATATTCATTATTTAAATATATTTATTATAATTTTATAATTATTCAAATGTATAATTAGTAATTTATAATTTTAAAAATAATTTTAAAAATATAATATTTAAATATTTATATAAGAGTTGGGGCTGAATACCCATTTTATTATTAAACAATGGAAGCTCTTTCTTTTGGGGTAGAGGGTAACTCATTATATTGCCCGAAGGCCCATGACCCTTTGGCCTGATTTGAGTGGCCCAAAGGACTTGGGTCATGAAGCCCTAATACAAGGCTTGAAATCCCATTTTGTTAGCCCAAAGGACCCTTCGGTTAATCAAACTTCTATAGTACTCGGGTTGCTACAATACCCGCCACCGCTATAGTGTTCCCTCTGCTACAGGTCCATCATTGTAACAATACTGCTACAGTAACACGAGAATTTGTCCCTGCCCAGATTTGATCTTGGGTCTTTTGGATGCCGTGTAGGAGCCTCTACCACTCTGGTGTAGGCTCATTGACAATATTTATATAATTATATAATTATATATATAACAAATAAATATAAATATAAATTTAAATAAATATATAGTAAATATATTCATTATTTAAATAAAATTATTATAATTTTATAATTATTTAAATATATATATATATATTTATTTAAAAAAAGTATTTATTTATTTTTATAAATTTATAAATTTATAAATATAGTAAATATAAATTTATAAATATATTTATTTTTAAATATTTATTTACAAATATATTTTTATAATTATAAATAATTTATTATACAGTTGATTAATTATAAAATTATAATAAATATATTTAAATAATGAATATATTTACTATATTTAAATTTAAATTTATTTATTGAATATATATTATTATATAAATATATATAATGATATAAATTTATTTATAATAAATATATTTAAATAATGAATATATTTAACATATTTATATTTATATTTATAAATATTTATCTAATTATATAAATATATATAATGATATAAATATATTTACAATTATAAATAAATAAATAAATAATTTTTTTAAAATATAAATATAAATATAATTAATTAATTCTATATTTAAATAATTTTAAAATTATAAAAAATATATTTAAATAATGAATATAATTAATATATATATAATGATATAAATAAATTTACAATCATATAAAAATATTTATAAATATTGTTACAAGTATTTTTATTTATAACTATAATTAGAAATCCTTTATCAGTGCTTCTTTAGGACTGATAAAGATATACCTTTTATGAGTGCTTAAAAAGAATTGATAAAGATAGCTTTTATCAATGCTTATTAATTTCACACTGGTAATAGGTATCTTTATCAACTCTTGTTTTGAAGTACCGATAAAACACTCCCTAGTATATTTAAAAGAACTATAACCGCACTAATTTCAGTCATGATTCCCAAGCATTCACGGAAGTCCCCTCTTGTCGCTGATCCTACTCTAATATTTCTCAGATGAATCAGGCCTCAAATCTAATGAATGTTATTTTTTTCTCCTCCTCTCTTTTTGAATTCTTCTTTGGGTTCCACGGTTTTTATTATTGCACTATTTTCTTGGATCATCTCTTCTCTTCTCCCTCATGGACAGTCAAACCTCCTTAGATCCCTAAGAGGGTTTCCACATCCTTCTACTTCTATTTAGGTGTTCCCTCCCTCAATTTTCATGTCTTTTCTTATGTAAATGTCCACTTTATTCCTTCATATTTAGGTTTATCATCCCTTTATTCTGATTTATTGATGTACTTTTTTCACTTCCAATCCTTCATTTTACAAATCATGGAATATCAGAGTCTTTTAAAATTCATTTTTATCTAATTATGCATGTGTTTAATGTTTAAAATGTATTGGGTAAACATTTTGGTTGAAATCCATGCATGGTATAAAGGGTTTTCCATGGATTTTGGTTGAATTATTTTGAAATAAATGTTTTATCATTCTAACTGTTTGATTATATCCTTATGAGGGATTTTAAGTCAGATTTTATGAAAAATGAAAGGCTTATATTTTGGGTTTTAGAGGAAGAAACACATTTTTAAATAAATGTTTGAATTATAAAAGGGTGTGTTTCTAAATATTTACAAATTATTGAAATTGTTGAATGTAAACTAAAAGGAATATAACTTTGAACACCATGTTATATTTTGTTTTATAGACCATTTTTCACTTAAAATTGGGTTTATAGTTCGTGATACCCTCATTGATCACCCCTTGTATTTGATTTTCTTATTATTGAATGTTTATCAATTTATAATGTATGTATGATGTGAAGGGGTTTGTTCTATTCAAGGTTATTGGATATGAGGTTTAGGATATTTATTTTGTTACCATAAGTTTGTATTTCCATTTCTTTCTCACCTCCTCACTCGGTTTCTTGGTCATGGGAATTCTAGGTACTAAATGGTATCTTGGATGAGTGAAAACTCTAGTTTATTTAAGGTATTTATATAAAACCAAATCCATACATAATTCTTTAATAAAGCATACACATTTATTACTTAAAAAGGTTTTAGTTTAGTTTAAAAAATCAAACCAGTTGATGATACTTAATAAGTTATCATAACCAATCATTCCTTCCCACATAATCTACCAATCCATTTTCTCATCAATAATGAAATAACTAAATCTAGTTTAATTATTTTTCATTGACTTATAATTCATTTAGGTTATAGTGAAATTAAATAAATTTATTTATAATACAAGACAAGGTATAAAATGGAATACTTAACTAAGTATATTCATACCATTTAAACTCGTGATTTAAAAATAAATTCACGTTTAATAAAATTAAATAATATATAAGAACATAAATATGTTAAAAATAGTAATTTCATTTATGGAACAAAGGTATAAGACATGTGAATATTTTTTTAACATTATCCAAATAAAGTGAGGTAACATGACACAAACATAAAATATCAATAGTTTTTTATGGATATTAAAATGATTTGGAGATTATATAATTTTGAATCATTAACTTATATAAATGAAAGAATGTAAATAATTAACAAACACAAGTAAAAACTTTAATTTCATATAATAAATAATTTCAAAACAAGTATACATGTCTAATGGAATTTTCATAATAAGCCGAGCATAAATATATAATGTGAACAACATATGTGACGTGGTTTCCATATCACCGCACCCAATGTCATTCAAAAACATTATTTGGTCCCCATATGGCTAAATTTTCACTGAAAATATTAGTTTCACCCATTAACATGTTGTATTACCACTCTATCACAATTCATAAACAACCCAAATCATCCCATGATCTTCTAAACTCCCACTACGATGTACAAACTCAAAACATGGTGTAACTTCATGGATGGTTCCTTGCCAATAAAAAAATCAAATCCACTATTGTTCCTCATCCAACGTATTAGAGAACCACTAATTAGAATCACACTTAGATAAATCAAATATAATCCCAAGGGGAGTTCTTCCTCTAGCAGCTTACACTCCATATAGACAAAAAAATTACAATTTTTCATTTTCTTTAATGGTGTAAAAGTTCCAGAGGGGTATTCATCAAATATCAATAATTTCATATTAATGAATAATTTGAAGCTATAAAGAATAAAATCGCGTGACCATCATGTTTTGATTTAAGATTTTAATTCATGTTTTTTAATGTTTCATTCTACCTAAAAATTCACAACATACATTAACCAGACTCTTCTTCTTTTACAAATCCATATGCTGTAAATTTATAGACCTGATGAAGTTTCCAATCATGAATAAGGAGGTTGTAGTCATATTATATGAATTAGAGATGTTCTTCCCACCATCATTATTTGATATAATTATCTACCTAACGGTTCACATGGCTATATAGGTTCAACTTTGTGATCTTTTCCATTATTGATGGATGCAACCAATTGAATGGTATATAATTTTTTTGAAAGGTTATGTCAAGAATTGAATTCTATCAAAAGGTTTCATTAAAAAATGATATATTGTTGAAGAAGATAGAGAATTCTGTACCAATTACCTATTAGATGTTGATAGAATTGGTATCCCAAATTCTCATCACAACAAACTCCTTATAAGAAAAGGGACTTATAGAAGATATATTGTTACAATTACCATAATAGATCAGGAGAAATTGCACCTTTACATTTTACATAATAGTAAAGATATTGACCCATACGTTGAATCCCACAAATAAATTCTTAGATTTTTGAATCCATCACGAGATAAAGGATGAATATAAAATACAAATAAACAATAGTTTATAAGATGGTCCTACGATCATATTTGTGACGAGTTATCTGAAAATATGAATTCAATTGATGAACAACTTCGATGGCTAATCAAGAGACCAAATGAAAATATTATACCTTACACTAGTTTTGTAACCAATGGTTATACATTCTGTTCAAAATAATAAGATTATTTTAGTAAAATGCCTGATAGTGGAGTTATTCTTGTGGAGGAATCAATTCACATATCTCGTTCAAATGATAAAAATCTAATTTATGGGAATATTTCATATTTTAACATTATTAAATAGATATATGAGTTATATTATACAACATTTCAAGTTTTAATTTTCCATTTCAAATGGGTTAATAATAGGATTGTAGTGAAATATAATGAAATGGAATGTGTGAAAGTGAATTCAGCGTGGATGGGGAAAATGAAAATTCATTCATAATGAAATCAAAAGTAGTGCAAGTATTTTATGTATCTGATCTAGCAAACAGGATTTGGACAATTATCCTCCTAGAGACTAAAATAATTGTCGGTTCAAATGATAATTCAATCAAGGATGACCCTTTCATTGGGATACAACAATAATTTTATGTTTTCCCTCATATAGATAATGACTTGTGAATTATAGGGGAACATAAAGAAGGGATTTAGATTTTCAATAGAGGGTCCAAATCCCTTCAACATTTAAAAAAATAAAGAGAGTTAAATAAGAAGGATTAAGTGTTTTTAATATACTATGATTTTCCTCATAATATTATCCACTATCTATTAGATTAAAATATTCTAAATTAAATGTTTGACTACTCAAGTAGATAATGTCTTATGCATGTGATGATGCTACCAATCCTTGGGAAGAACATATTGTTGATGCTGAAACTGTAGAATTATTAGGGGATCAGTAACATGTTGATGTAAAAAACATGAATGATGAAGCATCATAGTGTTAAATAAAATTTCAAGGAAATAATTAAGGGTATAAAATTTAAGGTGGGATGGAATCAATGAGTGCCACGCCCGGACTTCGCCTTGAGGTATGACCTTAATTTTAAATTTCTATTTCATGAGTTTAATCGCTTGCTTTTTGATTGCTAGTTTTGTGTGCGGGCTAAGCCTGAAATGAGACCTTTGCTATGGCGCTGATAAATGCGCTTTTTCTCTACACCGCTCGATGCGCGGGCAGAGCACGAGTGTAGCCGTGTGACCTTGCCTTTTTAGCGTGTGGCGCTCGCTACGGGAATGTTCTTCTGCCGGGTGATTAACTTCAGCTTCAAAGTATTATGACTATTATTATTTTATTGCTATTATTATTAATTTTTATTATGATTATGTCATTATTATTATTATTATTATTATTATTATTATTATGATATCATTACTATTATTATTGCTAATAATATTATTGTTTTTATTGATTATTATGTTATTAGTATTATTATTACTATTGATATTATTATTATTATTATTATTATTATTATTATTATTATTATTATGACATTAATATCATTAATTGTTTTAATTCATTTTTGTTTAACTCCCCCCCAGAAACCCTAGCCGCCACCCTCCACTCCCTTTTTTTATTTTTCTTTTTTCTTTTTTTTCTTTTCTTTTTTATTCCTCTCCACATTTTTTCTTCTCTCTCCCTCGTTTCTCTCATCTATCCACGACGCGCCCCTTCCCCGGCTCACCCGTCGCGCCTCCCCCTTCTTCCTCCTTCCCCTTCTCTTCTTTACCTCATTCTCTTCTTCTTCTTCTTCTCCTTTTTTTTTTCTTCTTCCTCCTCCTCTGCCCCGTTGGGCAGCGCCGGTGCGCCCCCTTCCTGTTCGGCCGCCCTCCTCCAGCGGACCGCCGCACCCCCTTCACTAACAGCTTCATCGACCTTTCCCTCACCCGCTCATCCGCGCCTCCCCACTCGGCCACCCTCCTCTTGCCGGAGCTTCGAAACCGCACCGGACCCGCCCTCTGCCCCAGCCGGCGCGCCGCCTCCCTTCCCCATTTCCCCATGCTGCTCCTGCTCGGCCGCGCCCCGATCTGCCTCGCACCCTCTCCCCATTTCCCCCTGCTATCTCCCACATATCCAGGCAGCACTGCCCATTTTTCACCCGCAATGGACCAGCCACGCCGGACCGCCCCTGTTGCACCCATTTCGGACCGCTCCGCCGTACCTCCCCATTCCGCCACACCCGCTCGGTTGTACCCTGTTAGTTTTATTCTTTTGTGTTAATTTTATTTATGTTTTATTTTATTAACGTTTTATCTTGTTATTATTATTATCATGATAATAATATTATTATTATCATATTATTATTATTATATTATTATTATTATTATTATATTATGGTTATGCTATTATTATTATTATTATATTATTATTGTTATCATTATTATATTATGGGTATGCTATTATTATTATTATATTATATTATTATTGCTATTATGATTATGTTAATATTATAATTATGCTATATTATTATTGTTATTGTTATACTATTATTATTATTATTATTATATTATGTTATTATTACTATTATGTTATTGTTATCACCGTTATTATTTTTACGTTATTATTATTATTGTTATTACTATTATTATTATTATGTTTTTATTATTATTGAACCTGTTTAACGGTCTACTGTTTTAGGACCTGTTTGACGGCGCAATACTGTGCGACCTTTACGCAACGAGAATTTCGCACTGTGTCGCTTTCCATTCCTATTTTGGGTAGTTGATTCTACACTCAATTATCATCTGGCAATCTTTTGCGTGTTGGTTTAATTTTTCAGCACCCTGCTAATTAGTTTCCATGCTGAAAAATTAGGTCTGATTACTTTTTAAATGTGCATCTAATTTTCCATTAGTATATTTATGTGATGCAAGTCCATTTTTATTGTGAAAACTTACTTCGGCTATTTATTATTACTATTTGTAAACTGTGCAGTGTGTGAGTTAGAAAGTGCGGATGACGCAGTTTGTGTTTTGGCGTTTCAGAATATGTTTTTTTATATAAAGGGGTTTTGAGTGACTTTTTAACCCTTAAAAAATTTTGTGACATGTTTGAAAACTGTTCAATAAATTTTCTTATTGGTTTTCTTAATTAACAAAGTGATTTCGTTAAGTTATGCGTCTAGTTTAATTTAAAGCGTAAGCAGTGTGGTTTAAGATTTTAAGAAAAGTTTAGGTGTGTGTGTGGTTTTTAAAGAGGATATCAGTGTGCAGGTGACACGTTTGGCTCTAAGTGCTAATGTGACATGTTATTTGAACTTTGATCTTTAGGTGAGCACAAGGAGGGAAGCCGGGGTATTAGGTGGGGAGACTAGGACTAGTGAGCTAGTGTTCCGGAGATGACCCGACCCGGTTTCACTGGCAGGTTTGACGATTTCAACACTAACTAAACATATGATATCTGAGGGTCGTGGCCTTCTAGGCCATGTGTTCTGAGGGTCTTGGCCTTCTAAGCCACATTATCTAAGGTTCGTGGCCACTTAATCCATGTTTCACTGAGACACGACGTTCTAGGGTCCCACATGCTATAGTACCCTTTTGGGGCTTTCTCATCCTTTGGTACTACCGGTTACTTTGCGTGCACAATGATACGTGATATGTAACTTGAATGATTACCCTAATGTGTTTATCTTGAACTATCTTTCCTTTAAATCATTTTATGAAAACCATTTCTTTTGCACTTCTTTCTTTCTTTATTTATCATTGCAAATGGTTTGTCTTTTGATAGTTTTGTGTGGAATCTTTTCTTGGTGATATCCTGCTGGTCGATTTCTCACACCCTACTTACACCCTTGGGTGTAAGTAGATTTGTTTACTTCTGATACAAGTAAGGGTCCAGCTTTTGGGAGCAGTGGTTCAAGTTGTTAGCAGGCCTATCCACGTGGCGTTTTGGTGGTGGCTTAGGGGCGGTGTCCTCACACCGAGTGACAGTCCTTAGGTTGGTTTTTGGTCATATTTTTTTAGTGTTATTTGGGTTTTGAATACTTGTGAACCAAAAACCTATTTTGTTAACTACACGTTTGACTGTAACCTTTACTTCTGTTTGGTTTACTTTGGTTGGATGCTTTGTGTTTGTTCACTCGGGTAAATCGTTCCCAAAGTTTATTTTGATACCCGGGCACTTGTGCCAGCCCGTGGGGATCGGGAACGCCCTTCGGGCCTTGCCGCGGGCCGGGTCGGGCGTCGAGTTGATGGCGACCTGATTCGGTTCGTGAAAAAAATGGTATTAGAGGCAGGTTAGTTTGTGGTTTATGTTATTTGGGATGAGTTGGATTATACAAGAGTTGGGTCTGTCGGGGCTCAGAATTCATGTTGCGAGTAGGGTGCCTGGCCAGCATGCCTCGTGACAGATACTGAGTCACCATGGGATGTCAGGGTGTTTGTTTCACTTCTTTTTAGGTGAGACGTGCAGGCTGTAGACTGTACGTGGACACCAGGCAAGAAAAGTAAAGCTTTTACATGGAGTCGTTTTTGCATGTTTGTTTTATTGATGAATATTTATATTGTTGGAAAAATTTATTTCCTTTTTATTGATGGTAATTTTTTCTTGATTGCTACCCTTTTTCAGTAAGATGCCTCCCCGGAGAGCTCCCATTCACCCACGGGAGGAAGCCGGAAAGAGTTCTCCCGTGCCGATTGATCAGAGATTGGTAGAGGCGATGGTCTGAGCCGTTCAAGCTTTGGGACAAGGGGCGACTCCTGCCCCCGCCCCTATTCCAGCTAGAGGGGAAGAATCTAGCTCCATGAGGGATAGAGCTCAGGAGTTTCTGAGGAGAAAACCTCCTTCTTTCCAAGGTGGTTCAGAACCTCAAGAGGCAAAGGAGTGGCTTGAAAAGATAGAACGCATGTTCGATTTCCTTGACACACCCAAGGAAGTCAGGTTGAAGTGTTCCTCGTTCCAGCTGGAGGGTTCCAGTCGCAAATGGTGGGAATCAGTGGTCCAGGCTGGGAAACGTGAGCACATGAGCTGGAAAGATTTCAAGGGTATCTTTAATGAGAAATATTGTCCAGAGTTCGTAGCCTATGCTAGATCTCGGAAGTTCATGGAGATTTCACAGGGGAATCAGACGGTGATGGAGTATGTGAATCTCTTTACTGAACTAGTACGGTACGCACCTGAGATAGTTTCGAGTGAATTCTTGAAAGCTCAGAAGTTTGAGAAGGGCCTTTGACCAGAAATTCACTCCCAGGTTTTCTTATTCAAGCTTAAGACTTATGCTGAGGTGGTCGATCGTGCTTGTATGGCCGAGATTGGCCAGAAGGGAAAGTCGGGGTTTTCGGGATCAGTGTCAGGGCTTGGCAGTGGCAGTTCATCTGAGAAGAAGAGGAAGCATGATGAGAAATGGAAGAAGAGTGAAGGAAGCTCAGGTCATCCTCCCAGGCAGTTTTCATCTGGGGCTTCTAGTGTAGGGTCCGTTGTGTGCCATCAGTGCAGAAGGGTAGGGCACATCTGACCTGTTTGTCCATACCCTCCCGGACCATGCCATGGATGTGGAGTTGTGGGACATCTACAGCGCTTCTGCAGGACTGCACGCCCTTACCAGAGTGGGGCTGGATTAGTGGCTTCCAGAGTGGTATCGGTTCAGTCAGAGCCAACCAGAACGACAAGATCTCGGTTTGGTGGTCGTGGTGGTAGGACAGGTCGTCTTCAGGGCAGAGCCAGATCAGGGCAGAGCCGCAGGCGATCGGTCATTCTCAAGCAGGGACCAGGCAACTGCATGTTGTGGATCAGGCACTAGCGGGGTCTAATGTAGGGCCTTCGACGGTTCGAGGTACTATTCTAGTTGCATCTTCTATACCTGTAGTTTTATTTGATACTGGTGCTTTAGTTTCTTTCATATCTGCTCGTTTTGTGAATCTGCTGAACCTACCAACCGAGCTGTTATCGTTTTCTATAGAGTTGGTAACACCGTTGGTGAAAAAGAGGGAACAAGGCCTTAAGTGCCGATTGTGCGCACTCTCTATGTTGGGAGTTGAGATGGAATGAGATTTCTTGGTCCTTGACATGGACCTATTTTATGTGATCCTTGGTATGGACTAGAAGGTGCGCTTCCAGGCGCACATTGATTGCTATCGGCGCCGAGTCAGTTTTACGGTACCAGATGGGACTCCCCAGTTATTTCATGAAGAATGGGATCCTCGGTCGGGACGCGCGAGACCTCCACTCCCTGAGCTTGGGAATCTTTCTCATCATTTGTCGTCGCTCGCGCTAGAGGACGATGGTGGTATTTCACAGGGCAGGTTACCTCGTTTAGTGGATGAGTTCCCAGAGGTCTTCCTAGATGATTTTTCTGGCTTACCCCCAGAGCGAGACATTGAGTTCTCGATTGAGTTGGCACTGGGAACACAGCCTATATCTCTTCCCTCATATCGCATGGCCCCCACCGAATTGAGGGAATTAAAAATATAGCTGGACGATTTGGAGTCCAAAGGATTCATTCGCCCGAGCGTCTCTCCTTGGGCCGCACCGGTTTTATTCGCGAAGAAGACCGATGGAACCCTTCGGTTGTGCATTGATTACCGAAAATTGAACAAGGTAACCATCAAGAATAAATACCCTTTGCCTCGGATTGACAATTTGTTCGACCAGCTGAAGGGGGAAAAGTGGTTCTCCAAGATTGATTTGCATTCGGGATACCACCAGCTCAGGGTGACAGAAGCATATATCCCGAAGACGGCTTTCTGAAGCAGGTACGGTCACTTAGAGTACTTGGTCATGCCTTTCGGACTAACGAATGCTCCTACAGTTTTCATGACGCTCATGAATAGGGTGTTCTACCAATATCTCGACTCATTTGTCATGGTATTCGTGGATGACATCCTGGTCTATTATAGATCTAAGGAGGAGCATGAGCATCACCTGCGCGTTGTTTTGGGAACTTTGTGGGACCACCACCTGTATGCCAAACTCTCAAAGTACACTTTCTAGATCAGGTAAGTGAAGTTTCTGGGGCATGTCGTCTCAGAACAAGGGGTTTCAGTGGATCCCAAAAAGATCAGGGCAGTTATGTCATGGGAGCAGCCGAGAAATGTGTTTGAGATCAGGAGTTTTCTGGGCTTGGCTGGTTATTACAGGCGCTTTTTCCGGGACTTCTCATGGATTGCCTCCCCCATGACCGTACTCACCTAGAAAGGGGTGAAGTTTGAGTGGAGCCCACAGTGCTAGAAATCTTTTGAGGAGTTGAAGCAGCGGTTGACCACCGCACCTGTGTTGACCTTACCAGAGTCAGGAAAGGGCTATGTGGTGTACTGTGATGCTTCAGGTACGGGCCTTGGATATGTGCTCATGTAGGATGACCATGTTGTGGCTTATGGTTCTCTCCAACTCCGGCCGCATGAGAAGAACTATCCGACTCATGACTTAGAGTTGGCGGCGGTGATTCATGCCTTAAAGACATGGCGTCACTATCTTTTTGGGGAGAAGTTTGTGGTATATTCTGACTATAAGAGCCTGGCCTATATTTTCTCTCAGAAGGATCTCAATTTGAGGCAGCGCCGTTGGGTCGAGTACCTGCAGGGTTTTGATTTTGATATTGCTTATACCCCTGGCAAGGGTAATGTGGTAGCTGACTCTTTGAGCAGAAAAGTACCAGTGCAGGCATTGAGGAAGTCCAATGATGAGTGGACTTTGATGGGGCTCTTCACCCAGATGCATTTGGAGAGCAGGGAGCATAGTGGAGGTACTTTCTTGGCTAGAATCCAGTTGACTCATACTCTTCTGGAGTTGATTCAGCGGGAGAAGCCTGGTGATGAGCTGTGTCAGCGATCTATGAAGTTTCTTCATGGTGGGGAGACTCCTTCTGATTGGACCTTGTCTTCCCAGAGGGTCCTATGCTTCAAGGGCCGTGCTGTAGTGCCGTTGTCTCTGCGGAAGGTGGTGATGCAGGATAGCCACCAATCTCAGTGGGCTGTCCATCCTGGTACCACCAAGATGTATTATGATGTTCGTCGTCAGTTCTGGTGGCCAGGTATGAGACGGGACATAGCTGACTTTGTATCCAGATGCTATACTTTCCAGCAGGTAAAAGCAGAGCATCAGAGACCATCTGGCCTACTCCAGCCATTACCCATTCCTAACTGGAAGTGGGATGAGGTTGCCATGGACTTCATCATTGGCTTGCCTCGTACACCTCGAGGGAGGAATTCTATCTGGGTAGTGATTGACCTCCTGACCAAGTCATCTCACTTTATTCTGATCAGAGATACAACGAAGGTAGAGGAACTGGGCTGCTTGTATGTTCAGGAGGTGGTCAGACTTCATGGTGTGTCGTCGACAGTTTTTTCTGACAGGGACCCCTGCTTTACATCTCGATTTTGGGGAGGCCTCTAGAAGGCTTTGGGGTTGCAGATTAAGATGAGCACAGCATACCATCCTCAGACCGATGGCTAGACATAGCGGGCGAATCAGATTCTGGAGGACATGCTCCGAGCCTATGTGTTCGATTTTTGGAGGCTCATGGGATAGCCATTTGGGACTGGTCGAGTTTTCTTATAATAACAGTTACCAGTCTTCCATCATAATGGAACCCTTTGAGGCGCTCTATGGCCGGCCTTGTTGGTCTCCTCTGTGTTGGGCTGAGGTAGGAGAGGCCTCGCTCTTGGGACCGAGTCTTGTTCAGGAGACGTCTGAGAATATCAAGCTGGTTAGGCAGTGATTGTTGACAGCTCAGAGTCACCACAAGTCTTATGAAGCTCAGAGGCAGCGGGATCTCAAATTTTTAGTGGGGGACAGAGTGTTCCTGAAAGTGGCCCCTCACTTGGGTCACCGTCGTTTTGGGAAGTAGGGGAAGCTGACACCGAGATATGTTGGACCTTTCGAGATTATTGAATTGATTGGAAAGTTGGAATACAGGTTAGCTTTTCCCTCACAGTTGATGACGATTCAAGACGTATTTCATGTCTCCCAACTAAAGAAGTAAAACCCCAACTCGTCGCATGTGCTGGATTGGGAGGAGCTAAAGATAGAGTCTGACTTGTCTGTGGTTGAGCGACCATTGCGTATAGTGGATTCCCAGGAAAAGGTGTTGCGTGGAAAGTCCATTCCTCTGGTCCGTGTTCTTTGGAAGCCCGAGAATGATGAGCACGAGACTTGGGAGCGGAAGTCATGGGTTGAGCTGGAGTACCCATTTCTATTCTCTGATCAGGCTTTGATATGACTTTCCGAGGGCGGAAATTTTTCATGGTGGGGAGAATTGTCACGCCCGGACTTCACCTTGAGGTATGACCTTAATTTTAAATTTTTATTTCATGAGTTTAATCGCTTGCTTTTTGATTTCTTGTTTTGTGTGTGGGCTGAGCCTGAAATGAGACCTTTGCTGTGGCGCTGATAAATGCGCTTTTTCTCTACACCGCTCGGTGCGCGGGTAGAGCACGAGTGTAGCCGCGTGACCTTGCCTTTTTAGCGTGCGACGCTCGCTACGTGGATGTTCTTTTGTCGGGCGATTAACTTAAGCTTCAAAGTATTATGACTATTATTATTTTATTGCTATTATTATTAATTTTTATTATTATTATGTTGTTATTATTATTATTATTATTATTATGATATCATTACTATTATTATTGCTAATAATATTATTTTTTTTATTGATTATTATGTTACTAGTATTATTATTACTATTGATATTATTATTATTATTATTATTATTATGACATTAATATCATTAATTGTTTTAATTCATTTTTGTTTAACTCCCCCCCCAGAAACCCTAGACGCCACCCTCCACTCCCTTTTTTTATTTTCTTTTCTTTTTCTTTTCTTTCTTTTCTTTTTTCTTCCTCTCCACAGTTTTTTCTTCTCTCTCCCTCGTTTCTCTCCTCCATCTGCGGCGCGCCCCTTCCCCGGCTCACCCATCGCGCCTCCCCCTTCTTCCTCTTTCCCCTTCTCTTCTTTCCCTCCTTCTCTTCTTCTTCTTCTTCTCCTTTTTTTTATTTTCTTCTTCCTCCTCCTCTGCCCCGCTGGGCAGCGCCGGCACGCCCCCTTCCTGTTCGGCCGCCCTCCTCCAGCGGACCGCCGCACCCCCTTCACCAGCAGCTCCGCTAGCCTTTCCCTCACCCGCTCATCTGCGCCTCCCCGCTCGGCCACCCTCCTCTCTCCAGAGCTTCGAACCTGCACCGGACCCTCCCTCTGCCCTAGCCGGCGCGCCGCCTCCCTTCCCCATTTCCCCCTGCTGCTTTCGCTCAGCCGCGCCCCGATCTGCCTCGCACCCTCTCTCCATTTCCCCCTGCTGTCTCCCACATATCTAGGCAGCACCGCCCCTGTTACACCCGCAACAGACAATCCACACCAGACCGCCCATGTTGCACCCACGTCGGACCGCTCTGCCGCACCTCCCTGTTCCGCCGCACCCGCTCGGCTGTACCCTTTTAGTTTTATTATTTTGTGTTAATTTTATTTACGTTTTATTTTATTAACATTTTATCTTGTTATTATTATTATCATGTTAATAATATTATTATTATCATATTATTATTATTATATTATTATTATTATTATTATTATATTATGGTTATGCTATTATTATTATTATTATATTATTATTGCTATCATTATTATATTATGGGTATGCTATTATTATTATTATTATATTATATTATTATTGCTATTATGATTATGTTAATATTATAATTATGCTATATTATTATTGTTATTATTATACTATTATTATTATTATTATTATATTATGTTATTATTACTATTATGTTATTGTTATCACCATTATTATTTTTACGTTATTATTATTATTGTTATTACTATTATTATTATTATGTGATTATTATTATTGAACCAGTTTAACGGTCTACTGTTTTAGGGCCTGTTTGACGGAGCAATACTATGCGACCTTTACGCAACGAGAATTTCGTGTCGTGTTGCTTTCCATTGCTATTTGAGGTAGGTGATTCCACACTCAATTATCATCTGGCGATCTTTTGCGTGTTGGTTTAATTTTTCAGCACCCTGCTAATTAGTTTCCATGCTGAAAAATTAGTTCTGATTAATTTTTAAATGTGCATCTAATTTTTCAGTAGTATATTTATGTGATGTAAGTCGATTTTTATTGTGAAAGCTTACTTTGGTTGTTTATTATTACTATTTGTAAACTGTGCAGTGTGTGAGTTAGAAAGTGCGGATGACGTAGTTTGTGTTTTGGCATGTTAGAATATGTTTTGTTATATAAAGGGGTTTTGAGTGACTTTTTAACCTTTAAAATTTTTTTGACACGTTTGAAAACTGTTCAATAATTTTTCTTAGGGGTTTTCTTAATTAACAAAGTGATTTCATTAAGTTATGCATCTAGTTTAATTTAAAGCGTAAGTAGTGTGGTTTAAGTTTTTAAGAAAATTTTTGGTGTGTGTGTGGTTTTCAAAGAGGATATCAGTGTGCAGGTGACCCGTTTGGCTCTAAGTGCTAATGTGACGTGTTATGTGAACTTTGATCTTTAGGTGAGCACAAGGAGGGAAGCCGAGGTATTAGGTGGGGAGACTAGGACTAGTGAGCTAGTGTTCCGGAGATGACCCGACCCGGTTTCACTGGCAGGTTTGACGATTGCAACACTAACTAAACATATGATATATGAGGGTTGTGGCCTTCTAAGCCACGTGTTCTGAGGGTCATGGCCTTCTAAGCCACATTATCTGAGGGTCGTGGCCACCTAAGCCACGTTTCACCGAGACACGACGTTCTAGGGTCCCACATGCTCTAGTACCCTTTTGGGGCTTTCCCATACTTTGGTGCTACCGGTTACTTTGTGTGCACAATGATACGTGATATGTCACTTGAACGATTACCCTAATGTGTTTATCTTGAACTATCTTTCCTTTAAATATTTTTATGAAAACCATTTCTTTTGCACTTCTTTATTTCTTTATTTAGCATTATAAATGGTTTGTCTTTTGATAGTTGTGCGTGGAATCTTTTCTTGGTGATATCCTGTTGGGAGATTGCTCACACCCTACTTACACCCTTGGGTGTAAGTAGATTTGTTTACTTCTGATACAGGTAAGGGTCCAGCTTTTGGGAGCAGTGGTTCCGGTTGTTAGCAGGCCTATCCACGTGGCGTTTTGGTGGTGGCTTAGGGGCGGTGTCCTCACACCGGGCGGCAGTCCTTAGGTTGGTTTTTGGTCATATTGTTTTAGTGTTATTTGGGTTTTTAATACTTGTGAACCAAAAACCTGTTTGGTTAACTACACGTTTGACTGTAACCTTTACTTCTGTTTGGTTTACTTTGGTTGGCTGCTTTATGTTTGTTCACTCGGGTAAATCGTTTCCAAAGTTTATTTTGATACCCGGGCACTTGTGCCAGCCCGTGGGGATCGGGAATGCCCTTCGGGCCTTACTGTAGGCCGGGTCGGGCGTCGAGTTGATGGAGACCCGATTCATTTCATGACAATTAGGCTAACCTATTGACCCCCACAAGTCAATGTTAATTAGTTATAATAGGGTCACAACGAGGATGAATTTTTTGATTGATATAGATTCATGGTGCCCCATCCAGCCTGTATTTAAGGTAACCCTTTGGGAAGATATAAAGGTAATTTTATGATATAATTTCTCTATTTTACCCAAAAAATATATAATGAAACATTGATTTTACTTTCATTATTCCTTATTGAGTTAATTTATTTTAGAATATTTCCATAATAAATATGTCTTAATGGCTACTAGAAAACCCCATAAAGGCTTATGTAATCTTCGTACCAAGTTACTTTTTAGTGATGATAATGGGAAAATAAATCCCCACCAACAAGTTAGTTGTAAAAACATTATAAAGAGGGAAACATGGAATTATTTCATTAGTCATTATGATGAGAAATCATTTCAGGTGCGTTGTAGTTGATAATATATTATTCTTAATTATTTATTTTATCCAATTTTATTCAAAAAATATTAATTTATAAAATAGAAAAATTGTGATGACAATAAAGAACATCCATTAAAATTGATGTACCCTTATCATAAAGAATGGATGCCCTACACTTCACTAGAGAATAAATTGGTATGTATTTTAAATAAAAAAACAAATTATGTGATATTTAACAACATATGTTCCCTTGATTATATGATGAATAATGAATTAATGTATGAATCCACTTTTATCCCGGGTCATGTTTAATGGAAGGAAGCTCACATAAATAATGAGGGTAAACTGGTTGATGAAAACACAAAAGTTTTATGGGAAACATGTGTAAGTAAGTGATATTGGTATTTTTTTATAAAAATATTATGTAAAAATATCAATTTATGTTCATATGTTTTTTATATGATTTAGACACAATAATTGGATGTGAACATACCAAAATAAAATGTAATTTCAGTAGATTTGAAGTGGCCAAAACAATATGATCATGTTACAGGAGTAAGTTTTGGAGTGTCTCCTTGAACATGTTTCGAGAATAAAAACCCACAATAAGGTACAAAAATTATTTTAAAATTATTTTATGAAAAAATAGATTATTTTCAAGATATTATTATCTGGTCTGGTTTGGATGACCAATATATGAAAAAGGATCAAAGAAAACTAGAGGTGGAACAAATATCTTCACATGAAGAACCAAATGACCATATTATCTTTGAGGCTTGTCATTCCCCTCAATCAAATACCTTACCTAAGGCAATGAATGTTTTCATTACTCTTTCTCATAAATTTGAATCAAACAACTTCCAATAACTTTATATTACTAAAATTTTTTAGGGTAAAATTGTATGTGATTTCTATTTGTCAATAACCATGCACTGCCTTCTTGTGAGGGGTAAGGTTTATAACATTTCAGGAGATGGGATACAAAATAATGAACTACCAAAGATCACATAAGAGTGGGGTTTCAGGTAGATCCAGATATGACTGCTAAGTTTCTTATTCTGCTTGATAGTCCAGATATTAAAATGGTCAATTATGTTATTGCAACTTTCAAATCATTACAGTTCAATATTATAAGGATACATGAGGTATGTCATTAACAAAAATTCATACAAAAAACCTATAATAATTGATGAAAAAAGGTCTGAAGTAAGGCATGGTATTAAAAATAGATAAGGTTATAAGGAAATGTAATTTCGTCTCAATACATTCTAGTGAACTGACCATGAAATCAAAAGGACCTTATTGGAGTACCTTCTCCCCACCATCTCCAGAACAACATTTATTATCATTAAAAATTCATTGAAAGACTACATTTAAATATGGAAATATATCTTATATTCCATATGAAGATGAAATATATGAAACTTTAACTATGGATGTAGTTGGTCTTGAGATTATAAATGATATTCTCAATTTTAAATAGCTGTGAGTCTCAGTTGTGAATACATACGTAAGGTACATTTTCATAATATGTTTGTCTTAAAATGATATAATATGTTCATTAAAGTTAATAACTATTCATATTTTCTATAGGTGTTTATATTAATACTATATAAAGTGGAAACCTTGTGATGTACACTTTGGATTCATAAATCCCTATATCACTTCTACGTAGGAAACTTCTTTAGAGAAGGAAAAAATTGATAAGAAAAAAACTGATCTAAATGATGCATTCTAAAAAAAATAACAGAAAAAACTCTTTTTAATGAATACAATGTAGAGGTAAAAATATAAAATATAATCAGAAAAAATATATTTTTATTTTTTCATTACTTATTCGATTTTGTTTCTTTAGGAAGCATTGGATGCTGATCACACTCAATCAGGATACCCCAAATATTTATTTTTGGGATCCAATGAATGGATATCCAACAAAAATGACCCCACATAATGTGTTTTGTGAATTTTTAAAGCACGAAAATTAAAATTTTATGTATAAATTTAAAATTATATGTTTTAGTCTCTATTTTAACAAGGATATTGTTATGATAGGGTAATATCTAAATATTGGATAAATCATGGCATGAATCAGTGATTGAACATAAAAAGACTATGGGTTGCTTCAAATGGAAATAGATTAAGGTATATATAGAAGTATATAACCATAAAAACATATCTCAAATCAATTTACTTATTTTTTTTCAATGTTTCAACAATGTTCGAATAAATATAACGGCAATGATTGTGGATATTATGTATTCAAATTTACGTGACAGATCATAAACCATGAAAATACCATCATCCCAGAATAGGTAATTTCCAAAGGCAATAACAATTTAATTAAAAATATTTCTTAATAAATTATTTTTCTATATTTTCTCACTACTAACTAGATTTTCAGAAACATTCATACTAAAAAGAAGTAAAAAAATTATAGACAAGTGGGTAGTGTGCATGGTGTCAAAATGTTTGCCGACATAAAATTTAGGTGATTACTTTCTATGTTTATGATCTAGTGCTGGATATAACCTTATAAATATATTTGGAGTGTGAATAATTATTTTGATAATTCCTATATATTTTTGTAACTTTTTCTCAAGGAAAAGTATAATAGATGAATTCAATTTATTTATAAATGAATGTGTAGAATGCATGGTGTGAGAATTCATACAAGCATCATGAAAAGGATACTTCCTACTAATTATTTTTTCTCGTCATTATATATATTTTTTAGTTAATTTCCTTATCATTTTTATCCGAGTCTTATTTTTTAAAATTTACACATTAGTTTAAAACACATGTCACATGCTCAAAACTGAGATATAAGGTCAGATTATTTTCAAACTTTATCAAAATGATCCATAAGTCATTTTTGATGCGTAGGAATTGAATTCAAATCAATCCAACATAATATGTGGTTAGTATGACTGGAATTATGTGTTTTCAATACAAATGTGTCATTTTAGTTTAAAACATACATCAAATAGTCAAAAGTGAGTGAACTATCTCAAATTGTTTTTGAACTTTATGAAAATGATCCATAACTCATTTTTCACATATAGTAATTGACGACACATAAATATTTTACTGAATGTGTTTGATATGATCTGAATTATGTTTTTTCAATATAAATGCACCACTTTAGTTTAAAACATGTGTAAAAATAGCCAAAACCAAGAAAACGACCTTGGGTGGTTTTCAAACTTCAGGAAAATGATCCATAATTCATTTTTCACATGTAGGAATTGACTGAACATCAATTCAATACATAGTGTAACCATTATTAGTCAAGAATTTTTGATATGTAAGAATTAACCAAGCCTCAATTTGATACATAGTGTACCCGGTATGACTCAAATTGAGTGGTTTCAGTTTAAAATCATCATTTTATTAATTTATTATTTAATACTTATGTTTAATTTATTTATTTATAGTTTTACTAACATAATAAGTATTTTCTTATATAGGTGGATTCTTTTTCTTGATTTGGGGTGGTTTATTCGAAGCTGGTCATGCTCATGAGAGATTTGGTTTTGAGGATGCAACTGAGATAATAGAAACAAGGAAATAGGACAAGAATGTATAGAGACAACATGAAAATATTAATTCCTAATATTTCTTTAGTTAATTTCTTCACCATTTAATCTACTATTTTTAAGTGAATTTCCTTATCATTTTTATCTAATAATTAATTATTATTTTCAAAGATCTTTTGGGAAGTTGTATTTTTCCTTTAACTGTCTGAAACAGGCTAGAAAAGAGAGAAAATTTAGCCTATTTTAACAGGAATTTTAAGAAGCATGAGGTTTCCTCTTTCATAAAAATGGAAACTTTATTTCATTTATGGATTAGTGTAGATAGTTGAAAGAAAAACACACATCAGATACTCAATCATCCGCACCTCAATCTGATACTCAATGTATTCAGTAGGACTCAAATTTAATGTTTTTAGTTTATAATTTTCATTTTAGTTCAAAACACACATCACATACTCAAAATTCAGAAAAAACATTCCCTATGATCCAAGATACATTCACCAATATCGATATTTTATGAAATAAATTTAGTGAGTTAAAATAAAACATGGTAGTAAGTCATTAAATACTCCTCTAATTCCACTGATTTAGAACCAGATATAGTATCAAGTGTTTATTACAATAAATTCAGTGTTATCCACATATCTCAATTACTAACATAATATCATAAAACATGAGAAATTATAATTCTTCAACTTCAAATTCAATATGATATAATTCATACTTAAAAAATAATTTTGGTGAATAATAAATAAAAAAAAGTATGTTATTCATATCGTATATCAAACAAATGGATACCACTTTTTTGATAAAATCATGACACCACTAGATATCCCTGATAATTATTTCATTACAGGGTACTTCTAATTTTCTATATGAGGATAGATATCCTTTCAATCTTTATCAAAAACACCCTTTATATTTTCAACTTTTAAACCATTCACATCATGGATTCATTTAAGAAAATATCTTATTGTATCAAGAATTTGTTCCAAAAAATCAAATCTTTCATGAGAGTTTAATATATATCACAAAAAACTCTTTTTGAATAAAATTTTTCAATAATGTTTAAATATAATCTTGATTATTTCATGGAAAACCCCCATTTTGAATACATGACTCCATCCCAGTTTTTTTGATTAATCTGATATAATCATAAAGGATATTCCCAAATTGGTTTGTTGAACTACTATTTGTATAATTTTATCAAATTTTCACTTTCACCCTTATTACATCCTTACTTGTTCATATAATGAATTTCTCTCTCAATTTACCTCTCACCATTTAATTATATCATACTCAATTTGATGTATATAAAGTAAAATGGAATGAACACAAAATGAACACTTTAAATTTTTGTTATGGTTTACCTTCCTTAGGAAAACTATATCCCCATTGTATGGTGGTTTTCATACCCATCACACACAACTTCCTGTTTATTATCAAATAAATATAGATAATGGGTATGAACATTGACCCATTATCTAAGAACCAACTTTGTACAAATCAGGCACCTACTTACTATTATAAAAATGGATATACAATATGGTTTCTAGATTGAATCACATAAAGTATATAAAAAATAGAGCTCTTTTGTCCCATCATAAAATGTGGGATATATTCTTCCACACATTCAGTAATAAAGTGGGGTATATTAAACATATCTAAACATCCATAGAATAATATTATAGGTTTAATCTCTCACTCTCTTTATTCAAAAAATAATCAATAGTGCAAACGAATGGATGCTTCTCTACTTTTTCTTTTCTTATTCTTATTCTTTAATGCGTATGAATAGCATTGTGTCACTCTTAATGTATTTGATACACATGATCTAGAACTAGATTCTATATTTGGACTATATTTTATATTTTTAAAATTATATAATAATAATATATTGTAGTGAAACTCTAATCATTCATACTTATCTTTCTCATACATTCTCTAAAACTTAATTTATATAATATCCACATTTCTTAGCACATCAATTATCTATAAGTATTACCCTATAGATTCAGGATCATAAATATAGAAGATATTCAAAAAATTCCATTTATTCTCATCTTTAATAATCCAAAAATAATTCATATATATAATACACCATAACTGTGTGGTATAATATAGTAGAACTAGCACAATAAGACTCCTTCAATTTTGTCACTCAAACTTTCCAAATTCTTCTCTATTAATCACTTAATTTAGTATAAAAATCTATTATTTATTCTAATCATTCATATAATATAATCATGGTATGTACATTATGATAATTTAAAAATTGAAGGCCACACTTACCTAGAAACTTCATAATTTATTTATCTTCTTCAAATTGTATCATCACCTTCATCTTTACAAAAACATCACAATTTATTGATCTTAATTATTATAGATTATCTTTAGTCATGCTAAAATCAATCTTGTAGAAAAAATATATTATGTTTATGTTTATTATGATATCAATTCACATGTGATTCATAATTATGAAATCTCGATGACATGCTTATGCAGAACTTGATTTACTCAAATATATCATATAATCACCTACACACACTTCAACTTATACTTGGAGTCACACAGTTTTAGGGATTAGCTTGGATCAAAAACCTAAAATATTTTGATGTTGGTTACTTGATTATGGTAGGTTTTCATCATCATGTTTGATTCTAACATCCTTTTAATATATCTATTTTTTATAGACTCAAGATGAATTGTAGTCTCAATTTTTAATCTTGATATTCATTTTTTTTGTAGAATAACTTGACATTGACTAAAATAATTCCCTTAATTGGAATATTAATACTATAATTAACAAATTTCTTACTATATATTTATTTGAAATCTTAAAAAGTATATAACTTATCTAATGTCCTATTTTATAATTATAAACTGTTGTTTCACTCATCTGAAGTATCTAATGACCCATAATATGTATTGGTTTACCTTTTAAAAGTAACTAATGACTCCTTTTAAGTCTTGGTTACCTCAAAAAAAGTATGAAATTCCTCATCCAATGTTTATGTTTACTCAAAAAATCCACAAATACTCATCTAAAGTGTAAAATTAATCTTCTAGAGTCATGTTTCACCCTTCCTAATTAATTCAATGACTCATGTGAATTCATGTATGACTTATAAGAACACAAAATTTACCTACCAATTCATTCATGACTCATCTGAAGTCAATCAAGACTTGTCAAAATTATGTTATGAGTCTTTGGAAGTTGTGAGATATCCATTTTATACTCCAACATAAACATTCTAGACATCACTCAAATTCAATCTAAATATCTTCATCTAAACACCTGGCCTTCTCAAAAAAATAAAATAATCTTCCAACATGATAATGAATTATTCTTTGACTAGTATTTATTATTAAAACCACTTCAAAATTGTTTTTATATATATTTATTTAATATTTCATAACTTTTCATTCACTTAAGTATTATAACATCAACCGCCTTAGATAATTCTCCAAATATTACATGCCTAACTATTCCTGAAAACCTTGAATTGTTAAATTATTTGGGTGGTGTCTAAATTAATAATTCCTACATTATAATTCATATATATCTCAATATAAAGTAGAAATATATAAATAAAATGATGAAAATATACTGTTTTTATTCAAATATTTTTTAATGATAAATGGAATCCAACATTCACCTCACTATATTGAAAAAATTCCTCTACTTTATAAAATTTATTTGATACTTTAAATTTCTTTTACACCACATGAGATTATATTTATCAACATAACATATACATATTTCATTTCTATAATAGTTTGAGATTATATTTTTGAACACTTACAAGCCTTCTTCATCAACACATAATGACACAGTGGACAATTTCATCATGATAATTGATGTTTATCAACAAGAAACACTACATAACCCAATGTCAGTTCAATAATAACCTCATTTGTATTTGTTTTCAATTCCAAAAATAAAATTTAATGTTAATGTGGATGGAATAATTTACTTCATAATTATATTCATTCTCATTTTATTCTCTCTTCTATTTATTTACAATATATTCTAATTTTACGAGAGATAATGGCATCAATTTATACTTAAAACAGAGTAAACACATTCAAATTATTTTGATACATTAGTAAAATGATTCATAAGTAATTTTCAACATGTGGGAATTAACCACACCTCAATCAAACACACGATGTGATTGGTATAACTCGATGTTTGGGTTTTAATTTAAAATTGACAATAATTTTAGTAAAAAAACACAAGTGACATATACAAAACCAAGAAAGAATTCAGATTGTTTTGATACTTTAGTAAAATGATCCATAATTAATTTTTGATGTATAGGAATTACTTATACATTAATATAATGCATGGTGTTCCTGGTATGACTTCTTTTGTGTCTTTTTATTTAACATTGATATTAATTTTAGTAAAAAAGACAAGTAACAAACTCAAAACCAATATAACACATTCAAATTATTTTGATACTCTAGAAAAATGATCTATAATCCATTTTTGACATGTAGAAATTAGTTGTTCCTCAATCTGATGCACGGTGTGATTGATATAACTCCAAGTGTGACTTTTTATTTAAAATTGATGTTAATTATAGTATAAAACACAAGAGAATTACTCATAATCACACATTTTTATTATTTGTATACTTGACGAAAATGATCCATAAGTCATTTGTGACATGTAAAAATCAGCTACACTTCCATCTGATGCACAGTGCGCCTGATATAACTCCAGGTGTCTATTTTTATTGAAAATTGGAATTAATTTTAGTAAAAAATACAAATAAAAAACTCAAAACCAATATCACACATTTATATTGTTTTGATACATTAGGAAAATGATACATAATTCAGTATTTACATGTAGGAATCAAACTCCGCTCAATATGATGCATGATATGCTTAGTATGACTCCATGTGTGCCTTTTTATTTAAAATTGAAATTAATTTGAGTAAAAAGGACAAGTGACATACTCAAAACTGAAAAAATGAATCAATTTTTTTGATACATTATGAAAAATATTTATAAATAATTTTTGACATGGAGGAATCATCTTCACCTCAATCTATTGTACAATGTTCCAAGTATAACTCAAATTTTTCATTATCAATTTAAAATTAACATTTTAGTTCAAAAAGTCTATCACTCATTGAAAACTAATAAAACACACTTGTATTATCTAAATAATTTAGTAAAATGATTCATATGATATTTGTGACAAATAAGAATTATTCTCATGTCAATCTGACACACGATATGACCAGTATGGCTCAAAGTGCATGTTTCTAGTTTAGAATGACATTTTAGTAAAAAAGATAAGTGACATGATCAAAACCCATATAATGAATTGATATTGTTTTGATACTTAAGGTAAATGATCCATAAGTCATTTTTGATTTCTAGAAATTAACTAAAACTCAATATGACACACAGTGTTACCGGTATGTCTCCAAGTGTGTCTTTTAATTTAAAATTGACATTGATTTTAGTAAAAAAGACAAGCAGTGTAATCAATATTAAGAAAATGCATTTAGATTATTTTCTTACTTTAGGAAAACAACCCATAAGTCATTTTTGACATGTAGGAATCAGCCTCACCTCAATCTAACACACTTTGTGACCGGTATGACTCCAAGTGTGTATTTTTATTGAAAATATACATTAATTTTTAGTAAAAAAGAAAAGTGAAATACTCAAAACTAATAAAAATCATTAGAATTGTTTTTATACTTTATTAAAATGACACACAATCCATTTTTTATATTTAGGAATTGGTCACACCTCAATATGACATACGGTGTGACTGGTATGACTCCAAGTGTGTCTTTTTATTTAAAATTGAAATTAATTTTAGTAAAAAACACAAGTGGCATACTCAAAACTGAGAAAGAACATTTTTTGGATACATTAGGAAAATGATATATAAGTCATTTGTGAAATGTAAGAATTATTTTCACCTCAATCTAACACGTGGTGTGCCCAGTATGACTCTAGGTGCGCCTTTTGATTTAAAATTGAAAATTATTTTAGTAACAAAGACAAGTGACATACTAAAAAATGAGAAAATGCATTCATATTATTTTGATACTTTTGTAAAACAATCCATAAGTCATTTTCGACATATAGAAATTGACCAGAACTAAATATAATGAACGGTGTTCCTGGTATGACCTAAAGTGTCAATTATCAGTTTAAAATTTACATTTTTGTTCAAAATGTTTATCACTCACTGAACACCAAGAAAACAAACTCGGATTGTGTTTATAATTTAGGAAAATGACTCATAATTATTTTTTGATGTGTAGGAATCAAACTCACATCAATCCAAAACACGATGAGAATTTCAGGACTCATAGTTCATGTTTCTAATTTTAAATTAATTTTTAGTAAAAAAGGCAAGTGACATAAACCAATAAAATACATTTTTATTATTTTTATATTTTATTAAAATGATCCATAAGTAATTATTGACATGTAGGAATTATCCTCACCTCAATAAGACAGACAATGTGCCTGGTATCACTCCAACTGTATCTTTTTATTTAAAATTGACATTAATTTTAGTAAAAAGGTAAAGTGATATTCTCAAAACTAAGCAACACATTATGATTATTTTGATACTTTTGTAGAATTATTTATAAGTCATTTTATAAATTTAGTAATAATATTTACCTCAATCTGATACATAATGTTCCTGATATACTCAAAGTGTCTGTTATCAGTTTAAAATTGAGATTTTAGTTCAAAAATGTCTATCACTGAAAACCAAGAAAACATGCTCAGATTGTGTTGATAATTTAGGAAAATTATTTATAAGTAATTTTTTATGTATATGAATTAATCTCATGTAAAATTGACACACTATGTGATTGGTATGACTCGAAGTGAGTTTTTATATTTTAAATGAAATTTTAGTAAAAACACAAGTGACATATTCAAAAACATGAAAACATATTCATATTGTTTTAATAAATTAGGAAAATGATCCATAAATCATTTGTGACACATAGTAATTGAACGAATGTCAATATGACACACAATGTTTTCGGTATGACTTGAATTGAGTGTTTTCAATATACAAGTTCCAATATAGTTTAAAACGATCATCGCAATGCCAAAACTAAGAAAAAACACTTAAATTATATTCTCATCATTTTATCTACTATTACTTAATTAATTTCCTTATCATTATTATATTATAATTATTTAGTTAATTTTCATAGAGATAATGTTGGATGATGAACAATAAATTGGGCGACATGTAAGAATCTACTGAAACTCAATCTAATATATAGTGTTTCTGGTATGATAGAAAGTTTAGTTTTAAATTAATAGTTTCTATTTAATTTATTTATTTATAGTATTACTAACATAAGAATTTTTTTCTGATACAGGTACATTATTTTTCTCAGGTTGGGTGGTTTGTTCGATAATAACATGAGTGGGGGTCAAGGGCTTAAGAAAAAGAAACATTTATGTTTTTGAATTTCTGTGATAGTTAGTACTTAGTCATGTAATTATATAAACCAATGTTTGAAATGTATATAATTTAGTGTTTCATTTCCTGTATTTTTTTTGTAAATTTTATTTCATTTAAAATCAGTATTTGTGCCTATTTTTTTACTGTTGCTTCCATTTCTACAGTCTGCCATAAATTTAATAGTACATTGTAGTATGCCCCTTTATCAACACTTTTTTAGTGATAATAAATGGGATACTTTATCATAACTTTTAAAATCACAGATAATAGAACCCTCTATTGCTGATTTTTTTAGCGATGATAGAGGACCTCTTTATCAGCACATTTTTTGCGTTGATAATGCCTATGTCTTTTAATCGCGTTTTGGTATTTTTTGTTTTTTTGCACTGAAAATGGTCGATTTCAGTGTTGTTAAAAGACTATTTTGTTGTATTGTGAGTTACATTAAGCACATTATGCACTAAACTAAACCTTGGTTGTAAATACAATCGATATGCTATCCTAACAACTTGTTCAAGTATCACAAAAGAGAATATGTATCAATGGGATAACTTTATATGCTTACCCAAATAATGATGTCTAAACCTTTGAGAGATTCTCAATAACACATTATCACTAACCTAGGATGACAACAGCCATCGATGATGATCCACATATGATTTCTGATGACTCTAATACATCTCCAATCACTTCCTAGTCAACTGAATCTTCATTATTGTCTCTTACACAAGAATTGGTCCAACTAATGAATTCTAACCTATTCCTCCCAAGAAAGTGTAGAACGATAAGCATTCCCATACAATGATTCAAAATTATCCATATTTACCATGTCCTGATAACTATTTTTTTACAATAACTCAACTAATGGTATGTGCTCCTCCCATAAGCCTCCAAAATCTATTATGTGACGACCCAAACATTTATTAATGAAAATTCCTCTTGATCAGATTAAATGTATTATTATGTAAAATGGTTATATAAGACATATAAAATTCCTTGGTTTTATGTTTTTGGATTTTAAAATATATTAATGAATTGTTACTGTATCTAATATAGTCGTTGAATAGTGACAACATGATTAGTATAAATATAGGGCTTTAACAAATCCAATTTACTCATACAAAGTAAGCGATGACATCATCCAGTAGAATTTCTCCATACGAATCCCATTTTTCAGAGCTTGGAAAGGAGTTATCATCACTAGAATTATCTCTTAAACAAGCCCAAGCTAGGATTCAACATTTTAAGCTTTAATAGAACCACCTGTGGGAGAAGTGGATGTTAATTGAGATTATCACCCGAGCGATGTTATTCGAGATACCCCAAGAGTCTGTCACCAGTGCACCCCTTAGCCTTAGGCCTTATATGGATGTTATAAGGGTTTATGTAATAATAACCTAGCACTATTATTATGTGCATTAATTTTTTTAAAAAATAATATACATTTATTTTATAATTGTTACTTTGTAAATGGTTTTTAAAGCAGAAATAATATTTTTAGATAATATTTAACTAAGAAATATATTTTTCTGAATTAATGGTTTTTTTTGAATTAAATAATATTTTAATAAAATAATATTACTAAATTACTTTTTAATAAATATAAATTATTGAATAATTTTTTTACGAATACAATTGAAATTTTTATAATGGTTTGAAAACTGTTTTTGTCAAAACCCATGAATTTTCAATAAATGTCAGTTTTTATTTAAAAATTTAAAATTTACATATTTATAAAATTATTTAGATAAAATTAATATTATTTTTGGATTAAGGACATCGAAATTATCTAACTGTTAATTTTTCATAATTTTCTGAGACAGTCAAATTTTTGGGTAAAAATTAAATACTGTTTAAATATATAATGTGTTTTATGACATCATAATTACCTAATATTGATTTAATAAAATAATATAAAAGTTTTTTTCGACCAATATATTTTTTACCCTTAAATCAATGTGATTTAATATTTTTTTGATTAATTTTATGATGCCTTAGTGGACCCTCCAAGGCTAATAAAATATTTTATCCTTTTAAAATGTTTTCCTTGAGAGTGTGACTCACCTCCACATAAGCAAGCCTAATATTTTAATAGGTTTGGATATTGGCCTTATAAAATAATTTTTTATACTCCCCTTTTTAAAAAACCATGGGAAAAACCATGGTATGGTTTTTGGTTTTGATTAATTTAACATGTAGTGTCCAAAACCTAAATCATAAAGAATTCCCTCTATTTCCCTATATAAACCCACTCAATATCCCATTCCTCTTCACTCAAAACCTTTGGATCTTGAAAAACCTCTCCCCTCCTCTCTCTATAATCCTAAAAATTCTCCCCAATCTCCCAAGAATCCTCTATTAAGCTTCTCCCAAGCCTTTGGGATCAGACTTCAAGTAAGGGATCCTCACTTTCTATCCCTTCCTTATTTATGTCCAAGTTTCCTTATATTGTTATGCCATTTTATTTTCAATTGAAAATGTTGTGGTATTATTTCTAACCACCCCTATACTTCCCTCCTTATGTTTTAATTATTAGATACCCCTTTATCTCTCATTAATGCCTCCTATGTACACCTATTATTACCATGCCTAAATTCCGTAAGGGATTTCTTCCTTCCTCATTTTTTCCAAATTTCATAATGTTATTATACCATTTTATTTTCAATTACAAATTTTGGGGTATGATTTCGCACCCCCATACTTCTCTCCTTATGTTTTAATGATGAGAGACCTCTTTCTCTCTCATTAATGCCTCCCATGTACACCTGTTACCATGCTGAAATTCCATAATGAATATCTCTATTCTCATTTACATTAAAGATATTATTTTATATTATACATATAAATTACATTAAATATGTTGGTATATTATGTTCCATGACTCCCTTACTATCCATTTCATGTATAAATTATTAGATACCCCTTTCTATCTCATCAAGCCATTTTACAATTTCAATTTGACGTTGTTATGCTGCTGAAGTTACACCAAACTTTCCATGCCAAAATCATCGTGTAAGTGAATACCATACCAATTTCTCAATTAAGGGTATTCAAATTTATGAACATGTACTTTTTGATTGAGGACATACATTTATGTATTCCACATATCTTGTTTTTGGAATAAATTATTATGTTTAATGAATTTATGTTGTATGATCTATGTGGCACACTTATGCATGAAATGAAACGATTAAGAAGGGTGTTCCCTGATAGCGCTCCAATGCATTGGGTAAAGATTGGTATCATGATATGTCAAATGTAATGAGGTTTTAATCATGTTAGTTAATGTGAAATGAGGGTTTACTCATGCTCTATGTTCAATGATCATTGGATCATGATAATATCATGTTAAATGTTGTTTCCACATTTCCATGTTACGATAATCATTTTATATCATGACTTTATGTTCATGTTTCTATTGTGCTCCATTGATATGCCTATTTCCTAACATGCACTATATTTTTCATGTTATTCCTTTTTTACTCCCTTACTGGGATTTATAGCTCACCCTTTTCTTATGCATGCCCTTAGGTTATCCTATGAAATGCTAGGTACTAAGGAATGTTGTGGTCATGTAAAAGAAGTTTTCAATAAAGATGTGTTAAGTTCTATGTTGTTAGGAAATGTTACTAATTTTCCAAGACACTAGAACTCTTGATCCTTAGAGTTTTATTAAGTGAAATTTTACATAATAAATCATGTTTATGTGAGTAATAAAGAGAAGGGTTTTTATAGTTGGTATCAGAGGATAGGTTTAGTTATTTTTGGAATTAGTATTAGAAAACCCTAGTGAATACCTTAGGGATGAAATTAAGTATAAGAAGAACATCCCAAAAAATTATGAGTATAGAGTAAGTAGTTTATTAGGAAAATACATCTCTGTCTGGATATGAATAAGTAGAGGTGGCTCTAGCATAGATGTATCTAGGGTTAAAACCCAAAAACATAGCTTTGAGATAGACTCGAATAGAAACAGGGGCATGAAAATGAGCCTTACTACACTCTTGGTTACGACACTCTCAGGGGATATGATTTGGTAAATTCATAAGCTTAGTATGAACCATTATTAAGGGAATAAGGAAATACCCTAAGAATGTATGTTTGGAAGTAGATCAAGGATATTATAGATTAAAGCCTACAAATTCATAAGTTAAGAAAATAAATGAAATTTATAAGTTACCCCTTTTTTCATTGGATTCTCCTTTATGTGTTAATACATTAAGATACCCATCCTCATGTATATATCGGATAGATTAGAACCAGAATCAAAAAGTGAAAGGTAGGGTTATCTTCCATGGTTCTACGAATTCTTTTATATCCCTAGAGTTTAGTATAATAATCCCAACATCACCACCAATCATGGAAGTGAAGGTGTTAGTGAGAACGAAAAATGGGGAAATCATTGCAACCCATGAATATAACTGCTCCCCTATCACAATTTGTGGTTTTAACATCCCGGTGAACCTCATAATACTCCCTCAAGTGGAATTTGATGCAATGTTTAAAATGGATTGTCTTTTTCTATACAGAGCCTACATAAATTGATGTGAGAGGGAAATCAATCTCCATATAGATAATTGATCCCTGATTCGGTACAAGTGCAAGGAGGTTGATGAATCTTCCTTAGCACAGTCATCTCAAGTGTATATATTACTACCCTATGAGAATGTGTATCTTACTCGGATGATTGAGTCTAAGGAAGCAACCATCCTTGAAGACATGGATATTGTGAGGGAATTCGTTGAAGTGTTTCATGAGGAATTTATTTCTCTTCATCCTAGAAGAGATGTTTAATTCTCAATTGATCTTATTTTTGGGGAATTGTCAATATCTAAGACTCTGTATAGAATGGTTGTTGTGGAGCTTAAGGAGTTAAAGAAACAACTATAGAAGAATTTTGATAAAGGGTTTATGCACCCAAGTGCTTCACCATGGGGTGCACCTGTACAATTCCTCAAGAAAAAGGATGGGTCAATGCGCCTTTTCATTGATTATCATGAGCTTAAAAAAATCATTATAAATAATAAGTATCCTTTTCCCCGAATTGATGACTTGTTCGATCAACTACGTGGAGCAAAATACTTCTCCAAGGTGGATCTGTAGTCAGGATATTACCAAGTAAGTGTGAAGAAGGAGGATATCCCCAAGACTGTTTTTCGTACAAGGTATGAGCACTATTAATTCATAGTTATGCCTTTTCGACTCACTAATTCTCCAGAAATATTCATGGACTTGACGAATTGAGTCTTTAGAGATTACCTCGACAAATTTGTGGTTGTCTTTATAGATGATATTCTAATATACTCAAAAACCAAGGAGTAGCATGAGGAGCATCTAAGCAATATACTAGAGAGCTTGTGAAAGGATAATCTCTATGAAATGTACAGAAAGTGTGAGTTCTGGTTGAAGGTGGTCTCATTATTGGGTCATATCATCACATGAAATGGGTTATATGTGGATCTATATAAGACAACTGAAATCGAGGGTTGGTCGAGGCCAACATCGGTGATGGATATTCATAGATTCTTGGGGTTAGCTGGATATTATTGACGATTTGTGAGAAATTTCTCATGAATTTCAAACCCTATTACCAAGATAACTTGGAAGGGAGTCCAGTTTTCTTGGAGTGATTAATGAGAAGAGAGCTCTAATTAGTTAAAAAGGAGGCTTATCACTAATCCCTTGCTCACACTACCCAGAAGTGGAGAAATTTTCGTTGTATTTCATGATTCTTTGAAGAAGGGAATAGGCTGCATGTTGATGTAAAATGACAAAGTCATTGCCTATGCTTCAAGAAAATTGAATGTTCATGAGAAAAACTATCCAGCACATGATCTGGAGTTGGATGCCTTAATATTTGCTTTGAAAATTTGGCGGCATTACCTCTTTGGGGAGAAATGTGAAATATATGCAGATCACAAATCCCTTAAGTATATATTCACACAGAAAGAGTTAAACATGCACCAACGAATATGGTTAGAGTTGATCAAATACTATGACTGCTCAATCCAATACCACCCTAGGAAAATGAACAAGGTTGTGGATTCTATAAGTAGAAATGATCCAATAACTCTTTCATTGATGATAATTGAAAAGGATCAAATCTTCTTAGATTTGATGAATATGGACATGGGAATCATAAAGAAGGGAATATCATCAATCTTTTCACAAATTATTGCTCAACTAACTCTTTTGGAAAGATTAAAGGATTCTCAAAATGATGATTTAGGAATTAAAAAAAAGTGGAAACTATCAAAAAAGGGAAATCTTTGAAGTTCAATGTTAATGAAGAAGGAATTGTGAGATTTGGATCAATAATATGTGTTTCATAAAATCTGGAGTTAAAGAATAAACTTTTGGATGAGGAATATATTTTGAATTTGTCTATTCACCTAGGAAACACAAAGATGTATCGAGATATTCGAGAGCATTATTGGTGGGATAACATGAAGAAGAAGATCACTGAGTATACAACAAAGTGCCTGGTATGTCAGCAAGTGAAGGATAAGAGGAATATGTATAAGGGGATGATGCAACCATTACCCATACCAATATGTATATGGGAGAACATCACCATGGACTTTTTCACTGGACTTCCAAAGACATCCAAAGGAAACAGTGCTATCTAGGTTGTTGTGGATTGTCTTACAAAGACTGCACTTTTATTTAAATTTTTGCAGATTTCTAATTGGATCAACTATAACAGATATACATAAAAGAAGTGTTAAGGTTATATGGAGTACCACTATCAATTTTATTTGATCGAGATCTAAGATTTATCTCTAAGTTCTGGAAGATTCTCCAACACACTCTGAATACTGAGCTGAACTTTAGTACGGGTTATCATCCTCAAACTGATGGCCAATTTGAGTGGACTATCCAAACACTTGAGGACATGTTGAGATTATGATCGATTGACTTCAACGTAGGATGGGATCAACATCTTATTCTGCTTGAGTTCTCTTACAACAACAGTTTCTACTCAAGCATCCAAATGGCTCCTTATGAAGCCCTTTATGGGAATAGGTGCAGAACATCGGTATGTTGGAATGATATTGGGGAGAGAAAACTCATAGGTCTAGAAATGGTTGAAGAAATGGAGGAGAAGGTTTAGACCATCTAGAAACATATTAAAACTGCTCAGAGTAGACAAAAGAGATATGCTGATAATCATTGACGAGACCTAGAGTTTGATTTTGGAGACATGGTATTCCTTTGCATATCACCGGGGAATAGATTTATGAGATTTGAGAAGAAGGGAAATCTTAGTCCAAGGTACAATGTCCATTTTGAGATCCTTGATCTCATTGGAGAAGTGGCCTATCGACTAGCACTCCCACCGAACCTATATCAAGTACATGAAGTATTCCTTGTATCACTTTTGAGAAAGTACATACCTAACCCATCGCATGTACTAATACAGAGGTGGTACTATTGGAGAATGAACTCTCCTATGAAGACAATCTGGTGAAGATATTAGATCATACGGAAAAAGTTCTATGAAATAAGACAATGCCCCTCATCAAGGTGTTGTGGAAAAACCACAAGTTTGAAGAGAAAACATGGGAATCAGAGGAAGTGATGAAGCAGAGTTACCCTCATCTATTTTAGTGTGGAAAAAGAAAATTTAAAGGGGGAAATTTCTTAATTGGGGAATATTTTAACAACCCAAACATTTATTAATGAAAATTTATCTTAATTTGATTAAATGTATTATTATGTAAAATGGTTATATAATACATATACACTTCCTTGGTTTCATGTTTTTGGATATTAAAATACCATTATGAGTTCTTATCGTTGCTAATATAGCCGTTGAAAATTGATCACATGATTAGTATAAATATAGGGCTTTATGAAATCCAATTTACTTAGAAAAAGGCTGTGATTACCTCATCCAGTAGAATTGATCCATACCAAGACCATTTTTCAGATCTTGTAAAGGAGGTAGTGTCACTAGTATTTTCTCTTGACCAATACCAAGTCAAGATTCAACACATTAATCTTGAATGGAACTGCCTACGGGATAAGTGGAAGTTAATAGATATTAGAACCTGAGCGATGTTATCCGAGCCACCCCAAGAGTTTGTCACCATTGCACACCATAACCTTAGGTATTATGTGGGTGTTATAAGGGGTTATGTAAGAAGACCCTAGCACTATTATTAGGTGATTTAATGTTTTTGTATATATAATATACATTCATTTTATTATTGTTACCTTGTAAATGGGTTTTAAAGCACAAATAGTATTTTAAGTTAATATTCAATTAAGAAATCTATTTTGATGAATTAATAGATTTTTTTTGAATTAAATAATATTTTAACAAAAATTTTGTTACTAAATTACTTTTTATGAAATATAAATGTTTTTATAATTTTATTATGAATACAATTGAAATTTTTATTAAGGTTTGAAAACTGTTTTTGTCAAAACCCATGAATTTTCAATAAATGTCAGTTTTTATTTTCAAATTTAAAATTCAAATATTTAGAAAATTATTTAGATAAAATTAATATTATTTTTGGATTCATGAAAGAGAAATTATCAAATTTTAAGTTTTTAATAATTTTTTGAGACAATCGAATTTTTGGATAAAAATTAAATACCATCTAAATATGTAATGTGTTTTATGACATCGTAATGACCCAATAGTGATGTAATAAAATACTCTTAAAGGGATATTCGGACAATATATTTTTTACACTTATAATAATGTAATTTTGGATTTTTTTTATTAATTTTATGATGCCTTAGTGAACCCTCCAAGGCTTATAAAATATTTTAACCTTTTAAAATGTTTTCTTTGAGAGTGTGACTCGCCTCTACATAAGCAATCCTAATATTTTAATATGTTCTTACATTGGACATGTAAAGTAATTTTTTCTACTCCCCTTTCGAAAAAACCTTGTGATTGTTTGTGGTTTTCATTAGTTTAATATGTAGTGTCCAAAACCTAAATAATAAATAATTCCCTCTCCTTTCATATATAAACTCACTCAATCTCCCATTAATATTCACTCAAACCCTTTGGATCTCAACCATACTATTCCCTCCTCTGTCTATAATCCTAAAAATTATCCCCAATCTCCCAATATGCCTCTCTCAAGCCTCTCATGAGCCTTTGGGATCACACTTCCAAGTAAGGGATCCCAACTTTCCTTCCATTCCTTATTTATGTCCAGGTTTCCTGATATTTTTATGACAATTTATTTTCAATAGAAATGTTGGGGTATGATTTATAACCTCCTCTATACTTCCTTAATTATGTTTTAATGATTATATACTCCTTTATCTTTCATTAATGTCTCCCATGTACACCTGCTACCATGCCGTAATTCCGTAAGGGATTTCTTCCTTTCTCATTTTTGTCCAAATTTATTTATGTTGTTATACACTTTCATTTTCAATTATAAATGTTGGGGTATGATTTAAAACCTCCCCTATACTTCCATACTTATGTTTTAATAATTATATACTGCTTTCTCTCTCATTAATGCCTCCCATGTACATTTGTTACCATGCCAAAATTCCGTAAGGAATTTCTCTCTTCTCATTTACATTAAAGGAATTATTTTATATTATGCATCTAAATTCCATTACATTTGTTGGGATATTATGTTACATGAACCCATTACTATCCATTTCATGGATAAATTATTAGATACCCCTTTCTCTCTTATTAACCAATTTTATGATTTCTATTTGACGTCGTTATACTACCAAAGTTACTCCAAAATTTCCATGCCAAAATCATTGTGTTAGTAAATACCATACCTATATCTCTATCAAGGATATTCACCTTTATGCACATGTACTTGTTTATGGAGGACTTATATTTATGTGTTACACATCTCTTGTTCATGTAATAAATTATTATGTTTAATGAATTCATGTTGTATGATCTATGTGGCACACTTATGCATGAAATGAAATGATTAAGAAGGGTGCGCCCTGATAGTGCTCCAATGCATTGGGTGAAGATTAGTATCATGATACATCATGTGCAATGAGGATTTAATCATGATAATTCAAGTGTAATGAGGTTTTACTCATGCTCCATGTGCCATGATCCTTGGGTCATGCTGATATCATGTTAAATGTTGTAGCCACATTTCCAAGTTATGATAATCAAGTTATATCATGCCTTTATATTCATGTTTCTCTTATTCTCCACAAATATTCCAATTACCTAAAATGTATTATATTCTTCACATTATTCATTTTTACTCCATTATTGGGATTTATAGCTCACCCTTTTTTATGAATGTCCTCAGGTTATCCCATGCAATGCTAGGTATGAAGGAATGTTGTGGTCATGTAAAAGAAGTTTTCAATAAACATGTTGTGTTACGTTCTAAGTTGTTATGTAATGTTCATAATTTCGAAAGACACTAGAACTATAAAAAAATTCACAACTTGTAAATTTATCATCTATTTCTATTTTTCTTCAATGATCCTATAAGGGGCACCCTGAAGCTAGGGTTTCCCCCTACCACCACCTCCATCTTCTCTGGCTCCATTTGGCGGCATCCTCCCTTGGCATTTCTACTCAATTAATCAGGGTGTGGCTCATGAATTTGGCACTCTTCTTCCATCATTTACACTGTGGTCCACTTGTCTCCTATCCCTATCCCTATTTTATAGGGCTTTTCAAGGAGGCACAGTGAAGGTTCAGAGGCCGTGTTCTGTGTCTATGGGTTGCATTCGTGGTTGCTCTGGGTGCATTGAGAGGTTTGTTGTGGGATTCGATTTTGGTATCAGAGGTGGCAGTGGGAGATCAGATCAGGATTGCGGTGTTCCATTCTTCCAGTGTGTTTGTGTTCAGGTGACTGGTTGAGGTAATGGCTTTCGACCATGGTATTCTTGTTTCATGATTAGATGCATTCTTCTTGACATTCTGTGTGCTGCGTGCCTTGGTTCTATTCGGTTCTCATATTTTATTTGGAATGGTATGAGTTATGTGATTTTGGAAGCTCATATGTGGTTCTTGTTTTTCTAGTCCTGGATGAAATTGATTTCTCTTGGTTCGTAGTTTTCAGTGTGAGCTTTTGTTGGATTTCTTAATTCATGATGGATCTTCGGATGGTTGAATCTTTGAATTTGCGGTTTGTATGTTCTATTGGTATGATTGTTTAGTGTCACTACAGTTTGCAGTCTTGGGTTATGCATTTGATTCTTCTCAAATAACAGCTTCAGAAGAGGTTCATAGTAAGAATATTTCACTGATCATGGATTTTTGGGTTTGGATGTTTGAGAGGGTATGGAATTTTCCATCGGTTTTGTGTTTGGTAATTCATGCACGTGACTTCATTTCATGAAATGATTTGAAGGTGGAATCTCATCATGATGATTTTGATGCTAGGGAGGGGACCATATTGGAAGATTTGAAACAGATTGTTTTTTGTTATGGGAGTTTGGACTGTGGGTCTTAATTGTCTTTGAGGTTGTTTGGGTTCCCCCTTACCGCTTAAAAGGGGGTTTATCTTAATAAAAAAAATTAATTTTCATTCAAGACACTAGAACCATCGATCGTCAGAGTTGTATTAACTGTATTTTTATGTAATAAATCATGTCTATGTGAGTAATAAAGAGGATATTTGTTATATATTATATAATCCCTAAACATTTACTCTAACATTTATATCATCGTTTCATATTATCTATCTGTTTGAGGATGATATGTCATGCTCATAGTCAACTGAGTCCCAATGGATTACTATAAGGTCATCTAAAAATGAGATGTATATCTCAAATCATGGTCTAGTACTATAGAAACTAGTATTCTGTGCCTTTTTACCACTTCTCGGATATAGAGTTTTGAAAAAATTTCCACCGTATTGGATTTATGAATAGGGATGAGATGAGCTAAATTTTTGAGTCGGTCTGATATCACCTATAGAGAATTGGGTTTCTAAACCATACCTGGTATACCTATTACAAAATATACAGCTATATTCCCCTGTTTACACACGGAAATAGGTAAATACTACAACATACCTTCTACCCACTGGTGATCTACCTTAGCCTACTAACAGGTGAGGCACCTCGTAACGAACTCTTCTGCTTTTCATTTCATGAAAACCCACTAAAATTGTTATATCAATCCCTTATATATCTTTTGTATTTTTGGATGAATATCCCATCTTAAATGGTGGTAATCATGAAGGAGTTTTTCTTGATAATCCTTGGGTAGAACCATCCAATCTCAAAACCACAAAACTAATCTTTTGTCGAGATCCAATCCCTTAATGGTCTCCCTACCATTGAATTTAAACCTCATATAAACACATTTAAAATTGGATGTATGTTCCTTTTTAACCTTCTCAACCAAATCAGGGACAAAATAATCTTGAAAGAAAACTACAACACTACCTCTATCTTCACAATCCAAGTACATGTCAGTTATCACCGACATCAACTACCATTGATATTGACCCTCTTTTTGAACTCACTATATGATTTTATGTTTAATGTATCTTCCATAATGTTCCTTTTACCTAGTGTATACATCAAGTTGAAGTCGTACATTTGAAGATACTATATCGTTCTTCTTTGTCTAAGATTCAAATCTCTTTGTGATAAAATGTGTTTCAAGCTCTTATAATCCATAAACACAGTGAATTTCTCTCCAAAGAGGCAATAATTACATGTATTCAAAGAATGGACCACCATATCTAATTCAAAATCATTTGTTGGGTAGTTCTTCTCAATAACTCATTACTTTTGGGAGCCATAAGCAATAAAATGATCTCCCTGCATGCGAACACATCCCAAACTGTATCCTAAAGCATCACAATACACCACATAAACTTGTCATGATTCTAGAAATATCAAGATCAGTGCTAATGTAAGGTAAAATTTAAGCTCTTGAAAAGAATTATGAAATTCATTTTCTCATTTGAATGGAACATTTTTTCTTGTTGAATTTGTCATTGGTGAAGTAGGTTATGAAAATTCATGAACAAAATATTAGTGATAACCATCTACACTAAGGAAAATGTGTATCTCAAATACATTCTTTGTTGGTTTCCAAGGTATTTTAGACTCTATCCTTTTTGGATCCAAAAAAACACCATTTTCAGGGATAGCATGGACAAGTAAATTTAACTCTTGTATCCAAAAATAATACTTTGAAAGTTTTACATACTTACGGTGATCCTGTAAGATACCCAACACTATTGCTAAGTGTTTCTCATGCTTAACTGTTTTCATAGAATACACCAGTATGTCATCCACAAACACCACCATAAAAAAAATCCATAAAACTTTAAAATATATGATTCATCAATTCCATAAATATAGTTGGTGCATTATTAATATTGAAATTCATAACAAAATATTCCTAATTTCCATATCTACTCTTGAAATTTTTCTTTGGAATATCCTCCATATGAACCTAAAGTCGGTGATATCCCAAACATAATTCAATTTTAGATAACCGATAGGCTCCCATAAATTGATCAAAAAGGTCATCAATTCATGGAATAGGATACTTATTCTTTATCATAACTTGTTTAAGATTATGATAATCTACAAAAATCCTTAGAGTTTCGTCCACCTTTTTCCCAAAAAGAATCCAGGCTACCCATAGAGACGTACTAGGCCAAATGAACCCTTTAGTTTATAACTCTTCAAACTAGACTTTCAATTATCTTAATTTTGTTGGTTCCTTCTGATAATATGGAAGTGAGATTGGATTTTTCCCTAGTAAGAGATAAATTGTAAACTCATCTTCTCTTTTTGGTGGAAACCCAAAGAAATTATCTGAAATAACATCAGGAAAATTATAAAAAAAGTATTAGAAAACTGCTATTTTTTATCTCATCCACAAATTCCAAGGCCAAAGATATCAACTGGTATAAGATAGTCCCAACTTCTAGTGACAAAAATCATATTCCATATTTCATTACATTCAGATATCCTTTAATTTTATTCTTAATGCCATAATTAGTTACAAAATTAATCCTTCGGGTATAATAGTTGATGTGGGATTTGAACATTTTTAACCAATCCATACCTAGGATTAATTCATATACTTCCATCTCAATCATAGATAAATCCCAAATCAATTCATCCCTATAAATAGTTATAGATGATGATTTTCACATAATGGTTTGAAATTATCTTTGTCCTAAATGAGTTTAAAGTTTCAAAAAAGAGGGAATCATATCAATATGAAAACCCAGAAGATCAATAGTATGAGAAGCAATAAATGAACGAGATAAACCCATATAAAAAATAGATTGCATAAGGATAGAATTATAAATAATCATACCACTCAGCAAGGAAGGTCAATATTGATCACCGATGATCATTTTATCAACTCCATACAATTTTATACTTGTTGCACTTTTCTATTTATTACCCTATTGAGATTGCACTAGTTGAGGTGTCATGGTATTCCTAGAATTATAATGGATTTCTTGATTTTGCTGATGAGAGCTATTATTCTACACTCATCCCATCAAATCATATTATGTATGGAAAATATGACATGTCTCCAAATCCCAACCTTATATAACTATGATAATAATATTGAAGATTCCCCATCTGGTTGCAATTGTGGCATCATCTAGGTTGTGTCGAACAATCTCATTTCATATTCTCAAAATAAATACACTAAAATCATTAAATATTACTCTTTGGTTTAATATAAAGATTCATTGATCTCACTATTTGATTTTGAGTCATACCACCACCTTGGAAATATGTGTCCCTCTTCTTCTTATTTATAATATTGAAGTTCCAACCAGTTCCTATAGGTATTGACATGCTTCCTCTAATCACATTACCTAAGATGTCTCTTTATTCCATTTTCACTCTATTAACTATATCTATATAATTTGATTTAAAAATCATGATAATCTTTGAGAGAATCTATGGCCTCAACCCCGATTCAAAAATTTATTCCTTTAAGCATGCACTTCCAGCAACTTCTGGTGAAAAGAAGACTAAATTCATGAATTTATCCATGCACTCTTTCACTATGAGGTTCTTATTATTTAAACTATATAATTATATTGTTCTTATAATCTAGAAATTATGAGGATAGAATTTCTTGTTAAAAAATTATTCAAAATCCTCCCATGTCATGCCTTAGTTTGATTTATCCTGAAGTAGTAAATCCCACCATTTTCATGAAAGATCTTATGGTTTGTATGTTTCTAACTTCACTTTCTACTCATCTGGTTTTACAAGTAAATTGAAGGTTTTATTCATCCTATTTATCCACATGTATACTTTTTCCATTCTGAATCACTCTAAAAGATAGTTGGATTCTACTTTTTGAATTGAACTGAATGATCCACTTGTCTTGCTTCGTTAATTTCTTCCCTCTATCCATGGATTGGAAATCTGGGAAAATAATCTGAACCAACTTTTGGTTCACCTATGGCTTAGGTCCAACCACATTCTCATCATCCTCTTCTTATTGGTTCCTATGGTGCCTAATGGGTTCCATTCTCTATAACCAAAAGTAAAACCCATTTAACCCCACTTTCCTTACTTAAGGATTAGAAATTTTAAATTTAGCGTATCACACATATCACATCAAGGATTTCCAAAATTAAAAAAATTCCCATTTTCAAACAATTTTTGAAAATTTCACCATGCTTTTTCAAAATCAATCCATTTTCAACTATTTTAAAAAATCATCACTTTTTCACTGAATCAAAAAATTATTACTCAAAATGAATTATTCACTCCTAGTGGGAAGTCATTTATATCAATATATGGAATGCTATTCTCATTGGATAAATCATTGATGATGAGGTTACAACTTCTAGAAGTGTCTCAAAACATTCATAAACCCAAACTCCTTGGTATCTTTATGTTCAACATAAATATTTTAGCTATGACTCTTTATGATTTACATTCAGAGTTATGATGATCCTACTCCATTATACCATCCCAAGATATATACTGACATTAATACTATATCAAGGATCAAACATGATGATACTATTTGTAACATCCCACCCCTCACCTATTGGATTGGGAAGAGGCAGAGGGTGTTACTAGCCTTAGGTGACATCCCCAAGACACCAAAGTCCATAAATAAATTCCAAGGGATTTATAAAAATTTGTGCGAATATTTTCCCTTTGAATATAAAACAACCAAACCAAGACAATAACCAAACAAACCACTATATGATACATGAGTACAGGAAAATATAACTCCTAACCAAGCCAACAACTAAACTAAACTATATCAGTGTACAATGCAGAAACATAGATCAAAAAAATCAATGACACAGAAGACAATAACCAGTAACTCCCAATATTCTCCAATCTCCAAAACCACAAGCCATTTTTATGGTATTATATTGAATCACTAAATAATTGGGATATCTTACCATTACTTGTGTCTCAATAGATAATTTCTACAAACAAAAAAAAGTGACCAAGTAGGGGAAAAGTATAAAACTTATTAGGATTTCCCCAATGACTTCCCAACACATGAAAATAGGATATAACTGGTTAGATTATTTATATAAAATAGTTTAAAACAATTTAAATCAATTTATATCAAAGCCAAATAGTTTTCCATACCAACCATTTTTCCAAACCCAATGGTTTTTCTAAGGAATGTAACCAAAAAACCCTTTAAACCCATTTATCAAATCCCATTATGGAATACCCAATACATGGGTCCCTATATCCAAAAAACTACACATGAATTCCAAAGTGGTAGTTCCATACTCATTAGCAGTATCTCATTGAACCACAAAATCATCACAAGGTAATCAATACCATGTTCCTCAATGGCATACACTCCTTCCACAGGATCACATCTAATGAAAATGAACTGACACCATCCATATATTCCAAAACTCATGCCAAATAATTTCAATAAAAAAATTATTTATTGAAAAAATTTCCATGAACATTTTACATGAGATAAAACAAAAGTCATAATTTTGAAATCTTTATTTTAAAATTAAAATAACCAGGTTTTTCACAAACCCATCCAATTCCACCATTTTAAAAAAACTTTCACCAAAGAGGTTTTCCATCAAAAATCACACATAAACTTCAATCAATTCAATCAATTTGAAAGAAAGTATTCAATTTATAATCAATAGGAGTCAAAAGATAATCCACCCACATCTTAAAATTAGGTTAAATCAAAGAACGACATAATGACTTTATCAAACTAGGTTAGATCTTCAAGATTTGACCTTAGATATTGTTCCCTTTAACCAAAACACTCATATCTCATCATGATTGACATCATACAGCGTGGATCTATCCCCAAAGTATTATATTTATGATTACAAGAGAAAGTAAGAGAATAGATCTATGGAAAATGACCAAGAACAGTCACTTAACAAAGAATCTAGGCCTCCAACACACATAGATTCACCTAAAAATCACTCCCAGATTGAAAAGAGTGGTCTCTACATCCCTAGGAGGAAGATGAAATCATTTTATGAGCAAAGTAGGAGGGAAATGAGACATTGAAAAGTTAAACTAGGTTATATCCACAATTTTCATATCTAATTGTTAATGGTGCATGGTTATACTACACGATTAAGAAAATGATACACTAACCATGATCGATCTACTATCTCAAGGAGAAACTTGAACAGTTGGATAATATAGTTAGAAAAACTTTGTTCCAACTGTGAAATACCCCACTTTCTATCATTTCATGGTTTCTCTTGGGAATCTGTATAGTTTGAACAAACTATGTTCCTGCCTAGTGAACCTTGTTTCCCTTTCTTGGTTTCCTAGAGGTTTTGCATGATTTCTACTAGACGTTCACCTCTAGAAAAGACTACAAAATATGAAAAACCCATTATAGCCTCACAAAACATAACTATAACCTTATATATACTTAAAATACATAATTAAAGGCTCATGTACCTAAAACTGGGGGTAAAACATTGCTTGCACATATGTGTGGATTATTGCCTCCACGAAGTGAAGCGATTCATTTTTCATTTTATTTTGATATGGATAGTAAAAAAGGATATATTTAATGTATATTTATGATATATATGATATAAAAATTATTATGTAATGGTGAATTAATATTTTCATTTCATTCATTCAATCCGTTAAAAAATGGAAACATCATTCATCAGTATATACGGCCTACCGTCTCCATGAATGGTGTAATTAATTTTAATATCTCTACATTTTATGGATGAATATAAATATTTATATAATTTATATATAGTTTATTTAAATCATGATTAAAATTTTAGATATCATGGAACTATAATCGAAGTACAATTACCAAAACTATTTAACCAAAACATACATAAAAAATGAAGCATTTGTCACCCAGAACAGTGATTTTAATAAAGAACTTTAATAAACGGGTGATAAAATGTTAGTAGAAAATTATATATGGTATTATATATATTTTTATGGTTATGTATTGTTGTATAAAAAACTAATATTTATTATATATGAGGTTTGAATGAGTATAATAAAATTCAATACTTGAGGTAAAGAATTTTTTCCATGCTTTTATTTCTAGGGGTCACATGCATTCAACACCACTTGTTTCTTTTATGTGGTGTATATAGTTATCATGAATGTATTTTATGATAATTATTAGGAAAATTATAGGATATAAATATCCATATAATTTTATATCTTTCATGGGGATTATTATTTAAAAGTACCCAAAGTGGTAAGGGTTTTACAATTATAATCTCATCTTTTATCGATATTATTTATGATTAAGTTTCTGATGAAGAAATATTATGATCTATCACTAAAGTGAGTCATGAATTTTTCTATCCTCTAGTTATTTATGGATTTTAATGTTTTTCCATTAATTATAATCTCTTTATGTACTCATGAGTCCAAAAGAATGTTTTTAAGGAAAACCGACTTTATTTCTCCTTTTGGTCAAAAATATATTTGTTTTATTCTCTGTGTTTTTTAAAAATTCTTTAATGAATTTTTTTTAATATTCCAAAAATAATTTTTAAATTTATTTTTAACCTTATTTTAATTTTTAGAAAATGTTTTAATAGTAACATTCCTGTCATTTTATGAATGAGGTACATTTTTCTTTTGCTGAAAATGTGAAATGAATCATTGTTTTAACATGTACGACATGAACATTAATTCCCACTATCATGTCCAATAAATGACTTAAAGGTACCTTTATAATTTTCTAATGTTATTTTAAAAATAAATAATTATCTTTAATATTTGGGAAATTTTTATATTTTAAAATGTGATTTTCAATGTAGAAAGGTAATTTTCCTTTGGAAATTTTTTAATGATATTTTAGTGTCGTTTCTATTCATCAATGAGAACCACCCTTGATTATACTTATTATTTACTAAGGATTTCATCTAATAATAACATCATTATACTTTATTTGGATGGTTTATTATTATGATATAAAAGATAATTATGAATCCCATTTCCTTTCTATGGGGTAATGATTAATGTTCTACAAGCCCAAAGGGTACGCAAGAGGTTATCCCAAGCCCAAAAAAGAGTACACAATAGGTTATCCCAAGACCAAAAAATTGGATACATAGAAGATTATCCCAATACCAAAATAGGTTACATGAGATTTTATCACAATCCTAAATCAAGTACATAGGTATTTTTTCCAAGAATAACATGTTATGAATATCTTTGTGGGTATCCTTGACATAACATTTTATATTCTTATATGTATTCCAAAAAATTATTTCTTATGAAAATGTTAGTATCTCATGAATTATGGTCTTCGATTCCTTTATGATTCATGTCTTATGAACAAACAAGATTTATTCCATGAATCAAGTTTATATTCCATGATGTGTGTGGTATGGTTTTCAAACGTTATTCTCATGTTCTCATACCCTTATGATCATGTTATATTGATTTATCCCTTGTTTAACAATACTACGAACATGATCTCACAATTTCATATGTTTCCTTTCATCGAGTTATGAAGAAATTTCTTATGTATGATATGTCTAAGAAGGGTGTTAGTTATTAATAAATTAGTGGGATATGTGGTAGTTCACTTATAAATTAGTTGTTTACATGTATAAGTTTCCAAAGATACTATATGATTATAGTGTGTATATTTATGTTATATAATAAATATTTATCTATTAAGATGTTCTATATATGTATTAAAAGTATGGATATATATAATATTCAAAGGTTTGAACCAATCATTCTCTATTAGTTGATGCAATGGTAGTTGTTAATCACAAAGGGATTCCAATCTTTGTTGGGAAAAATTTTCCACTATGGAAGAATCAGATGGAGCAATACTTCTAATCATTAATCAATATTTTTATATATTTTTGATGTGTGTTATTTTGAATAGTATAAAAAGTGGAGATTTATCAAAATCAGAATGAAGATAATTTGATTTTAATGCTATACGAATCGATTCTTTTGGGGGATCCTTATCCAACACAATCTATAAAATGGTGATTTCATGTAAATGCTCGCAATATATGTGGGAAAAGTTGATAAACATCTATTAATTTGATTCAAAACTCTAGGAAACTAAACTAAAGGTTATATAAAACAAGTATGGGGACCTTAGGATATAATCTAATTATTATATTGATGCATTCTTTGATCGGATGAATATGGTTGTATAGAACATGTATGGTCTCTAAGAAATCCTTAATGATGTAAATATTGTTAAGCACATCTCGATAAAATTTCCACCTTGGTTCAATATGATTGTATATTTATATGAGGATAATGATCTAGAGTATCTAATGAAGGATAGTTTTTATAGTACTCTTATATCATAAGAGATGAAAAAATTATGACAATGAGACTATGGAAATGGGATAGTTGAAATAGGTGGATTTCAAGGATATGAAAAATCTCACCATAGAGGATGGCCACGAAAAAGAAAAGGTGGATGAAATCTTGTCATTACTTTCTTGGAATATAAAAATAGGAAAAGGAAAGTATAAAAGGATACTTACACATGGGTGATTTTGATGTGAAAAGTTTGGACACCTTATAGAAAAGTGTCACAAGAAGTTTTAAGGAAATTATTAGGATTATAATGAAATTCTTATAAAGAGGTATTAAGCCAATATAAAATCTAGGAAAATCACAAAGATAAATTTATCAAAAAAAGAACATGCTTTTATAATAAAATTATATTTTAGAAGAAAAAAATGTGGAATAAATTAAAGAATATAAAGACCATAGAGAAAATTTCATGATGGAAGTTGTGGGCAGTTCCCATACAAGAGAAGATACAGATATTAATAAAGGAGAAGAGGGAGGAAGAGTGGATCTAAAAGTGTGACCATAGGCTTCTATTTAAGAGATATATGTTTTTAGATCCAAAATAAATATATCCAATATAGTGGTTCATGTGAAAAAACTCTATAAACACTAGAAATAAGAGGGTAAGTTTGGGATGAAGGCATAAATTGAGAAACTTATGTTTGTAATTTTAGAGAAATCAGAGAAGGTCATCGAGTTAAATATAAAAGTTAAAGAATATACCAGAGATATTGATGGATTGAATAATATAGTAAATGTTTGATTTAAATGTATTGAAGAAATTGAGGATGAAGTTGATAGACTACAATGAAAATTATAATATTAGGATAAACTCTTGACTCCCAATAAGACATTGCAAAAGAAAGTCACACAAGTGGCAAAAAAAGTTAAATTAGAGCTTGGAGGTCAATCAAAATAGAAAAAATAGTCATATATAAATGAAAAATTTGGTATAGGTAATGACCATAAATATACATAATATATGCTTTATTATATACCACAAGAACCCACCATGAAGTTCAAGGTTGGTTTGGGTTTAACTCAGAATTAGAGAACCCGAGGAATGATGGGTCCTACAAAAATGACACAAGGGAATGAACCTTTTATCAGGTGTTATTATTTTTTAAATATGGGATATTTCTAAAATTTATATTCCCTAACCTAGTGTTACTGAAGATAATAATAGAAAAAAACACATTCAAGTAGAGTTCAACATTCCATGGATTCATTTGGTGGTCACTATTTCTAGTGTAGAGGATTTAGACATATTTCTAGATATTACTCATCAAAAATAAAGAAGCAAATTCCAATGAAAACCAAAATTATTCATACATAGTAGCTTAAGGAATCATCAAGAAAGCTAAGAATGAAAAATTTACTTTCATATTTTCAAGATGAAGTATTTATGTATCACTGTAAACAATATGAACCATGTCAATTAACAATGGGTGTGAAACTAAAGACATGGGTCAAGAAGAGAAGAGTTGATTAGTAAATGGTTTTAGATATTTCATTAAAAGCATCAGATTATACTAGTGTATAGATCATTAATAGAATATACACCTCCCACATGATGTGAAATATGGATCTCTTCATAGGTATCACGAATGATAAGGAAGTTTCCAAGAAATTTAGTAATGATAAAGGCCTAAGGATTATTGTCTTTAAAAAAATCCAAATTTAGAGGGAAATATATGAGATACATAGATATATTAGGATAGGATGGTGTATTGGTGATGCATGGGAATCTTTACCTTGTGAGTGGAGAAGAATATATGTGATTTCTATCTAAGTAATATAAGAATAGGTTATGGAATAAACATATTTTACATTTGAGATAATCCTCCTTGAAAAATATACTGAAAAGTGATGGAGATAGAGATCTCCCAAAGCTATTACATGATCATACAGACATGTGATATTATTTACAAAAAGGGAATATTATTTAAAATACATACAAAGAAAAATAATGAAAGCTGAAAATAGTGTTGTCATTGGTTTATATTGATATGTGTTTACATATCTCTCAAATACACATTTATGGGAAAAGATAAAATGTGAAATTTATTGATGATTATAGTATAATGCCATGTATATCCATTACCACCTAAAATTATGAGATGTTTAGTTGCATCACACAATGTTGGGGGTAGGTAAAAGGATACTTGGATAGAAAGTTAAAAAGTTATGAACTGATAATGGGATGTATTTCAATAATATCCAAGTAGAGGATTATATTGAGAATCATGGGATAAGGAGAGAAGTCTCAACAGTGAGAACTCGTCAGAAAAATGGAGCGGTTCAGATAAGAAACAAAATAATCAAAAACAAGGTCAGAATGATACTTATTGATAAAGACCTTCCAGATAAATTTTGGAAGGAAATAGTATTGACTTAAGTCTACATATATACCAAATATTTATTATTTCTTTAGGAAGATAAGACTATATAAAAAGCTATGGTATGGAAAGAAGTTGAAATTAAAGTAATTTAGATTCTTTGGACCTAAGTGTTACATTATAAATATGGTGAAACACAAAAATAATGAATACTGTGTAGATGAATGGATATTTATTAGCTACTTATGGAAAATAAAAACATATAAATTATTCAATAAATTTATAAGAATTATTGTAGAGAAAAATGATGTTTTAGTGGTCGATAATGAGCATAATATTTAGAAAATTAATGAATATTATTAAGGGGGTGGTGATAAAAAGTTGAGTACCTAAAGGGGAGTGGATGTTCCTAAGTAATATTCAGAATTAGATTCAGATAAGGATTAGGATGTAGTTAAACCTACATCTATAAAATATATGAATAACTGAGAAAAAATTGATAGTCATAACATCATGGGAGATCAGACACCACCTGTGGAGATGAGGAGAATGAAGTCTCTACAAAAAAATTATTCTCATTTGATTCAATTATTTAATTTTTATCACTATTAAAAAGGGAAATTTTACTTTTTTGGTTATTTCATTGTAGGAGGAGGTGAATTGGATGGTCAGAGATGATGCAGAAGAAGAATGGGCCAAACTGTATGGAAGACCAAGAAATATGTCCATTTTTTACATGTTTCTAGAAATAAAGGCATCCAAACAGGCTGAAATTTTGTAGTATTATCCAAAACATAGTGGGATATAATTCATATCAAGAAACTAAATCCCAATTCTTCTATATGGTGGCCAAACCGAACTAATCTTCCCAAGGAACCAAATCTGCATGAAATAAAAAGTGTGGTTTTGTATTTCATCCATAACTCAGGTTTTAGTTTTCCAAATGATGCAAAATTTTTAGTGTAGATATTAAATATGTGGGGAAATAATTTTTTTAAAGTGAGATAAGACTGTATGGTCTCCTAAAACAATGTTCCAAGTTATATTTTGAAATCAGGGTGACCAAAGCCACCTCCCATCTTGGTTATAAAAGGGTACAATGGGAAACTCATTTGAAAGTTAAACTATGAGGAATAATGATACTACTCTGGAGTACAAGAGGATTCCTCTCCCCATCCTAGAAGTTATAGAGGCCTATATCCTCATAGAGGGATCAATGATGAAGAAATAGATATACCCGAGCTTCCGCCTCCTCTCGATGGTGGGATAAACGATGGGTCATCATTGTGAGGGAACAAAAAACTTGTAGAGGGAGTTCTGGATCATAATAATCTATTTTTTTAGTGTATATGGTGTTTTTAATTATTATTTTAGATGTATACTAACTTTTCTTTTCATCAATTAATTTAAACACTTTTAATTTCATAACCGATCGATGTGTAATCTTAAGTGTGTGTCTTGTGTTGTTATGATTGGACAATATAAGAATCTTATTCTTTCCCAAAAATTTGTGATCTCAATGTTCCTTAAAAAAAATTAAAGCATAATAATGGGCTGTAACTTGAGTACATGATTTTTATGTCAAGGTTTAGTCTTATTTTCATTGTTTTAGAGGCTTGTGGGTACCCATTATCTTGGTTAACCATCAACCAAAGGATTTAACTGAAACCTAATAATCAAGTAAGAACATAGAAATTTTAATATAATAATTTTATTAAGGTTTAATTCCTATTCATTGAAACATAATTGATATTCTTGTAGGGTGTGCACTACTTTATAAACCCCCAATGGTTTCATGGACCCTCATTGAGAACATGGCGTAGAGAACTCAACAATTCAGTTCAAGGTCCAGTGTACCCATTAGATGTGTCTATGATGTGAAATGTACTAAATTCAAGAAGATTATGGGAATGAATTTTGAAGATCTAAGTACCCTACTCTAATAGCTTTCTCTTTCCCAAGATATATTCCAATCTTCTCTTCCCATCCATTGTGTTATCTTTTCTTCTAACACCCACAATTTTGACCAATACCCTCAACTGAAAAAAACAGCTGAGAGTTGTGAGGAAATCTTTCCAAGACACCCCTATAATGAACCCATTTGGAAAAAAACATACTATATGTCCAACCCTAGGTGGAAATACAACCAAGACTATAGGAAAGGGAGTATTCTAACCAACCTCAACAACTATGGAACCAACTTGGGCAGAGTAGTCATCCACCACCACCACCAAAAATCCTCAACCACCACAAAGGCCTTTCCAAACCCCCCTGCAAATATTGAACCTATCCTATAAGACATGATGATACAAATGGAAAAAAATAATCACCAATTCCAATAAACCACCCAAGAATCCATACAAGACATAAAAACCCAATTAGGATAACTTTCTAACTCGATGGGGAAAATCCAAAGTCATGGGTCAGGTAAACTAACCTATTAACCACTAGTCATCCCTAGAGATAGGGTAAATGTCAGTTATAATGACCTCACCATAAGAGTCATCCCCTAATGAGAAAAAAAGTATCCCAATCACTAAAAAAATGGGCCAAATGAGGAAAAATTGTGTCCTAATAAAAGCCCTACCAAAGGAAAGAGAGTTTAAATTTATGAATCCCCATGCCAACATGATCTTTTTCCATTTCCACAAAGTTCCAACAAAACAAGGAAACAAAAGTAAACTAAACTTGATAACAAAATCTTGGGAACTTTTAGAAAAGTGCAGGTTAACATCCCCTTGATTTATTTCATGATGAAAATTACATGATACAATATGTTCATAAAAAGTGTTTTGTACACACTGATGGAAAATTCAAGGTGATGAAATGGGGAGCTTGGAGAGGAATGTATAAACACTGATAGATCCACCACTTCCCACAAAATTAAATGATTCATGAACATTCTCGATTCCGTGCACCATTGGGGAATATTTTTTTATAATGTTATGTATACGGCCCTGAGCTTATAATATTACTTAATATTGAATTACATTGAATAATTCACATTGAGGATCTTTTCAGGTTTAGAGTTTTATAGAATTAGGACATAACTATTACATCTCAAAGATTACAAATTAGACACATATACACAACTTCCATCTTTTTCACAAAAATAAAAACTCTTGAACAAAAGAGTCATGTCTAGTTCCTTGTTTAGATATCCTGACATTTCCTTAATCCCATCCTTGACCCTATTCAACTTTATATCATGTGACAACGTTTCAAAAACTTGGGATGAGCATAAAAAGCTCAGTAAGGGTTATAAAAAGTATAGAAAGGAACCATGAGTACATATATACATAAGAACGAAATCATACTTTACCCATAAATCATAATCACTTTAACATACCTCATAAAATCATGAATAAATCATATAAATCATAAGACATAAAGGTAACTTGAGGCATTCATAACATTCTTACGTAGGGAGTAACCCTCTTGGTTACATTTGGAATACCCATCACAGTATATTCCCTAAATCTCTTCGGAGAAACCTTAAAGTTTAACTCCTTTGCATTACCCAATGCATTAGAGAGCTATATCAGGCTCACCCGCCCTTAGTTTATCACAGAACCGCCTGTCTTCATAACAATGCCCAAGAACCATAACATAATCATAGCACATAACTTAAGCATAAAGGAAAGATAACATTCCCACATTGTAATAACAATATAACATTTTAATATATTGAAATAATGAAACCATTCTAAAAACCATTTTCAAAACCATTTAAAACAGTAAATAAAGATATTTTTAAATCAAAGTGTCTTATACCACATTGAAGCTTTTAAAATTTTAAACCATTAATATCCATATAAATAAATCCTTAAACCCATTTTGAAAACATGGATATTAATGAGAAATATTTATAATAATATATCATTAAAACATTTAAAACGATATTTTAGTTAAAGGGTTTTTAACAAAATGAGAGACACTTGAATATAATAATTGAGGGATAACATTTAATCAAAACTTTATAATATCATGAGAATAAAGTTATTCATGATATAATATTCCAAAGTACAGTATATACACCATATAATAGTGAACTGGTGTATAACAACAATGAAGTCTCAATAGAAATGTAAAATGAGATGAAATCCATTATAAAGAAGGTATCCTTAAATTATGGATAAATCAATCTCATAATTATGTGTGAAAAATATAAATACACCAAATATACATGGATATTAAGTGTAAAGTAATCAAAGGTCATTCACACATATTCAAAGGATGACATATTCAATAACTACATGTTGAACCCAAAGAAATCGAAATTGGGTTAAGAAATTCCCTTGACAACCTAACGGCGTCACATAAAATTCTAGAAAAAGAGTTGATGAGAGAGATAAAGGGTATCTCATCACTTGGACATAAAATTTACGGCAATAAGGATATATAATAACATATCCTCACATAATAATATGAAAACTAAAAGACATAACAAAATAAGTCTTTTAAAAAGAGGAGGGTGAAAGGTCCCCTTACCGATTCGGGTAACTTTCGAAACGTACACCCCATGAAAGAAGGACTATACAACATTGATGTAGATACTCATAAACGAAAGTATGTTACACAAATAGTAGAGTAATGGACAGTACATACACCACTCAAAAGGAAATATTGGAAAATGTAGCATGAATCTCACGAAAACACAAAGTGAGATAAAAAGCCCCTTACGAAATTTCAGCAGCCTAACGGTGCCAATTAAAACTTCCAAAAATGGATTTATGAGATCAAATAGGGTCTATCATAATATGAACATAAAAAGTACATAATGAGGAATATAATATAACATCCCCAAACATAATAAAGATGAGCTTAAAAGAAATGACATAAAAGAGAGTACTTAAAACGGAAGAGAGAGGTAGGATCCCTTACCTCGGGTCCGACATGACTCGATCATTCTTTAACCTCCTGAATAATAAACTTGTGTTAATTTATACTTTCTTAAGAACCTTTTTCAAGTTCATTATTCTTTTTATATCACTTATTACCATTCTATGAACACTATGTAATTATTTAAGTTAATAATGGTCGTTTTGTAGATCATTGCTACTTGAGTCAAAAATAAACTCTTTATAATTACAAGTTGTTCATGTGGTAAAATATATATTATATCCAGAATTATATTCATTATTTATATATCATATATATCATATATATCCATTATATACATGCATTTATAATATTACATAACATTTAGAGGTAAGAAATGAAATGCACCGTTCATGGAGACGGTAAGTCGTACGTACGCATGAACGCTACTTCCATTTATATTTCTTATTTAATGGAATTAAAACATAATGATACATAATAGTATTATAATTCTAGTTTGGTTTCATATATAATATCATTAAATATATCCTTTATACGTTCCACACATGGTATTAACGAATCAAATCACTTTTAGGGGGCGGTAGTCCGCACTTCCTAAAATGAAGATATCGCGTTTAACCATAATGGAAACCATAAAGGTATTCCATAAATGAAAAATACAGAAGCTTAAGTAAAACATAAACATATTATATATCATATATAAATATAGTTACATCTTTATGTCCACCTTTTAAGGTGTTAAAAGAATATTGAACAATCATCGTTTCGTGAGGCAGAAATTCACCATCCACAGAAACGGTATGTTCTTTAACCATTAGATGTAGGTGTGTGTAAGTGTATCTCGAATCCTTATTATAACAACATACTATTATATTGAAGATACTGGAGTTGTTACAAAATAAATTAATAAAAAGAGTTTAGGGGGTTGGAGAATCAAAATAAAACAAAAGAACACAAGTGAAGACATTACCTTAAAATCGGGTAACTCTCTTTGATTTGATCTCAAAGGATTCCTTGGGAAGACTTCTACCCAATGTGAGGATTCTAGGAGTAATATAGGGGTGTGGAGAGACAAAATGTCCAGGGGTTGGCCGAGACAAAGTCTTGAGAGGTGTGGGTAAGGTGGTAGAGGTGGGGGCCTTTTATAAGAGGAGAGGAGGGGCACTCTTGGAAATTCAAAAAAAGTTACATTATTTTCAAATAATTTTCGGATTTTAAAGGTCCCACATTGATATATTTCGAGGATAAGGTGATAAGGGTTCTAAATCAACCCATAAAATAGGTTTTTGACATGTGTAGGTCTTATATTTTACATTATCTTTTCATTTTATTTAAATCGTTAAATAATGAGGTAATCGCTGCATCATCATGATGTCATAAATAATTTAATTTATTTAATGTGTAAAAATTATAAAAAAATACTATTATGTAGGAAATATTTTTATATTTCCAATTACTATTTATAGTTAAAAACATGACTTGTATAACCCCATGTAAAAATTGTTTTAGTAAAACAAATCATGTTTGTGACATTTTTATTTTAACTTTAAATAAAAAGTTATTTATGTCATTTTCCTACCAAAGTGGCTCCATGGGGTCCCCAAGTTGACCCCTGGATTGTTTTGGTCGTCCGTGATACATCCAATGAGGGTAGTACATGTGTCTAGGTCATTTCATATTATTAAAACTTTATTTTTACCTTAAATTACACTAATTACCTCTAATCGCGATTAAAAACTTAAAAGTTACTATTCACCAAAAAAAATATTTTAATCCCATTGAAACAAATTTTAATTCCTAATGACAACCATGTATGTCAGATTTTTGAAATTCAAAACACAGAGGTGGTAAAATTTCATTTAAATGAAAAATCAGTTTTTTAAGTACCACTTAGTGGTTTCACTATTCATTAAAAATGGATGTTTTTCACAAAAATACCAAAACTTCACCCTAAGCTATATTTGATATTCCGAATTCAAAAATGATGTCTATTTTACAAAATTAAAAACATATAAGTTACAATAATTAATTTAATAATTAATTTCCGTTGTCAGAACAAATAGCGTGTTTTTATGAAACAATATATACAAAAGATTGACACTAGTTTAAATCCAATTTCAAAGTGAAATTAATTCCAACGACCACCATTGGATTAAATGGTAAACATATATTATAATTTTACTTTAAAACCAATTCAAAAGATAATATAATCATATAAATAAATTATATTAAAAATAGGTTTTGAATTAAAATACAACATTTTTCCCTATTCATGAAAAAATGAACTTTATTGGAAAAATACCAAAAATTTACACAAAGTAAATTTGGATGTCCCAATTCTAAAGAAGAATTTTATTTTGTCAAATATAACACATAAAAGTGTAAAAAAGTGGATTTAAAAGAGGTTCTCCATCAAAAGGCGGTTAGTCGACCTTTTAAAGAATATTAGAGTGTTTGCCCTTAAAATTGGATTCATTTTCATTTTACGCCTCTTACATTTATTGGATGAAAGTAAAAATATTTGACAAACATATATAATCATTTTGTAGTTAGTTTCGTTCATTCACGCCATTAAAATGGCTAGGCGTTAACTACCATTTAAAATAATATTATTTTATTATTACAGTGCAACGTAAGATTTCAAAGGAACTCGTTGTCGCGTATTGGGTACGCCATTGAGCATAGTGTTCCATTTAAAGTAATATTAATATTTTATTCACAAATATGGATAAATATAAAAATTTCATATTCTTTATTTACCTGGGGTGTTACATCCTTCCCCCCTTTTGGGAATTGCGTCCTCACAATTTCAAAATTGGTCTTGGAAACTCTATTGGAAGTCCCACATCGGAAAAGGAGTAAATTAAACTATCACTTTAAAAGAAAGAAAGAAAGGGAAGTACAAAGGTCACCCGAGTTAACCCATAATAGGATTCCATGTATGAAAATATGGATATGGAGGAAAAAACAAAGGGTCATGTTCTGATGGAGAGTGATAGAAAACATGTCTAGGAGAAAGTTAACCATAAGAAAATCACAAACTTGTGATTGGTTCAACGGTATTGGATTCCCCAGTAGGAAAAGTTAACGGACAACATTTTTTTAAGTTACTTTTCATTAAGGAATTTATTATTTTTTTTAGCTTAACTAAAACATAAGGAAACATACTTACTTGTCATGTTGACTTTAAACTTTTACTAGATTTTTTACACGAACTCATATTTTCTCCAAAAGATGAGTATTTAGGATGACTTGTTTACGTTAAGAGAGCTATAATAAACTTCTAGAGAATCACCTAATCCACAAAAGAGAACTATATACTTCCCATGTCTTTAGAACTTAACCAAAACTAAAACCAAAAGGGTTAGTATGAGATTAGATAATACCTGAAAAGGATAATCCTTTATATATATAAAATCTATTCTTAATCTCCAAAATTTGTCTAACAATACCCAAATTTCAATAAAGGCCATTCAATAAAAAATTTGTCCATAAAATTATTGAAACCCAAATATTTGAAGGATTTAATCACATAGTCTTCCAAGGTAAAAATTAACATTTATCTCCAAATAACATTAGTTTATCTTAAAGTCCCATATTGAAAAGTAATTAACCTAATCACATATCCTCCATAATAGGTTAATAATTTCCATAGATAACCCAAAATAAACTTACTCTTGATTTATAAAATAATCTAAATAAAAAGAATTAGTCAAACTAACCAGGGACTTCACGTAGTCCAGTGGTAGGCGATAAATACCAGTTGCACTTTGGTTGTGGGTTCGATTCCCGCAGCTTTGTCCGACGGGATGGGTTGTCACACGGTCTGCGTGTTTTCCTTTTTCCAAAACTATATAATTCTTAAAACATCTCCCCAAAAATATATAAAATCTTCAAAATAACCATAACATATTTTAACCACAAAGGTTATCTAATAACTTCCATTTTGCAACCCAAAATGTATTAACCAGTAATTACCTCAAATTTAAGGATCATATAAACCCAAATGGTTCTTTATAAATATATCCACAAAAGAAAGGATAATTATTCCTTGAATAAAATTTTCATATATCAAACATCAGGGTTACTATAAAAAGACTTCTAATGTTTCCCCATCATCAAAAGAGACTTAATACATCTAATAATTTCACCATCCTAAAATCTACCATAACTCTTGAATCCCTTATATGATGACTTCTTACTCATTCAACATTCTTCATGATCCATTAGCCATTCCTTTTCAACTTATTCTGAAATACTTCTTTCCTACAAACAAAATCATGAATCATATCTTAAGATTCCAATAATAGGAAAACATATGTTAAGAAATAATCCATACCTTTCATTCTTCATTGACAGTTTCTGCATCCTCAATCGGAATGGCATTAGGTATTGGTAAATGAATATTTGTACGATCTTGGTGACCCCATTCCCGAAACTTCTTCGTAGGACATGTGTTTTCATAATGACCATGCACACCACATTTAAAACATTCAATTGATCCTTCAGAATGAACTTCTTTCCCTTTCCTAGAGTCAACTAGATGATTCCTTTTTCCATGGAAGGTTCTTGCTTTATGACCCTCATTTCCACATCTATATCATCTTTCTGTCCCTTTGAAACATTTTCCTATGTGTTTCTTTCCACATATTTGACACATAGGTTTTTTAACATACTTACCTTTATGATTATTACTTGAACTTCCATAGTGACTTGTTTCTCGCATATACGATGCCTTATAAAAATCACTAAGGTTCAGGTGGTAAATCATGACTCCAGATAGTTGGTTGAGGATAACCACAAGAGTTCTCATTGCAGCTCCCATATCATTCAGTTGTTCTTTCATAAAACTGTCATAGTTTTCTTCAAATCCACTGTTACTTTGGTGCCTGCTAGATCCATCCATTTACTAAAACCAAAAAGGTCAGTGTGAGTATATCATTAAAATCATCAAATAATAAATAGGAAGATAAACACCAAGATATACTTATCCATGTTATCTCAAACTCATTCTAACTTTCAAAAAAAACAATGACTCCATCTAATATAATAACCATTGTGGTTATACACAACTTGTCACTTTTTCTTAAACAACACTCTAACCTCTAAAGTTATCTAAACCGACCTCTGATACCAACTATAAGGCCCTGACCTTATAATATTACTTAATATTGAATTACATTGAATAATTCACATTGAGGATCTTTTCAAGTTTAGAGTTTTAGAGAATTATGACATAACTATTACATCTCAAAGATTACAAAGTAGACACATCTACACAACTTCCATATTTTTCACAAAATAAAAACTCTTCAACAAAAGAGTCATGTCTAGTTCCTTGTTTAGATAGCCTGACATTTCCTTGATCCCATCCTTGACCCTATTCAACTTTATGTCCTGTGAAAATGTTTCAAAAACTTGGGATGAGCATAAAAAGCTCAGTAAGGGTTATAAAAATTATGGAAAGGAATCATGAGTACATATATACATAAGAACGAAATCATACTTTACCCATAAATCATAATCACTTTAACATACCTCAAAAAATCATGAATAAATCATAAAAATCATAATACATAAAGGTAACTTGAGGCATTCATAACATTCTTACGTAGGGAGTAACCCTCTTGGTTATGTTTGGAATACCCTTCATAGTATATTCCCTAAATCTCTTTGGAGAAACCTTAACATTTAACTCCTTCGCGTTACCCAATGCATTGGAGAGCTATATCAGGCTCACCCGCCCTTAGTTTATCACGGAACCACCTGTCTTCATAACAATGCCCAAGAACCATAACATAATCATAGCACATAACTTAAGAATAAAAGAAAGATAACATTCCCACATTGCAATAACAATATAACATTTTAAGATATTGAAATAATGAATCCATTCTAAAAACCATTTTCAAAACCATTTAAAACATTTAATAAAGAGATTTTTAAATCAAAGTGTCCCATACCACATTGAAGCTTTTAACATTTTAAACCATTAATATCCATATAAATAAATCCTTAAAACCATTTGGAAAACATGGATATTAATGATAAATATTTATAAGAATAAATCATTAAAACATTTAAATCGATATTTTAGTTAAATGGTTTTTAACCAAATGAGAGACAATTGAATACAATAATTGAGGGATAACATTTAATAAAAACTTTATAATATAATGAGAATAAAGGGATTCATGATATAATATTACAAAGGACAGTATATACACCATATAAGAGTGAACTGGTGCATAACAACAATGAAGTCTCAATAGAAATGTAAAATGAGATGAAATCCATTATAAAGAAGGTATCCTTAAATTAAGGATAAATCAATCTCATAATTATGTGTGACAAATACAAATACACCGAATATACGTGGATATTAAGTGTAAAATAATCAAAGGTCATTCACACATATTCAAAGGATGACATATTCAATAACTACATGTTGAACCCAAAGAAATCGAAATTGGGTTAAGAAGTTCCTTTGACAGCCTAACAGCGTCACATAAAATTTTAGAAAAAGAGTTGATGAGAGAGATAAAGGGTATATCATCACTTGGACATAAAATTTACGGCAATAAGGATATATAAGAACATATCCTCACATAATAAGATGAAAATTAAAAGACATAACAAAAGAATTCTTTTAAAAAGAGGAGGGTGAAAGGTCCCCTTACCGATTTGGGTAACTTTCGAAACATACACCCCCTGAAAGAAGGACTATACAACATTGATGTAAATACTCATAAACAAAATTATGTTACAAAAATAGTATAATAATGTAAAGTACATACACCACTCAAAAGTAAATATTGGAAAATGTAGCATGAATCTCACGAAAACACAAAGTGAGTTAAAAAGCCCCTTACGAAATTTCGGCAGCCTAACGGTGCCAATTAAAACTTCCAAAAATGGATTTATGAGATCAAATAGGGTCTATCATAATATTAACATAAAAATTACAGAATTAGGAATATAAAATAACATCCCCAAACATAAGAAAGATGAGTTTAAAATAAATGACATAAAAGAGAGTACTTAAAAGGAAGAGAGAGGTAGGATCCCTTACCTTGGGTCCGACCTGACTCGATCGTTCTTTAACCTCCTAAATAATAAACTTGAGTTAATTTCTACTTGCTTAAGAACCTTTTTCAAGTTCATTATTCATTTTTTATCACTTATTACCATGCTATGAACACTATGTAATTATTTATGTTAATAATGGTCGTTTTGTAGATCATTGCTACTTGAGTCAAAAATAAACTCTTTATAATTACAAGTTGTTCATGTGGTAAAATATATATTATATCCAGAAATATATTCATTATTTAGATATCATATATATCATATATATCCATTATATACATGCATTTATAATATTACATAACATTTAGAGGTAAGAAATGAAATGCACCGTTCATGGAGACAGTAAGCCGTACGTACGCATGAACGCTACTTTTATTTCTATTTATTATTTAATGGAATTAAAACATAATGATACATAATAGTATTATAATTCCAGTTTGGTATCATATATAATATCATTAAATATATCCTTTATATGTACCACATATGGTATTAATGAATCAAATCACTTTGAGGGGGCGGTAGTCCGCACTTCCTAAAATGAAGATATCGTGTTTAACCATAATGGAAACCATAAAGGTATGCCATAAATGAAAAATACAGAATCTTAAGTAAAACATAAACATATTATATATCATATATAAATATAGTTACATCTTAATGGCCACCTTTGAAGGTGTTAAAAGAATATTGAACAATCATCGTTTCGTGAGGCAGAAATTCACCATCCACAGAAATGGTATGTTCTTTAACCATTAGATGTAGGTGTGTGTAAGTTTATATCGAATACTTATTATTAAAACATCCTAGTATATTTAATATACTGGATTTTTTACAAAAGAAATCAATAAAAATAGTTTAGTGGGTTGGAGAAGAAAAATAAAACAAAAGAACACAAGTGAAGACATTACCTTAAAATCGGGTAAATCTCTTTGATTTGAGCTCAAAGGCTTCCTTGGGAAGACTTCTGCCCAAAGTGAGGCTTCTAGGAGTAATATAGGGATGTGGAGAGACACAATTAATAGGTTTTTTCCGAGCCAAAGGCTTGAGAGGTCTGGGTAAGGTGGTAGAGGTGGGGGCCTTTTATAAGAGGAGAGGAGGGGCACTCTTGGAAAGTCAAAAAAAAGTTACATTATTTTCAAATGAGTTTCGGATTTTAAAGGTCCCACATTGATATATTTCGAGGATAAGGTGATAAGGGTTCTAAAGCAACCCATACAATAGGTTTTTGACATGTGTAGGTTATAGATTTTACATTATCTTTTCATTTTATTTAAATCGTTAAATAATGAGGTAATCGTTGCATCATCATGATGTCATAAATAATTTAATTTATTTAATGTCTAAAAATTATAAAATAAATACTATGATGTAGAAAATATTTTTATCTTTCCAATTACTATTTATAGTCAAAAATCTGACTTGTATAACCCCATGTAAAAATTGTTTTAGTAAAAGAACTCATGTTTGTGACATTTTTATTTTAACTTTAAATAAAAAGTTATTTATGTCATTTTCCTACCAAAGTGGCTCCATGGGGTCCCCAAGTTGATCCATGGATTGTCTTGGTAGGCCATGACACATCCAATGAGAGTAGGACAAGTATCTAGGACATTTCATATTATTAAAACATTATTTTTCCCTTAAATTACACTAATTACCTCTAATCGCGATTAAAAACTTAAAAGTTACTATTCACCAAAAAAATATTTTAATCCCATTGAAACACATTTTACTTCCTAATGACAACCATGTATGTCGGATTTTTGAAATTCAAAACACAGAGGTGGTAAATTTTCATTTAAACGAAAAATCAGTTTTTTAAGTACTACTTAGTGGTTTCACTATTCATTAAAAATTGAAGTTTTTCAGAAAAATGCCAAAACTTCACCCTAAGCTATATTTGATATTCCGAATAAAAAAATGATTTATATTTTACAAAATTCAAAACATATGAGTTACAAAAATTAATTTAATAATTTATTCCCGCAGTCAGAACAAATAGCGTGTTTTTTTGAAACAATATATATCAAAATATTGGCACTAGTTTAAATCCAATTTCAAAGTGAAATTAATTCCAATGACCACCATTGGATTAAATGGTAAAAATATATTCTAATTTCACTTTAAAACAAATTCAAAAGATAATCTAATCATATAAATAAATTATATTAAAAAGAGGTTTTGAATTAAAATACAACATTTTTCCCTATTCATTAAAAAATGAACTTTATCAGAAAAATACCAAAAATTTACACAAAGTAAATTTGGATGTCCCGATTCTAAATAAGAATTTCATTTTGTCAAATATAACACATAAAATTGCCAAAAAGTGGATTTAAAAGAGGTTCTCCATCAAAAGGTGGTTAATCGACCTTTTAAAGAATATTAGAGTGTTTACCCTTAAAATTGGATTCATTTTCATTTTACGCCTCTAAAATTTGGATAAAAGTAAAAATATTTGACAAACATATATAATCATTTTGTAGTTAGTTCCGTTCATTCCCACCATTACAATGGCTAGGCATTAACTACCATTCAAAATAATATTATTTTATTATTACAGTGCAACGTAAGATTTCAAAGGAACTCGTTGTCGCGTATTGGGTACTCCGTCGAGCATAGTGTTCCCTTTAAAGTAATATTAATATTTTATTCACAAATATGGATAAATATAAAAATGTCATATTCTTTATTTACCTAGGGTGTTACATTATGCTTGATTTGGGAGCCTCTATAAAAGTGATGTATCACCCTATTTTCTCCTTATTGTGGGTTGGGGAACTGAATCTCATTGTAATTTTTTTCAACTTGTGAATTGAAGTACATCAAAACCTACTAGTGTGTTAGAGGATGTTATTATGATTGTAAAATTTTTAATTTTTCTTAATGATTTTTATGTGATTAGAATGGAATATGATAGGATGAATGGTCACAACCTCATTATATTGGGTAGGAATTTATTGAAAACATTTAAAACTATAGTAAATGTTCATAATGGTACATTATCTATGGATTTTAGTGGTCAAATTATCAACTTCAACATCCTTGAGGCCATAAAGCACCCTTCGGAAGAACATTTCTCACTTTCAGTTAATTCAATTGATATATCCCCTTCCCCTAAAAAAATTAATTTATTTGAAATGATCCCCTATAAATGTTTTCATCATTTATAGACATTTTAGGTAATGATTCGTGCATTGAATGTTTTAGTGGTCTATAAAAATTTCATGCATGTTTTTTAATTGATGATTTCTTTAGGAATAAGGAACCCTTGACCGTCTATAATACTTATAACCTTTTAAAATCCCATGAATAATATAAGGATGTTACCATTAAGAAGATAGATGAGATTAGTGATCTCTCACTTTCACACTCACTCCCATAAATCCAAAATCCACTTGAATTGGAACTTATTCCACTACCTAAAAATTTAAAATATTCATATTTTGAGAGTAGAAAAAATTTGTCTGCCATCATTGCTAGTTCAATCCTTCTAGATTATTAATTATGACTGCTTTTACTTTCTAGAGAGTAATAAAAAATAATTAGGATGGAAACATACTGTCATTACTGGTATTAGCCCATCAATTTTCACACATCAAACATTGTTAAATGATGAGGCTAAACCAGTGAGGCAGGAACAATTTAAACTAAACCCAAACCTCCTCGATATTTCTAAAAAGGAGGTCACAAAATTGGTCTAACATTAAAACTATTCTAACATTAATTTACCCCATCACTGGTAGCGAATGGGTTAGTCTATTTTAGGCCATTCCCAATAAAATTGATCTAACATTAACAGAAATGAAAATAATTAATTGGTTCCAACCCATGTGAAGAATTGTTAGTGTGTCTGTATACACTATTGTCGACTAAACCAACACACTAGGAAGGATAGTTTCCTATTTTCATTCATTGAACATATTCTAGGGAGGCTAGTGGGGAATTCCCATTACTATTTCCTTGATGAATTTTTGGATACATTCAGATCCATATTTCCCTCCAGGATCAGGAAAAGATGCCCTTTACTTTCCCCTTTGGAAAATTTTCATATAAGAGGATTCGGTTTGGTCTATTCAATGCTCTAGTTAAATTCTAGCAATGCATGGTTAGTATTTTTTCAGATTACCTGTAGAATTTCATGGAAGTATTGATGAAAGATTTCATATTATATGGATCATATTTTGGTCATTTCTTGAGTAGTCACGGTTCTTTCCCATGTCACTTCATTAAAAAGAATATCACATTAAATTATGTGAAATTCTATTTCATGTTGCGATAAGTTATAGTAATTGGACATGTCATTTATAGGGATGGTATCCGAGTAGATAAATCAAAAGTGCATGAAATTTATTACCTAACATTCCCCAAAAATGTGTAGGATGTGTGGTAATTCTTAGATCATGATAGATTTTACCATCATTTCATTTGTTACTTTAGTAATATTTCACTCACCATCTCATGATTACTCTAAAAATAAAAGGATTTTTTTGATAAATAATGTGCGGAAGCTTTTAACAAATTGAAATGGAGTCTCACATCACCCCTGGTAATCCAACCACATCATTGAGATGTACCATTTGAGCTCTTGTGTAACGACACTATCTGTGCAGTTGGGATAGTGTTATCACAATGGGTTGATTAATCTCCACATGTCATAGCCTATGCCTCATACACATTGGACCCTACCCAAGAAAACTACACTATAACTACAAAAGAATTCCATTTGATTTTATTTTACTTGGATAAATATATGTCATACCTTTTAGGGTTTGAAGTAATTGTGTTCTCATATCATGAAACCCTCCAGTATCTCCTTAAGAAACCAGAATACAAACCATATATAATTCATTATATTCTCATAATTTAGGAATTTAATCTATAAATTTGGGATAAAAAGGAGAAGAGAATGTAGTAGCTAACCAAATTAGTAGGAAACTCTTATCCTAAGAAATTTAATCATCCAACTTTATTCCCATAAATGAAATGTTTCATAATGAGAAAATATACCACATGTAATATGTCATTCCTTAGTATGCTGAAATTATAAATTATTTGGTAACATATTTCATTCCTACAAATTTCATCAAAAACCAAGTCTATCATCTAAAACATGAGTCTCTTTGGTACATTTGGGATGACCCCAACCTTTAGAACACGTGTAGTGATCAAATCCTGAGGAATTATATTCTTGATAGTGAGTTTTAGTCTATCCTTAGGTTCTAACACACTCTTGCTTGTGGGGGCCACTTAGTTCCCCAATGGACTACTCACAAGGTCCTCAATTCTGGTATCTTTTAGACAACATTATTTTTGAATTCCCATTATTTATGTAAATCTTTCCCTCATTATCAAAGAATGGGGAATGTCTATAAAATAAATGAAATGAAACAATAGCCCTTTCTCTTCCATAAAATTTTCAATGTTTGGGTAATTGTCTTTATGTGTCCATTTCCTAAATCCCTTGGAAAATTGTACGTTCTTTTGTAAGTTGATTACGTGTCAAAATGGGTAAAGGCACGTTCCATGTGGAAAGATGATTTCAATACATTTTTTGGAATTTTTGAGAACCCAAATTTTCTCTAGGTTTGGATTCCCTAAGTTCATCATTAGTGATCAGAGTTATAATTTCTACAAAAAATAAATTAAAGCACTTTTACATCAATATGGCATCGAGCATCGAGTATCTAATGAATATTACCCACAAAACAATGGTCAAGCATTGGTGTAGAATAGAGAGTTAAAACAAATTATTGAAAAAATGGTTAAAACCAATAGCAAATATTGTACTTTTAGACTCAATGATTCATTGTGGGCTTATCATAATACCATTAAGACTCCAGTTGGAATGTCACCTTATAGTATTGTTTTCGGAAAGATTTGTAACCTCCCTATTAAGATAGACCACTAATCTTACTAGGCCATTAAATAATAAATTTATAATATTTTTGGTGTAGGTTCTTGGAGGAATATTTAGATCCAGGAGTTGAAGGAAATGCTTAGAGATTCATATGAGAACTCCAGAATTTATAAGGAGCGAAACAGGGTTGGCCAAAAAGGCCTTATACGTTATCATCAATTCCAAATCAGGTATAAGGTCCTCCTTTTCAAAGAAAGGATAAATTTTCATCTAGGTAAGCTTCGTTCCTACTGGTTTTCCAATACATTGTTACTACTTTTTAACCATTTGGTGTTTTTCAAGTTTGAAATGAAGTAACATAACAAACCTTCACTATCAATGGGAAGCAGTTGAAGCACTTTTACAAAGCCATTCTGGAGTCCCCAATGAAGGAAATCCAAGTTCAAGAAGAAATCTACCAATGAAACCCACTAGGTTTTATTCTTGCTTTTCACATTATATTTTATTATATTGAGTACACTGCATACTCTTGGTGTGGGGGGGGGGGGGGGGTACATGCCTGTGTTAGTTAAGAATTTTCATCAATTTTCTTCTTCTTTTTTCTCTTTTTTTCTTATTGTATAGTATTGTTACCCTTAAACCAACTTTCACCCCTTTTTTTTAAAATACTCATTTTTTTATTCCCACCTCATCATGGAAAATATTGAAAATGCAGGAGGAATTTATATATTTCATGTTTTTTTAACATTTAAAAAAATCACTGATATAATGTGTGTTTTGGAATGAATTTAATATTGAGGTGTGACTTTTTCTAGTAAATTGGTCATTTATCAATGATATTAATGGTTGTAACTATATAAAACCTTTGAGAAGAATGTTACCCTTTGGGTGAGTAGTTTATGGGAAAATTATTTCGCTTAATATCTCCACACATCTTTACACCCAAAAATGAAGTGTGAATTTTCTTACTTAATAGAATGTAAATATAATCTAGGTTAATATTTATTAGAATTCCAAAATTATTTTTCAATATGTTCATTGATTATCTGATATATTTCATTATTATACCAGATTGACCTATGTGTGAGTACATGTTGTCCGATTATTGTATTCCCTCCAAAAAAACAAAAAAAACACAAAACACAAAAATATGGTTGTGTCTTAGGCAGTTCAAAAACCACTCTTCCTTGACCTTTGATCTTGTTATAAATATTACAATTACTGTTGTGATGATATCAAACGAGGGTTGAGTGATGAGTTTGATTTTTGTTCCAAGTTTAAATTTTGATAAAAAACAATAAGAATGAATGTGTGGAGTGATTAAATGTAGAACATATGAGATATCTACGATTGGAGCTTAAGGTTTGACTCCTGGTAATTATTAAGTGATTGGGTCTTGAAATTTGATTGCAAATGATGTAAGGAAGGTTCATTGGATAGAAACATTTTAAGTACAATTTTTTAAAAATAATCTATATTTACAGGATATAAAGTGGAAAGAATAACATGAAATATTTTTCACATGCACATTTGAAGAGTTATTGAAATTATTTGATTTTTAATTATTTTATCAAATTGGTAACATTTAACTCCTTTAATTTAGTTCTGATATAATTTATGAGTCATATTTTTCTATGAACACTGATAATAACTCTTTGGTGAGGTTTTTTCTTTAATCACATTGCTATCTAGAATTAAATATTAATTTAATGTTAAATATTCATGAATTTGGGAATGTCTCCATGAATCATTTTGGATATGTGAATTTTCCAAAAATTGAAAATGTTTAGGTGTTGGGGTGTGATTGTTCCATTATTCAATGCTTTATTTCACCATTACACCACTATATTAAACTGATTTGTATTGTAAATTTAAAATTTAATAAAAAAACATGCTTCCCATTTAATTTTATTATTTAATTTTTATCACTTTTAAAAAGAAACATTTAAATTTTTTCTGGTTATTTCATTTTAAGAGGATATGATTTGCAGGGCCAGAGATGATGTAGAATAAGAATAGGCCAAACTACAAGGAAGCCTAAGGAAATATGTCCACTGTAATACATGCTAAATGAAATATTTGCATCCAAATGGGTTGAAATATTTTGGGATTATCCAAAAATCATTGGGATACAATTCATATCAAGACACCCAATCCAAATTTCCCATATAGTTTCCCAATCAAACTAATCTATCCAAGAAACAAAATCTACATGAAGTCAAAAGTGTGGTTATTTGGTTCATCCATATCTTATGCTATAGTTTTTCAAATGATTCCAAATTTTTAGTGGATATATACAAGAGGTGGTGAAATTAATTTTTATTTTTTAAAAAGTGAGATAATATTGTTTGGTCATCCAAAACCATGTTCTAAATGGTATTTTCAAATCTGGGTGCCCAAAACCACCTCCCATCATGGCTATAAAAGGGAACCATGGGTACCTCATTTTTAGTTTTAATTGGGAGGAAATGTGATGCTATTTTTGAATAATAGGGGAATATTCTCCTCATCTTATAAGTTCTATAGGCACCTATCCTTGTAGGGGTGTCAAGGATAAATAAGGATATCCACCCAAGCATTCTCCTCCTCTCTTGATGGTGAGATAAATTGTGGATGATCATTATGAGGGAGCTACACACTTGAAGATGGAGTTACAGCACATAATTATCTACTTTTGTGGTGTATATTGTGGTTTATAATTGTTATTTTTTATGTATCTTAACTTTTTTTGATTCATTTAATTGAAACACTTTTATTTCATAACTGATCGGTGTGTAATTGTAAGTGTGTGACTTGTGTTATTCTTATTGGATAACATATGAATCATATTCCTTCCCAAAAATTTGAGATTTAAGTGTTCCTTAAAAAACATTAAATACTGATAAGTGTATAGAACTTTACTACATGATTATTATGTCATTTTTTAGTCTTATTTTCATCATTTATAAGCTTATGGGTACCTAAGATCCTGGTTAACCCTCAACCAAAGGATTAGACAAAAACCTAATAACAAAGTAAGAACAAGAAACTTTTAAAATGGTTTAGTAAATTATAAATGATCACATACTTGTCATATATTTATCAAAATACACTTGTTTTTAAACTATTAAACTCTTTAAATTAAATCATTTTATTTTTAGAAGTGTTTTCAAAACCACCCTCTCTACTAGTCCTTTTTATTAAAAATTCTCACTATAAACCACCAAAGAGCCTTGAGTGATGACCTAGGGACTTCCTTAGACTATAAATAATCTTTAAACCATAATATATTTTATGTGTCATGACAATGTCTACAGTGAGAAAGGTGTTCCCCCATATCAATGGAATTGATGTTGATGACATATTTTTACCCAAGGAAAGGCTGGATATAATTCATCTATTTATAGACATTGTAGTGTAAATGAATTTCATGGTATTATAGATGGATTTCAAGTCAAAATTTCTAAATGGATTTCTAGAAGAATACTTTTATACTTAACAACCAAATGATTTTCTAAATCATGAAGACAAGAAAAGAATTTTTTAGCTAAAGAAGGTGCTTTATCGGATAAAACAGGCACCATGAGTGTGGTTTTCAAGACTGGATCAATACTTGGAGAATCTTAGTTTCCATCATGGTATAGTTTATAATAATATCTATGTAAACATTGAGATTAATCAATGGATGATGGTGCTACTGTATGTTGGCAACATATTCTTTGGAGGTTCGAATGAAGTGTAGTGCAAATAGTTTTCAGAATTCTTGAAATACAAGTTTGAAATGTTAATGATTGTGTAGATAACATATTTCCATTAACTACATATGAAACAAGGAAGGAATGGTATATTCATTTATCAATCTAAATATGCTAAGGAGTTTTTGAGAGGATTTGGAATGGAAAATCTCAATAATATTGAAACTATGGTTTATACCTAGATGAAATTTTCAAGGGATGATGAAGCAAGTGTGTTTAATGTAATAGAATATAGGAAGATCATTGGTATCTTGTTGTACATAATTCTGACATGACTCGGAAAATATTTTTCCATATTTTTGGAGGAACTGTATCAAATTAATCCCAAGGAAAGACACTTAAATTGAAAAAAATTCTATGATATATCGAAGGAATGGTGGATTTTGGTTTTTTGTATAATGAATAAACTTAGAAAGATTTATTGGGATATAAAAATGAATTGGGAAATTCCATTGGATAATAGGAATCCAATATCAAGCACTAAAATTTATCTTGGTGGACTTTTTTTTGTTGGGTAAGTAATAAACATGGTTGTATTTCTATGAGAACCATAAAATCTGAATACATTATATCCACTCAAGTTTACATGCAGATACAATGGATGAAGCATCAACTTGAATATATGGGAGTTGAAGTGAATTATCTTATTATAATCAACTATGATAATTCATGTCCTATAAATCTTTGAAAAAAATCTTGTCCATCACTTAAGGAAAATACACATTGAAATAGAGTATCATTTTATCAAGGAGATAGTAGATTAAGGCTTGGTGAAGTTGGATTATCTTTATACAGAACATATGGATGTAAACATTCTTGAAAAGGTCTTACCTAAGGAAATATTTTAAATACATTTGTTTAATCTTAGAATTCAATAAAACCACATTGCATAAATAGTGTGGATGTGGAATCCCACACCCTGAGGTATATTGTGTTTTTCTTATGTGTTGATAAATTTTCTTTTTCTATTAGTGACCACAAAGGATTTTCTTTTTGGTTTATTAACAAAGTGAGAGAATTAATTCAAATAGGATATGTTATTATTCAAACCTATTATAGGGGAGAGTAATGTAATGAATAGGGACAAATCTTATTTGTGTCGAATCAAGGGGAGTAAGTAGGTTGGTGGGTTTTAAATATAATGATATTAAAGATGTTTTTTCAATGATAATATATCATTTGAGTTCAACATCTGGGATTTTTATGTAAGAATTTACCCAGTGGTGTTGTAAACATGGTCTTCGTGAGATCTTCACTTTGGGTGAAAATGATCAAACCATTGATATTGCAATAATTATCGATGGGAAATAGATTGTCTTTATACCATTGATATTATAGAAACTATTAATTTTTTTAAAAAATGGTATCAAGAATGATATGTTTCATTGATGAAATTTGTATGATTATCTAGTTTCTCTTGTTGATCAGGGATCACATGGGCTTATAGTATATAATGAGTAAATTAATAATCCCTATCTAGTTTCATGGGAAGTGAATTGTGGTTGGAAAGGGAAGTGTAAAAAGTTTTTCCAACTAGATAACAATAAATGTTTAAATGGTAGTAAAAGGTGAAGCAATTTCAACAAAGCCAAAGGGGGAGATTGTTAGGAAAATCCCTCAAGGTGACATTGCAGTGTTTTTTGGTTGGTTGTGTTCATTTGAAATTATGTTCGGTAAGGTCATTTGTGAAGTTCTAGCATGGTTTTTGACAAAGTATATTGATAGAGATTCAAGATGGTAGATGCCTATATGATCTTGAATAATCTATAATGAGATATTGGTTGATGCTATCAAGGAAGGAGGAGAATCATGGTATGAAATATATTTAAGGTTTTAAAAAGTTGTGCCTTTAATGTGCTGGTGTTTCCTAGTGTTTTTTTAAATTTGTGGCGTCACAAATTTAAAGGAATGTGAAAGTTATCTTTTAATAAAATTAAATATTTTTACAAAAGTCAAAAAAGTTATATGAACAAGTGAAAGAGTTTCATAGAGTAGTGAAAAGATAAATATTTAAGACCACCTCATCAAAATATGGAGAAGGAACGTGTTTTTTTGAAGTATTGTGGTTTTGCGAAAGGTGAATATGTTAAACATAGATAGAGTTATGTTAACCTGAGAAATAAAAATGGAAGTTTTATGGTGATAATGAATTGAACACTAGAGCTTGTGTTAAGTCATTAAAGTTTGGAGAACCAGGAATGTTATGTGTGAGGTCGGTGGTGGATGGGGAAGTTTTCTAGAGGGCCTTAAATTCCTATGAATAGGCCTCTACCACATAATTTAATGAGTCTATCCCTTAAAGAATATTAGGGATCTAAAGTCTTGTAAGAGTTATGTAAATTAATTTCTTGAGTGAAGCAGTTATGAAAAAATCAATTTTGTGAAGAAAATGGACTTATGTCTATATGAATAAGTGATTTTTGCAAAAAAATGAAAAATTATGTGAATTTTGGAGTTACACAACAAAGTGAAGAGTTGTGCAAAAGATAGTAAGTTGTGTGAAACTTGTGTAAATGTTGTTTGAAGGTAAGAGTTGTCAAAACCATAATAAATTTCCTCTAAATTATGTAATAAAATTATATTCATCATGTGGATGAAAGGAGATCCTAATAACACACCTAATGTGGTATAAATGACCCTTATTCATGAAATAAATAGAAAAATATTTTATAGGATTAGTGTACACACTTCAGTTGATAGAATAATGAGCTTTCAAAGTGTGACTAGAAATGAACCAAGACTGATAGTGATTTTGATCAAAACCTTATAATTGAAGAAAAGTATAGTGGTTTTGGTACATTGGAATGTTGACTTTTTATAATCCTTAGACTACCCTAGATAAGTGTGAACTAAATAAAATTATAGTGTCATGAATTTTTTAATTTATACTCATATATTGTTATGGGAAGGTAAGATAAGAGTGTTTTTTTAATGATAAAACAAGATCCAAATAGGGGAGTGTTTCAATTTTTCATGCCTTGATTCACCCCCCCCCCCCACTCTCATAATACTTAACCAAGTGGGTCCAATATAAAATATATAAAACATTCCTACAAAAATTTTATGTATCCCAGATATCTTATGTAACCTTAGTACATCTTGAAAAATATGTTACACATAGACTTTACATATTAAAAGTTATTCAATTTACAAACCAGAGGAAAAGGAAAATATATTTCATAACATAGATTCCTTTTGAAAATATTTTATGTATCAAGCTGAAAAACTTACGCATCTAGGATTTTGATTAATTTATGATCTTATGATTCCAAAAATTAGCCCAAAATTCCTAACAACTACTTCAAATGACCCATTATCCTGAAAAAATAAACAAAATAGAAATTTAAAGTATGTATTTTCTAAGTAATTATTTAAATGAATAAAAATTAATGATCTAGTATTAATACTTTTTAATAATAAATAACAATTTTTTCCTAAAACATAACAATTTGGAAACTACCATTAAAAGATGAAAATAGTGGGAATTAAAGGATAGAATTACAAAGTGAAAATAATGAAAATATATTCTCTATATATTATCCCAAAATTAATCATTTCACTCATGGTAAATCATTTATACCAAGTCTAATTCATATTTCTCAAAATATTAAGGGAAACACTACTCAATTCACAACTATGTAAAAATCAGGTTTCCTATATAAATATTAATTCTCTAACTCCGAAAATTGGTCATAAAATTTCATTCAATTTCATTCTAATATCCATGTTTATTTTGTACTTAAACCCAAATAAATATATCTATCTTCACACATATATTTTGAAATGGATCTTTTCTCAATCTTAAGATCATGTATAGTTTATATTGTCTTACTTACTTTCTAAAATATTTACATCATGTATTCATAAACGTGTATCAATCATGAGAAAATTACCTAGATTATTATATGGTTGAGTCTTGGTGGGTTTTAAATGTAAACCATCATAGGAAAAATAATGAGCATTTTAGCTATAAAGTGAAGTAAAATCAATGAAAATGGTTTATACTCAAGAATGGTATCCTCACTCACTCCCATTTTTGAAACTTGATATCCAAACACCTATTAATTTTCTTGGACATTCGACAATTAGAAATTTTCTATTGTATCCTTATTACTTACCTATTTCCTATTTTGTATCAGTATTATTTTCATCTTTTCAAATATATACTTTTTTATATAATTAAGTGTTTTAGGGAAAGAAAGGTATATTTTGGTATTCAAACAGTGGTGAACTCACAGCCTAGCTTTGAATGATATTTTAGACCTTCTTTCTACCTTTTTAACTTGAATATTATTCTCCAAAATAGTATAAAATATGTGTATTACTTTTTCATTCCAATTCAAATAAATTATTCAGAACTGAATAATATAGTAAATCTTCTCCCTTCTCCACACTTTGGTTCAACAATGATCATGAAATTACTTCCACAACATGTTGGAAAGGGATAAATAGATTGAAATGTGGTTGTTTAATAAGGTACTTCATGGATACTGGGGGCTTAATAAAAATTTGAAATGTAATAATAAGAATAAAAATAGGAGTTAAATGTAAAAATACTTCCAAATTGGTTCCACACTAATACCCAACATTGTTTATAAACTCTAATATATTTGAGTAAAAAAATAGAAAGTTCTATATCTCAAAACAAGACTCCAAACTCTCAAGGAAAATAGAAATAGATATAATGTGTAAAATAGGATTATAAACCAATCATGTCAGGAAATATGTTCATTTTGAATAGAACTAGTGAACATGAGTTTCACATTTGATCAGACTTACTTAAATAATCAATTTTTTAGTCAATAAACAAAATCTATTTCATAAATCATTTAAATCATTAGACATTTATATCAAACAAATTTGTCAAAAAAACCGAGATGGTTTGAATTTACAAAATTATTCATTGAATTTTAATATATCCTAAAAACACCAAAGAATCAAAAAAATAAGATAACAAAAATATAAACCTAAATATATTGATCCACTCCCCAGCACTTAGACTATTACTACCATTTCATGTTTAAAATTGACCATAATAGTTTTGTACACAAATTTCATTATATAAGGAAACAAAATAAGGCAGAAGTGAGTGGAACAACCCAACTTACTGGTAGTGAAATTCTTGAGTTAATCCGCTAAATTCCACCCACTGAAAACATAGAAGTAAAATAAATAATGATAAATGATAATTTTTCTAAAAGTAAAATAAATAAAAACAAATAAAAATGGGAAGAAAAGGGATAAATATTTATTTAACCCTCAAGTGAGTACTATGATTTTACCACCCCTAAAACGGAAATTCTAGTGCTTATCCAAGATATAAGGTTTGGTAGGGTTTATTTTACATAAAATACCACATTATTTTATTCTAGTTTGAATTCCTTCACATTGGTTGTAGAGGACTTTTATAGAGTACTAATAGTCCATACCCATAGTAATTAGGTATAAATTTCATGGTGGGGTAGGAATAAGAATGGGTCCTCCTCCTTTTACACTACTAATATAGTGTACTCTTCATCATCTAGGGATTTATCATATGATTCTAAATCAAAAGATTTATAAATAAGGAAGTGAGTATAAATTTCAAACTGAATGGAATTAAAATAAATGAATTAAAATTAAAATCTTCCCCTTCTAAGTGGATAGCTTGTGACTCAATTTCGTTAAGGAAAAAAATGGTAATTATTTATTTAATACCTAAAGAATATTTTCAGTGGTTTTATGGAGCTTTATGTATTCTTCATTAGGAATATCATCAACTTCTTCTTCACTCTCCAAGGTAATCCATAGACTAACTAAATCTAAAAAGTCTAAATAGTGTGAGGTAATTCTCAATTCAGTTCCAAAGAATATAGAAAAAATGACATTAAGTGATGATTATCTACATTTATTGGATATAATATCAATTATTCTTCAATGGAAAGTGTCTCTTAGAGTTTAGTTTTCATAGATATAGGCACATAGTTAATCGACACCATTATTTCTTCATATTCCACCACCTTAATGATTTTTTCTTCCAAATATTGAGAAAGATATAGTGGTTTTGAATGTGATTCATTAAATATGGGAGATTCATGTTGGATTTTACCTTATAAATAGTGATTCTAGTAAAAATCCAAAAATTATTGATCTCTAACATGTTCATAAACATACATGGGTTCCTTTATAACCTCATATATAAATTGATAAGTTAAATACGATATAATATTTTATGTAATTCCTTCTCAGTATCCTTAGTTTCTTCAAAAGAAAATATGAGTAGAGAAATATATTCCTCCATTGGATCTAGTTCTTATTACACACGTTGTTTTTAATTTGATGTAAGAATATATTAAGTTAAAATTTTCACTAGGTTTTTTGCCTCTTTCATCTAATTTATAATATTTTCAACCCAGATTTCTTTTCATTACAAACTGTTTACTCCTATTTAACTGGAGAGTAGTTGTTCTATGAGAAATAATATGAATTTTAATATATCATCGATATTGTTTTAATTTTCTCAAATGAGAACAAAGAAAACTAATTACAAAATGTGAAAGGAATATATACTGACCAACTAGTATGGATCTCTAAAAATGGATCGATATTTTTAACATACCTATCATGGGGTGGTACAAAATATTAGTTATATTTTTTCTAAAACAAAACAGTGGATAACCAGGTTCATGTATCTTGGGAAACCATTATATTTCAAGTAAATCACCAATTATCTAATGAAATTCCTGGATCGGTTGTGATCACTGAGAGGGGAGGGGTGAATCAGTGATAACTTTTTCTTTTTAAGAATTGTTCCCTTTGAATTATCAATTCAACCTCTGCAGCTGGTTAAGGCCTAGATCTACTCCTTTAGGGGTGAAGTGATAATGAAAGCACAGAACACAGAGATTTACAAGGTTCGGTACAAAGACCTACTCCTTGCCGTGTTGGTTACACCCCCCAACACGGATTCATCACTATGCCAAAAGATGTTTACACAGTAATTGGTTATACCCCCCAATTACAAGTTGGTTAAACCCCCCAACTCCATAGAATCATCTTCATCATGGCTCCACTTCACTTCTTCAAAGGTGTTGTTCAAAAATTCAATTAGCTTCAACAGTCTTCAAAAGATCTTGTTGGTCTTGCTCACCAAAAAACCAATCACTTAGAATGATCAGTTCTTTTGCATTCACACACTTAAGTGTGTACTCCTCTTCTTCTCAAAGTTGGTCTTCTTCACTTGTGCACACACGAGGCTAAGCCTCGGGTCTTCCTCCTTGCACACACACTCCCAAGTGTAGTAAATGTTTCACCCAAACTCGAACACCAAAAGAGGCGTGCAAGGGGTGCGGCCTCACTTCTTCAATAGCCACGCAAGGTGTGCGGACGACCTCTGTCGCGCAGGGCGTGACACCCGTGGGCACGCAGGGTGTAACCAAGCGAGGGGCGCGCAAGCACACTGCCCGAGCTCTTCTTCCTGTCGCGCAAGAGGTAGCACGCAGGGGACTTCTTCGGGGCCTCGGGTGGCTCCGGGATTCTCAGTCGTGCAAGAGGCTGCGCAGAGGTACTTCGCGTAGCTCGGATGGCTTCGCGGGACTCTCGAGTTCTCAAAGGATCAGCAACATTTCCAAGGGCGTTGGACTTCTCATTTTATAGGCGAGGAGTGTGAATAGAGTTCGCGGGATCCAAGACTCGAACCCCCGAGATCTGCGGCATTTTGAAAACTTCAAACGCGTTAAATATCTTCCGCGTATCGCGTTCTTCTTCTCTGTTTTAATGCGGGTTTTCTATTTTTCGGTTTCCTTCACGTGTATGTGTTTTCGAATGCATGCATGTCTCTGTTTAGGTCCATTCATGCAAATCACGAACACCCGATGCCTCGGCAACTTCGTTTGCCTCGGCCTCGACCGAATTCATCATCTCATTGCATGGATGCAAATTTTAATGCATGAATATGTTCGTTATGGCCAGACGATCACAATGGTGGCTTTAGCTTAATCGGAGGTGGCCGGGAGCTCGACTTCAGTGCTCGGAGGGACACTGGTTCAGGCGGCGTCGCGGGAGGTGCCTCGCCCGAGCTCGAGGAAAGAGACGCCTCGGAGCCGTCGGATGCGGCGTTGAAAAGATCATCAATGGCTGGATTAGAACGCGGTGCGCGGCAGATGAGATGAGCGGCTGCGATCCAGCGCGCGATCGATCGTGCGGCCAGGATGCGCTCCCGGTGAAATTTGCGCGTCCCACATTGAATCTGCGGCTGGTTTCCACGCGGTTTATCAAAATCGCGCTCCCCCCTTCACCGCAATTGAACTTCTCCCCTCTCGGTGCCGCCCCACACCGAGTTCTCTCTGCGGGCGCGCTCTGCGCCCACCTCTGCCACTCGGGCGCCCACCTCTGCCACTCGGGCGCGCCACTAGCGCCCACTATGCTTGTCACGGGCGCGATCCTCGCGCCCCTGCTACGCAGGCCTGATCCCCTGCGTGGCCCGGGGCTTATACACGGCCCCGACCTCCTCTTGGGCTGGCCCCATGGGATCCCCTTGGGCGTGGTGACTTAGTCCCACATATGCCTTGGGTTGAACCCTTAAGGTTGGCCCTTGGTGGCTCTCTTTTTGCTTAAGTATAGAACAAGTACTTTGTTTAAAAACAAAGTAACCAGATTCAAATGCCAAATGCCACTTCCCTCCAAGCCATTCCTTCCTCTTCTCCATTCTTCTCTTCTCTTATTCTTAATAATTCCTCCATTCCTTTTAAACATTTAATCTTCACTTAGTAGTGAAATTCCCGAAGGTTCATCTTCAACCGTAGCTCCTGAATCAAATAACTCTTCAATGTTCTTCATTGATCCAATCAGAGATTAAGTTGGATCATCTTCTAATTCACATGCACTCAGTGATAGTGCATGGACTTCATTAAACCACATCATCCACTTAGAACTTGTGGATGGATCATCTTCAACTCCTCAGTCATTGTGAAGACAATGCATGGTCTTCTAGCATTGTTGTGACATTGTATCCACCTGATACAAGTTCTTGGAACATAAAGAGTAGCTCAACAATCGTCAGATGTAATTATGCATCTCCAACCATTAGTCTTCAAGCTCTACGTCATCAGTTGACACATAGTGACATGTTATTGACAAAAAATGCAATCACTTGGGCACAACAATCTCCCCCTTTGTATTTGGTTGTCAATACTCCGAAGCACATCTTGAAGAATGTCACAATGTGTATGTGCTGATTATTTCTCCCCCTTATTGGCCAACAAATACAAAGGGATGAATAGGAAGTCATTCCCAAAATGCATAACTGGTTGACTCGGCAACTAATGCTCCCCCTCAAGGGATGCACTCATCTCCTTCAATTACCTGCATGTCAGTACAAAAACATATAAATTTAGGGAATAAGGAGGGACCTTTCTCTTCCTCAAGTGAGAGGAGAAGGCTGAACATGAAGTTTCAGCCTTAGTTCAGCAAATCTTTCTGTAGGCATAGCTTTGGTGAAAATATCTGCCACCGGATCTTGAGTAGAAATGTAGTTGAGATTGATGTCTCCACTGGTGACCCTTTCTTTGATGAAATGATATTTTATATCAATATGCTTGGATCTGGAGTGTTGTATAGGATTCTTAGACAAGCCAATTGCACTTTGATTATCACATAAGATCCTCAATGGTTTTTCAGCTTTAATTCTCAAATCTGCTAGCTGCACCTGCATCCAAATCATTTTTGTACATGCATGTGTAGCTGCCACATACTCTGCTTCGGTTGTGCTCAATGTTACAGAATTTTGTTTCTTGCTATACCAACTAACACATCCTTCTCCCAGAAAGAAGGATCCACCAGATGTGGATCTTCTATCAGTGCAATCACCAGCCCAATCAGCATCAGTGAATCCCAACAACTTTATGTTTGTACTGTGTTTGTATAAGAGTCCATAGTTGAGGGTTCCTTTCACATATCTCAAGATTCTTTTAGCTGCTGATAAGTGAGATTCTTTTGGGTCACATTGAAATCTTGCACACAAAGTCACTGCATATGTTATATCAGGCCTTGAGGCCGTGAGATAAAGGAGACTGCCAATAATTCTCCTGAACTATTTCTGATCAACATTGTTGCCTTCTTCATCCTTGCATAGTTTGGTTCCAACAGAAATGGGTGTTGAGACTTCCTTTGCATTCTCCATTCCGAACCTTTTTACTAAGTCCCTTGCATACTTTTCTTGTGAAATAAATATAGAGTTTTTCCTTTGTTCCACCTGAAATCCTAGAAAATATGTCATTTGACCAAGCATGGACATTTCAAAGGTTCTCTTCATCTGCTCAGCGAATTCTTCACATAGTCCTTCCGGGTCACCAGCAAAAATAATATCATCCACATAGATAATGACTATGAGAGTACCAGTGGTCATTTCTCTGACATAGAGATTACTGTCAACTGTTCCTTTGACAAACTTCATGCTCTTAAGACAACCATCCAACTTGGAGTACCAGGCTCTGGGAGCCTGCTTTAACCCATACAATGCTTTCTTCAATCTTTATACCATGCTACCATCTTTGTCTAGCACAAATCCCTCTAGTTGTTCTATATACACTTCTTCTTCAAGATCTCCATTTAGGAATGCAGATTTCACATCCATCTGATAAACCTTGTACTGCTTGTGTGCTGCAACTGCTAAGAACATTCTGATAGTCTCCAGTCTTGCAACTGGTGCAAACGTTTCTTCAAAGTCGATTCCTTCCATTTGTGAATACCCTTTGCATACAAGTCTGGCCTTATTTCTTGAAACTTCCCCTTTCTCATTGAGTTTGTTTCTGAAAACCCACTTTGTCCCAATTACATTTTTATTCTTGGGCCTTAGCACAAGATCCCAAGTGGAGTTCTTTTATATTTGATTGAGTTCCTCATGCATAGCTTGTATCCATTCCTCATGTTCAACTGCTTCATCCACTTTGTGAGGTTCCACTTGAGAAACCAATGTAGTGTGATCTTCCAATATCAATCTTCTCCTAGTTTTTACTGAGGACTGTGGGTTACCAAGGACATTTTCTGTGTTGACATGTTTCTTCAATTTATTGTATCTCCTTCTTCCATCTTCATTACCTTCCTCTTCATCACTGGTGTGTTCAGAGTTGATCTCACCAGCAGTTGTTATTGGCTCAGTTAATTCTTCATTCTTTTGTTCCAAGGTTGAGTCATTCATTGAGTCATCATTATCCACAGTGTATGGTTTGGTGTTGTTTTCAATTATTCTGACATCACTGCAGTCAATCATTTTGTTCAGCCTCTTATTCCAGCATCTGTAGCCTTTTTCCTTTCATGTCTTTGACTTTTTTGTTTAGGAAGAGTTGTCATACATTTATCAGCTCTATGACCTTGTTGGTCACATCTTCCACAAGCTTCACTCAGGCAGTCAAATGTGTTCTGAATTGGAGGTTTTGATGCTTTCTGCAAAACGCTCTGGGTTTCAGGATGTCTCCCCATTGACTCATGCCTCATGCTTGGAAGAGACATGTTATACCAGCATGCATAGGCCTTATGTCCAAACACACCACAACACCAGCAGTAGCCTCTGAACCTTGACCTTCTTTGTTGATAAGAGTCATGTTGTAATTTTCTGTCCAAGATTTGAGTAGTCCTTCCTGAGGATTTCCTTTCTTCCATTGAAGATGATTTTACACAGGTTTGTTCATGCCATGTTTGTCTCAATTTTATCTTTGAACCTGCATTATTAGAAATAACAGATGTATTTAGAGATTTACTTAGTGGTAAATTGACCTGCCTCTAAGCACCAGCATAAGATGATTCTGCCTTGACCTCAACAGCCTTGTTGAAGTCTTCTCTCATCTTTGTCAAGCTATTCTGTGCTTCAATCCACTTGGAATGTGTCACTTATTGCTCTTCTTCTTTGAGGTGAATTTTCTCCTCAATATCTTTTGCTATCTTGTCCAGCTCAGCTACCTTCAGTTTGTGTCTCTTGATTTCATCAATGTACATTGTCTCTTTCTTCATACATTCTTCCAACTCCTCAGTCATCCTTTTGGTTTCCTTTTGTAACAATCTCTTCTCTTTCTTGAGTTCAGTGTTCTGTTCAAGGCAAGCCACTAGTTCATCTTTCATTATGTGTTCGAGCTCTGTTCGTTCACTTTCATCATCTTCACTGCTGCAGGTGTCAAACCCTTTTTACACATGAGCCATAAAATTATTTTCTTCTTCTGATTGACTGGCTGAAGTGAAGTCTGATTCTTCCTCTTTGCTTACATAGCTTCTTCTTTCACCAGGAACGATCCTTTTCTTTCTTGCACCAGATCTGTTTCCTTCTCTTGGGTATCTACTCCATTTCTTCTTTTGTGACTTATCATCTTCAATATCTGGAGCACTAGATCTTTTCTTAGGACAGTTAACAGAAAATTTTCCGATGTTATTGCAATTGAAACATCTCGATGGTGATTTCCCTTTTCCCTTGAATTTAGTTTTTCCAAACCTTTTAGAAAAAAGAGAAATAATCGTGTTGAGATCTTCATCCTTTTCTTCATTGTCAGAATCACTTGATTCTAGGACTTAGTCATCTTTTATCTTGAGTTGTCTCATGGCCTCAAAAGCCATCTCATCCTTGATCTTCTTCTTAAATACTGGGATCTTCCTCATTTCATATGCAATGGGAATGTTGTGTAGTTCATCAAGAAAGAGATCATCTCTGTCTTCTAATGCTGAGACTTTGGGGTCAAACCTGTCAGGAAAATTTCTCATTAGTTTTTTAACAATAGTGGAGTCCTCCAACTTTTCTCCAAAGCCCCAAATGTTACTGACAATTTCATTGACTATTGTGAAATAATCATCAATATTTTCTTATTCTCCCATCTTGACATCTTCAAACTTGCTTCTCTAAATTTGTAATTTGGCTTCCTTGACTTTCATGTTGCCTTCATAACTACTTTCCAATTTGTCCCAAATTTCTTTAGCATTCTTGAGTCCCATGACTTTTGTGTATACCTTTTCTGAGAGTGAAATAAGAATGGCATTTTGAGCTTTACCATCAACTTCCATATTTCTTTTCTCATCGAGTGTCATAGCAGCTTCATTAGCAAGAGGAGGGAATCCAAATAAGGCTGCATCTCTAACATCAAGGCTGAGAGATAGAAGGTAGGGAAACATCCGATTTTTCCAGCTGTGATAATTCTTTCCATCGAATGTAGGGACACCCCTACTATTAACAGAATTTATATTGTCCATTTTCTCAGAAGTAGATCCTAACAGAGGCAACCTCCCTCTAATACCACTTGAAATTCCTGGATCGGTTGTGATCACTGAGAGGGGAGGGGTGAATCAGTGATAACTTTTTCTTTTTAATAATTGTTCCCTTTGAATTATCAATTCAACCTCTACAGCTGGTTAAGGCCTAGATCTACTCTTTTAGGGGTGCAGTGATAATGAAAGCATAGAACACAGAGATTTACAAGGTTCGGTACAAAGACCTACTCCTTGCTGTGTTGGTTACACCCCCCAACACGGATTCTTCACTATGCCAAAAGATGTTTACACAGTAATTGGTTATAACCCCCAATTACAAGTTGGTTAAACCCCCCAACTCCACAACATCATCTTCATCATGGCTCCACTTCACTTCTTCAAAGGTGTTGTTCAAAAATTCAAGTAGCTTCAACAGTCTTCAAAAGATCTCGTTGGTCTTTCTCACCAAAAAACCAATCACTTAGAATGATCAGTTCTTTTGCATTCACACACTTAAGTGTGTACTCCTCTTATTCTCAAAGTTGGTCTTCTTCACTTGTGCACACACGAGGCTAAGCCTCGGGTCTTCCTACTTGCACACACACTCCCAAGTGTGGTAAATGTTTCACCCAAACTCGAACACCAAAAGAGGCGCGCAAGGGGTGCAGCCTCACTTCTTCAATAGCCGTGAAAGGTGTGCGGACGGCCTCTGTCGCGCAGGGCGTGACACCCGTGGGCACGCATGGTGTAACCAAGCGAGGGGCGCGTAAGTACACTACCTGAGCTCTTCTTCCTGTCACGCAAGAGGTAGCGCGCAGGGGACTTCTTTGGGGCCTCGGGTGGCTCCGGGATTCTCAGTCGCGCAAGAGGCTGTGCAGAGGTACTTCGCGTAGCTCGGATGGCTTCGCGGGACTCTCGAGTTCTCAAAGGATCAGCAGCATTTCCAAGGGCGCTGGACTTCTCATTTTATAGGCGAGGAGTGTGAATAGAGTCTGCGGGATCCAAGACTCGAACCCCCGAGATCTGCGGCATTTTGAAAACTTCAAACGCATTAAATATCATCCGCGTATCTCGTTCTTCTTCTCTGTTTTAATGCGGGTTTTCTATTTTTCGGTTTCCTTCATGTGCATGCATTTTCAAACGCATGCATGTATCTGTTTAGGCCCATTCATGCAAAGCACGAACACCCGATGCCTCGGCAACTTCGTTTGCCTCGGCCTTGACCGAATTCATCATCTCATTGCATGCATGCATATTTTAATGCATGAATATGTTCGTTATGGCCAGACAATCACAATGGTGGATTTAGCTTGATCGGAGGTGGTCGGGAGCTCAACTTCAGTGCTCGGAGGGCCACTGGTTCAGGCAGCGTCGCGGGAGGTGCCTCGCCCGAGCTCGAGGAAAGAGATGCCTCGGAGCCGTCGGATGCGGCGTTGAAAAGATCATCAACGGCTGGATTAGAACGCGGCGCGCGGTGGATGAGATGAGCGGCTGCGATCCAGCGCGCGATCGATCGTGCGGCTAGGATGCGCTCCCGGTGAAATTTGCGCGTCCCACATCGAATCTGCGGCCGGTTTCCACGCGGTTTATCAGACTCGCGCTCCCCCCTTCACTGTAATTGAACTTCTCCCCTCTCGGTGCCACCCCACACCGAGTTCTCTCTGCGGGCGCGCTCTGTGCCCACCTCTGCCACTCGGGCGCGCCACTGGCGCCCACTATGCTTGTCACGGGCGCGCCACTGGCACCCACTATGCTTGTCATGGGCGCGATCCTCGCGCCCCTGCTGTGCAGGCCTGATCCCCTGCGTGGCCCGGGGCTTATACATGGCCCCGACCTCCTCTTGGGCTGGCCCCATGGGATCCCCTTGGGCGTGGTGACTTAGTCCCACATGTGCCTTGGGTTGAACCCTTAAGGCTAGCCCTTGGTGGCTCTCTTTTTGCTTAAGTATAGAACAAGTACTTTGTTTAAAAACAAAGTAACCCGATTCAAATGTCAAATGGCACTTCCCTCCAAGCCATTCCTTCCTCTTCTCCATTCTTCTCTTCTCTTCTTCTTAAGAATTCCTCCATTCCTTTTAAACATTTAATCTTCACTTAGGAGTGAAATTCCTGAAGGTTCATCTTCAACCGAAGCTCCTGAATCAAATAACTCTTCAATGTTCTTCATTGATCCAATCAGAGATTAAGTTGGATCATCTTCTAATTCACATGCACTCAGTGATAGTGCATGGACTTCATTAAACCACATCATCCACTTAGAACTTGTGGATGGATCATCTTCAACTCCTCATGCATTGTGAAGACAATGCATGGTCTTCTAGCATTGTTGTGACATTGTATCCACTTGATACAAGTTCTTGGAACATAAAGAGCAACTCAACAATCGTCAGATGTAATGATGCATCTCCAACCATTAGTCTTCAAGCTCTACGTCATCAGTTGACACATAGTGACATGTTATTGACAACAAATGCAATCACTTGGGCACAACATCTAATAACTTACTATATTTTTAATTTTTTTTATTTTATAAAAAAAATAGGTGTTTTGAAAATAGAATTCATGAATAAAATATTAATGTAAATAATAAAAACCTAAATAAGTGTTAATATGAAATAATTTGATCTTGGTGTTGGCTAATTAGGTTCCTTAATTATCCATTATTATTTTCTAAATTCTATTTTAAATTTTATCTAATTATACATGAACTTCTACCCCCTAGTTTGAGTGTCAAACATATCATGCAGATAATATATCTCTAAAACACCAAACCTCACCTCATCTAATAGTTAAGAGTGATGAACACACATCAATAAAGAGTGTGACACATTCTAAGGCTTGTCTCTATCATATTTCATTTCATCTCTAAAAAACCCCATGTCCATCGTATGAAGAGATTTCCTAAGAAAATTGAGATAATTTATTTTTGGTTGGGAGAAGAATAAAAAAGTGGATAATATCTTAGAATAGTGTACAATATTTACATCACCCATTAATAAACCCACAACCCTATTAAAATCTTAAAATAAAAAAAATAATGGATGATAAATAATTCAATAACATTGATAAAATATACCCCAAGGAAAGCCTCAAGTTAGTCACATGCCATCGTGAGTGTGAGAGAACTATAGAATATGAACATAATAAAATTGTAAGTGAAATTGAAAAATATAATAATTTAATAAAAATATATTAAATGTAATTATAATAAAAAAAATTACAATAAAAAAACCTAGGCTACTTTGGTTGTAACCTAACCTCCCTACTGATCTCTTGCAACCCACACCCCCCAATAGAGGAGATAAAATATCTAAATAGTTGGTAGGAACTTTGACACGTGCATGGAATCTCTCTATGTGTTATTGTCTCAGGTAGTAGTATATTTCTACATGGGTATTTTTATTTTTTTTATATTCCCTTGAGTGGAAGTATTATTTATTAGTCTTTGAATTTATCCAATGATATTTGGTAATGTTTCCCTATTTTTATTTTTATTTCAATCTACATGTTCAACCAAGGATTTGGAATGTATTTTAAATGGATGAGAATGTATTGATTCATTCTATGGTATAGAAGTAATCACCATGGTGTATGGTCTTTTAAAATGGTAGTGGCATTTATTCATTACAAAAATATCCTCACAATATCAACTTATTCCTCTAGTTTGACCTCTCTCATTGTGGTGAAAAAATTATTTCTTTGATACATGTTTTTTCAAGAAATTATCTAATCGTAATGTTCTTATGAATCCCATATTTCTAAAAAATTATCTCACATATACTCCATTAGAAAAGAGGGAAATGAAACATATCATTAAAGCTCGGAAAGTTATCTTATGTCACAACTACAAATATGCCTTTTATCAGCGCTAAAAATGCCCTTTAATAGCGCTAGAAAAGCGCTGTTAAATCCAGTAAAGATAGGGGGTCCCCTTTATCAGCGCTCCTAAAATCACTAATAAATACCCCTTTTATCAGTACTAAAAAAAGCGATGATAAAAGGGGTCCTTTATCAATGCTAAAAAAAGTGCTGATAAAAGGTTTCTTTATCAGTGCTTTGTTTTTAGCGCTGATAAAAGACCCCTTTTATCAGCAATTTGTTAGCGCTGATAAAACTAAAAAAAAAAATAATAATAATTCCAATCTCGAGGGGGTTTACAATGATTGAGCCCCCCTTTATCAGCGCTTTCCCGCACCTCCAGCACCCACATGCACCGCATCCACCCTTTATCAGCGTTATACCCCTCCTTTATCAGTGATAGCACCTATAATTCACCCTTGCGCGCGTACCCATGCCTCCACCTGGATTTAATCTCGATACCTCCCCCCTACGCGCCTGAATCCTTTGCCTCTCCCCTATATTGATTTGTTCTCTTATTTATGATATATCTATTTATATATATATATATATTTAGTTAAATTTATTCGTATAGTAATATATATTTAAATTAATATATATAGTTATATTAATATATATATAATTATATTAATATATATATAGTTATATTAATATATATATATAGTTATATTAATATATATATTTATAGTTATATTAATATATATATTTATAGTTATATTAATATATATATATATATAGTTATATTAATATATATATAGTTATATTAATATATATAGTTATATTAATACATCGTTATAAAAATATTCCTATATTGGTATTTTAAATAAAATGGATATTCGTTATTATTTAGATAAAGATAATATATTTTATATGTAAATATGTTTAATTATTTATTTAAAAAATTAAATTTTTAAGTGTGAATATATAAAAAATATGTACATATAGTTATATATTTGATTTTAAATAGAATTTAATTATAAAAAACAATAAAATTTCAAAGAAATAATATCAATATTAATTTAATACCTTGGAATAAATTCATTCCCCACCAAAAAAACCAACAATACCCCCTTAAACGAGGCTAATATCCACAAAATGTTAAAAAATCAGGGTATCCCGACTAAAAACTCATTTTTTGAGCCCTTATAGGCATATTTTGGCCTCAAAAACCTTTACTGGGGTCCCATCAGGTCACAGGGGTGTAGAGCTCATCGCAGGCTTCGATTTGATATGTGGTAGAGCTCAAACGGACACCCGAATCAAAAGTTATTGTCGTTTGAAGTTCGAGTTGTGTTTTCAACATATTTTGGATCTTTTTTTAATTTTTTAATTTTTTTAGTCTTAAAATTGTTATTAAATGACTATTACTCCATAATAATTAGAAAATTGTTAATTAAAAATAATTTTTTAATTTTTTTATAAGCCATTTTCACTAAATATATTATATATTAAGTATATTAAGTGTAAATGTATATTTATACTTATCTAAAATATTTTTAAAAATTATATATTATATTTATATCAAGATAACTATATTTGTATATTTATATATTAATATATTGTTTTTAATTAATTTTTTTTAAGTCGACCCTTTATCAGCGCTTTTAAAAAAAGCGCTGATAAAGATCCCCCCTTTATCAGCGCTACTAAAAAAACGCGGATAAAGAGGGTCCCTTTATCAGCACTAAAAAGGGACTGATAAAGGGGGTACCATTATCAGCGCTAAAAAGCGCTGATAAAGGGGTACTTTTATCAGTGCTTTTTTTAGCACCGATAAAGGTACCCCCCTTTATCAGTACTTTTTTGTTAGTCCTGATAAAGGTTGGCGCCGGGAAAAATTGTTTTTGTGGTAGTGTATATCATCCAAAAAATGTTATGTACAATCCTTCCCTCAAAATATCTTATATATTAGCCTGATAGAAAAATAAAATATGTTACGATTCTAAAAAATTATCTTATGCATATAAAATATATTACTTATCATTTTATTACAAAGTAAAATTTGTTATGCTAGGATAAAAAAACGTTACGTATCATCAAATATATTATGAATTCTTATTAAAATGTTACATATCCTAGATATATTATGAATCCTTAGTGTAGCTTAACAAATATGTTAATCATCCTCTAAAATATATTATGTATAGACTCCACCTTTTAAAATTATCTTATATATTAAACAAAGTCAATGGGAAATTAATTATGTACTATAAAATATTTTTGAAAATATATTACGGATCAGATTGAAAATCTGATGCATCTAGGATTTAGCTGAATTTTTTATCATTTGATGTCCAAACATATCCCAAAATTATTCATAGATGATTCAAATGACCCTTTATCCTAAAAAATTTAAAAAATGCATGAATTTTCTAATTAATTCATAAAATTAATAAAAATAATTAATGATCAATAATTAACCAATTTTCATAATAAACCTCAATTTGTTCTTAAATACTAAAAATGTAACAATTAACCTTAAAATTTGAAAATAGTTTCAATTAAGGAATTCAATTTCAAATTAAAAATAAATAAATTATTATCTCAATAATAGGGTCCCACAACCATATCTTAGATCCTTACCCTCTCACTTACATTGGTCTCTTCTAGAATGTACTCACTATAGGTGAGGTCATGCATCTTGTCCAACACCACATCACATTGACCACTCCCCTCTCACTTTGGGTGCGTCACACACCACATCTCATTTCACTAGACATCCAAAACCAGTTGCCTCTCACTCAAGGTTGTCCCTTCTAACACCTCTACACTTAAAGAGAGGCCTCACATCTTATACCACACCATAACCTGTAACGTCTCGACCCAGGTGTCGTGAATTGGTGCCCTGAGCTAGACTACCACATGACCTTAGACATGCCTCCCCATATGCCAGAGGTCATTGACTAGTAGAGAGGGTCTGGTAAGTTAGTCATGGGGATAGAATACCCTCTTTTATCAGAGTTAAACACCAGAAGAAATAAATATACAATATTTAAATCATATATAATCCTAAATAGTACCAATTTCTCAATATAAACAATACAAGAATATAATATTTTACTGTAAGGGGAAACATTCTATGTCAATGTACGTATCAATTTTCTAAAATAAAAAACCCATAATAAGGACATTGATGACTCCCAAATGGGCCCTAAACCATGTTGGGTTCCCTCATCCAGGCTACATACCCAAATAAGCTATCCAACATAGGGCATTTTCCCTTAATCTATTCATAAAAAACAAAGTATATTCGAGTACCGATTAGGCACATTGAGTAGGGTGTGAGTACAACTCAGTAGGCCACCACCAACAGTGTCTAAATAAAATCTATTCAATAATAGTGTTTACAGTTGTTTAAAGAATAAAATATAAGTAATAAATTAAATAGTTTAAATTTATTGAGTTTCTATTTATTTAACAACATATTCCCACGAGTTCTCGTGGACACCCGAACCACAATACCTTCTTCGGCCCATGCTGGAGTCTGATCTATCCCCAAGGGATATCAAAAATCTAAATGTCCATCTTACCAACCATTATTTTAATTCAAATGGAATTTATCAAATGCATAACATTTAAATCAGTTAGGGATGAGTAATGTTCGCTATGGCCTCTAACCTCAAGGTCCTATAGTGAGTAATAAATAGAAACATATAAATTCTTCGTTGGAAAAATGGGAAACCTCTCATGGTCTTCCCTTCGAAGTATCACACAGTCCTTCAAAAAACAATAATAGAATATCTCTCAGTCTTCTCGATTAATCCATTTCTCACATGTTGGTTATCTCATATGCTACTCCATGTCAGCAGAATCACAACCAATATCCATTTCACCAATCATTCCATTAATTAATCCACAATTAATTAGTCATGCCAAAATATTTTAATTAATTCAACAATTAATTAACCATAACAAACCCTTCAATTAATTCATCAATTAATTATTCACTTCAACTCTATTAATTAATTAATTAATTAACTAAATTCATCCCATTAATTAATTAAAAAATTAATTAATCACAACCCTTACCTTAATTAAATAAATAAATAATTAACTATATAAAGTTCATTAATTAATTTAACATTTAATTAATCATTTCACAACTCGATATCCAATAATTAATTCACCAATTAATTTTTCACAATTTAGAATTGAATAAATCGATAATTAACTCAACAATTAATTATCCCCCAATTCTATTACTAATTAAATAATTAGTTTTCCACATAAATACCCTTAATTAATTACCCAATTAATTAAGGAAATCAATCCCATTTATTAATTCATAAATTAATAAATCAATATCCACAAACTCAAAAATCCCATAATTAATTTCGAAATTAATTATCTCGTTCAAAATCTCAATACATCATAATTAATTCTACAATTACGTTTATCAATTCTAAAATCTCAATATCACATAATTAGTTTAACAATTAATTATCCAATTCTATAAATTCAATATCCCAACAATCCACATTAATTAATTCACCAAATAATTAATCCAATTCCTTCAATTTCACCATCACAAAGATCCCCATTAATTAATTCACCAATAATGTAATTTAACTCATTCAATTTATTCAACACAATAGTCTCTATTAATTAATTTGCCAATGAATTAATCTAACTCGTTCAATTTTATCAACCTGATAATCTTCATTAATTAATTCTCTAATTAATTAATCTCTTGAATCCTATTATTAATTAAACAATTAATTAATCCTCTCAATATTATTATTTAATTCATTAATTAAATAATTGCATGAATCACATTAAATAATTTTTTAATTAATTAATCTATTTATTTAATTCTATAATTAAATAATCACATAAATCCCATTAATTAATTCATAAATTAATTAATCAATGTATTTAATTTAACAATTAAGTAATCTCATTACACATATTGATTAATTCGTCAATTAATTAATCCATTTATTTAATTCAACAATTAAATAATCTCATTACTCACATTTTTTAATTCGTAAATTAATTAATCCCTTTATTTAATTCAATAATTAAATGATCACATTACTCACATTAATTAATCCCTTTATTTAATTCATCAAATAAATAATCACATTTCTCACATTAGTTAATTTGGAAATTAGTTAATCCTATTATTGAATCCAATAATTAAATAATCACATTTCTCACATTAATTTATTCCCCAATTAATTAATTACATTATTTAATTCAATAAATAAATAATCAATTTGCTCACATTAATTAATACACCAATTAATAAATCCTCTTATTTAATTCAATAATTAAATAAACAAAATACACCCATTAATTAATTCATCTATTAATTAATTCCATCTCAAACAAATCAATGTCACCAATTAATTCATCAATTAAATGCTCTATCTCCATTAATTCAACCACCCCAATATATTACTCTGCAAATTGTTCCATCACAATTAATCTAAAAATCATAACAATCTCCAATAATTAATTCTATAATTAATTATCCCTACTCAACAACTTCAATATAAGAATAATTATTTGATTAATTAATTATTCAATATCAACAATCTCTATCTCACCATAATTAATTAAAAAATTGATTATCTCAAGTCACAATTTCATAATCTCAACCATTCACATTAAGTAATTATATAATTAATTAAAAAAGTCCAATAATCTCTATAACTCTATAATTAAGATAATAATTAATAATTCAAGATCTAAAATACCAATATCACAATTTCACATTTCCCTTAATTAATTAATTCACAAAATTAATTAATTTAATCAAGAAAACCATTTCTAAAAAACTAATAGAAATTCTACAATTACATACACATAAAATTAATTTAGACTTTGGGATTCAAATTTTAGACCACCTACCTTAAGAATGGTGATGAATGCTTGCTAACAGATAATACAAATTTGAAGTGTATCCATTAAGAATGCAATGAATAACACAGTCTAGATCTAGATCCAACAAGCCTAGATCAATATTAAAAAATATAGATCTATATCCAATAATCACTAATCTAGATTCAATGAATCTAGATCAATATCCAACATGCCTAGATCTAGATTCAACAATTCTATATCTAGATCCAACACAGTCTAAATCCATTATTAAACAAAATAAGATCTTTTTACTCTAGATCTATATCCAACAATCCTAGATATATATTAAAAAAATCTAGATCTATATCCAATAATCCCAGATCTAGATTCAATGAATATAGATCAAGATACAACAAGCCTAGATCTAGATTCAAAAATTCTATATCTAGATATAACAACAGATAATCATCTTTATTTTATCTAGGATGAGGATCAGAAGAGAAATAGAGATCTAAATGGGAAGAACACCCATACGTGGGATATACACTGATGGTATTAGGTAAAAGACAATGGTGCGTAGAGGAGCATTGGTCCAAGGCAACGGTGTGTGGAGGAGTTCTGGTCCAAGGAAGAGGCGCATGAGGTATTTTCAACAATGAAAAGAAAGTACAGAGGATTATGTGATGCTGGAGAGGATTTTTTAAAAAGTTTCACATGATAATTACGTGACATGAATTCTCATTTCACGTCATATAAAAATTCGTAACTAATTTCCATTTTTTCTCAAGGAAATATAGTCAAACCATTTAAAAACGTTAATTAAATATTAAATGTGGTATAATGTACTTTTGTGACATGTTGGTTATATAAAGTTATAGGGGGTGTAATATTCTTATGTGACATGTTAACACTTGCCAAAAACTACTTTCCTGACATGTCAACATGTAGTGAAAAATAGTTACAGGTGGTGTAAATTTTCAAATTTTTGATTTAATTTGAGAAATGAATTAAATTATTAGGGTCTACCCAAAACAATTCAGGTCATGAATTTGGTCCATAATGTGTATTTGTTTTGTATCCAAAACTCACTACTTAATTTGGCTACACCCCTAGAAAAATATGGGATTTTACAATATCCCCACCTTATAATAGCTCATCCTCGAGCTTTACTCCAAAGAACCCAAATATTCTAAGTCAAAAGTATTGGCCCACTAATCCCTGATATCTAGTTCTCTCTCCCATGTTTCCTCCTACGCATGCCCATGTCTCCACAACATACGAACTATTCACACGTTGTTTTCCCATAACACCTTCCCACAACAACCAAACACATGTATTAGATGCTCCTCAAAGGACACATCAGTCTCAAGATCAACTTTCAAAACATACTCAATGTGTTTTCCAAAATCATTATTCCCAACAATCGCAAGAACTCCATCCAACATTGGCACTTATCCTTTCCATAAAAATATCCTGTAATGGATGTACATCCACCACCTCCAAGGCCCACCCATCCTTTCTTCAAGGAATTTAAACATTAACCTTATAGGTTCCTCATTTTAATTTTGATGCCACCACTTCCAACACATATTATTTCTACAAATACATTCTATGGACATATCACTCCCCACCTTAGGATTATTTTTAACACCACTTTTCCAAGAAAATCAACCACTATGGTTTTTATCAAGCTCTAGTCCATCCTGAGAACCTCATCTATAAATTGTCAATGGTGTACCTTCCACCATCCAGCTCCACATATACCACTTCATAATTGAAACCTATAAGAGACCCATATCCAAAAAAACATTCATTTATCTAAGATTAAATCCATAGATTTATCGGTGTACCCGAGATGATGTTGAGATAGGGTATACAATCATCACTAATTAAAAATATAGTAATAAGTCATCAATGAATAACACCACTGATCCTTCATCCCTAATATTACCTCCACTATGGAAAACAACTTAACCTGTAGAAAGTCTCAGGATTCCCTACCTACTAACATCTTACTACACTAATTCAAAACAATATGGTTCCTCACACGACTCATAATTGAGTTCTCAAACTATGGCTTTCTCACTATCCAAACCACCCGCATTAAGGTTCAAATAAAAATACAAAGGATTGTCATTTCACAACATTAACTAAATTAACTAGAAGAATTTACACAAAACCTTATCAATACATTCACCATTTTCCCTCCCCAAGGTCAAAACCGAGGAACTATCACTACCATTAACCATCCTACACCTAGGTCTTGGTAACAAGGGTAAACAAATTATCATTATGTAATTTTCTCATTTGTAAACCCATTTATTATCATCTTGAATAAATTTAAAATATTTATCAATTTCATATTAGGCACCATTTTTAGTTCAATTTTACAAGCAAGGAAAACATTTTATGTTCAACAAATTACCCAAATCCCATTTTCTTGAGTGTGCCTACAATGATGCATGTCCCAAAATAATCCTAAGTTCCTAGAATGATGCATACCAACTCAAATACCATGTCATTTTGGGTGATGATTCAATCTCAACAAATATAAAAAAAAAAAACCAAATCACAAAACAAGTGAGTCACCCAAGGTAAAATATTATTCAATTATAACAGAAAACAATAGTAACAAAAATCCCACTTAGGGTACTTGGGTTCTCCCCCATACAAGTGGTAGCTACTCACATGATAAAGCTCAAAACCAAGCCACAAATCATCCTAGTCTCATGTATACCTTTTCTAAATAGTAATACAATAGAATAGGAAAAGAAAACGGGTGCTCTGATACCAATATGTAACATCCTGACTTAGATTTCATACACTGGTGCCCTAAGCTAGATCACCACATAACCTCAGGCACGCCTCCCCATATGGAAGAGGCTACTGATTAGAAGTGATGGTTTGATAAGTTATTCATAGGGAGACTATACCTTCTTTTATCATAGTAAAACACTAGAACAAATAAATATATAATAGAAGAAGAATATATAATCCTAAACATTACCAATTTCTCAAGATAAATAATGTTGGAATGAAATATTTAACTAAAAGAGGAACTTGATATGCCAATGTATGTATCAAGTGTCTAAAATTAAAAACCCAAAATAAGGACATGGATGGCTCCCAAGAAGGTCCCAAACAATGTCTGGTTCCCTCGTCTATGCTCCATCCCCAAATAATCAATCCAACCTAGGGTCTTTTCCTTTAACCTATCCATAAAACACGGTGTTTATTCGGGTACGGATCAAGCATCCAAAGTAGGGTGTGAATACAACTCAATTGGGAACCACCATCAGTGTCTAAAAAAATAATATCAATAATATTTTATACTATTGTATAAATAATAAAATACAATTAATAAAGAATTTTTTTTACATTTATTCAGTTTCTCTTTATTTAACCACATATTCGCTATGGTTCTTATGGACACCCAAACCACAATACCTAATTCATGCCACGCTGGTGTCTAATCTATCCCCAAGGGATATCACAACTCTAAGTGTCCATGTTACCATCCATTATTGTAATTCATTTGGAATTTATCAAATTCATAACATTTAAATCATTATGACATGAGTAATGTGTACTATGGGATCTAACCTCAAGGTTCTATAGTGAATAATACAAAGAAAATTCTGAATGCTTCACAAGAAAAACATGAAATCTCTCACGGTCTTTCCCCTTAAAGGCTCACACAGTCCTTCAAAAAACAATAATAGAAGCTCTCTTAGTCTTCCTATTTAATCTATTTCTCACATCTCGACTATCCCATGTTCTACTTTATTCCAACATAATCACAACCAATATCCATTTCACTAATCATTCCATTAATTATTTCACAATTAATTAATCATGTACAAATCATTAAATTAATTCAATAATTAATTAACCATAACAAACCCTTTAATTAATTCATCAATTAATCAGTCACTTCAAATATGTTAATTAATTCAACAATTAATTAACTACATGCATCCCATTAATTAAATCACAAATTAATTAATCATAATCCTTCTATTAATTAATTCAATAGTTAATTAACCATATAAAGTCCATTAATTAATTCAACAATTAATTAATCATTTCACAACTCGATATCCAATAATTAATTTACCAATTAATTATTCACAATTTATAATTCAACTATTTGATAATTATACAAACAATTAATTATCTCCCAATTCCATTACTAATTCATCCATTAGTTTGTCACATAAATACCCTTAATTAATTACCCAATTAATTAATAAAATCAATCCCATTAATTAATTCATAAATTAATTAACCAATATCCACAATCTCAGAAATCCCATAATTAATTCTACAATTAAATATCTCATTCAAAATCTCAATACTTCATAATTAATTCCACAATAAATTATATCAATTCTAAAATATCAAGATATAATAATTAATTCATCAATTAATTATCCAATTCATTCAATTCAATATCCCAACAATCCACATTAATTAAATCACCAATTAATTAATCAACTTCATTAAATTTCACCACCACAAAGATCCTCAATAATTAATTCCCCATATAATTAATCTAACTCATTCAATTACTTAAACATAATAGTCTCAATTAATTAATTCACAAATGAATTAATCTAACTGTTTCAATTACTTCAACATAATATTCTCTACTAATTAATTCTCCAATTAATTAATATCATCAAACCCATTAATTAATTCAATAATTAATTAATCCCATCAATCCTAATATTTTATTCATGAACTAAATAATCGCATAACATTAATTAATTTATTCATTAATTAATGAATCCATTTATTTAATTAAACAATTAAATAATCACATAAATCCAATTAATTAATTCATCAATTAATTAATCCATGTATTTACTTCAAAAATTATATAATCGAATTACTCACATTAATTAATTATTCCATTAATTAATCCCTTTATTTAATTCAAAAATAAAATAATATCATTACACACATTAATTAATTCATCAATTAACTAATCTTTTTATTTAATTCAATAATTAGATAATCACATTGCTCGCATTAATTTATATAGAAATAAATTAATCCTTTTACTTAATTCAAAAATTTAATAATCATCTTACTCACGTTAATTAATTTGGAAATTAATTAATCCCATTATTTAATTCAATAATTAAATAATCACATTGGTTACATTAATTCTTCAATTAATTAATTCCATTATTTAATTAAACTATTAAATAATCAGATTGCTCACATTAATTAATCCTCCAATTAATTAATCCAATTATTTAATTCAATAATTAAATAATCACAATACAACCATTAATTAATTTATCAATTAATTAATTCCATATCAAATAATTCAATATCACCAATTAATTCATCAATTAATTGTTCTATCTCCATTAATTCAACCACCCAAATTAATTACTCAATTAATTGTTCCATAAAAATCAATCTAATAATCATAATAATAACCACTAATTAATTCAAAAATTTATTATACCTATTCATAAAAATCAATATAACAAAAATTAATTCACTAATTAATTATTCAATCTCAACAATTTCTCTCTGACCATAATCAATTCAATAATTAATTATCTTAAATCACAATTTCATAATCCAAACCATTCACACTAATTAATTATAAAATTAATTAATCAAGTTCAATAATCTAGATAACTACATCGTTAATTTATAAATTAATTATTCCATCTCTAAAATCACAATATCCCAATTTTAAAATTCCCTTAATCAATTAATTGACCAAATTAATTAATTTAATTAATAACACAATTTCTAAAAAAACTAATAGAAATTATATAATTATATACACATAAAAGTAATTTAGACTTTGGGATTCAAATTATAGACCACCAATCTCAAAAACGATAATGACTGCTTGCCAATAGATAATCCCAATTTGAAGCTGATCTATCAAGAACGCGATGAAGAACATGGTCCAGACCCAAAACCTAAATCCATGATTAAACAAAACAAGATATCTTAACTTTATATCTTGATCCAACAATCCAAAATATAGGTTCAATAAATCTATATCTAGATCTAATAATCCCAAATGTAGATTCATAAAATCTAGATCTATATCCAGTATGGCTAGATCTAGATTCAATAAATATAGATCTATATCCAACAATATATAATCATATTTATATTATTCAGGAAGAGGATTGGAAGAGAAAGATAAATCTAAACGAGAAGAACACTCAAACCCAAGAGATGCGCAGATGATCTTATGCCAAAGAAGGTTGTGCGTGGGGAAGCATTAGTCTAAGATGGAGGTGCGCAGAGGAGTTCCAGTCCAAGGTGAAGGTGCACGTGGTGTCTGCAGTAATGAAAAGAGGGTGCATAGTGTTATGCAATTCTAGAGAGGAGTTTTTAAAATGATGCACATGATAATTACACGATGTGAATTCTCATTTCATGTTGTGTAAAAATTTGTAACCAATTTCCCTTTTTAACAAGTAATTCCCATCAAAGTATTTTAAAAAACATTAATTAAATCTTACACATGGTGTAATCTACTTTCATGACATTTTGGTGAAAGACTGTTACATGGGGTGTAATATTATTTCATGACATGTCAACATGCGGCGAAAAATAATTTCATAACATTTTGACATGTAGTGAAAAATAGTTACAGGTGGTGTAAATTTTTGAACTTGTGATTTAATTAAATCCATGAATTAAATTCATAGGGTTTACCTAAAACAATTCAGGTCGTGAATTAGGTCTATAATGTTTATCTGTTCTTTAGCCAGAACTCACCACTTAATCCGACTTCACCAATTGAAAAAGATGGGATTTTGAAAAACCTAAACCAATACCCTATCTCTTATAGAAGAACCTTATGTCACCCTCTTACGTAAAATGGGGCCAAATATTGATCTCTTCATTAGCCACATTACATTGAACACTCACCTTTCTTAGTGTGGGTCTCACAAGTACAACCTAAACCAACACCCTATCACTTAGGGTGGCCCCTACTAATACTCACGTTGTAACACCCAAAATAAAATACTCCAGATCTAAATATTATCTTATTACATTAGAAAAATATATAATAGATCTCATCAAAAAGAATCAAATATTTTAGAAGTCTTGGGAGACTAGATACATACATGGTTCTCACATTATATTATAAAACATGAAATAAAAATTAAATTTCTAGGGATAAATATATTATTTATTCTATTATATCCCTAAAATAATTCATATATACCTTATTAGTATCTAGTGTAAAGGAAAACATGAAAAAGGTTGATCTCATATGCTTATTAAGGGAAAGCATACAACATAAGATATCATAAAATAAATAAATCATGAATAATATGGAAGAGAAAAACAATAATAAAATATATCGTATAACTAATATCATAAAATGGGAATATATACATGTATGGAATAAAAATAGAAATAATCATGTGTATAATAATAAATAGTTTTATAATGATAAAATGCATAATTTTGGACAACATAATCTTACCGGCAAGGCCTTATGCCAAGATATCATACAAAAACCGGTAAGATGTACGCCAAATATCAAAAAATAGTTTGTCTCATGAAACCTACCAATGCATCTAGGGGTTATTATGGTATCCTAATATCACTTACTAAGTCAAATAAATTTATTATATGAAATAAATTAATAAAAATTCAATACATAATAAACATAAACATTCATATTGAAAACAAACATACAAAATGTTAACATTTTCCCCGGTTAATAAATAGAAAAAATGATCATAATCCATACAATGAAATAATGTGCATGGTATAATTAGATTATATTCCTAATAATTCCTAATAATCATGAAATTATTTTTACATATATGAAAATAAATTTAAATAACATTCAAGCCTTTCTTTGAAAACATGAGAAAAATACCGTTTTCTTTTAATAACATTTAAAATTGATGATTCTAGAATATTGATAAAATAGACTTATTTTAAAATAACCATGAAAAATTATAATTAAATATTTAATTAAAATAATGGTTATAATGGTTGGAAAAGTCATTCATTCGGTAAATGTTAAAAAAATTATCTTCACACTTTTGGTAAAAATTCAAAAGTAGCTTGTTTAAAAAACAATAAGAAGATTACTTTTAAACCATTATAAATAAAGTAAAATATAGTTTAAAATGACTTTAAAGAATAATTTTATCATATAAAATTATATTCTTGAAAATATTTTAAGAATAATGGACATGAAATAAACATTTTGTTAACCAAAGAAAAACATGATCTACTTTTCTTTTAAAACAAATATCGATCCTATTAAGTACCAAAGTGAGTAAAATGAAAATAATGCATGTAAATTCCATATATAAAAACATTATAATAAAATATATATGGATTTTAAAAGATAAATATCTTATAATTCCCCTCAATTAAAATTTAGACATAAACAATCAAGAATAAAAAAATAGATTGTAGAATAAACCCTTACCTCAAGTCTCACTCACTGCATATGTACTTTAACACTTGTATAATACAAATATATTAATTTTAAACTTTATTTATAAAAATTTTCATGTTTATTTTATTCTCATAATCTCTTTTATTCCATTTATTACCATGTCTTATATATTAAGCAAATCAACTAAGTTCATGTTGGACATTTTGTGGTCCATCGATTTAAAACCTCAAAATAACATCAGTGTGTTAACCATTATCAAAGATATTATGGTTATATTATCTCAAAATATTTATAATTACATAATTATAATTTTTATATATTAAATACAATTTTATAATCATCCATGAATGGTCATCATGAAAAATGAATCACATCCCGTCGTTGAGGTGGCAGTCCACACATATAAATAAGCGATGTTATCACTTTTTAATGGGTGGGAGGGTAAGAAGTTAGATGATAAATTATATTAATATAATGATAATTATGTTATAAATATAATAAATAATAATTATTTATATCTTTATAACCATCTAAGTAAAGTGGTGATGAAAAATGATTTACACTGGTACGTGGAGACGGTAGGTCATATGTACGCACAAGTGATGTTTTCATTTTCCATATGATGAAAAGAATATGAAAAATGGTTATTCCATTAAAATAATAACATTTTAGTATATATACAATACGTATGTTATAATATCATCATAATTAAATAATATTTTAAGGATGTGTAAAAATAAATAAACATGAAAACACTCTATTAAAAGCTATACCTCTTCTTTGGAAAACTTCCTTTGTCTTAGACATTAAGCCTTCTAGGTTTGGTCTTTCAGTGATAAAAATACCTCTAGGATGTGTATATGGATTTTTGGAGGTATTTTGGTAGGTAATGGTTGAGATAAATTGATTGGTAATTGGTTTCTCAAGGGAATGAATATGAGGTATTTATACTTTAAGAGAGGGGTGTTTTGGGGTTGAACATTGATTATTTTATCATTTAGGCCAAAACATTTTGAGGATTCGTTACTACTATAAAGTTTTAAGTTTATTATTAAAACGAAATGAATTTTATTTTAAATTATAAACATTCCAAAATAGAATTTAATCATTGAACCACTTAATTAAAGACAAAAAACAAAATTGTTTGTTTGTTTGAATAAAATATAGCTTGTGATTTAAATTTTAAAACATAGGTTTATAAATTCAACTTAATTTTTTTAAATGAGTTATTTTACTCTATAAATTAATTTTCGGTAAAAAAATTAATTATAAACTTGTAATTCCTAATTATATCATGATGATGTCATAAAGGTAACAGTATATGTAAAAATGGTATGTTTTTACTATTCAATAAAAAATAAACTTTTTTTCAAAAAAATCCCAAAACAATTACCCAAAGATAATTTTTTACAAAATGAATAATAAAATTAATTCATTTTTATCAAATTAAATTTCTAGAGGTGATAAAAATTAATTTTAATATATGTGTGAAAAATGCAATGAAAACCCATTCTTTGGAAAATGTGTTTTTAAGCATAAAAATGAACTTATACCAAGAAAACATATAATGTTGATTAATAAAAAATTAGTTATATTATATTTAATAAAAGGTTATTATGATACTTTAAAACCAAATAAAAAATATAATGGGCCTTTTATATTACTTTATTTAAATAAAATAAATGATTGTTTTGAAAAAATTGATATTTTTCATTATTCACTCAATCATCAATCTTTTCAGAAAAAATCCAAAAAAAATCACATAAGATAAATTTGAAATTATTAATTCAAAAATTATATACATATTATAAATTTTAATTTTAAATATAATTATTGAAAATTTATATAATAATGATAAAATAATAGGATGTGTAATTGGTAATAGTATAAGTGTGTAATATTAACCTATTATAGGCATATTCTAGGTATTATTCTCTCACTATATACAAATACCAATATCATTTCATGTCATTAATTACACATAGTCAGGCACATGCACATGGAAATAAACATGCATCACATCCTATCCCACATGCTTGCCAACTCACAACCTAGATATTAGTCACTCGATATCTAGACACATGTCTTCAATCATGTCTTATCACCCATCTATAATCATAGGATAATATTTATATACTAGGCCATATAATATAGGTTATGATATACTAAACCAATCGGTATTCCCATCTCACTCATGAAGAAATATACTAGCTTCCTCATACCCCATCCAGTCTCTACTCACTGATACCGACCAGCATCAGTCATCAAACAATGACCCCACAACCTATAGAACCTACCTAACCCTAGTCCCAAGAGGCCAACTCTAACCCTTATATAATTATTACAACCCTAACTAGGGGTCCACCTCACATCTCATAGAATATATCTCACAATCCTTTCATTTAGAGGAAACCCTCCATGTTACATTAATTTAATCTATAGAAGACTTCTTGTGTTCACCATATTCACTTAGTCTCCAATACACCCTTAGGAGGATATTCCTCTCCATACATGAGATGTCTAGCTATCTCAAATATCATACATAGGCCTAAGAAACTCATTTATTCTTTATTATCCCTATGAAACTGACATAGGTTGTTCATGCCTTATCACAATCTTAATGGAAAACCCTATACCTCTTGTAAACCCAACCAATATCATTTCCCCCTTAGCATAGTATTCTCTAGGTTCTTGAAAAATACCCAAAATGAAAAGGAGAAACTAATTCTACTCTTAGAGGTTCAATGTCACCCTATCTATTTACTTAGGACACCCTTGATCCCTATCTCCTTTACCCAAGACTATATTTCTATGTAGGAATTCACATTCATTCATAAATAAGAATATGGTATAGTATTATAGGGACCACATACCTCAAACACAGAGTTACCCCTTTTCCATAATTTTATCATCATTGGTTAAGCCTGCACCAAGCCATCTCAACATTTAAGACTCTATATATATACACAAGATGTAAATAATTTATTATAATCAATTTACAAATAATTAGACACTTTTTCAATGATCCATAAATACATAAAAACTCATCAAGAAATGTCGTATCACCAAAACCGCACCCAACCACATGTGGAAGGTCTATGGAACTCTCTTAACACCACTACAAGAAAAATAACCAATGTTTGAGATGATTCCACCATACTCAGGTGAGATAATAACTCAACCCCTTTCCCAAAGTCATTACAAATCAAAGGATAGTGAATGGGAAGAGGAAATAAGGATGAAGAAGAAAATCATACCTCAAATAACCCTGGAAAATGCCTCCAAAATAACCCTTTCCAAGGGAGTCAAGGAGAGGAGTAAAAAGGAAATGATCCATCCAAATGGTCCTTCCTCATACCTATTTATGTCTAAATCAAGAGAGGGGATGGCCTAGAATTGGAAGGTCTTCCCTAGCCTAAAAAATTTATAAAATATGCTTGTCATGGTGTGGCCCTATGTGTCATAGTGTAACACCCCAAACTAAGGTCATGTCACAACATTACCCAAGGGATTATGGTATAACACCACACCCACAACTATCCCTCTATACTATAACCCAGAGCCTCATAGAACAATCCTCCCCTTTAGGGAACTCATCATGGTGTGATATCTCTTGTCATGAAATGAAACAACTATCCTAGGTAGAACTAAAAAATCAATGTCCCAAGACTTCAGGGCACAATCTCCTCCCTTCATAGTGTGGCATCCCCTCCCATGGCCAGCCTTCACACTCCAGACTACAACACCTCCCCTTGGGAAAGCCTTCATGGTATGACCTAGGTGTCAATCTATGATCGAACCTATTTGAAATTCAAAAATGAATATGTGGTGTTTATATATAATAAATAAGTATTTTTACCTTATCACAAGGACTGTAGGGGTCACGACATTACCAAACTACCCTGAGTAAAAACATTCAAAGGCATATGTAAGAATTCTCATCATATTTTTATTCCCTCTTCCATGGTGTGATCCTTATATATAAGATATTTTACATTTAAAAACCCAAAATGTAAGGGTTATTAACATGAAAATATTCTTATTTCCATAACATGATCCTCATATGTAAGGATATATATCATGAAAGCACCCATCGTGATGTAACCTTCCCTTGTTGGGGAATTATGGTCCCCATTTGTCCCTTGTCATGGTGTAACCCTCGCCCATCATGGCACCATGAGCCACCTGTAGAAAAATATATTTTTTTGCACTGGGGAAAAATACTATAACTTCCCCTAACTCACTTAGGTACTATATAAACACTCAAACCTATGTAAAAACATCTCATTTTGATATCATAACTCTTGGGATTATGTTCGGAATCCCAATTCTAAAAATTCCCCCATTTCATAGATAATTTTTTTGAATTTCCCCTAAAAAATGACCCAAAACGATGTGGTTTATTAGAAAATACCCAGCATAAGGCTTCACATCCCCAAAAGTACCCAATAACATCTCTTGAATTTCAATCCATTGATCGGTATTTGATATCAGTTTTCATTCTAAATTCCAAACTAGATTGGGAATAACTCAACTATCTATACACTAAACCCAGATACACCAGCCTTTCCCTAAAAATCATAGATTTAATCATTGAAACACATAAATTATGCTTTATAAAATTCTAATTATGTGGTTTTAACCTCACTATATCCCATTATATATAACAATTCTAGTTAATTATTTTTTGGTGAAATTTTCCTAAAAACACTCAACCTCACTTACTAATGCATAATCTAATAACTTCATCAATATATCTTAATTCCAATAGGCATCATGAGATCATCCAAATTCCCAAATATAATTATAAACCTAACACTTGGTCTTATTTAATGGTTGGATCCTCAACCAAGTAAATCATTCATCACACTCTCCATGTGAGTAATGATGTACCATCAATCTATCACACTCTTATATTACACCAATTTGTATCCCAATCGTGAATTACGACACATGGACTATATCTTACACTATATCTAAATTCCAAATCTGGTAATGTAAAAGAACCCAGAAAAAATTAGATATACCTACGCCTCGGTATCCTTGTGTTATCTCAATTATCTACCAACTAGTTTCACCACATCCATGACCCTTCTGACATGAGGGTCATACATCCATGACTGATAAGATTCTCAAAAATATAGAAGTATCTTCATCATTGATCATGTGAACCAAAACACATAATATCCAAATACCATGCATTTTCCATTAAAAACATAATGACTAGAAAATACTGACCAACTCATATCTGAGTTTCAGTACAAAGCATCGATTACTACCCATTCTTGATTTACCAGGAACATCTTCCTCAATTTTTTCCAAATTTCACCCATAATGAGGGTCACACCATCTATTATTCGATGCTTCACTACCCATAATATTTATTCTCTTTCACTGACCCCTAAGCACAACAATCGAAAATTTCCATCACTGCATGTGTTTCACTCTTCCCAAGACACACTCTTCTCATCCCTAAAAATCCCTTCCAAGGCATAAGATTTTAATGATCATACCATGGTACTTCAATCCATCTTTGATGTTACCTATTATTTTATAAGAAACATATAAAAACCCATGAAATTGTTTGTCTCAATTATATGACTTAGATAAAATATTTTGATACAATACATTCTCAAAACCTTTTGGGTTAGAGTTTTAGAAAAATAGGATAAAATATTAATTAACACAACTTATTTCTTTTTCATCTAATGGAATTTATTCCACTATATAAAAAACTTCATAATCCATAACAAGTTTCTAATATCTCCTATAAATTATTCACATAATATAACCTTATAAACACATCTTACATATTATTTTTCTTTATAACCTAGTTAAATCAAAACATAAGAAATGGGTTATCTCAAATTCCAAGTAAGGGATAAATAAACATATCAACATATTACCTAGGATGTGATCATAATCATATGAGAAAACATAATTAGGAGAGAAATAAATGATTCAATGAACATGTACTCATAAAAATGGGTCGCATGGCTTGATAAGAGAATAAGTAATCCCATATGATCAAACAACTAACATGGAATAAAGAACAGAAAAAAAACATGAGACTTAAATCATGATAAAGGGAGTATATAATAGTTACATATGAAAGGAATTTGGAAAAAACATAAGCATATAAACACAATATTATACACAATCACTACTGGAAAAATACATTATACTCATGGTTTAGAACTATGGGTATAGCCCCTAAAACCATGGGTATAGTCTACACCCATGGTTTTCAGAACTATGGTTGATAGAGACATGGGTATAGAGTTATACCCATGGTTTCTAATGAAATCGTGGGTGTATTCTACACCTATGGTTTTCAAAACCATGGGCATAGAGCTATACCCATAGTTTATATTGAAATATTTCGTATACCTTTAGAAATTTTATCATACCTAGGGTTTAACCAAAATATTGGTTATATATCTATACACATGGTTCTCTAAACCATGGTTGTATCTTTTCCCTATAGAAAACATATACCCATGGCCCATTGAACCATGGGTATAGGTATTTTTCCCCATTTTGTAGCAGTAATAGCTCTTCCAACCCATCATAAACATGTATACAAAATAGAATCCACATAGAACATTCAATGATATACAAATATTGTATATTTAGGCATTAAAACAATTTCTTGAAACAATTTTCAAACCATTTACAATACTATAACATTCATATACATCCATACAACCAATCAATTCAAGTCATTAAATAACATTCATGTGTCTCTTTACTACTAAGTAAGAAATTGAGAGGATTAATATATCCCCCATAACCAACACACTCATCCCCATCAACAACATCCTCATCACCAACAACATCATCTCGAGTAGCATCATCATCATCATCATCATCATCATTATCATCATCATCGTTGTCGTGATCATCATTGTCACCACCACCACCACCACTGCCACCATCAGAATGATGGCCACTAGTATCCTCATTTACATCACTTGATGCATAATTTAAATATCACATTTATTCCATATATGAATCAAAAATAGTATAATCATTTTATGTAAGTGATTAACTTATAACTGACATAGATTTCAGGAAGTATTTTGTGATCAGTTTACTTATCTCATGATCTTATAAAGCTACTTTTTTTCCTTAGATTATTTTGCATGAGCGCTTTGTAGCTTGGTGGTCTGAGAGGTTTGAGATGAGCCCAATGAGGACCAATAACTAATGAGGATGATTTATTTCTTAGGTCGACATCATACTCTTTCATGGTTCTTCTTACCTAATATATGACTCAAATGATCATTTGGACCTAAGTTTCCATCTTCTTTATCATTGAGGGCATCCTTGCCAGACTCCTGAAAATATAAATTATATATTTAATTATGAATTTCATATAAATAATTGAAATATAAATAAAAAGTTACAATATTTTCTTGTGCTTGTTCATTTAATTAACTTCTACCCTTTTTCTTCCCACTCAAGCAAAATAATTTTTATCAAGGCACATGGCCTTGGATTCCCAATACTAGTTTCTTCAAATGAAATTGATTTTTATAAAACAAAATTATTTAATAATATGAAAGTGATAATCCTAGATGAATTAAAATTTTATTTGTTGAAGAAATACATAAAATGAAGAAGCATCTAAATATACATTTGATTAGAAATTTAATATTACTGGCATAACATAAAAAATACATACAAATTATCATGTTAAACATGGGTATGATATGGATTCCTATTGTATGTTCATTTCAGTCCTATTATATTTTTGTTATGTTATTTGGTTATCTAGTAACTTTGTAATTTTGATCATTTTTCATTAGGTTCTTTTTAGGTTAGTTTGTTTTGTAAATTGGTATATTGGTAAATTGGCCATTTTTTCATTTGTCCATTTAATCCAATTATACCAATTAAGACAATTAGTGGAATTGGGTTATTTAGTCTAATTAGTCCATTTAATTAAATTATACCAATTGGTCTATTTAGGCCATATAGTCCAATTATGACATTTTGTAAAATTCAACCATTTAGGTCAATTCGTCTATTTAGGCAATTTAGGCCATCTATTATAATAGGCTAATTATACCACTTTAGCCAATTTAGGTCATTTGGACCATTTAGGTAATTTAGGTCAATTAGACCATTTAATCCATTTAGGCCAATTAAAACATTAGGTCATTATGCCATTAGGCCATTAGGCTAATTGGTCATTAGGCCAAATGTCCAATAGACCATTTGGCCAACTGGCCAATTGGCCATTTTTTCATTTTGTCAATTATCCATTAATCTATTAGGCTATTACTCTAACTAGACAATTGGACATTAGTCTATTCGGCCATTAGGCTGTTAGGACATTAGGCCATTATTCCAATTGTACCTTATTCCATTAGGCCATTAGGCTAATTGGTCATTAGGCCATTATGCCATTAATCCATTAGGACAATTGCCCAATTATCCATTAGGCCATTAGGCCATTCTTTCATTATTACATTAGGATAATTTTCAAATTGTCCATTAGGACGTTAGGAAAATTAGTCCAATTGGTTGTTAGGACATTATCCTATTAGGCTATTAAGATAATTTTTCATTAGTCTATTAGTTCAATTATACTATTGTTCATTTCCCCATTATGCCATTAGGCCATTAGGTCATTGGGCCATTATGAAAATTGGCCAATTGACCATTATACCATTAGTCCAATGGACTCTTAAGACATTAGGCTAATTTTCCATTCGGAAATTAGGCCAATTTTCCATTAGTCATTAAGCCAATTTTCTATTAGGTCATTAGAACAATTAGCCATTATTCTGTTAGGCTAATTATTTAATTGGTTTTTAATCCATTAGGCTAATCATCCAATTGGTTGTTAGGCCATTGTACCAATTTTCCATTGAGACTTTAGGCCAATTGGACTCTAGGCATTTAGGAAAATTTTCCATTATACCATTAATCAAATTTTCCATTGGGCCATTAATCCAATTGTCCATTAGGATATTATTCCATTTGGCTAATTTTCAGTTAGTCCCATAGGCTAATTGGATAATTGGCCATTATGACATTAGGTCAATTTACCATTTGTACATTAGGCCGTTAGACCAATTTTTCATTAGGTCTTTAGGCCAATTATCCATTAGTCCAATTAGTCATTGGTCCATTAGGTCATTAGAACAATTGGCCATTAATCCATTAGTCCAATTGGTCAATTGGTTGTTAGGTCATTAGGCCAATCAGACATTAGGCAGTTACGTTGTTAGGATATTAGGATAATTGGTCTTTATGCCCTTAGTTCATTATTACAATTGAACTTTAGTCCATTAGGATAATTGTTCATTAGGTTGTTATTACATTTGGTCATTAGGTTGCATGTCCAAATTGGTCATTAGTCCTTTAGGCCATTAGTTCATTAGTCCATTAGGCCATTAGGCCAATTTTCTATTATCCTGTTAGGACAATTGGTTGTTAGTCCATTAATCCAATTGGCTAATTGGACATTAGGTCATTATGATAATTGGACAATTGTCCATTAGACCATTAGGCCAATTGACCATTAGGCCAAGTGCCCAATTGGACATTAGGTTATTAGGACAATTATCCATTAGTCCATTAGGTCATTAGGCCAATTGGTCATTAGGCTGTTTGGCCAATTTTCCATTAGGCCATTAGGATAATTGGTTGTTAGTCCATTAGTCCATTAGGCCAATTGGATTTTAGGCCATTATCCCAATTGTCCAATTGGCTATTAGGCTATTAGGACAATTGGTCATTATTCCATTAGGAAAATTGGTTGTTAGTCTATTAGTCCAATTGACCAATTATCCATTAGGTTTTTAGGCCAATTGGCCATTAGGATTTTAGTCTAATTGGACATTAAGACTTTATGAAAATTAGAAAATTATCCATTTGGCTATTAGGACAATTAGCTATTAGGAAATTATTCCATTAGGTTGTTAGTCTAATTTTCCATTATTATATTAGGTCGTTGGGCCAATTGTCCATTAGTCCATTAGTCCATTTGGTTGTTAGGCCATTAGGCCAATTGGTCAATTTTACATTAGGCCATTAGGCCTGTTGGTCAATTTGCCATTATTTCATTAGACCATTATGCCATTAGGCCAATCAAAAATTGTCCATGAGGACATTAGGCCAATTGGACAACTGGTTGTTTTTCCATTGGGACAATTGAAAAATTGGTCATTGGTAAAATTGTCCAATTGGAAGTTGGGATATTAGGATAATTGGCCAATTAGTCATTAGGCTACTATGAAGATTAGTTGTTATGCTAATTATCATTAGGCCATTATGCCAGTGGGCCAATGGTCCAATTGTCTATTGGGACTTTAGACCAACTGGCCATTTGGTCGTTAGGCCATTAGTTCATTATGATATTAGGCCAAATGGTCATTTGTCCATTAGGCCATTAGGATAATTTTCCAATTGTCCCTTAGGTCGTTAGGCCAATAGGGCCAATTGAACATTATGTGATTATGAAAATTAGTCGTTAGGCCATTAGGTTAATTTGAAAATTGTTCTTTAGGCCATTAGGCTAATTATACATTAGTCCATTAGTTCATTAGGCCAATTATCCAGTTTTACATTAGTCCATTAGGCCAATTAGCCAATTGACTTTTAGTTCGTTGGGTTAATTTTCCATTAGGCTATTAGTCCAATTGGTCGTTAGGACATTAGGACAATAGCTCGTTAGGACATTAGACTGATTTTCCATTAGTCCAATTAGTCGTTAGGCCATTAGGTCAATAGGATATTAGTCCATTAGGATAATTGGCCATTATTCCATTAGGCCAATTAGCCGTTAGGTCCTTAGTCCATTATGCCAATTAGGCCATTAGGCCATTATTCCAATTGGCCAATTGGTCATTAGGCCATTAATCCATTAGGTCATTAGGTCATTAGGTCATTAGGCCAATTGGCCGATTGGCCATTAAGATGTTATCATGTCAGAAAAATTGGCCAATTGGCTATTATTCCATTTGGCCATTATACCAATTTTCTAATTGGATATTTTTCATTAGGCTAATTGTCCAATTGTTCATTAGCCTGTTTGGCCAATTGGACAATTTTCCATTAGGCCATTAGGTTGTTATGCCATTATTCAATTAGGTCAATTGGAAATTAGTCCATTAATCCAATTGGCCATTAGTCCATTAGGCCAATTTTCCATTTGAAAGAGGTATTTTCAGCCTTATATTAAAGGAATTGAAGATAATAAAACTTAAATTTCAATATGAAAATCTAAGTAAGTAACAATATAAATCTGGATATTATTTCTATTCATACTCAAGTACATGATGCTTCATATGCCCAGGCATTGTAGTGCTCCCCTAAGTGTGAAAATACGTTGTTGAGTATTTTTTTTTTCTGACACATCCTAAAACTATTAATGATTGTAAAAACCTTAAACTCATCATTATTCTAATATGAAATCATTTTTTATATTGTGTTATTTGATAGTCGGGGAATATGGGTACACCCTCGAAATCTGAATTGACTTCACTCCTCCAACCAATATATAACTCATGATTTTTATGATTTCCAGAACTCCCCATGATCTATAATCCTTGAAAACTCCTTGAAACCTTAATAGATTCAACATAAATAAATTTAAACCAACTCTACAATGAACAAGTTAATTCATATAAATAAAATAATAATATAGATATAAATTCAAAAAAAATCTTACCCATATCTTTGTCCATGAGTTTTCTTTGATTTCATTACTGATATATCTCTATGAGACCGGTTCCATTATAATGGTATCATGGTACTTGGATAAAGTTCCCATGAAACTTATACATTACCTAGAAATTTTACCTACCATATGATTTTCTTTATTTTAACCCACAATTATTTTTGTTTGGTGATTTTAGGTTTCCCAAATATAGGTTCTCCCACATCACATACTAGAATATCATAATGAATAAGATAAAATGGGTGTAAATATGAATTAATTCATAATAAAATATGATAAAAATGATGTGATATAATTTGAAACACTTATAATAAAAAACATGATGCAAGATGCCCAATAATTTCTGATAGATCTGTAGGATGTCCTGAATCAGTTGCCTTGGATGAATGTGTCTGTTCCAATTCATGCTCTGGGTGATCTTCATTCACTGGAGTGGAATCTAAGGGAACATAATCATTATATCCTGGATAGACATTAGGAAATTAATGTAGTTTTGACATGGTAGGATATGGGTAGTAGGGTTGTGAATACATCAAAGTATATGGGTATGGTAAATATGGTAACATCCCCGGAGGAACTATAGACATGATATGGGAAGAAGATTATACTTGAGATGATGATAAAGTCATGTGTGGGAACTTCCCTAGAGAATCAAATGGATGATGGAAATGTGTGGTAGATGGGGTGTCTATAGGTGGTTCTGGGTGGTAACAAGTGTGATGGGTGCTCCGTCTAGGTCTAGAAGAATCCCTATTCAGACCCATTCTAGTAGGATAATGAGGATTCAAATCTAGTACAACTAAATTTCCCTAAAAATTTGATAAAGATTATGAACATGATATTATATGTAATACAAAATAAAAATATCATAATTATTATAATCGTTAAGGGAGGAAGAGGAGGCAACCCATGCTCGTGCATCTATCGATTAGCATCAAATAATCACCCCCTTCGAACTTCTATAGTATTTTCCATAATCTGCATAAGAATAGACGGTAAATTTTTTATAAATAATTTTTAAAGATCATTCGTAAAACTTATAATTCCCATAATTCATAAAAATTTTCATAACATGTTTCACTAACATTAATTTAAAACCAAGTTATACATTTTTTAAAACCCGTTTTAAACCTGGTTTTATGAATTGAAAAAAATCTTATTAAATGCAATGAAAACAAACAATGCAAAAAAACATTTCATTCCCCAAAAAACTAAATTAAAGTAATTACAGTAATATAAACCTAAGAATCCCATGTTAAGATATGTTGAATTAACTTTGAACATATATGGTTTATTCTATATAATACTCACCACGAATTCAGGTTCAACATTAACTCTCACAATGTGAGAATTTGTGTCATCAAATGAAATACTTTTGTAAACACCAATGGGGGATTAAATGGTGTAAATTTCATCCCTAGAATCATGAAAAATATGTCTTGGTATTACTTCATTAATGACACTGTAATCAGGTCTTAGATGGTATTTCACATAAAACACTAATTTTTTCATTGATTCCAAAATATATGGTTCATCTGTAGATATGAATAGACTTGTTTCAATAACTCTGAATCCACAATAATCAATAAATTCACCATATCAAGTCATTGTATCAAACCATTAACATTTCATCATAGTGACTCAAACTTGAGTAGTAATCCAATAACAATATTTTCTCAACAGATCTATAATAAGACACATTTTCATATTGGTGTTGACTATTTGATTCACTGGCATAATAGTTCATTGTATCAGTTAACATAACACCATCATGTTATGTTATCTTTTTCACCACTTGATCAGTTGTAAAAAATTTATACCCATTAATTATAAAATATTTTCATTCACGAACCAAAAAATTGGAACCAAAATCCAATGCTCTTAATTATTTATAAGCACAGCCAAAATATAAACTCAATACCTAAAATATATATAAATAACACAATTAAATGGATATATAATTTTTAAGTTAAATAAAGTAATGGTCATACTTTTTATTTCAACCAATAAAGAAACTTTTGGCTAAGTAATGCCTCTCTCCTTCTCAAAATTAAATATTGATGAAATCTTCATATAATTTCTTCATGTTCCCTACATAAAATTATAATAAAAGTTTAAGGAATACGTGAAATGACATATTATGATGTAACATATAAATATTCAAATTGAATACTTGATATAGCTATCGAAAAACCACATTTAAATAAGACCGTATTATGTTCCATATCCCACTCTTCAAGGCTCAATGTAGCCAATGTATATGACCTAGTAATTCCATCTATTTGTGGTAGATGTGGAAATGAGGGCTCAATTTCTCTATAATTCTCATATTAATTTCTCATTGGTCGTTTATGTCTTTTTCTCACATAATATAAATGCATTGAACAAAAATAAATTCATTCTTGAGCCATATAACCTATTATAATGGAACCTTTATGATGATTCTAGTTTCAGACATAAGATTTCATTGTGGCCATATTTTTTTTAGTAGGATACATCCAATGAAAACAAACAGGTCCCCAAAGAAGTGTTTCAGTTGAATGTCAAAATTTTAAATGCAACATGAAGGTGAAAAATGATGGAGGGATTTTTTTTCAAAATTACACAAATTTAATGGTGCCTCATGCTGAATTTTTTCAAGAAACTCTTCAACAACCTTTTAGAACAATGGTATCTAAAAAATGGAACTAGTGAATCAATATCACCCTTACATTATTTGATAGAAAATTCTATATTTGTATAGGAATAAATTCATGAAGAAGGGTGTGATAATCATGATTTTTTTATTTTAGTTTCAAATCCATTCTTTTGAATCATTTAGATACGTTGCTAGAATAACCATCACAAAACATGATATTCTTAAACACTTATAGAAATTGATTTTACTCTTAATATTTCATTACATATGAATTAAAAGGATCTTCCCATTTGTTTTTATCAATACACATAGGATGTGGTTCTGGTCAAATACCCCAATCCAACAAGTCCCAATGAGATTGGAAGTAATATTTGGTCTTCCCCTTGATATTTAGGAGAATTTAAAGAAACATTTCACATTTTTTTCTCAATGAGAAATACTTCTAAACAATGATGTAAAAATTTGGTAGACTAATATGTAAACTCAAAAAAGATACTTCGCTTTTTCCAATTGTAAGTTATTTCAGTGACAAAAATTTTCCTATTTTTAGATTTCATTTGACCATTAACTAATAAAAAATTGAAATCATTTAGTTCATTAAGAACGTCAGTTCTTGATATACATTAAGGTGGTATTTCTGTTTCAACAGTTTTATCAAACCTTCGTTGATTCTTCATGTATTGATGATCCGTTGGAAAGAATCATTGATTCCCCATGAAACCGAAACTACACTAATATTTAAGCCTTATCGATCATGTATTCTTCATAGAAACGGGAAATGATAATTTTCTCTTAATTCTATAACCACACATCATTGAATAAGTAGATAAATCATCTACAATCCATAGAAGGGAAGCACACATCTGAAATATTTTTTTAGAACAAGCATCAAATGTTTACACACCCATATCCCAAAGCATCATCAACTCTATTATTAAAGGTTTCAATTATATGTATATATCATTTCTAAAAATAGAATGTCCAGATATCAGTATACTCAGGAAAGTGAAAGGTTTTTTCATACACATCCATGGATGAATATTAATAAACATTGCTAAAAACTGGCCATGTGTTGTAAGTAGTAAGCATCTGACCAAACGGATTAAAACCATCATAGAATAGACCCAACCTGACATTATGCACCTCAGATGAAAAATTGGGATGTTGTGCATAAAATTCCCACCATGATAATCCATCTACAGGATGAACCAACTCACCATTACCTTTAATTCTCTCAGCATCATGGCATTGCATATTGGCTAATACTTTTAAAGACATGAATAGATTTAAATGCCTGGGAATTAATGGAAAGTGACACATGACTTTTTTGTAGCACATGATCTAATTTTAAATATTTATTTTCCTTCCATCGACATGTACCACATTCTTTACAATCATTAAGGTTAGTTGTTTCCTCCCAAAATAAACTAAAATCTTTCATACAAACATGAATTTTACTATTAGAAAATACAAGCTACTTATATAACTTCAATGACTTATAATGATTTGAGGAAATATCTACACAATTAGAAAGAAAGTACATAAAAAGGTATGAATATAATAAATGGAGGTATTATAAATTCCATACATGATTTTTCTATGATATAACCAAATTAGAAATTCCAACATTTTCATTTTAATACATTCCTGATATATAGGAGTTCTGGCATCATCCATTAAAATTTTAACTCTCTCAACATCATCATCGTAAATATTTTCCTTATGTTTAATGATATATTTTCATTATTTAATTAGCATGATATCTTTATCTTATGAAGATGAACAAATAAAAACTGATCAAATATTAAATTCTCTATACCACTTCTTTCTTTTCATTCACGAATAGTAGAATATTGTCTCATATTTCAGTGGTGACACCAAATATAATAGTTTTTTTTAATATATATTTTATTATATGGTATATAACTTATTACTATCTTAAACATGGTCTTACAACACAATTATAACAAGGAAACTATATACAACCTCTATCTGAAGCATTGTTAAATGATAAATCTAAAAAAATCCAAATTATTTTGAAACTTGGTTGAAATCCAAATGGTATGATATATCCATCTTATATCCATTATATTAAATGGGATAAAAATTATCTTCCAATAAAAAATTTAAATAATAATTACAATGATATCCATATTTAAATAAAAATAAAAATTACAGTGTAGAGAAAATTGAAGAACACTAATAGGAAACCAAATTGAATATAATGCACGATGTAAGTTACCATTATAGAATTCTTTACTATCCATCCAAACAAAGAATAAGGTATATCATAAGTAAAAACTAGGGCATACTCATAAAAATCCAAACAAGGTCATGTATTGAAATAATTAATAACTAAGGAATACTCTTTGAAAAAATGTGTATTTCTTATCCACATAGGTATTCTCATTTGAAAAAAAAATGAGGATAACATTTCATCCCACTTTATGAAACTAATCCATTAATTCACCACCAATGAAACCTATTAATTGAGGTAAATTTTGGTTATATGGATTTTAATTCATTTAACATTTAGTGGAAATAAACAGCTAACTACTCAATACATGATAAAATAACTAAGAAATAATTCTTAAAAAGAACTTAGTTATACTCAATAGTTTATCAAAATAGGTGAATCTAAGGTTCATATCATTAAATTTTTCTTAAATAACTAAATTCTTATTTAAAACTTTATCAATTGAAACCATGACTCATAAAATTAATATGATACAAAAAGCTCTCCATTCTAACTTATATAATTATTTCATGACATTGACCAATGGTTTCTATAAATATTTTTACATATTAAAGGTTTAAAATTATTAAACATTTGAGATATAAATATTTAATTTTTCGAAATAATATTTTATCATTAATTCATGTATAAATAATAATTATGAATTCTAATAAACATTATTGACAAGTAATATAAATATAGTAGTGAATTACTAAATAATCAACCTTCATAGATAAATAAATATTCCAGATTTACTTATAATTTTATAATCATGTATATCATCGTACAATTATTTCTTTTTAGGTTAAAATAATACAATAAATAATTTAACCATTATTCCTGATATAAAAAATTAAATTTCAATAATTACATCCCATAAATATAGGATAATATAAAGTAATGTTAAACCATGTAGTTAACTTTAATATGATTCCCAATACTAAAAATATCTAAATCTTTAAAATATTCCACCAAAAGAATTTTAAGTTAAATTAATAAGAATACCTAGTATAGTTTTAAAAATAAAAAAATTATAATTGAAACAGTAATTTTAGTAATTTAATAGACTATATTTGATCACTATTAAACTATATCATTAAAAACATGATGATATAAGTGATGAAAATAAGGTCAAGTAGAATCACATGTATAGATAAAAATGAAAATAACAGCCATCAGAAGAGAAGATGGAATTGGAATTCACAAATTCGATGTCAAAGAAGATTATAAAAAAAACAATACATGATTTAGGGTAGAAAATGGGAGAATACAACCATACATCACTTGGGTGAGGGGATAAGAAAGAAATGGAGGAAAGGAAAGCTTACAGACCACAACAAAAAATTACACAAATGGGTGAATATCACCTCCTGGTGGAATAAAAGTCACCTAAGGTGAGGGGGGATTCCAAGCTCATGATAGGGGAGGGGGTTATGGATTATAAATAAGTAGGGGTAGGATCCTGAGCGCAACCAACTATTTCAATGAGATATACCTATGGTTTTTAAAAAAAGGTTGTTATAGATCAATCTATATACACATTTTTTTTAAACTGTGGGTATGGAATTGGGAACAACATCCATACCCATAGTTTCTCTAAACTGTGGGTATACATATGTGGGGATAGACCAAATTTATATTAGTTCATGAATCATCTCCTATTTTTTATAGTGTATCATACACCACAACCTATTTCACATAGTGGATCAAGCATCCCAACTTGTTTCCCATATTGGATGAGAAACTACAACATGTTTCCCATTTTGGATTGAGGATAACTACTCATTTTACCGTTATATCATGATATGTAAAGATTTAATCAGTCCATTGGAGGTATATATAAGTCCCATCAATCACTTAATGATTAACCATACACTTTTTTCCACATGAAAACATCTAATAATAACATCATTAAAACCTAGAAATATTAATGAGTTCTATAAAACTTTCAAATAAAAATTATTCAATTTTTATAGAATAAATATCCCAAGGAATAAAAATGGGTTTTATGTCCTTTTAAAAATTATTTTCATAATTAAATAATTTATAATTAATCAATAATCATAACATTATAACCCCTTGGAAAATAAATGGGTGTCCAATGAAATATAGTAACTTTCTTGGTAATTACCATTCAATTAAGATAATAAAGCATATAGTATTTAAACCATGTAGATAAAAGTCATATGATTAAGATGATAATAACCCTAATAAATAATTTAATGGATATCTAGTAGAAGAAACTTCAATAAAATGAGTCTATAATAGGTTATTCACAGAGGAAATACATTAGATGAAGAATTGTGATTATACATTGAAGATGATTAATCAATACAATGCCATTGATGTATCATTTCTATAAATGTGACTAAAAATACATAAGTAATATATAAAAATATTTTATATTCTTAGATTAAAATTTTAACGCCCCAACCCCAGTTACCTAGAGTTAGTACATTTTTTTAATACATTGGCATGATTAAAAGGAATCAAGTCCCGAAGGACCGATCGGTTTAGCAGTCTTGGAAAATAGATTACATACATTAACATTACATTACAATTTCAAACATAAAACTCAGCATAAATAGTTCCTTGAGAATTCCATTATTCCCTTTAGCTTAACCCTTCATATCAATCATAATACACTTCTTGGAATCCTGAGAAAAATAAAACATAGAAAGGGGTGAGCTCAAATGCTCAGTAAGGGTAAGCAATACAGTGTAAAATTACATAATTATTAAGCATGGTGAATAATTGAAACCACATTCCTTTACCAATAATAAACATGAATACTTTTATGGCAAGAATATGAGTTGAGTAAATAATTCCATAATAAAACATAATCATGGGTATTCTACTAGTCGAATGACCACATGAACCATCAATATTATTTCCATAATGAGGGAATGTATAATGACAGACATTCTAAAACATTTTTTCAAGGCCTCGGCCTAGATGTCTAAAATTATTAAGTCCTCACCCAAAACCATAAATCAAATTGGGAAAAGGCCCCGGCCAATTCCACGTCTAATTGTCTCATGAGACCTACTGATGGATCGAGGAGCTATAGCGGGCTCCACCCGTCACTTACTATGTCCAATACATATCTCATATGAAAAGGTTGAAACATAACATAAACATTCATATAAGAACTAGGATACAAAATGTCAATACTTTAACCATAAAACATGAATGGTATAAAAATAACACATCCATAATCAAACATATCACAAAACATTCAATAAAATATGGAAGTTTTGTATCATAATAAATAAACATCAAAACAAGTTTAAAATATAATAAAGTATTTTACATAGATGGAAATGATTTGTAAAAATCTTTTATTGAAATATCCCTTTTCATGAAAAAATTTAAAAGTCACATAATTTAGAAAGGAAGACATTTAAAGGCATTTTTGAATCAAAGTGTACCATACCACTTTGAAACATTTTAAAGTAAATAACATTTTAAAACATTAATGTCTCTTTAAATAAATCCTTAAAACCATTTTTAAAACATGGAAATTAATGAGAATGGTTTAGATGAATAAATCTTTAAAACATTTAAAATGATGTTGACAGAGATGCAATCAAAACTATTTGAGAGGAATATGTCTTTTTTTAAAATCATTTAAGAGTCACATAATTATAAAAGAAAACATTTACTTTGAAAATATTCTTATAAGATAGTAAGGGAAGCTTCGACAATTTTATAATGGCAAAAAATAGCCGCACCCGCTGTATAAGTTAAAAAAAGACATTCTTACCTTAATTTTGACGAAAAAGTTAAAAAGGACCTTGTTTGGAAAACGATGGAAAGATTCCTTTCAAACGATTTTATAAAAAGTCAATTAAGGGTATAAATGACCTTAACCCATAGTCTGTAAAATAGTAAGGATGATTTGAAATACATTTTTAAGAATCATGGATGTGGATGATAAAGAGGTCCCAGTAGATAATTACGTAAAAACAACCTCAGATAATGAAGAGATTGTGAAATAAACCCTTACCAATTTGGTAACTTACAAAACATACACCCCATGAAAGAGATATCATACAATGAATATGTAAATAGACATAAATTAAATTTTATTACAAAAAAAATACAATTATGGGTAGTTCATGCACCACACAAAAGGTAATAGTGGCAATATGGCACGAATCTCACGAGAATAAAGAGTGATATGAAAACCCCTTACCTTGCACTTTCCTTTAGTCGAGGGTACGTTTAACCTCCTGTATGAAGACTATAGTATGTTATTAAATTATAACAGAACCATATTAATATTTATGATATCATACATTATTCATTTATGACTTTATACTACCCATTTAATAATAATTTCCATGTTATATTAATATCTCGAGTAATAATCGTTTTCTTTATCATACGTGTTTTAACTTGTTACTCTTGATTGTATTACTTAGATCATGATTTAAATAATTCCATAATATAAAAAATGATTTATATATCATATATATTTAGAATATAACTATGTATAATAGATATATATATGAAATGGAAAACACCGTTTATGGAGATGGTAGTCCGTACGTACGCATAAACGTTGTTTCCGTTTTCATATAGTATTGAACGGAAGTAAGTGAATAATATATATGTAAGTACATAAATACTTATATATATAAATATATATATCTCCAGTATCATTATTATTTCATGTATTACATACTTATCATTAATATATATTTTTATAATCTTCGATGAATGGTGAACTTGGAAATGAATCTCATCGCGTCGTGGAGACGGTAATCCGTACGTACACACGAGTGAAAATATCATTCTTTTGATATTAAAATAATATATAATTGGATGTTATATCATATATACAGAATAATTATCATGTTATATTTATTATTTACATCAAAGAAACATAATTATTATACCCATCCAAATAATAATGTAATGAATAACAATTACACCACAGCGTGGAGACGGTAAGCCATACGTGAGCACGTATGGTGACATGTCATTAAAAGGATGGATATAATACTGAATATGGTTGTACCATATTTATAATAACATCAAAGTATATATAAGATACTGGATTTATTATTTTATAATGGAAATAACAAAGAAAGAAGAAGTTGAAGAAGAATGGAACTTGAAAGAGGGTGGTGAAAACATTACCTCTTCTTCGGGTTCTTCCTTTTGATTTGTTCAAAAGGGATCCTTAGGTTGGATTTATGACTAAAGTAATTCCTCTAGTTTGAATTGAGGGAAGTTTAGAGGATAATTGGGTAGGGGTTTTTTGAACCAAAAGGATTTGAAGGTATGAATAATTGGTTAGAAGTGGTGTCCTTTTATAAGGGGGAGGAGGGGCTCTTTAGGAAAAAACTTAAAGTATTAATTTATAATAAATTCATATTCAGTTTTGAATGGCTCAAAATTGTATTATTAAAAGTCTATGGTGGGTATGGGTCAAAATAATTTCATCCAATAGATTTTATACAGGTTTGGGTCACCATATTAACCTTATCTTTTAGTTTTAACTCTTAGTTAATTAGTTTGACACTTACCATGTCACTTTGTATTTTTATATTATATAGTCATTAAACTTACTATAAAATTCCAAGAGACCGCCAAATTCTCCATTAATGATACACCTATCATGATATAAGTCGTTTTTCCGAACCTTATATTTTTAGGAATAGAATATCAATTAATAATATAATATTTGTTTTAAAAAACTCATTTATGTCAATTTTGACAATATTTAATAATTGATTTTTGTTAAAGTCTTAAAAAATTTATTAATTCGAACCAAATTCATTTAAGAAATCCTAACATGTCATATTTACCAATAAAATTTGTGTATGGAATCAAAACTTTAAATAATATTTATTTTAACATTTATAATTCTAGTTATTTGATTCTTTCATTAATAAGGAAAATACTTCATCATTATTGTGTCATAAATAAATTTAATTATTCAATGTCTAAAAATTATAAATAAAATACCATTATTTAGGAAATCCTATTATATTTCTAATAAATATTTATACTTGAATATATAACATATATAACCCTATATAAAAATTGTTTTTCTAAATGATATATGCTTAAGTCATTTTTGTAGTTACTTTAACTTAATTAATATAAAGTGTCATTATCACTTACAAGTGTATCCATGGGGTCCCAAAATCGACCCAAATATTAACATGGTTGGATATGTATCAAAAAATAGGGTTAGGACACGTTTTAAGGTAATTTAAAACTATTATAATATTATTTGTTTACGCTTATTTACCGGATTTACCCTTTAACCATGGTAAATAAAATATTTACCGAAGTAATTATTCAAGATGTCTCAAAATAAAAGTTACCTATTTACACAATTTGTTCCTCCTGATTCTAAATATGGAATCCATTTTTCTAAATTCATAACATAGAAGTGGAAGAAATTAATTTAAAATTAATTCCTATTGTTAAAACAAAAATCCTCTTTTTAAGAGATACTAACTATCAAAAGATTGGCACTTGCTTATGTCCAGTTTCAATGTGAAATTACATCCAATGAACAAAATTGGATTAAATGGTAAAAATATAATCTAATTATACTCTAAAATCACTCAAATTCATAATTTATCACTATTAATTATTTCGATTAAAAAAGTTGTTTTTAATTAAAATTTAGTAATTTTCACTATTCATCAAAATATGAAAGTTATCTGAAAATTAACAAAAATTCACCCTAAGCTAATTTCGATATTTCAAATCCAAAAATTAAGTCCATTTTAAAATATAAAATGTATAAAATTTTAAAAAGTGGGTATTACTATTCATAACGGCTAGTTTGATTGGTTACGGTGTGTGTTAGAACTCAAAGTTGCGTACAACACACGCTACTGCATTATTCAAAGAGAAGCGTACCATGGAAGCTTGGGGTGTTACAAAAATAATATCCTTGATCGAGTATAATATATTTTAAAGAACAACGAATTAAATGAAAAATACTTTTTCGGAGTTTTAGGAAACTTACTTTTGAAATAATAAATATCCTTTATATTTTGAAATAATTTTAAAAGAGATATTTTATATTTCTAAGAGAAAATTAATTTATTTTAAAATTAATAAAAAATTATAGATAAATAATCATAAAAAAAATCAAATATGGTGGAATTACATGTTCACATGTAATCATCAAAAAATAGGAGTTTTTCATATTTTAATAAAAACAACCCATATGAAAAACATTAAAATTTTACTTAAAAATTTATAAATAAGGTGAAGTGGTATAAAATTACCTTAAAAATTCTTTATACAAAGATAATGTCACTTTCAAAATCATCCAATGAATAATTATATAGAAAAATGGGAGGTTCCCAGTTGAGAAAAAGATATGGGGTTGGTTTCACTTACAAGAAACACTTCGGGAAAAATATGTGTCAAGGATAAATGAAATTAAAAGGGGACATTTAAGACCCTATGTGTAACGTCCCCAACCCAGAAGCCGCTAAACCGGTGCTCCGATCTGGGTAGTTACATAACCTTAAGCGCACCTCCCCATATTCCAAAGGTTGTCGACTAGCAGTGGGGGGTCTTTGTGGTCAAGTGGGGAGACTATACCCCCTTTTTATCAGAGTAAGACACAATAGAAACAAACCAATACTGGAAACAATAATCAACAAACAAGGTGAATGCATAACAACCATTTCTAACAATAAATATGAAATGTCATACTACAAGTGCAAAAGTGAACAAAATCCCAAAATAAAGACAATGGAAAGAATCCCCAAAATGGTCCTAACTCCAAGTTTGGATCCTCCCCCAAGTGTTACCCATGTCCACTCAACTATCTAGAAAGGACCCTTTGCCTTCTCCTGACCTGCAAACATGAAGTCTTCTCGAGTACCCAACGGTGGCCCGATCAGGGTGTGAGTACAACTCAGTAGGCCACCACCAACGGTGTCTACAAAATATATAGTATGAACAAGTAGTGCATGCAAAAGGAATATGGATGATAATTTCCAAGAAATTATTTAAGGCGCCATTAATCAGTTCAGAGCCAAATCAATTTCCACTTCCATTACCATTCATTTCACACCAATTATCATCACTTACCATTTCATCACATTTACATGGGTTAATCACATACATTATGTTACATGGGTCTAAGGACAACAATCACATGCAAGAGGGTAAAGACATCATTATCCTATCTCACTAGGACTAACCCCCTCATAGAAACCATAACCTCACCTCGGAGCCTCAGCCCGGGTGGATACAACCGTTAGGAAAATAGATCATATGTCCCAATTCCTAACCCATGTATTTAGGGTAGAGTTTAGAGCATCAGTCTTCACTCGACCCGTGGGCGTAGATCCTCAAGTCATACCCCACTCTACCAAGCCATGTGCACATGCTTATATATATATAAGTAACCATCAACCCACCGTATTGTTTCCCTTTTAAAACCACCATTCACAACAAACCACATGGTAATTCACATTATGCCCTAACCCATTAAAACATTACCATTTCACATCATTTAACCATTCACCCAATTCCCATGTGTTATGCTTCTCTCACTAAGTATTCAACACTAAACCTATAACCTATCCCGTTATGGCCTTTAATCAGTTTACACATTAACCCATTTAACCCATTCATCATTTCCATGAATCAGCCATTCAACCCATTTTAAACAACCCTTAGGTTATTTCCAAGTATAGGTGCATCACCTAACTTCCATTCCAAGTTCAACCAATCATGCCAACATATTCGTCAAGGGCTCTATCATTTATTACAACAAGGTCACTTGTTTAATAACAGTCCCTAAGCCCAGAAAAGCCGGCACATCCCATGGACGGCCCCAATTAGGTCAAGTCATTCTCAACGCATCCCATGGGGATCGTGAGGGTTCCCATTTACCATTTTTAAATATCCTTTATACCAACACATTCAGGTTGATCAAAGCTCATCAAAATAAAACCATAAGTAAAGCCACACATGCATAAATCCACCATAAAATGATGGGATAACGTTTTTAGACCACCTACCTCAAAACCGTGGTTGAACGCACAATCAATCGAGTCCTTAGAACTCAATCCGTACAGCCTTTGGAGCTTCAACCTAGAACTCGCCCAAAAGAAAGGGTTTTAGAGATTCGGAACAAGAGGGAGGGAAGATGAAAAACCTAAACAAAAAAATGGAAGCAAGGATGGGATTAGCCTTACCCGGAGCTTCGATCCATATCCAACGACACCAAAAATACCTTAGAAACGAGGGATATCGACCTCCTGGAGCTCTTGGGAGATTTGGTTCTCTCCTAGGGTGAAGAGGGAGGAATGGAGAGGAAATAATGAGTGGGTTCTTAAATCCCAGGGTGGAAATTTCAAAAAAATTTACAACTTTAAGAGGCCACATGGTTTGACAAACCATGAAAAAACCGTGCGCATGCTACTGTCTGGAGGAAGAGGGTTGCACGTTTTACCTAGGCAGGCTGCACGGTTTGCCCTGGTGGTGCGCAGGCCATGCGCCCAGGCTGGTCTTGCCTAGTTTTCCTTTCTTTCATACCCCAATCCCCCAAAACCCCCCCAAGACCTATCATACTTTTAGAATACATCCCTTGAATCCTAAAACAAGGGATTGAACCAAAACATAATGAAAAAACACCCTTCCAAAAACTGGGATCTTACAACATCCCCACCTTATAATGGCTCGTCCTCGAGCTGAGTTTCCAAGCGTCATTGATCCACAGAAGAGAAGAGTTCGGGCCATTGATCCCACATATCCGATTCCATCTCCCAAATTTCTTCCTAAACTTTTCCATGTTGCCATAGTACTCGCACTAATGGAACAACATTTCCTCGAAAGGCCTTTTCACTACGATCCACCACATGAACCAGATGCTCCTCAAAGGACGCATCAGCCTAAAGCTCCACATCCTCCACGTCAACCACGTGAGATGGGTCAGGGTGATATCGTCGAAGTTGGGACACATGAAACACATCATGCATCCCACCATAATGCTATGGAAGATCCAATCGGTAAGCCACTGGTCTGATCCTCTCTACAATCTCAAAAGGTCCCATATACCTGGGCGCCAACTTACCGTGCTTTTGAATCCGACGGTGACCCAACCTTGGAGACACCCGAAGGAACACTTTATCACCCACCGAAAACTCAAGAGGACTACGCCTCCAATATGCATACAACTTCTTCATACACTGAGCTGTAGCCATCCGATTCCTGATCAACTTAACTCTCTCTGAAGTCTCCTGCATGAGACTTGGCTCCAACAACTCAGATTCACCGGCCTCTAGCCAACACAACAGAGATATAAATGGCCTCCCATAGAGTGCCTCAAATAGGGCCATCTGAATCGTAGACTGAAAACTGTTGTTGTAGGAAAACTCAACTAACGACAGGTGCCTATCCCAAGAACCACCAAAGTCCAAGACACAAGATCTTAACATGTCTTCCAACACTTGGATCGTACACTCCGATTGCTCGTCCGTCTGTGGGTGGAAAGCCATACTCAAAAACACCTACGTACCAAGCACCTTCTACAACCCTTGCCAGAAACATGATGTGAAATGAGGATCTCGGTCCAAAACTTTGCTTTACGGAACACCATGAAACCGCACTATTTCCTGAACATACAGCTCACCGAATTGGTCGACTATAAAGGTCTCCCGGATTGGTAAGAAATGAGACACTTTCATTAACTGATCAACAACCATCCATATTGCGTCATTCTTCCGGGGCATCCTCGAAAGACACATGACAAAATCCATTGTTACATCATCCCACTTCCATTCCGGAATAGTCAATGGATGCAACAAACCACCTGGGCATTGATGCTCAGCCTTTACCTGCTGATAGGTAAGGCACCGTGCCACAAAGCCTGCAACTTCCTTCTTCATCCCAGGCCACCAAAACTGCCTTTGGAGACCACGGTACATCTTGGTCAAACCAGGATGAACTTCCCACTTTGATGCCTGGAACTCACGCATCAAATCTTCTTGAATACACTTTGGCACAACCACGCGATCACGAACACAAATAATACCTTCCACACCGACGGCCCAACCAGAAGGTATCTCCCCACCTTTAAGCTTTTCCTTCAGAATCAAACACTTGGGATCATCTAGATGACCCTCCTTAACTCGACTCAAAAGCGTCGACTCCATCATCAAGGAAGCAATAGTGACATGACCACTCTCCTCATGCACCTCCAGGTGCATATCTGCAAACAAATCCATCACCTTCCACTCGGTGTTGGACTCCTGAACCACCTGATTCCGAACCTTCCTACTCAGAGCATCAGCAACACTATTTCCCTTTCCCAGCGTGTACACCAACTCAAAGTCAAAAGACTAGAGATATTCAACCCATCTTCGCTGAAGAAGGATCATATCCCGTTGTGAGAAGATGTACTTTAAAATCTTATGGTCGGTAAACACAGTAAACTGTTCTCCCAATAGATAGTGCCTCCAGCACTTCAAGGCATACCCCACTGCAGCAAACTCAAGGTCATGAGTGGGATAGTTCTGCTCATGGGGTCTCAACTGTCTTGACCCATAAGCCACAACTCGATCATCCTAAATCAAAATAGCCCAAATTCCAACTCCGGACGCATCACAATACACGATGTACTTCTTACCCGGCTCAGGTAAGATCAAGATAGGTGCGGTCGTCAACCGCTTCTTCAACTCTTGGAAGGCGTTCTCACAAGCCTCAGACCACTCAAACCTAATTACTTTCTTGGTCAAGCCCGAGAGTGGTGCTGCTGATCAAGAGAAATCCTGAATGAACCTTCGGTAATACCCGTCCAAACATAGAAAACTCCGAACATCAGAAACACTCTTGGGCTGATCCCAAGATAAAACTGCCTGAACTTTCTCTAGATCCTCTATCACACCTACCTCCGAGATGATGTGACCCAAAAAATGCACCTCACCTATCCAGAATTGACACTTTGATAGCTTGGCATATATCCAATGCTCTCTTAGCGTACCCAAGATGATGTCAAGATGTTGGGCATGATCATCATGAGTATTTGAGTACACTAAGATATCTTCAAGAAAGAAAATCACAAACTAATGTAGATAGGGATGAAATATTTGGTTCATCAAATCCATAAACACCACCGGTGCATTGGTCAATCCTAAATGCATTACCACAAACTCAAACAACCCATACCGACTCTGGAAAGCTGTCTGTGGTATGTCAGAAGACCTCACCCTCATCTGGTGATAACCTAACCTTAGATAAATCTTATAAAACACTGATGCACCCCTCAACTAATCAAACAAATCATCAATTCTAGGAAGAGGGTACCAATTTTTCATCGTTATCTAATTCAAATTTTGATAGTCAACACACAGCCTCAATGACCCATCGGACTTCTTTGCAAAAAGCACAGGAGATCCCCAAGGAGACATACCAGGACAGATAAACACCTTATTCTCCAACTCCTCAAGCTGAACCTCCAGTTCCTAGAGTTCTTTCGGTGCCATTCGGTATGGTGGAATAGAAACTAGCTCCTCTCCCGGCAGCAACTCGATCGTGAGCTCGACATCCCTCTCGGGTGGTAACCCCGAGAAATCCTCGGGAAACACATCCTAAGACCGATCCACCACAGGAGGAAAATTAGATTGTTCCCATCCCTCATCATCATCATCAAGCATGAGGTATGCCACTTGAGCCATGAGTCCACTCATCTGTTGAAAAAATGGTCCCGCACGCCCTACTCGAACATCCCATTCACTACAGTGGACATAAGCGTCACCCTCAAGCGACCTGAACGATATTCTGTGATGATAACAGTCTATGTGCACCCGATACAACACCAACCATTCCATTCCCAAGATTATTTCAAACGCTGACATCTCGAGAATGAACAAGTCCCACAGAAAATGATACCCACCAACTTCCAAGGCACATCCCTTGCATTGCTTGATATCCTCAACCCATACCCCCAACAGGGTGTCAATTGACATAGCTCCACACACCTCCTCCACAGGTAAACCCAACACTAACACTAGTTGAGTAGAAACAAAATAGTGTGTGGAACCTATGTCAAACAATGAACTAGAAAACATAGAAGCAACAAGGATCATACCTCAAACAGTTGCCGGTCTGGCCTCGCCATCACCAGGCGCAAACTGAACTGCCTGAAGCTAACCTGCCCCTCTACTCGGGGCTCCGGCCTGAGCACCCTACGCCGCACTGCCCTGCTGGCGTGAGCGGTCTTGACATGGAGTTCCACGTCCACTGCCCCTGCCAGTATGACCCATGGAGCTCCAACTGCCTACCTGATACGGGGCAACTGATCCTCTTTATGTACCTGGTACCAGCTTTTCATCATCATGCTCACTCATCTGTCGAGGGTTCCTGTAGAACCTCTTCACATTCCCCATCCTACCACATGAACGACACTCAACTGGAGGTCGAGGACACTGACCACACATATTCCCTAGCCTACTGCACTGATAACATAACACCTGGTTCCCACTCTGATAGGATGACCTTCTCTTCTGACCACCTTACTGGAAACTTTCAAAACAGCGCTTCTGACCTTCGGAAAATGCACCACTTTTCCGCCCAACTGGCATGACAAGCCCACCACCTGAAGCTCCCTTCAGGTTTCCTTCAGAGATGAGTGTCTGATCCATCACCTCTGTAAACCTCTTCAAGCGGAAGATATTTACTTGAGACCTAATCTCATGTCTCAACCCATCCTGGAAACACTTTTCTACCACTGCCTCATCCCCTACTAACACTGGGACAAAGCGTTGCAAATCAGTGAAGTGACTAGCATAGTCCATCACCGATAGCGATCCCCGAGTCAGGCTCATAAACTCTGCAGCCCGCTCTTGCCTCAAAGTCTCTGGGTAGAAATGCTCCAGAAACTTCTCCTGGAAAACCTTCCATGACATCCCCTCAGCCTGCTCGGTCTGAGCCTGAATGTCCCACAAACGCCTTGTCTGGTCCCGCAACATATAAACATCCAGATTTACTCACTTTTCAATAGGGGTCTCCAGATGATCCAGTATCGTCTGGACAGACTCTAACCAGAACTCCGCTGCCTCTGGCCCACCCTCTCCGGTGAAGGTCGGAGGGTGCAGCAGCTGGAACTCCCTAGTCAGCTCAAACATACTCGGTGCAACCCGCCTTGGGTCCCGATCCATCATTTGCATAAGGCGGTCCAAGTTCTCCTGGAACTGGTCTTCTCTACCTTCATTGATCACCACATTTTCGTTATCTTATACCGAAGGAGTGTTCTCATCAACATCCTCTCATTTCCCAACTGGTAACCGACATCGTGGTGGCATCTCTCTACATCGCCAAGCACGAAATTTAGCACGCATACCATAAAACTTTCATGAAATCATAAAAATCTCTTTACGAGCTACAACAACCCATTTTCACATACTCATTCAATGAAATTAACACCTAAATTCACCGCCCTAACCATCCCTACCATGGACCATGGTCCACATGGGGTAAACAACCAGGCACTACCACCAAACTCACACAACCTTTTACAAAAACTTTTTCCACTTCATTTCAATCCTTTGTATTTCGCTAAACATCATTTACCCGCTTGTTTTATTTCACTATTCCCCTTATTTCTTGGGTTCATGAAATGCATGATGCACCCTAATTTCCTACCTCACACACCCACCCCGTGCATGTGCATAACACAATGCATGTCACTAGGGGTGTAATTTTGGCCTAGGCCTGCCATGCAAAGATTCGGGCTGCTGACCATTATTCGGGTCGGGCCGGGCCGGCCCGAACAACCCCATGAGGCGGCCTGAGCCCGACCTGAGGTCGGCCCAAACCATCGGGCCGGGCTGGGTTTTTTCAAGTTGGGTCGTGGTGGGCTTTTATTATTTTCAAAATAATTGTCTGTTAATTTATTTAATTTAAACATTTTTATAACATTTATTTAAAACATTTATTTACATTTATTTTTAAATGCATGTTTTTTGTAAAAACATTTATTTTATTTTTTATTAACATTTTACAGTGGGTGGATATGTTTTTTGTCTATATATATATATATATATATATATATATATATATATATATATATATATTATTTTCAAATTTTAAAAAAATAATGAGGGGCGCGTAGCTGTCGTGGGTGAGTTTAAAGCCTTATTATTTAAACATTTTTCTAAAATTTATTTAAAACATTTATTACATTTATTTTTTTTACCTTATTTATAATTTTTAAGCATTTGTTAGTATTTTTTATTTAAAAATTTTTATTTAAACTGTTTTTTTAACATCTGTTTAAAAAAAAATTTTACATTTATTTTTAAATGATTAATTTAAAACATTTTGAATTTTTTTTAAATGCATGCTTTTTACAAGTATTTTTTTAAAACATTTAACTTTTTTTCACATTTTAATGTAAAAAGTATTTTTTAAGTGTTTGTTTAAAAATAATTAATTTAAATGTTTGTTTTAAAATCTTTTTAAACATTTTTATTTAAACCACTTTTAACACTTGTTTAAAATGTTTTTTTACATTTATTTTTAGATGTTTAATTTAAAAAGTTTTTTTAAACGCATATTTTTTACATGTATTTTTTTAAACATTTTACACGTTTTTTGTAAAAACATTTTACAGTGGGTGAATATGTTATTTTTTTTCTAAATAGATTTATACATGTCTGTGAATTTATATATATTATGTACAAATTAAAAAAAATTAATGAGTTATTGGGGGGTGCGCAGCAGTGAGTGGTGAGTTTAAATTGTTGTTATTTATATGTTTTTTATCATTTATTTAAAACATTTTTTACATTTATTTTTTAACTTATTTATTAAAAGTATTTTTTAGCGTTTGTTTAATTTAAAACATTTTTTTTAACGTTTTTTAATTCTTTTACTGGGTAGGCCCGACTCGGCCCTGTCTGGACTGAAATTACACCCTTAGCGGGTGCGTAGCAGTAGGTGAGTTAATTGTTTTCTAAATATATTTATATATGTATATATAGTATATATAATATATGAAAGTTTTATCATATTTAAAAAATAATAATGAGGTTGGGGGTGTGAAGATATCACTTAGTGAGTAGTTATTTTTTGTTAATATATAATAAGTTATTATATATATATATAATATGAGAAAATTGTAAAAAAATAATTAGGGGTTTGGGGGCGCACTACAATGGGCGGGTTAATTTTTTTTCTAAATAAATTTATATATAATATATCGAAGTTGCAACATATTTAAAAAATTAATGAGGTTGGGGGATGTGCACGAACATCATTGGGTGAGTGTGTTATTTTTTTGTTAATATAAAATAAGTTATTATATAATATTAAATTATTGACACACACACACATATATTATTAATGGATTTTTAAAAGCCACACTTAATTGATATATATTATTAATACCTTTATATATAATATTAATGGGTTTGTTTATATATATATATATTGGGGATGTGCGCAAACATCATTGGGTGAGTTGATTTTTTTTCTAAATAGATTTATATATGTATAGTATATATAATTTATGCATGTTGCAACATACTTAAACAAAATTAATGAAGTTGAGGGACTTTCACGAACATCATTAGGCGAGTGTGTTATTTTTTTATTAATATACAATAAGTTATTATATATATAGAATATTAAATCATTGATATATATATATATATTTGTTTATATATATATATATATTATATTAAATCATATACATTTATATATACATATACATATATATATATTATTAATGGATTTTTAAAAACCACACTTAATTGATGTATATTATTAATGGCTTTGTTTATATATATACATTATTATATTAAATCATCGATATATATATATATTAATAGCTTGGTTTACATACATATATATTATATTATATCATATACATATACATATACACACAGACATATATATATATATATTATCAATAGATTTTTAAAAACCACACTTATTTTTTTATTAATATACAACAAGTTATTATATATATATAATATTAAATCATTAATATATATATATATATATTGCTTTGTTTATATATATATTTTATTAAATCATATACATATACATATACATATACATATACATATACATATATATATATATATATTATTAATGGATGTTTAAAAACCACACTTAATTGATATATATTATTAATGAATTTGTTTATATATATACACTATTATATTAAATCATTGATATATATATTATATCATATACATATACATATACATACATATATATATATATATTATTAATGGATTTTAAAAAACCATACTTATTTTTTTATTAATATACAACAAGGTATTATATATATATAATATTAAATCATTGATATATATATATATATATTTATTTATTTATTAATAGCTTTGTTTATATATATATATATATATATATTATATTAAATCATATACATATACATATACATATATATATTGTTAATGGATTTTTAAAAACCACACTTAATTGATATATATTATTAATGGCTTTGTTTATATATATAAACTATTATATATAGACACTATTATATATATAATTATATATTGTTTTATATATATATATTAATACACACATTATAATTATATATAATAATAATTATATGTATATATATAATATCATTTTTTGTTAATATATAATGATATATGCACATATAGATAGAAATATATATATATATATACACACATATATATAGACACATATATAGATAAATATAAATGTATAAAGATACATGTATATATAAATATATAGGTAGATATATAGGTAGATATATATATATGTATGTATATATGTATGTATAGATAAAGAGATATATGTACGAATATATATATATATATATATGTATAAATATATATATAGATAGAGATATATAGATATAGAGGTATATATAAATAGATATATGTATATATAGATATATATATATATACATATATATATATATATATATATAAATAGATCTATATATATACATATATCTATATATAAATATAGATATATGTATATATAGATATATGTATATATAGATAGATGTATATATAGATATATGTATATAGAGATAGATATATCCACATATATATATCAACATATATATATATATAAATATATCTATATATATATATATATACCTGTGATTAATTTACAGGCGCAGCGTCTGGACCAAGGTCCAGGCTTCCCCCGTTATATTTTTTACAACAGGCCGGGCTTCACGTGGGCCCGCGGGCCGGGCTTTTTCGTGCGGGCCCGGCCTGGACCGCGGGCCTTCCTGGAAAGGCCCAGGCCCGACCCGCTGAACCTGCGGCCCGAGCCCGGCCTGGCCCGATACGGGCTTTTCCGGGCCGGGCCGCTCGGGCTTTCGGGCCGTGCCTGTCAGGCTTTCAGGCCACCGGGCCAAAATTACACCCTTACATGTCACCTATTTCCCTAGGTGCCTACAATGATGCATGAATGAAAATCCTCATGCCGTTAAGGCCACAAGCCAAATATCATAAAATAGTCACATCAAACCATATTTGAATCACACAACGGTGAAATATTATCAACTGTAACAACACACAACCAAGAACAACATTTCCCACCCAGGGTGACATGGGTTTTCCCTCGTACATGGGTTAGCTACTCCCAAGCACGATCTCATTTACCAAGGCCCGACACATATTAACCCTTGCACTAGTGCAGAAAACGTTTTTTACGTCACCATTTTTTACGTCGGTTATATAAAACCGACGTCATAATATGTAAAACGAGGTTTTTTACGTCGGTTATTTCTTAACCGACGTAAAAACCTGTGTTCGGTACACCTTTAACGTCGGTTATAAAAATAACCGACGTTATTAATCGCGCGGCTTCATTTTTTACGTCGGTTATTTTTATAACCGACGTAAAAAACGCGGTTTTCGAAGGCCTTTTTACGTCGGTTATTGAATAACCGACGTCACAAACGCGGTTTTTGAAGGCTTTTTTACGTCGGTTATAAAATAACCGACGTAAAAAAAGAATCCACAGATGTTTTTGACGTCAGTTATTCCATAACTGACGTAAAAAAACGCGGATTTTGAGCCCTTTATAACGTCGGTTATAAAATAACCGACGTAAAAAATGAATCGGAGGAAGTTTTTTACGTCGGTTATTGAAATAACCGACGTTATAAATGTTTTTAAAACAATTATCACGTCGGTTATTGAATAACCGACGTGATAACTCATTTAAAAATTTACCCAGACCCGTGGATTGTCATTCGCGAGTTTACCTTCGACAGTCGCGACTCGTCTCTCTCGCGCGTAAACCCGAATCGGCTCGTCCATTTCGTTGGTTTAGATTCGTTTTGCGATCATCGTTTCTCATATTTAATCTCCTCGGATCAATCATCTAAACTCGCAGCACTCAGGTAATCCTCCCACTCGTTCGTTTTTTTTCGCGGATAGTATATATATGTATGTGTTGTGATTTTTTTGTTGAAACTAGCTAAGATTCTTCGATTGCGAACCCTTTTAACTCGTTTTGGCACCATAATCTTATTTATCATCCCTAGATCTATTTGTTCGACTTGCAATATTGAGTAATTTTATGATTTCACTAATTTTTCATCGTTTTCTATAAATCCCTGAGAGGGTTGGGGCGTGTCCATTTGGATGGGTTGCCCTTTTACAGTTGTTACTACTTTATTCACACACAACCATGGAATAGGTGCATGGATTTGGGGTCGGGGGGTGTCCAGGGGGGTTTACAAGGGGGTGGGTGGGTGTGTGGGGCTGTCCAAGGGTGTGGGTGGGTGTTGGGGGGTGTCCAGGGGGGTGTCCAAGGGGGTAGGGGGTGGGGGTGGTGTTTAGGAGGGGTGGGGGGCTGTCCAGAGGGTTGGGGGGTGTCCAGGGGGGTGTCCAAGCAGGTCGGGGGTGGGGGGTTGTGTCCAGGAGGGGTGGGGGTGCTTTCTAGAGGGGTTGGGGGCTGTCCAGAGGGGTCGGGGGGTGTCCAGGGTGGTGTCCAAGGGGATGGGTGGGTGTGGGGGGCTGTCCAAGGGGGTGGCGGCCTGTCCAGAGGGGTCGGTGGGGTGTCCAGGGGGGTGTCCAAGGGGGTGGATGGGTGTGGGGGGCTGTCCAAGGGGGTGGATGGTTGTGGGGGGCTGTCCAAGTGGGTGGCGGCCTCTCCAGAGGGTATTTGGGGTTGTCCGGGTGGGTGGGGGGGGGGGCTGCCCAGAGGGTTGGGGGATGTCCAGGGGGGTGTCCAAGGGGGTAGGGGGTGGGGGGTGGTGTCCAGGAGGGGTGGGGGGCTATCCAGAGGGGTCGGGGGCTGTCCATAGGGTTGGGGGGTGTCCAGGGGGGTGTCCAAGCAGGTCGGGGGTGGGGGTTTATGTCCAGGAGGGGTGGGGGTGCTTTCTAGAGGGGTCGGGGGCTGTCCAGAGGGGTCGGGGGGTGTCCAGGGTGGTGTCCAAGGGGATGGGTGGGTGTGGGGGGCTATCCAAGGGGGTGGCGGCCTGTCCAGAGGGGTCGGTGGGGTGTCTAGGGGGGTGTCCAAGGGGGTGGATGGGTGTGGGGGGCTGTCCAAGTGGGTGGCGGCCTCTCCAGAGGGTATTTGGGGTTGTCCGGGTGGGTGGGGGGGCTGCCCAGAGGGTTGGGGGATGTCCAGGGGGGTGTCCAAGGGGGTAGGGGTGGGGGGTGGGGTCCAGGAGGGGTGGGGGGCTGTCCAGAGGGGTCGGGGGCTGTCCAGAGGGTTGGGGGGTGTCCAGGGGGGTGTCCAAGCAGGTCGGGGGTGGGGGTTGTGTCTAGGAGGGGTGTGGGTGCTTTCTAGAGGGGTCGGGGGCTGTCCAGAGGGGTCGGGGGGTGTCCAGGGTGGTGTCCAAGGGGATGGGTGGGTGTGGGGGGCTGTCCAAGGGGGTGGCGGCCTGTCCAGAGGGGTCGGTGGGGTGTCCAGGGGGGTGTCCAAGGGGGTGGATGGGTGTGGGGGGCTGTCCAAGGGGGTGGATGGGTGTGGGGGGCTGTCTAAGTGGGTGGCGGCCTCTCCAGAGGGTGTTTGGGGTTGTCCGGGTGGGTGGGGGGGGCTGCCCAGAGGGTTGGGGGATGTCCAGGGGGGGTGTCCAAGGGGGTGGGGGGTGGGGGGTGGTGTCCAGGAGGGGCGGGGGGCTGTCCAGAGGGGTCGGGGGGTGTCCAGGGGGGTTTACAAGGGGGTGGGTGGGTGTGGGGGGCTGTCCAAGGGTGTGGGTGGGTGTTGGGGGGTGTCCAGGGGGGTGTCCAAGGGGGTAGGGGGTGGGTGGTGGTGTTTAGGAGGGGTGGGGGGGCTGTCCAGAGGGTTGGGGGTGTCCAGGGGGGTGTCCAAGCAGGTCGGGGGTGGGGGGTTGTGTCCAGGAGGGGTGGGGGTGCTTTCTAGAGGGGTTGGGGGCTGTCCAGAGGGGTCGGGGGGTGTCCAGGGTGGTGTCCAAGGGGATGGGTGGGTGTGGGGGGCTGTCCAAGGGGGTGGCGGCCTGTCCAGAGGGGTCGGTGGGGTGTCCAGGGGGGTGTCCAAGGGGGTGGATGGGTGTGGGGGATGTCCAAGGGGGTGGATGGGTGTGGGGGGCTGTCCAAGTGGGTGGCGGCCTCTCCAGAGGGTATTTGGGGTTGTCCGGGTGGGTGGGGGGGCTGCCCAGAGGGTTGGGGGATGTCCAGGGGGGTGTCCAAGGGGGTAGGGGGTGGGGGTGGTGTCCAGGAGGGGTGGGGGGCTGTCCAGAGGGGTCGGGGGCTGTCCAGAGGGTTGGGGGTGTCCAGGGGGGTGTCCAAGCAGGTCGGGGGTGGGGGGTTGTGTCCAGGAGGGGTGGGGGTGCTTTCTAGAGGGGTCGGGGGCTGTCCAGAGGGGTCGGGGGGTGTCCAGGGTGGTGTCCAAGGGGATGGGTGGGTGTGGGGGGCTGTCCAAGGGGGTGGCGGCCTGTCCAGAGGGGTCGGTGGGGTGTCCAGGGGGGTGTCCAAGGGGGTGGATGGGTGTGGGGGGCTGTCCAAGGGGGTGGATGGGTGTGGGGGGCTGTCCAAGTGGGTGGCGGCCTCTCCAGAGGGTATTTGGGGTTGTCCGGGTGGGTGGGGGGCTGCCCAGAGGGTTGGGGGATGTCCAGGGGGGTGTCCAAGGGGGTAGGGGTGGGGGTGGTGTCCAGGAGGGGTGGGGGGCTGTCCAGAGGGGTCGGGGGGTGTCCAGGGGGGTTTACAAGGGGGTGGGTGGGTGTGGGGGGCTGTCCAAGGGTGTGGGTGGGCGTTGGGGGTGTCCAGGGGGGTGTCCAAGGGGGTAGGGGGTGGGGGTGGTGTTTAGGAGGGGTGGGGGGACTGTCCAGAGGGTTGGGGGGTGTCCAGGGGGGTGTCCAAGCAGGTCGGGGGTGGGGGGTTGTGTCCAGGAGGGGTGGGGGGCTGTCCAGAGGGGTCAGGGGGTGTCCAGGGGGGTTTACAAGGGGGTGGGTGGGTGTGGGGGGCTGTCCAAGGGTGTGGGTGGGCGTTGGGGGTGTCCAGGGGGGTGTCCAAGGGGGTAGGGGGTGGGGGTGGTGTTTAGGAGGGGTGGGGGGGGGCTGTCCAGAGGGTTGGGGGTGTCCAGGGGGGTGTCCAAGCAGGTCGGGGGTGGGGGGTTGTGTCCAGGAGGGGTGGGGGGCTGTCCAGAGGGGTCGGGGGGTGTCCAGGGGGGTTTACACATCGATTTTTTTTTTATATTTCAAAATTGTTTACATTCAAATTATGATTTTTTTCATATAAAAATATATTTGTCTTATCTAAAAAATATATATATTTTTTCTATTTGTTATAGGTAATAATGAGTCGAAGTTGGATTACGGCACATCGAATGAGCAATGAATATGAGGAAGGTGTTGATGCCTTTTTGGAATTTGCTAAACGAAATGTTCCAAGTAGTGACATTTTTTTCTGTCCATGCCTGAAATGTCTGAATATGACGAAGTTGAAAAGTAGAGAGATAAAAGATCATCTGATTTGTCATGGTTTCAATCCGAGTTACAACCCTTGGATTTGGCATGGCGAAACTGGACAGAATGTCACTGATGATAATGAATCGCAAGATGGTAACTCCGATGGAATTAAAGAAATTATTCGCGATATTGTAGCAGAACAAATTGAGATAGAACCGACAGTTGCACGTCTATATGGTGATGCCGAAAAACCATTATATCCTGGTTGTACAGATTTTACGGTTTTGTCGGCGGTGTTAAGATTGATTAACCTAAAGGCGAAACATGGATGGAGTGACAGAAGTTTTACAGAGCTGCTACAATTGATGAAAGACATTCTTCCAAAAGATAACGATCTTCCAGATTCACATTATAAGTCCAAAAAAATATTATGCCCGATGGGATTGGGATACAGGAAAATACATGCCTGTCCGAATGACTGCATTATATATAGGAAGGAATATGAATTTCTGAAAGAGTGTCCTAAATGTGGGACATCACGGTATAAGGTGAAATAAAAATCACAAGCTGATGTAGAGATTACAAAGCTCCCTTCAAAGGTATTTTGGTATCTTTCTATAATTCCTCGTTTCAAACGTTTATTTTCTAATTCACATGATGCAAAAAGGTTAAGATGGCATGCTGATGAGCGGGTATGTGATAGAAAAATACGTCATCCAGCTGATTGTCCACAATGGAAGAAAATTGATGCCCAGTACCCTACATTTGGAAATGAAATTAGAAATCTGAGACTAGGCTTGTGCACAGATGGAATGAATCCATACCGAACCCTCAGTAGCACACATAGTTCATGGCCTGTTTTATTGGTAATTTACAACCTCTCTCCTGAAGTTTGTATGAAGCGCAAATATTTCATGTTGAGTATCATGATCTCTGGTCCAAAGCAACCCGGCAATGATATTGATGTATACTTGTCACCGCTTATTGATGATTTGAAACTGTTATGGGCTGATGGTATTAGGGTGTATGATTCTTATAAAATGGAATATTTTCAACTGCATGCAGTGCTTCTATTCACTATAAATGACTTCCCAGCATATGGAAATTTGTCTGGATACAGTGTTAAAGGGCATAAAGCATGTCCAATTTGCGAACAACAGACGTCATATTGTCAATTGCATCATGGGAGGAAAACAGTGTACATGGGTCATCGAAAGTTTTTGCCTATGGATCACCCTTATAGAAGACTAGAAAAGGCATTCAATGGCTCACAAGAATTTGATACTGCTCCTCAACCTTTCATCCCCAGAATTGTATTTTGAGAGGGGTGAAAAACCTTGATGTGACATTGGGAAAGACACAGAAATCTGGTAATGATAGACATATTTGGAAGAAAAGGTCAATATTTTTTGAGCTACCATATTAGAGGTATCATGAAGTCAAACATAATATTGATGTCATGCACGTGGAGAAGAATATCTGTGATTCTTTGATCAGAACATTGCTAGATATTAAAGGAAAGACAAAAGATGGGTTGAATGCAAGGTTAGACCTACTGTCAATGGGAATACGTTTGGAGTTAGCTCCCACTCCTAAAGGAAGACGAACATTTCTTCCCCCGGCTTGTCATACATTATCGAAGAGGGAGAAAAGTAGCTTCTGTCAGTGTCTTCATGATATCAAAGTGCCTCAAGGTTATTCTTCAAATGTAAAAAATTTTGTCTCATTGAAAGACTTGAAGTTGATAGGTATGAAATCACATGATTGTCATGTCATGATGCAACAAATTCTACCAGTTGCACTGCGTGGAATATTGCCCATCCGTGTCAGAAAGACTATAATGAGGTTGTGTTATTTTTTTCAATTCAATTTGCAACAAGGCGATTGATGTGAATGCTTTGAACATTTTGGAAAAGGATGAAATTTTTATACTTTGTCATTTGGAAATGTATTTTCCTCCAACTTTTTTTGATATGATGGTGCATTTAATGATTCATCTGGTTCGAGAAATAAGGCTTTGTGGACCTGTATATCTTCGTTGGATGTATCCTTTTGAAAGGTATATGAAAATATTAAAGGGATATGTTAAAAATCCATATCGACCTGAAGCCTCCATTATTGAAAAGTATATTTCTGAGGAGGTAGCAGAGTTTTGTACGAGCTACTTGGCTACGGCGCAACACATAGGTTTGCCTCCATCTCGCCATGAACGGGTTAATAATGAGGGAAAGGGGATTCGTGGCTTGAAAGTCAAATCACTGTCAGTTGAACATATGAAGAAGTTAGAATCATACATCTTGAATAACATAGCTGATGTTCAACCGTATATCACATTGCATATTAATGAGTTGAAACAATTTCATCCAAAAAAGAAAGAAATGTGGATTTTGAATGAGCACAACAAAACTTTTTTGCCATGGTTTAAAAAGACCTTGCTTGGTAGATCAGATGTATCAGAGACATTAAAATGGATAGTGGGTGGTCCATCTTTAAATGTGATAACATGGTCCGCTTATGACATTAATGGCTATACATTTCATACGAAAGCTCAGGACAACAGAAGTGCAGTTCAGAATAGTGGTGTATTTGTGTTTGCAGAAGCAATGCATTTTTCGAGTGCTAAGGACAGAAACCCAATTTCGGCATCAAGTGCATATTATGGAGTGATTGAAGACATATGGGAGGCTGATTACTTTAAAATTAAAGTTCCCGTTTTTAACTGTAAATGGTTTATCGGTAACAACAGTGTCAGACACGATGAATTTGGAATGACACTTGTTAATCTGAATAGATTGGAAGACACAGCTGATTCTTTTATAATGGCAACACATGCCAAACAAATTTTCTATGTAGTAGATCAATCAGATATGCAGTGGGCTTTTGTTTTACAAGGGAAAAACCAATATGTTGGTGAGGATGAATTTGATGAAGATGCTGATTTATGTGAGATCCCTACTTCAATGGAAAGATTAACAGAACATAATGATGAGTATGTTGAAGACATGGTTTGTGCCATAAGGAACGATCACGACGAAGGAATTTGGGAAAACAATCCAACTGTACATTCCTAAAATTACAGGTAACACAAGTTTATTTCTTGTTTACATTTAGTTTTTTCATATAATGTTAGATACTGTAAATTTTTTACTTATTAAAACATGTATCAAACCAAAACGATAAAACAATAAAAACCATAAAGAGGAGAAGTCCTGGGCGCACCGGCTGGCCGGTGGTGGATCACCGGTTGGCCGGTGGTCCATAACAAAGCTCTGTCTGGTCCACCGGCCGGCCGGTGCTGAGCCAGCGGCCGGCCAGTGGTCCAGAAAGAGAGCCTTCCTCTCTGTCTGGAGCACCGGCCGGCCGCTGGATCACCACCGGCCGGCCGGTGGTCCAGACAGAGAGCCTTCTTCTCTGTCTGGACCACCGGCCGGCCGCTGGATCACCACCGGCCGGCCGGTGGACCAGATAGAGAGCCTTCCTCTCTGTCTGGACCACCGGCCGGCTGCTGGCTCAGCACCGGCCGGCCGCTGGTGATCCAGACAGAGAGGAAGGCTCTCTGTCTGGTCCACCGGCCAGCCGCTGGATCACCACCGGCCGGCCGGTGGACCAGACAGAGAGCCTTCCTCTCTGTCTGGATCACCAGCGGCCGACCGGTGCTGAGCCAGCTGCCGGCCGGTGGTCCAGACAGAGAGGAAGGCTCTCTGTCTGGTCCACCGGCCGGCCGGTGGTGAGCCAGCGGCGGGCCGGTGGCACCAGGCAGTGGGCAAGTCTACTGCCTGGGTCCTCCGGCTGGCCGGTGTGCTCACACCGGCTGACCGGTGGACTCAGTGAGTCCACTTTTCAGCTTTCTTGGGCCAACTCCTTGGCAACCTTTTTCCTGTGTTTACCATGTTTATCATTGTTTAACATGCTTACCATATTACCAATGTTTACTATTATGTAATTTAGTACACTTTTCTATTTGTGAACTAATGTTTGTTTTTTTGATTTGAAGGAAAATGACAGATCAAACAGTTGATCAGCCACATGATTCTGGAGATGAGCATATTGGTCATACATCTAGGGAGGAACATTCACATGCTCCTATTACGAAAAAGAGTTCAAAGGTTGGTAAGCGTGGGTGCACACGTTTACCAAAATTATCACTTGCCCGTACGAAGGAGGAGAGGATAGTCGTGGAGTTTGATGATGATGATCTTCCTAGAGGTCCAAATGCTAAAGATTTTAAGGGTTTTGTAGCAACTCAGGCTAAGAGCAAAGTAAGCATTCTCTATGATGATTGGAGAAGTATGGATAAGGCGATAATTTCTCAGCTGTGGGAGACCATTTTGGTAAGATCTTTTGCTATTGTTTGACTGTTCTTTAAATGTTTCTAGTATATATAATATTTTTAACCTCTTTTTTATCAGATGACATTTGATATTCCTGACACTGGAGGAGTCAGGAAGAAATGCTTATCGTTGGCTGCTAGGAGATGGAGGGATTTCAAATCAACCCTCTCATCTGATTTCATTTATGGTCATAGGAGTCGTGAGAATCCATGTCGTATATATCCTTTTATAGATGAAGACACATGGAGACAATTTTTTGAAAGTAGAAGAAAAGAATCATTTTTGGTAAGGGCAATGTAAAATTTTATAAGCTTTCTTATATAAATGATCTTATTATTGTTTTGTTAATGATTACTTATTCTTAATTGACAGCAAACAAGGAAAGCTCATCAAGAGATCCAATCTAAAAATGTATACCCTCATAGTTTATCTCGGGGAGGGTATGCATTATTGGAAGAACAAATGATGGCAGAAAAATTTCAACAACTAAGAGCTGAGTCTTCAAGCTCTGGAGAGGTGGCCCCTCCATCCCCTCCATCTAGACATGAGAAATGGAAAAGAGCTCGGAAGGGCAAAAAAGGACAATATCTTTCGGAAGAATCGAGACTCGTAGTTGAGAGGATTGTAAGATATCTATTTTATTTATTTAAGTTTACTATTTTCGTCATATATTTCCAATCATTATAGAAATGTTCAATTAATTATTACAGGACTCTCTTGAGGAGCAGAGTTCACAGGGGACATTTACACCATCTGGGAGGGAAGATATTTTATCTGTGGCATTGGGAAAGCCCGAACATCTTGGCCGTGTAAGAGGATATCTGGCAGGTGTATCGGTAAGAAAAGTGTTGCCACGTTCCTCAACTTCTAACGTTGAGGGAGTTTATAAAAAAAATAGAATCCTTGGAGGCTGAAGTCCATAATATTAATGCGACAATGGAGGAAAAGATTAGAGCATCGATGCAGTTAATGTTTGCAGACTTGCAAAGACAATTTCAGGGTGCAGCTCCCACTCCACCTCTCCCAGTAGCTCCCACTCCCCCACCTCAGCCTGCGGACCCCATTTTTGATCCTCCTCCTCCGCCGCAGCTACCTACTTATTGTGATTTGTATGTTGATGATCCTCAACATCATATAGTTGCATATGGGATGGTATATTGTATAGGAGATACAGTTCATCATCAACAGTTAGAGGTAGAGAATTAGAGGGTCACTGTACAGGATATTATAGATAGATCAGCTCGGATACCATTACCTACAGATGAGGTGACGACAGTTGGACATAGTATCGACCATTTTTTACTTTGGCCATCCAGACTTATTCGACTCATTACCATAGAGGTATGGATGTTATATCTTTTATTTTATATTTTTATTAATGTTTTATCATTTGAAAACTAATATATTTTTCAATTTATTTTTACAGGAATACTTCAAAGGTAAAGAAATACTGTATAGACAACAACAAAGACAGATAGCTATGACATCAGATGCAGATACTAGAAGTCTTGACAAATTGTCAAGATATTCAAATTTGTTGGCGGATCATTATGACTTTACAATGGAAGCTCATGTCTGTGGACGTGAACTATGTGTGGGGATTATGAAAACTGATATCATGGAGTTTGTCACTGGAGATAAGTTGGGCATCAACGTGGTGCAAATTTTTATCATGTAAGTCTTAACACCTTTTCCTTGCGTTATATTTATTAAAAATGTATACTTATGTCTGCTTTGTATTAGGTATCTGTATAAAATTTGTGAGAGTAATGAGCTGACAGATGTATATGGATTCGTGGACCCACAATTGATTTCCCCTGAAGCATGTGCATTGGATGAGGAACAAAGAATGCTTTATATTGCTGATAGATTTGAAAAGAATGTAATCACACAGTGTTGGATGATGCCTTTTTGTGAGAGGTATGAAACACATCCCTCTCAAAGAGTTAATTATCTTTTAACATAAAAAACCACTAACGTTAAATTTCCTTTTATCAGGGATCATTGGATGTTAGGGGTTTTTTGCCCTAGGGAGAAAACACTTTATTGGATATGCTCTCTCCATGATGATGTGCGAGAAAGTTTTAAGAATATATTGGAAACGTAAGTTTCAATTTCACAATAGTTTTATATATTATAATGAATTTTAAATTTACCCCATTCGTATTATTTTCTAACAGGGCATGGGTCCACTTTCGAAAAAGCGCAAAGAAAAGGAATTTCAAGATCAAATATGTACATGCGAAGGTAAATATCCATTTATAATTTGTACATTTTGATTTATTACATAAAAATAATATATTGAATTTACACTCATTCAAACAGAAATGTCATGAGCAACAAGGCATCATCGAATGCGGATATTACATGTTAAGATTTATGTATGAAATAATAACAACTGGGACAGTTCTGAGTTTTGACCTGGTAAGATTTCCTCTTTCTCATAATATTTCAATTTGATTTATTCATTATACACGTTGACTACTATCCTTTTCCTTTGTATCTTTTTTATGACCCTCAACCCTTTACTGCTGAAGATATCAAACACTTACAAGTGGAGTGGTCAAATTATTTTACAGGTTTGATTGACTTTTAGTTGTTTGTAATGTAAAATGTAATTTTGAATATTGTCAATGTAATTGTGTATTTCGTAGTCTTTTAGGTTGGATTTAGTTTTTTTTTGAAGTTGACAGTGTAAGTTTTGAATGTTATATAAGTGAATGTTTAATTTTTCTCTACTTCTTGTTTTGGTCTACTGTTGATGGTTTTTCTGGTCTGGATTTAGGTATGGGGGGAGAGGTTCCAAGGGGGTGGGTGGGTGTTTGGGGGGTGTCCAAGGGATATGGGAGGGGTGTCCAAGGTTTTTTTGGGGATGTCCTAGGGGTCGGGGGGGTGTAAATGAGGGTGGGGGGTGTCCAAGGGGTGGGGGGTGTCCAAGGGATATGGGAGGGGTGTCCAAGGTGTGTTTGGGGCTGTCCAAGGAGTCGGTTGGGTGTAAATGAGGGTGGGGGGGGGGGCTGTCCAAGGGGTGGGGGTGTCCAAGGGATATAGGAGGGGTGTCCAAGGGGTTTTTGGGGCTGTCCAAGGGTATGGGGGGGGGGGGGGTTTCCAAGGGGTAGGGGGTTTCTAAGGGGTCGGGGGGGTGTCCAGGGGGTGGGGGGATGTCCAAGGGGTGGGGGGGGTGTCCAAGGGGTGGGGGTGTCCAAGGGATATGGGAGGGGTGTCCAAGGGGTGTTTGGGGCTGTCCTAGTGTTCGGGGGGTGTAAATGAGGGTGGGGGGGCTGTCGAAGGGGCGGGGGGGTGTCCAAGGGGTGGGGGTGTCCAAGGGATATGGGAGTGGTGTCCAAGGTGTCTGGGAGTTCTGTCCAAGGGGCCGGTTGGGTGTAAATAAGGGTGGGGGGGGGGGCTGTCCAAGGGGTGGGGGGTGTCCAAGGGGTGGGGGTGTCCAAGGGATATGGGAGTGGTGTCCAAGGTGTCTGGGAGTTCTGTCCAAGGGGCCGGTTGGGTGTAAATGAGGGTGGGGGGCTGTCCAAGGGGTGGGGGGGTGTCCAAGGGGTGGGGGGGGGGTGTCCAAGGGATATGGGAGTGGTGTCCAAGGTGTCTGGGAGTTCTGTCCAAGGGGCCGGTTGGGTGTAAATGAGGGTGGGGGGGGGGGCTGTCCAAGGGGAAGGGGGTGTCCAAGGGGTGGGGGGTGTCCAAGGGATATGGGAGGGGTGTCCAAGGGGTGTTTGGGGCTGTCCAAGGGCTCGGGGGGGGGGGGGGTGTCCAGGGGTCGGGGGGTGTCCAAGGGGTCTGGGAGGGCTCTCAAGGTGTGGGGGGGTGTCCAATGGGTGTTTGAGGCTGTACTAGGGGTCTTGGGGGTGTAAATGAGGGTGGGGGGGGCTGTCCAAGGGGTGGGGGTGTCCAAGGGGTGGAGGGTGTCCAAGGGATATGGGAGGGGTGTCCAATGGGTGTTTGAGGCTGTACTAGGGGTCGTGGGGGTGTAAATGAGGGTGGGGGGGGCTATCCAAGGGGTGGGGGGTGTCCAAGGGTTGTGGTGGGGCTCCAATGTGGTGGGGGAGGGCTGGCCAGGTTGTTAGGTGGGTATAGATGAGGGTGGGGTTCAGTTGGGGCTTGGGGGAGGGCTGGCATGGTTATTTTTGTTTGGTTTCTGGTTGCTTTTTGGTGAGAGCAGTGCAATTATTTAAAAAAAAAAATTCTTTCACGTCGGTTATTTTATAACTGACGTGGTAAATAAATCGGTAGGGGTTTATCACGTCGGGTTTTTCTAGAACCGACGTGATAAACCGTTCCCGGGGCTTTTATCATGTCAGTTTTTAATATAACCGACGTGCTAAAAGGCCTGGGAATCGATTTACCACGTCGGTTATTGGATAACCGACGTGCTAAAATGTTTCCCAGGCCTTTTTATCATGTCGGTTTCTTAAATAACCGACGTGATAATAGGCCAGGGGAAGGGTTTATCACGTCGGTTATGACATAACCGACGTGATAAACGATATCCCAGGCATTTTATCACGTCGGTTTACGGAATAACCGACGTGATAAAGCCCCCCGCGCATATTTATCACGTCGGTTATTATATGAACCGACGTGATAACCACCGTGATGTTAGGGATATTACGTCGGGTTTTAAATAACCGACGTAAAAAACGTTATTTATAATGTCGTCTGTATTAACGTCGCCTAAAAACCGACGTAAATAATAAAAAATAACCGACGTAAAAAATGTTTTCTGCACTAGTGTTGGAAACCTATCTCAAATAACAAGACCTCAGAGAAGGAGAAGAAAGACCTCCTCTGATACCACTTTGTAACATCCCCGACCCGGAAACCACTAAACCGGTGCTCCGAGCTAGGTAGTTACATAACCTTAAGCACACCTCCCTGTACGCCAAAGGCTGCCGACTAGCAGTGGGGGTCTTTGTGGTCAGGTGGGGAGATTATACCCCCTTTTTATCAAATTAATCCACAACAGAAACAAACCAATAGCTGAAAAAATAATCAATAAACAATTAGCATGCATAATAACCATTTCCAATAATAAATATTTCATGTCCTACTATAAGTGAAAAAGTGAACAAAATCCCAAAATAAAGACAACAGCCAGAATCCCCAAAATGGTCACGACTCTAAGTCCGGATCCTCTACCAAGTTCTACCCATGTCCACTCAACTATCTAGAAAGGACCCTTGCCCTTCTCCTGACCTGCAAACTTGAAATCTGCTCAGGTACCCAACGGCGGCCCGAGCAGGGTGTGAGTACAACTCAGTAGGTCACCACCAACGGTGTCTACAAAATATCCAGTATGAACAGGTAGTGCATGCAAAAGGAATATGGATGATAATTTCCAAGTAATTATTTAAGGTGTCATTAACCAGTTCATATCCAAAGCCATTGCCACTTCCATTACCATTCATTTCACACTAATTATCATCACTTACCATTTCATCACATTTCCATGGGTTAATCACATACATTATGTTACATGGGTCTAAGGCCAACAATCACATGCAAGAGGGTAAACACATCGGTATCCTATCTCACTAGTACTAACCCTCTCATAGAAACCATAACCTCACCTCGGAGCCTCAGTCCGGGTGGATGCAACCGTTAGAAGAATAGATCATCAGTCTGAATTCCTAACCCGTGCATTTAGGGTGGAGTTTAGAGCATCAGTCTTCACTCGATCTGTGGGCGTAGATCCTTAAGTCATACCCCACTCTACCAATCCATGTGCACATGATTATATATATAAGTAACCATCAACCCACCGTACCATTTCCCTTTGAAAACCACCATTCACAACAAACCACACGGGAATTCACATTATGCCTTAACCCATTAACACATTACCATTTCACATCATTTAACCATTCACCCAATTCTCATGTGTTATGATTATCTCACTAAAATTCAACACTAAACCCATAACCTATCCCGTTATGGTCTTTAATCAGTTTACACATTAACCCATTTAACCCGTTCATCATTTCCATGAATCAACCATTCAACCCATTTCAAACAACCCTTAGGTTATTGCCAAGTCTAGGTGCATTATCTAACTTCCATTCCAAGTTCAACCAATCATGCCAACATATTCTTCAAGGACTTTATGATTTATTACAACAAGGTCACTTGTTTAATAATAGTCCCTAAGCCCGGAAAAGCCGGCACATCCCATAGATGGTCCCAATTAGGTCAAGTCATTCTCAACGCATCCAATGGGGATCATGAGGGTTCCCTTTTACCATTTTTAAACATCCTTTATACCAACACATCCAGGTTGATCAAAGATCATCAAAAGAAAACCTTGAGCAAAGCCACACATGCATAAATCCACCATAAAACTATGGGATAATGTTTAAAGACCACCTGCCTCAAAACCGCGGTTGAACGCACACTCAATCGAGTCCTTAGACCTCAATCCGTCCAGCCTTTGGAGTTTCAACCTAGAACGCGCCCAAAAGTTAGGGTCTTAGATCTTTGGAAAAATAGGGAGGGAAGATGAAATCCCTAAAACAAAAAAAGATAAGAAAAGAAGGGATTAGCCTTACCCGGAGCTTTGATCCGCATCCAATGTCACCAAAAACGCCGTAGAAATGAGGGAGATCGACCTCTTGGAGCTCTTGGGCGATTTGGTTCACTCCTAGGGTGAAGAGGGAGGAATGGAGAGGAAATCTCGAGTGGGTTCTTAAATCCCGAGGTGGTAATTTCGGTATTTTTTCCAACTTTAAGAGGTTGCACGGTTTGGCCGCAGGGTTTGAAAAACCATGCGCGAACCGTGCACATGCTACTGTCTGGAGGAAGAGGGTTGCACGGTTTACCTAGGCAGGCCACACGGTTTTCCCTGGCCGTGCGCAGGCCATGCACCCAGGCTGGTATTGCCCAGTTTTCCTTTCTTTCGTGCCCCAATCCCCCGAAACACCCCCAAGACCTATCATACTTTCAGAAGACATCCCTTGAAGCCCGAAACAGGGGATTCAACCAAAACATAACGAAAACATACCCTTCCAAAAACCGGTATCTTACACTATGAATATCCAAATAAAATGATGAGGGGTTTCATAAAGAAAAAAATTACCCAAATGGGATATATTTCAAAAAAATATTGACTTGAAAATAAGATTGGAAATGAAACCCTTACGGTTTGATTAATATTTTAATCAAAAACCTCTTTTCAACTTTTTCATCATTTAAATCAAAATAAATTTAAAATTAAAAATTATATGGATATTTAAAACCACATAAATATGTTTAAATACGTTCATTTGTTATTATTTGTTCCATTAAAAATAAAACATGGTGTATAATAGGAAATATGTCTTAAGGGGAGAAAATTTGAGACAAGAAACCCTTACCTTTGTTCTTATCTTCCATAGATGTGATCTAACCTCATGTATAAAAAATGTAACAATATTAATAACTCTTTTAAAAATATTTTTAAAATATATAACCTTTTATAAACTTCATTTATAATTATTATCTATGTGTATATTAGTATGTTATTATCTATTTTCAGTACCGGGTGCGAGTAATCTTGGTCATTTTGAAATAGATTAATAATAGCGGTGTCAATATTACTTATTATTATAAATTTAATCATGTTAAAATCATTAAAGGTACTTAATTGTTGTATTATAGAGAACAATAATTTTATAATTCCACTACATGGTCGTTTTAGTTACTTTGTGTGAAGATGAAAATGGTGATGAACTAGTTTTAGGTTATTCACTGATATTTATGGATTACCTTATAATAATCGTTAATTTTTTATCCATAAAGAATAATATTCTTGATATATATTACATATATAAATTTAATATATACTCATAAAATATAAACTAAACAATATATGAAATAGGTATTAAAAAATGGAATGCATCATTCCATGGATGTGGTAGTTTGCGCGTATGCATGGATAATGATTATATTTTTCAAAGAGAGAAATAAAAAAGTAACATTGTTTATCATTTAACTAAAATAAATATGATATATATATATAATAAATATTTATTTAATTCCCATTTTTACCTTCTATGTTAGGTGGTGGAGGAAAACAAAACGTTTTTCTTTGTGGAGGTGGTCATCCGCACATACACACGATTCAAGTTTTTCATTTTTCTTAAAGGAAAAGAAAAATGAATTTAATACTTGTACCAAAATTATAATAACATAATAGTATACTAATGGTAATTATGTTATAATTATGAGATGTTGTAATGTAATTTTAGGAATTATAGGTTCATGTGAAGAAATAGAATTGATAAAGGAGCAGTTAGAAATTAATAACTCACTTATTGGATTATCTCCTTTGAAGGGGGTTAAGATTTTGAGGGATGTTATTTTTACCAGAACATCTTGAATGAAGATTGGAATATTGAGTGGAGGTTTGGATAGAGTTTTTTTTTTGAAATTATTGAGTTTTTTATGAGGGGAAATGAGGATAAAAGATCCCCTTTATAAGTGAGAAGGGATAGAATTTTTCTAAATGCCCCTAATTTTTTAATAATGGGAAGTCACTCTCATGGAAAATAGCTCCAAAATTGATAACTAAGGGAGATGATAATTGATAATGTCTATCAAGGCCTCAAGCACACATTCTTATACATATTTTAAACATGTTTTAATTCATTTACTCCTTGATTTTTTTCTTTTATCATTTTAACGTCCACCATGACAACTAGTCTTCACCTAAGTAACTAATACATTATGATTAAAAAATATAAGGGCTCTAATTATTTAGTTTCGAAGAAATAATTCCAAAATTTAAATCCATTTAATTTGATTCATGTTCTAAAAGTGATAAAATTTAATTTTACAATAATAAGTATACGATGTATTAAAAACAATTTCTTGAGAAATATATTACTTATGTTCTAAAACATTAAATATATATTTATAAACTAGAATAAATATTTTTAAATGTAAAATATAACATATAAAATTTAAAGTTCTTTAATAAAAGTGTTTTATAAATTTATAAATCATTTTTTAAACTAGTAATTTCATAAAATCCATGGTATTTGTAAAAACAGTATATTCCACTATTTACCTAAAAACATTTTTTTGTTAAAAATATAAATAATTCATCTTAAGATAATATTTCCCAGATAAATATAAAAAATAATTTATTTTTTTAAAATTCAAATTCTAAAATTTATAAATTTTATTTTAATTAATAATAGAAAATATAGCAAAATGATGTTTTTATTAGAAAATGAATTTTGCTATATTAATTATTATTTCTTACTATAATTTGAAAATTAATCTATTTTTAACTTATTATTCATAAGATCAATATATAATATTATTATTGATTAATAATAAACTTAGTTCCTTGAAATAAAATGCCAATTTCTTTAAAATACATTTTTAAGAATAAAGTGAATTGAGAAAAAATGACCTTTCAAAAAGTATAAAATTTCATGATATATATATATATATATATTATTACATATTGATATAATCCAGATTTATTATTAAATAAACATTTATGGTCTCCATGTAAGATATAATAATTAGATAAACTCAGGTTTCAGTTTAGGGTTGTTTTTCAGCTAGCGTGGATCTTGTGGAAGTATCCATTGGATTGAAATTCTACCATATATTTTTTTTCACCAACCATAATTACTAGAACTTGGCTTGGGATTAGTCTAGGGAAAACCCAAGTGAAGTTACCTCCCTTATGAACTCAGATAAATGGGATTCATAATGAAGTCTTATACTTTTATATTCTATTTCTTCTTACATTCTTTATTGATTTTTTAATATGGTTACTTCAATTTATACCAGCTAATTTAGCAGCTATGTTTTAACAATCATATTTAATATTCAAAACATATCAAGGTTTGTCATTTTAGTTTAGTATAGTGTGTGAAACGTGCTATTTATATATTATTTATTTAAGGATAATATATAGTGAAATATTGGGTTGTTGAAAAAACACTTCACATTCTCATTAAAACCTTGGTCCATAATACTTCTGAGCATCTCATTGATCACCTAATTCACCTCACTCTAAGGGTGGACCCTTCACAAAGGCACACTAAATTTCTAATACAATCCTCTAATAAATTTGTACTAGGAGGTATTCATCACCACAACATCATTGTTAAATCTCTCAGGATCCCCTAGAACCGCAAATAATTATCAATAGATTGTAGAATACCCACTTATTGGTCAAAAAACCAAAAAGGTAACCATGTGGAATCAATATACACTTTCAGCCACCCATAGATACCTTTTCTAAAAAATAAATTTCAACCCTCACTATACTCTTACCAAGTTATAGTGAGCCTCTATAAACCCTATCAGTAATTCCAATTACATTATAAATCCTAATCTCATCCAAACCAAAATGGGTACACACTCCCATATCACCATATCACACAAGCTGACTCAAGCTCCCAAGAGTCGAGTGTCATTAAAACTAGGCTCATGAACCTAAAGAATAAACCACAATTCTATTTCATGCTAATAAAATCTAGCCAAAACTTACCCTTAGTGTTTGTTTTCCAAAAAATCCCAAGGCATCTCACTCATGGAAATGCCTACCGCATGGTTACCTGCCACTCAGTCATTGTTACAAAACCAAAAAATCATTTACCCATACTCTACCCATCCTATACACAACCATATAAAATCACTATCCCATATTCCCTTAAAATCATATATGAATCCAACAAGCCTCATAATCTAATTGATCTCACCTTCCTTACTCAACATCGATACCAAAATCACTCCACGTTCTTTACATAAAAAATCCCAAGGCATTCCACATGCCTTTCCTATATACCCTCATAAGGGTATCAAGATCATCAAGGAAATTGGTTCCCATTCCAAACCATCTCTCAAACATACTCACCTACACAAAACCATTACCAAGGTATCCAATTCCTAAACCAACCCACCAAGGACCATTATACATCCATTAAAATGAGGGACTATATATTCATTACCATAGAACATCCCACCATGATATTTATATAAACTTCCCTAAAAAATATTATCATGAGTCAAAACCATGATCCAAATGAGTATAATTCCACCAACAAGTAACATAGGAAAATAATATATAAGTTTTTATTGATACCTTAAAAAATTTAACCCTCTACCATTAGTTAACCAATCAAAAAAATAATAATAATTTCATCTGAATCCTATGTGCCAATTATTATTCATGTAAAAACACATTTTTCTAATATGGGAAAATAGAAAAAATCACAATAATAAGATCAAATAATAACATTATACTTGAATAAATATCTCATTTATAATAGTGAAAACTAATAAACAATTATTATAAACCCGGTAACATGGAATCCCCTCCAAAAATGTATTCATAAATCACAATTTTGAGGTCCATAGGAAGCTACTAAACATTATTATCTCCATCTAAAATGACCCAAATAGTGTGAAAAATGAAAATAATCTTTGATTCTAATTTTTAATACCCTAGATAAAACCACTCAATGGTATCCTAGTCGGAGCACCACAAGACATCGAGTGTCTCTATTTATACACCAGAGGCTACTAACTAGTAAAGAAATCCTAAATCATACATTTGGGGAACTATAACTATGATATGATAACCATAAATAATAATAAATAACTAAAAAATATCCTCAACAGCTAATCATAATATGCATAAACCAATAACACATCATGTTATAACTTATGTGAATGCATATCATACCATCATATATCCCAACTGACCAGCCATGAAGCTGATCACACATTTAAGAGTAAATATCAAAACCAAAGTACAAGGATCCTCTACTATAACCTTTATCCTCACCTCAACTTAGTTTTCAATATTCTTTGAGTTACCTTTATCTTGATCCATTGTGTATCATGTGGCCTGAAAGTCAAATAAAAGTATACACATGCATCAGGTTTCCATGCAAGTTGTGAGAAATGCATCATATAAGGGTTTTACCAAGTACCCAAAACATGCAACAACATATTCATGTGTATAAATTATTGTAATAATTAATAGAAAACAGTTACACATAAGCATGTTTTTCAGGTTATTGTGTGCTAAATAGGCCGCCGCAGCACCCAAACCTACCTAGTTTGGAAAATTCTAGAGAAGAAGTTACCATGTGCCACAAACCCATAACCATACCTAAATATATATGGGAGGGTTCTATATAATACCTTTATTACTACCCATTCATTGAGGGTACGGACTATACTGAACCATAGTTGTAGCATTTCAATTCTCGGCCTCTACCATCTTAGTTAGGGTGGGGTCCTACAACCACATCCAAGACCATTACCCTCTAACTTGGAGTGGTACCTACCCAAACCATCACACTTAAGCTGACTCTATTCATCCTTTTTTTGGAGTTTTTTGTTATTTTTTATGTTTTATGTTTTGAATATTACAATTCCTCGCAATATTTTATTCATTTTATGTTAATTATAATTTCTTGGAAATATTTTTTAGTAGCTAACTATCTTTTTATTATATCTTGAGATATCATGATTTTATTTTTTTATAAATCCTATTTCATATTAAATATAATAAGTTTATCTAATTTTATTCTAATATAAAAATATTTAAATTCTTTATTAATGTCTTCACACTTTTAGTCTGAACATGCTGCGTGTTTTTTGTTAAGCACCGGTTTCTTGTTTATAGTTTTTTTCTATTATTAAATGATAACTTGAGTTATATAGCTTGTATTTTCACACAACTTATTTTTTTAGATAGACAATGCATTTATTTACATTTTGTTAAAATAAGAGTAAGATTGAACTCATTGTTTGAGTTCTCTAAAAAATCCAAACTCCTTTACAATATTTCTAGAATTTTACAATTTCTAGAACACAATATCTTAGGTTTTTCACTAATAACTCTAGATATAGACCTCATAATTTAATGTATTTTGTTATCATGGAAAGATAATAAATATTTAAATATTTAATTCATCTAATGACCCAAACTATTATGAATAAAATTACCCTTTTTGATTTAATTAAATGTCTTATGGATATAAAACACACATGAACTTATTTTGTCTTATTATATACAATTATATTTAAATGACTATTAAGTATCATTAATATTGATAATATAGTCGTTGAGCAGTGATCACATGACTTGTATAAATATTGAGTAAAAAAAATCCATTTTTCACAGACAAAGGATGTGATGGCCTCAACCAATAGGATCATAACCTATGAAGCCCATTTATCAGAGATTCCTTATGAGATATAATTTCTGGGCTTTTCTTTAGACCAATCTCAAGCTGATATCCAACAACTTAAGCATGATTGAAACTGTTTACAAGAGAAGTTCAAGCTCATCGATATCACATCCCAAACCATGTTCGTCGAATGGCCCCATGAAAGCTCAACAATCGCGCACCTTACTCTTGTGGTGTATGATGGTGTAATAAATGGATATGTATAAAGACCCTAACAATAAGAATATTTAAACTATTTTTTATTGAATAAGGAATATATTTTCATCCTATTATTGTTACTTTGTAAATTATTTTTAAAATAAAAATAGTATTTTTGGGTAATATTCAAATTCAATTAAGAATACTATTTTGATAAATTTTGGAATTTTTTGAAATAAATTATATTTTAATAAAATATTATTATTAAATTAATTTTATAAATGAACATATAATTTTTAGGAAGTCAAATGTAATTTTTAGGGTTCGAAAACTCTTATTGCCAAAAACCCATCAATTTTCAATAAATGTCGGTTTTTATTTTAAAAGTGAAAATTAAAATATTTAGAAAAGTATTTAGATAAAATGAATATTATTTTTGGAATCAGGGCATCAAAATAACCCAATAGTGATTTTTTTCATAACTTTTTGAGACAGTCGAATTTTATGGGTAAAAAATAAATACGTATAAATATATGGTGTGTTTTATGGAAACATAATTGCCCAATAGTGATGTAATAAATACTATAAATGGGGTCATAGGCCAAAAATATTTTTTTACTTTAAAATAATTTACTTTTATGTTTATTTTATTTATTTTATAAATCCTTAGTGAATCCTCCAAGTCTTATAAAATATTTTAATATTTTAAAATCATTTATTTGAAAGTGTGACACACCTCCACATAAGAAAGGGAAATATTTTATTATCTTCGGCCCTTGTATGTATAAAATAATGTAATACACTTCGATTTTCTAAAAACCATGGGAAAAAATGTAGGATGGTTTGTGTTTTTGAATATTTTATTATGTAGTGCCCAAAACCAAAATAATAAATAAATCTCCCTCCTTTCCTATATAAACCCACAAAATATCCAATTTATCTTTGCTAAAACGCATTTAATAATGTAAAACCTCTGCTCTATACTCCCCTAGAGTCCTCCCAAGGTTCCCCCAAGCTCTCGAGAGGCCTCTCCTAAGCATTTGGAGTCACACATCCAAGTAAGGGATTATCTCTCTCCCCTTTTTATCAAGCACTTCATTTATGATATGCCCTTTTGATTTCCATTTTCTTAAGTTGAGATACATTCTTACCTATCTCCATTATTTTCCATTTTACATTTATATTATGTGTAACGCCCCGACCCCAGCTACCCAGAGTCGGTGCATTACTTCGTAACATTGGCATGATCACAAGAAAGATCAAATCTCGAAAGACCGATTGGTTTAGTAGCCTTGGAAACACTAGATATATTCATAGGTTTTACATTACATCATAAAATGAAAAACTACTACAACAACATAATGTCTCCATAATCCACACTCATATCCCCACATAATATCCCTGCAGGTCATTCATAATTTACTTCTTCACTTCCTGGGAAAAATAAAACATATAAAAGGGGTGAGCTCAAATGCCCAGTAAGGATAACAAAATAGCGGAAACTTTCATAAATAAGAATGAACTTTTAAGGCAATGTATAACTAAAACAAAAGCCTTTCAAACATGAACTTTCAACATGGTATGGCATAAATAAAATGAAATAATGCCATTTACTTATTGACATGGATATTCTACTAATCGAATAATCACATGCAAAAATCAATAACCACTTTCATAATGTTGGAATGCATAATGCCAGACTATCATAACCACATAGCCAAGGCCTTGTGCCAAGACACTAGTTTTTCTCATGAGACCTACCGATGCATCGAGGAGCTATAGCGGGCTCCACCCGTCACTTATTAAGTCCAATGCATTCCCATATGAAAAGGTTTAAACATAACATAAACATTCGTATTAAAACTAGCATACGAAATGTCAATAATTTCACCATAAACTATGAATGGTATAAAAATAGCACATCCATAGTCAAACATATCACAAATCCTTCAATACAATATAGAAGTTTTGTATCATAATAAATCAACTTCAAATAATCTTAAAATCCATCAAAGGATGTTGACGTAGATGAAATCAAAATTCTTTTTAAAGAAGTATCTCCTTTTATTTTGAAATCATTTAAGATCCATATAAAATAAAACATTTTCTTTGAAAATATTCTTATAATCTTGTAAGGAAAGCTTTGAACATTTTATAACGGCGTAAAATAACCGCACTCGCCGTATAAGTTTAAAAAAAACATTCTTACCTTAAATTTGTCAAAAGGTAAAAAGTGCCTTGTTTGGAAAACGATGGAAATATTCCATTAAAAACACATAAGGGTATAAATGACTATAACACATATTCTTTGTAAATAGTAAAAATGTTTTGAAATACATTTCGAAGTAACATGGATGTGGATGATAAAGAAGTCCCATTAGATTATTACGTATAAACAACCTCGAATAATGAAGAGATTGCGAAATAAACCCTTACCTTGTACTTTTCCTTGGTTGGGGTAGGTTAACCTCCTGTATAATGGTGAAATAGTTGTTATTAAATTATACAAGAATCATATATATTAATATGATATCATATATGATCTTTTAACATTGCTTTGTTAATAATATCTTAGAATTATCGTCGTTGCGGGAGTTAACTTACTCATTTTCTTTTATATGTTTTGTTACATAAGCCATGGTTGTTGTATCTTATTCATATCCAGAATTATATCCAGTCCTTAAACATCATTTTTAAATCATCAAATGATAATTATACTTGAATGGATACGATGGAGAATGAATCTCATCGCGTTCGTGGAGACGGTAGTCCGTACGTACGCACGAACGCTACTTCCATTTAATTTTTATTTTAAAAGAATTGAATCCAAATGATACATAGGTATATTACTATTCCAGTATAATATAATATTTTATATATGTTACTTATGTTCATTAATACCATCCTTTATACGTTCCATGTGTGGTATGAACGAGTCATATCATTTTAAGGGGGCGGTAGTCCGCACTTCCTCAAATGAAATTATCGTATGTATATACAACATGAAACGAATAATTGTATGAAATAAAATGGAATTAAAGAAGCTTATATATAAAATATATATCATTAATATCATATTTAATTACAGTTCCATCCTAATGGCCACCATGAGAGGCGGTAAGATGTATTTGAACAATCATCGTTTCATGAGGCGTTAGTTTGCCATCCACAGAAACATTATGTTCATCATCCATTAGATGGAGTTGTGTGAATTTGTAGTTTGAGTCCTTCTTATAAAAACATCCTAGTATATTGTGGATACTGGTGTTGTTACAAAAGAAAGGAAATAAAAAGAGTTTGGGGGGTTGGAGAAGCAAAATAATTGAAAATAATTTAAGAGAAAATGTTACCTTTAATTTAGGTAACTCACTTTGGTTGGAACCAAAGGACTTCTTGAAATGCTTTCTGCCTAAGGGGAAGCTTCAAGGAGGAGGAGAGGTATGTGGGGAGCTTAGTTGGGCAGAGTTTGGACGAGCCAAGTGGCTTGAGAGGTGTGAGGAATGAGTAGAAGTGGTCTCCTTTTATAAGGGAGAAGAGGGGCTCTTTAGGAAAGAGTGAAAGTATTACTTTATAATATAATTATATTCGGTTTATAATGGTCCAAAAATCATTGAGGTCGAAGATAAGATGACTAATATTCTAAATAACATCAACCAATAAGAATTGGACAGGTTTTAGATAATATTTTAATCATTATAATCTTATTTATTTAAATGATTTATTAATGAGGTAAACATTGCATCATTATTGTGTCATTAATAATTTAAATTATTTGATGTCTAAAAATTATAAATAAAATATCATTATGTAGGAAATCTTTTTATATTTCTAATGAATATTTATAATCGAAAATCCAACATGTATAACCCTATGTAAAAATTGTTCTTCTAAAAGATGTAAGCTTATGCCATTTTTATTTTTATTTTAACTTTATTAATATAAAGTGTCCCTACCACATACAAGTGGCTCCAAGGGGTCCCCAAATTTACCCAAGGATGCTCATGGTCGGGTATGTGTCCACCAATAAGGTTAGGACACGTTTTAGGGTAATTTTGTATTATTATAATATTATTTTTTAACCCTTATTTACCAGATTTACCCTTAACCATGGTAAATAAAATATTTACCACAGTAATTATTCAAAATGTCTAAAAATAAAAGTTACCTATTTACACAATTTGGACATCCTTATTCCAAATATGGAATCCATTTTTCTAAATTCAAAACACAGAAGTGGCAGAAATTAATTTAAAATTAATTCCCGCTGTCAAAACAAAAAGCGTGTTTTTAAGAGATAATAACTATCAAAAGATTGACACTTGTTCATGTTCGGTTTAATTGTAAAATTATGTCCAATGACCAACATTATATTAAATGGTAAAAATATATTCTAAATATACTTTAAAACTACTAAAATTCATAATTTATCACTATTAATTATTTTGATTAAAAAAAAGTTGTTTTTAATTAAAATTTAGTAATTTTCACTATTCATCAAAATATGAAAGTTATCCGAAAAGTACCAAAATTTCACCTTAGGCTAAATTAGATATTCTGAATCCAAAAATGAAGTTCATTTTAAAATATAAAATATATATAATTTCAAAATTTAGGTATTACTATTCATAACGGCTAGTTTGATTGGTTGTGGGGTGTGTTAAAACTCGACGTTGCGTACAACACACGCTACTGTTTTATTCAAAGGAAAGCGTACCGTGGAAGCTTGGGATGTTTCATTTTAAATTTTTTTGATGTCTCCATTTAGTCAAAAAGTTTAAAATATTGTTTTAAAAAAAGGGTTCACTATTAAAAGTTGATAAAAGTGCAATACTGAAAATGAATTTGTTCTTGAATTATATCTAAGAAACTCATAATATGGATTCTAAAATTATAAGGATTATATAAAGTTAAAAATGTATTTAATGCTATTCATGACCTCTTTTAATGGCTTTTTTTGGTAAGTCATGGTACAATTGAACTCGGTGTTGTGTGTAGTGCAAGTTATTGAATTATTTTGAAAAAATAACACACTATGAAATCCTGGGGTGTTACATTCTCCCCTCCTTCAATAAATTGCGTCCTCGCAATTTGAAATTGTTCTTCGAAAATAAAAGGTTGAAAATAAAAAAAATATATTTGTGGGAAAAACCACATCGGAAATTGGGTTACTAAAATTTAGCCTTAAAATGAGGAAAAGAGAAATGAAAGGGTCACCACCAAATTATGATCTCGATTAGGAGAACATTGGTGGCAATTTTAGACATATAATTGGAGGAAAAACGTAAATATTTATAGGTAGTGATTGAGGTCATCAATCACAAACAAGTGCATATTTGAGGTCCTTAAACTCATCAATCTATGATGATTTGAAGTACCATCGGTTCAACAAAATATAGGGTATTGGGATAACACATTTTTGACGTTTCAAAATATCTTAGTTGAAATCCCACATCGAAAAATGAATTAACGAGGCCTCTATTTAAAATAAAGAGTCGAAAGTATGAAGATTACCGAAAATAACACATACTAGGGTTCCATGTAGGAAAATATGGATATGGAAGAAAAATCTAACCATCAATTATCTGATGGAGAGTGGTAGAGAACATGGCTATGAAAAGGCCAACAATCCCAAAGCCATAAATTAGTGATGATTTAAGGTACCATCTAGGAAAACATTTTTGTTCTAAGTTGCTTTTCTTAATATTGAGGAATTTATTTATGAGATTGGCTACGATCATAAGGAGGTATACTTACTTTATAATTAGAGTTTTATCCATTAATAAATTTCTACCACAAACTCATCTTTCACTCTAAAAGATAATAGAATGTAAAAAAAATTCTATTTACACTATTCGTATAGGGTTCCAAAATAAACGAATTTATAATTCATCTACAAGGTCTTTTAATAAAAACTAAATTATTTAATCCAGGACATCTCGTGGGCCAGTGGTAGGTGATACACCCTTGTCGCCCTTCGGTTGTGGGTTCAAGTCTCGCAGCCTTGCCGGACGCGACGGGTTGCCGCCCGACCTCCGGGTTGTCCTTTTATGGCAATCCAAAATAATCCAAACTAGAAATATCCAAAATACTTCTATCCAAACTCACAGTCCAACATTTATAAGTAAGGTAAACATAATGTAGAACCTTTTTACCCCGTAATAGCATATGAATACCTTCATCATGTATTCTTTTAATACATCGAAACATCCTGAATTACCATATTCCTTATTGATTACATTCATGCACCCTTATTCCATATAGAAAGCTGGATATACTTCATTAATCCAAAAATGTTTTAAACCCCAACAATGATTGAATATACAAATCATTAATCAGTTCCAAGGTAGTCAAGAATATCCAATATAATTTTTCCAAAATAATCATGTATTATTCGAAAATCACTACCTCGGTATCAGAACTATATTATGGTTTATCATTCTCTCAACCATATATTTTCCAAAAATTTATCCTGCTATTGAGTCACTTTTCTTTGTTCCACACCATCTCAAGTCCTTAATGAAATAGTACTGCAGTACAATCCTTATATACTCCATAATTATTATAACAAGTACATTGTTGATACAACACTCAATTGACATAATCAACATAAGAACTCTAATCATTCCTATTCATCTGTGGTAGTATCATAACTTGATTATTATCCAATAACATCATTTGCGGCATAGTCTGATGACTGGGACATAGGCTCGCGTAGTGTCCAAACTCCTTGCAAATGAAGCATTGTACATTTGAAACCATTTTCTTACCCTTGTAGTCACGTACTTTGTGCCCTTTTCCTCCACACTTATAACAAACTCCCATTCCTTTCAGGCAAGTTCCAGGGTGTTTCATTCCACAGTTACCACATATGAGAAAATTCTTCTTTTCCCTCTTCACTTTATCCATCTTTCTCTCTTCCATCCTTTTCTTCTCTTGCTTCCCTTCAAAATGATTTGTAAAGAAAATGAGAGTTATCCTAAGCATATCCCCCGGGAGTGTCGTAACCAAGAGTGCAGCAAGGCCCGTTGTCGTGCACCAGTTCCCGTTTGAGTCTAGCTCAAAGCGGTGTTTTCGGGTTTTACCCCTAGGTACATCTGTGCCAGAGCCGCCTCCACCTGCTCGTATCCAGACAGGGATGTATTGCTCGGAAAACTCACAAAATCTCTACAATACCAAAATTCTAGGAAGTTCTTCTATACTAATCCTCAAAGTTAATCTTAGGTCTACGTGCTATAATCAGAGTTTATCTAAATCTAGCTTCCAAGGTTTGTACTAAACCTCCTCTGATACCAACTGTAACGCCCCGACCCCAGCTACCCAGATTCGGTGCATTACTTCGTAACATTGGCATGATCACAAGAAAGATCAAATCTCGAAAGACCGATTGGTTTAGTAGCCTTGGAAACAATAGATATATTCATAGGTTTTACATTACATCATAAAATGAAAAACTACTACAACAACATAATGTCTCCATAATCCACACTCATATCCCCACATAATATCCCTGCAGGTCATTCATAATTTACTTCTTCACTTCCTGGGAAAAATAAAACATATAAAAGGGGTGAGCTCAAATGCCCAGTAAGGATAACAAAATAGAGGAAACTTTCATAAATAAGAATAAACTTTTAATGCAATGTATAACTAAAACAAAAGCCTTTCAAACATGAACTTTCAACATGGTATGGCATAAATAAAATGAAATAATACCATTTACTTATTCACATGGATATTCTACTAATCGAATAATCACATGCAAAAATCAATAACCACTTTCATAATGTTGGAATGCATAATGCCAGACTATCATAACCACATAGCCAAGGCCTTGTGCCAAGACACTAGTTTGTCTCATGAGACCTACCGATGCATCGAGGAGCTATAGCGGGCTCCACCCGTCACTTATTAAGTCCAATGCATTCCCATATGAAAAGGTTTAAACATAACATAAACATTCGTATTAAAACTAGCATACGAAATGTCAATAATTTCACCATAAACTATGAATGGTATAAAAATAGCACATCCATAGTCAAACATATCACAAATCCTTCAATACAATATAGAAGTTTTGTATCATAATAAATCAACTTCAAATAATCTTAAAATCCATCAAAGGATGTTGACGTAGATGAAATCAAAATTCTTTTTAAAGAAGTATCTCCTTTTATTTTGAAATCATTTAAGATCCATATAAAATAAAACATTTTCTTTGAAAATATTCTTATAATCTTGTAAGGAAAGCTTTGAAGATTTTATAACGGCGTAAAATAACCGCACTCGCCGTATAAGTTTAAAAAAAACATTCTTACCTTAAATTTGTCAAAAGGTAAAAAGTGCCTTGTTTGGAAAACGATGGAAATATTCCATTAAAAACACATAAGGGTATAAATGACTATAACCCATATTCTTTGTAAACAGTAAAAATGTTTTGAAATACATTTCGAAGTAACATGTATGTGGATGATAAAGAAATCCCATTAGATTATTACGTATAAACAACCTCAAATAATGAAGAGATTGCGAAATAAACCCTTACCTTGTACTTTTCCTTGGTTGGGGTAGGTTAACCTCCTGTATAATGGTGAAATAGTTGTTATTAAATTATACAAGAATCATATATATTAATATGATATCATATATGATCTTTTAACATTGATTTGTTAATAATATCTTAGAATTATCGTCGTTGCGGGAGTTAACTTACTCATTTTCTTTTATATGTTTTGTTACATAAGCCGTGGTTGTTATATCTTATTCATATCCAGAATGATATCTAGTCCTTAAACATCATTTTTAAATCATCAAATGATAATTATACTTGAATGGATACGATGGAGAATGAATCTCATCGCGTTCGTGGAGATGGTAGTCCGTACGTACGCACGAACGCTACTTCCATTTAATTTTTATTTTAAAAGAATTGAATCCAAATGATACATAGGTATATTACTATTCCAGTATAATATAATATTTTATATATGTTACTTATGTTCATTAATACCATCCTTTATACGTTCCATGTGTGGTATGAACGAGTCATATCATTTTAAGGGGGCGGTAGTCCGCACTTCCTCAAATGAAATTATCGTATGTATATACAACATGAAACGAATAATTGTATGAAATAAAATGGAATTAAAGAAGCTTATATATAAAATATATATCATTAATATCATATTTAATTACAGTGCCATCCTAATGGCCACCATGAGAGGCGGTAAGATGTATTTGAACAATCATCGTTTCGTGAGGCGTTAGTTTGCCATCCACAGAAACATTATGTTCATCATCCATTAGATGGAGTTGTGTGAATTTGTAGTTTGAGTCCTTATTATAACAACATCCTAGTATATTTTGGATACTGGTTTTGTTACAAAAGAAAGGAAATAAAAAGAGTTTGGGGGGGTTGGAGAAGCAAAATAATTGAAAATAATTTAAGAGAAAATGTTACCTTTAATTTAGGTAACTCACTTTGGTTGGAATCAAAGGACTTCTTGAAATGATTTCTGCATAATGGGAAGCTTCAAGGAGGAGGAGAGGGATGTGGGGTGATTAGTTGGGCAGATTTTGGACGAGCCAAGTGGCTTGAGAGGTGTGAGGAATGAGTAGAAGTGGTCTCCTTTTATAAAGGAGAAGAGGGGCTCTTTAGGAAAGAGTGAAAGTATTACTTTATAATATAATTATATTCGGTTTATAATGGTCCAAAAATCATTGAGGTCGAAGATACGATGACTAATATTCTAAATAACATCAACCAATAAGAATTGGACAGGTTTTAGATAATATTTTAATCATTATAATCTTATTTATTTAAATGATTTATTAATGAGGTAAACATTGCATCATTATTGTGTCATTAATAATTTAAATTATTTGATGTCTAAAAATTATAAATAAAATATCATTATGTAGGAAATCTTTTTATCTTTCTAATTAATATTTATAATCTAAAATCCAACATGTATAACCCTATGTAAAAATTGTTCTTCTAAAAGATGTAAGCTTATGCCATTTTTATTTTTATTTTAACTTTATTAATATAAAGTGTCCCTACCACATACAAGTGGCTCCAAGGGGTCCCCAAATTGACCCAAGGATGCTCATGGTCGGGTATGTGTCCACCAATAAGGTTAGGACACGTTTTAGGGTAATTTTGTATTATTATAATATTATTTTTTAACCCTTATTTACCGGATTTACCCTTAACCATGGTAAATAAAATATTTACCACAGTAATTATTCAAAATGTCTAAAAATAAAAGTTACCTATTTACACAATTTGGACATCCTTATTCCAAATATGGAATCCATTTTTCTAAATTCAAAACACAGAAGTGGCAGAAATTAATTTAAAATTAATTCCTGCTGTCAAAACAAAAAGCGTGTTTTTAAGAGATAATAACTATCAAAAGATTGACACTTGTTTATGTTCGGTTTAATTGTAAAATTATGTCCAATGACCAACATTATATTAAATGGTAAAAATATATTCTAAATATACTTTAAAACTACTAAAATTCATAATTTATCACTATTAATTATTTTGATTAAAAAAAGTTGTTTTTAATTAAAATTTAGTAATTTTCACTATTCATCAAAATATGAAAGTTATCCGAAAAGTACCAAAATTTCACCTTAGGCTAAATTAGATATTCTGAATCCAAAAATGAAGTTCATTTTAAAATATAAAATATATATAATTTCAAAATTTAGGTATTACTATTCATAACGGCTAGTTTGATTGGTTGTGGTGTGTGTTAAAACTCGACGTTGCGTACAACACACGCTACTGTTTTATTCAAAGGAAAGCGTACCGTGGAAGCTTGGGATGTTTCATTTTAAATTTTTTTGATGTCTCCATTTAGTCAAAAAGTTTAAAATATTGTTTTAAAAAAAAAGGGTTCACTATTAAAAGTTGATAAAAGTGCAATACTGAAAATGAATTTGTTCTTGAATTATATCTAAGAAACTCATAATATGGATTCTAAAATTATAAGGATTATATAAAGTTAAAAATGTATTTAATGCTATTAATGACCTCTTTTAATGGATTTTTTTGGTAAGTCATGGTACAATTGAACTCGGTGTTGCGTGTAGTGCAAGTTATTGAATTATTTTGAAGAAATAACACACTATGAAATCTTGGGGTGTTACATTATGGGATTCCCTTTCACTCTCATTTATCCCTCTTACAAATCCTTATGTACACCTGTTACCATGATAAAATTTTGTAAGGGTTATTTTTCTTTCCTTGTTTTCTTCAAGATTCTTTATTATGTTATGTCTTCTATTTCCAATTCATTTTGATTAAGAATATACATACATTTCCCTATTTCTATCCATTTAATGTCTAAATTATTATAGACCCATTTAGATCTCATCAAACCATTGTATGAATTTCTATATGATGTCGTTATGCTGTCGAAATTGCACTGTGATTTTCTATGCCAAAATCATTGTGTAGTGAATATCATACCCATTTATCCTTCAAGTTTATTCACCTTTATGCACATATAATTTTTTATTTTTGAATTTAATTTATTTATTTCACATTATTTGATCTTGTAATAAATTATGATGTTAAATTAATCCATGTTAAATTACTTGTGTGGCACACTTAAGCATGAGAATGAAATATTTATGAAGGGTGTGCCCTGATAGTGATCTAGTGCATTGGGTAATGTTTAGTATAATGATACATCATGTTGTGATGGGGGGTTTACCTTATTCCGTTATGGTACCTTTTCCACCATGGGTTCTTGGTGTATTTATCCTTGATCTATTTATGATGCAGTGTTTTAAATTGTTGCCACATTTCCCATTTTATAATTATCATGTTATATCATTCCTTATTATTCATGTTCCTTTTAGGATCCATTGATATGTCTATTTCCTATCATTTATTGTCTTCTTCATGTTATTATTTTTTTATTTCTTTACTGGTATTTCTATCTCAACGTTTATTTTATGTTCATCCCCAAGATATCCCATGCAGTTTTAAGTTTGATGGATTATTATGATCATGTCAAGGAAGTTTTCAATAATGTGTTATATTCCCTGTTAAAAGTTGTTATGTAATGTACCTAATTCCCAAAGACACTATACTTCTAAATATTTTGGGGATGTATTAAGTTATATCTCATGTAATAAATCATGTATTAATGTGTAATAAAGAGTACAATTTTTATAGTTGTTATCATAACAAGGTATAGTTATTTTTGGTATCAGGATTAGAAAACCCTAGTGAAAACCCATATGGATAATAATAAGTGTAATAAAACATCCCTAAATTTTGGTAATTATAGATTAAGTGGTTTATCAAACAAATAAATCATTATCTTGATACTAAAAGTTGATATGGTTATGGAACAAATGTACCTAGGAGTAACAAATCTAACAAGATGTTTTGGTCCTGACTTTGGGTAATTTGGTGCAGGAAAATGGGCCTTACTGTGCACATAGTTTGACACTCCCAGGAGATATGCTTTGGTAAATTCATAATCTCATTATGAACTATAATTAAGGGAACAAAACAATTCTCATAAGAATATATGTTAGGAAGTAGATCATGGATAAAATAGATTGAAGCCTGGAAACTCATAAGTTAAAGAAATAAATGTAATTTATATGTTATCCCTTTAATTTCATTGGATTCCCCTTTATCTATTTAATTTTTTAAGATACACATCCCCAATTTCCCTTTTTATTCTATCCAATGGACATAAATAGGAGGAACTGTACTAACAACTTATGTTAAGGGCATTATGATGATAGCCCCAACGAGATTCCCAGCCCGATGGGAGTGGGAATTTCAAACTTTGTTATGGTAATCTTTCAGATAACTCAAGTTTTGAATAGAAACCTATAATAGGAGGATCTCCCCCCCCCAAAGAGATATAAACCCGTAATATAGATCGTCATGTGATGAAGGCCTTCTACTTTCAATGGATCATCTGATCCCTTAATTGTGGAACATTGGATCAAATCCATTGAAAATATCTTATCAATCCTTCAAAGTTCCAAACAAGAGAACTTTCTTCAATATATTTATCATATGGAGGGTGATGATGATCAATGGTGTACATTGACCAAGAATTAAAATCTTGAGGAAGAGATAGAATCAATGAAGTGGAAGGAATTCAAGAAAATATTTGTTGATAAATATTTTCCCCGCACCCTCCATCTTAATATGGAAAGAGATTTCCTTGAACTCAAGAAAAGGAAAAAATATATGTTGGAGAATATAAGGAAAAATTTATAATACTTGCATGATAAACCCATGGTTTTTTTCATTACCATTGAATACAAGGTTGACTGCTTCTTTGGGGTGGGCTAAATCTTAGTCTATGAAAAACCATAAAAATCCTTGACTTTGATAGCTATGAGTAAATTTTCTGATGTGCCCTCAAAAGTCAATATGGAGATCAGTGAATCTCAAGGGTATTATAGGGATATTAATTGAAAAGTGGAATTTAATTCTTTTGATCTGATGGATAAATCCAATGGTGATAATAAATTCCAGAAACCCACTAGTCAAAGGTGCAAAAAGAAGCAACCTAGAAATTGCCTAAGGGGAACAAGGAAATTCTTTAGGTGTGGAAGTGAAGGGAACCTTGAAAATGATTGTCGATAGGAGAAACCCACCAATGTTAAAGATGAAAGTAATGCTCTGATCAACCCTCAACACATTTTTCATTGATTCTATTGTAATGAATCATGGCACTTTGTGAACTAGTGCACAAAGAAAAGGGTTTTCAGAGGCAACAAACAACCTCTAAGGTAGCAAGGGTGATCTTTTTCCATCACTACCATCAAAGTGAATCCTGAAAATGAGTTGGTAATCTTGATATTCATTCAATAATAGAGAATTTACTTTTTTATGCTGGTTCTACACATTCCTTTATATCACAAAATTTTAGTAGAACAATCCAAACACCACCACAAATTATAGAATTATAGATTTCAGTGAAAATAGAAAATGGGATAATTATTGCATCCCAAGTATATAACTCATCCCCTATCAAAATTTGTGGGATAAAATTATTAGTGAACATTTTCATACAACCATTGGTGGAATTTTATGTAATTTTACGCATGTATTTTCTTTCCCTATATAGATCCAACCTAAATTTCTGAGAGAATAAAATTAATCTCTGTATGGTGAATCGATGCCCAATTCTATACAAGTTCATGGAGGAGGATGAATATTCTTTATCACCATAATCTCAAGCATGGATATTATTTCCCTATGAGAAAGTTTATCTAGCTCAAATGATTGAGTCTAAGGAAATAATATTCCTCAAAGACATTCCAATTGTATGAGAATTCACAGATGTGTTTCCCTATAAATTTCTTGGTCTTCCTCCAAGAAGGGATATTGAATTTTTAATTGATCTTATACTAGAGGCATTTCCAATATCCAAGACTCCATATAGGATGGATGTTGTGGAACTTGAGGAGATAAATAAAAACCTATAGTAGAATCAGAATAAAGGTTTAATATGCCCAAGTGCTTCACCAAGGGGTGAGCCAGTCTTCTTCTTCAAGAAGAATAATGGGTAAATGCACCTTTTCATTAATTATTTCAGAAAATCATGATAAAGAGAAAGTATCCTTTTCCAAAAATTGATGAATTTCTCGATCAGCTACATGGAGCACAATACTTCTCCAAGGTGTATATACAGTCGGGATTTTACCATGTAAGGGTGAAGAATGAGGATATCCCCAAGACTACTTTCCAAACAAGTTACATGCACTATGAATTCATAGTGATGCCATTCAGGCCCTCTACTATCCCATAAATATTCATTGAATTGATGAATAGAGTCTTTAGATATTACCTTGACAAAATTTTGGTAATCTTTATAGATTATATTCTAATATACTTCAAAACCAATGAGGAATGTGAGGAGTATCTAAGCACTGTGTTAATGGTCTTGAAAAAGGAGAATCTCTATGAAAAGTATAACAAGTGTGAGTTATGGTTGAAAGGGGTCTCATTCGTGGGGAATATCATCATAAAAAATGGGATATATATATATGGATCATTCAAAGACAAAAACAATTAAGGGATGGTCGAGGCCAACATCTATGATAGATATCTGTAGTTTTCTTAGTTTATCTAGATATTATCACCAATTTGTGAGAAATTTATCATAATTTTCAAACCCTCTTTCCAAGATAACTTAGAAGGGAGTCAAATTTTCTTAGAATGATGAATGTGAATAAATTTTCATGGAGTTGAAAAGGAGGCTTGTCACTACCCCTATGCTCACACTACCCACAAGTGGGAAAATTTAATTAATTTTTAGTGATTCTTTGAAGAAGGGATTGGGATATGTGTTGATGAAAAATGAGAAATTCATTGCTTACACCTCAAGGAAATTAAAATTTCATGAGAAAAACTATCCCATGCATGATCTAGAGTTGGAATTTGTGATCTTTGTATTGAAAATCTGGCAGCATTATCTCTATGGGGAGTAGTGTGAGATATAAACTAATCACAAGAGCCTAAAATATATATTCACATAGAAAGATATTAATATGCACGAATGAAGATGTTTAGATCTCATCAATAATTACAAATGATCGATCCACTACAATCTTGGGAAAGAGAACATGGTGGAAAATTCACTAAGTTGAAAAGATCCAACACTTCTATCATTGATGAGAATTGAGAAGGATCTGATCTTCTTATATTTTAAGAAGATGGGAATGAGAATCATAAATAAAGTAATATCATTAATCCTTTAAAAAAATATTTCTCAACCATATATTTTGGTAAGTTTAATGGATGTTCAAAAATATGATGTGGGAATTCCTAAGAAAGTGGAAACTATAATAAAAGGGAAATCCTTAGATTTCAATATTAATGAAGAAGGAATTGTGATATTTGGGTCAAGAATATGTGTTTAATCAAATCAAGAGTTAAAAAAGGAACTATTAGATGATTCACATTGTTCAAATTTCTCCATTCACCAAGGAAAAACAAAGATATATCGAGATCTTTGAGAGCACTATTGGTTGCAAAACATGAATAAGGAGATTTCTAATTATACCTCAAAGTTCTTGGTATGTTAGCAAGTAAAGGATGAAAGGAATAATTCTAAGGGGATTATGAAACCATTTCCCATACTAACATGGAAATGGGAAAACATCACCATTTACTTTGTCGCCCAGCTTCTAAAGATATCTAAAGGAAACAATGCTATATGGTTTATTGTTGATCATATTACAAAGATTGTACACATCATTGAAATTCAAGAGGATTTATCACTGGATAAAATGGCAAGTATATACATCAGATAAGTGGTAAGGATGCATGAAGTACCACTATAAATTGTGTCTGATCAATATACAAGATTCAACTCTAAGATTTGGATAAGTCTCCTATATTCTCTAAACACTGAGATAAACTTCAGTATGGATTATCACCCTCAAAATGATGTCCAATATGAGTAGAATATCCAAACACTTGAGGAAATGTTTAGATATTTCTCGATGAACCTCAATGGTGGATGTCACCACATCTTCTTTTTGTAGAGTTATCTTATAAAAACAGTTTCCACCCGAGTATCCAAATGGATATCTATGAAGATCTTTATGGTAATAGGTTAAGAATAATAGATTTTTGGGATGAGGCAGGGAAACAAAAACTCATAGGTCCTAAAATGGTTAAATAAATAGTAAAGAAGGTCAAAAACATTCTGAAACACATCAAAACTTCTCAGATTTGACAAAATATCTATACTAATAATCATCGACATGACCTAGAGTTTGATGTTAGAAACATAGTATTCTTTTACATATCTTCATGGAATAAAGTTGTGAGATTTGGGAATAAGGGAAAGATTATTCCAAGGTACATCATCCCTTTTGAGATCCTTGATCACATTGGAGTAGTTTCCTATTGACTAGAAGTCACATGAAACTTATCTAAAGTAAATGATGTATTCCATGTATCTATATTATAAAAGTACATACTAGACCCCTCACATGTACTCAATCCAGAGGTTATACCATTTTAGAATGACCTTTCCTATTAGGATAATTTGGTGAATATATTATATCATAGATAAAAATTTCTAAGAAATAAGACAATGCCCCTTGTCAAAGTGTTGTGGAAAAACCATAATTTTGAAGAATAAATGTGGGAACCAAAGGAGGTGATAAAGCAGAGTTACACTCATATGTTTCAGTGTGGGAAAAGGAAATTTTGAGGGTGAAATTTCTAAAGGGGGGGATATTATAATGACCCGAACTATTATGAATAAAATTCCCCTTTTGATTTTATTAAGATCCTTGTAGATATATAAAACACATGAACTTATTTTTTTTATTATATACAATTGTATTTAAATTATATTTATGTATCTTTACCATTTATAATATATTCATTGAGTAGTGATCATGGGACTAGTATAAATATAGGGTTTTAAAAAATCCATTTGTCACAAAAAATGAAGTGATGTCCTCAACTAGTAGGATCATACCCTATGAATCTCATTTATCAGAGCTTCCAATGGAGATATAATTTATAGTATTTTCCCAAGACCAATACCAATTTTATATTCAAAAACATAAGTATGAGCCAAACCTTTTATGACAGAAGTTCAAGCTCATGGAGACCATGACCCAAACCATGTTCACTAAATAGCCCCATGAAAGCCCCACCATCACGCACCTTACTCCCAAAACGTGATAGTCGATGGCTTTCTTCATAGATGGTTCTAAGGGGTTTAATCCAAAAGGTTTGATAAAAAATAAAGAGTGGTATTTTTAGTTGTTGTCTTCTGGAGTATCTGGTGTTCAAGAAATAAGGCTAGACATGAGGGTACTCACAGTTCGTATATGGACTTAATAGCTAGATCTTGGAGTATGAAGGCTGAACTTGGGCTAATCCTATAAATATAGGATAAAGCTCCCTTGATGAGAATGGTTTTTTATAATATACATTCCTCACCTTCTACTAAACGACTGGATCTACATGTAAGATAGATCAAATGGATTTCTCCCACTAATGGCCTCAAGCTTAATACTGGCGGCTCTTATTTTAATGGTTATATGCGGTATGGTGGTGTGGTGCAGGATGTCAGGGGATCATTTGATCATTCTTTCTCTGCTATCTATGGCCATGGTGACTCTCATGGAGGATTCTCGTGCTTTAATCAGTGGCATCAAGTTGTGTTGGTATGAGAACTTGAATCTTGAGGTGGTGGAGACATATTCTTTGATCATCTTAAACTTCCTCCATTGGCAGGCCTAAAACCCATGGATTACCATCTATATTATCTAAAAAATCAATCTTATCTAGAAAGGGAAGGTTCAGGTACCCCACACATGGCACAAAGGCAATAAGGTTGCTGGTTTTCTTACATATAGGAATTCTCAGATGGTTCATTTTTCCTTGTTTTCAAGTTTGGTCTCACTGCCCCTTGAGTGTGTGAACATTATTAGAGATTATTCCCTTAACTTACATTTTTTCCCACCCTAATTTCATTTTTTTGTGTTGACTATTAATAAAAAATTCCTACTTTTGATGATAATATACCTAATTCTCAAATACTATATACTTATCGATCTTTTGGGGATGTATTAAGTGAGATCTCATGTAATAAAAAATGTATTAATGTGTAATAAATAGAAGGGTTGTCATAATTTATCTACAAGAATGTATAGAATTTCTATTTATATACTACAATATTTGAATTAAGTTTTTTAATATTTTAGAGATTTTTATGCATATTTTAGTTTATATTTTTACTATTTTCTGATCATATCTTAGGATTAGTATGTAATATTTATGTATTGTTTGATCCATTGGAAATTTCTCAAATTTAGATAGATTTAATTCAACTAGATCAATCACATATTTGGATATTTGGATGGTCTAAAAATTCACCAATGTTTGTGAAGACAAGGTGATACAATTTTTTTATTTTAAATGTACAACATGAATCTTTTCCCTTCATTTTCAAGTGACCGTATATATTTTCTCAAGTGAATTCATGATGATATATCAAGTGACTACATGTTTATATCTGAAGTGATTGCATGATGATATCTCAAGTGACTGTGTGTTGATATCGCAAGTGACTACATGATCGTATCTCAAGTGATCACATATTAATATCACAAGTGACGACACAATAAAATATTCACACGGTTATTATATCAAACATAAGGATAATTGAACTAACCACATGTTATGATGACATGGTGTGTTAAAAAACATCAAGAAGTATACCTCATGGTCACTCAGTGATCATGGTTAGTTCAATAATTTATTTATTTTAACTGAAATCAAAAATTTCATGAATACTCTATTTTTCATTATTTTTGATAATCTGAATTATTTATTTCTTATATTAATTATTTTTAGTTATTTATTGATTTTTAAAATTCATATATATGTTATATAAAATAAATTTTAAGGTTTTATAAAATATTTTTAGTATTTTTAAAATATTATTTAATTTATTCTCTATTCATGCATATACAAACAATACATATTTTTATTATTTAAATTGTTACATTTTGAGTTGGTTTGTATGTATTTTTTTTAATTAATATATTGTGAAATCAAAATTATCCAAACTTATTTTTTGTATTCAATATAGTAAATTTAATTTTTGAATAATTATGCATGAAATTAAATTTGAAGGTATTTTGAAATTTAAATTTTACTAGTAAAATTGTCTTATGATCTTTATGAAATTGCTTTGACCTATTATTATAGAGAATATTTCAGTTATTTAATATGTAATTCAAATTAGTTTTAGTAAGTATTTAATTTTTGAATTCAAATTCTTTTTGTTATGATTATATTGGAATGATATTTTTCTATCTCTTAGATAATTATGAAGTTTGAATTTGAATTATGTACCCAATTGGAGATTGACTTGTTAGTTTTTTACAAATTTTATTTAAAGGATTCAAGACACATTTAAAGGACAATAGTTATTTGAACACAAAAGTTTGTGAAATAAAAGATCTTTAATATAAATTTTGAAGTTTTTTACAATCCAAGTTATGTGCGGTCATGTTTTCATATGCTAGAAATATTTTCAAGTGCTGAATGAAAACTTCTAAAAATTCTACTACTATCATAATGAGATGTATTGATACATTACTGAAGAACTAGTATATATGTTTCTTTCATTTATGTTTTAATCTATCCAAATTTTGTGTGTGTGTAACACTAATTCTCATATCATGCATGTGCTCTCAATTTTTGTTTATAATATTACATTCAAAATATTTTTCCATTATTTCCTCAAGATGTGACTCCCATATTCTAAATTCAAGACCTTTTGGGTTTTGACACCCATTGTATAAAGTTAGTATTATAATTGGGTTGTTAATCCCCATAAAATTTTAGTTTTCTTGGTTATAATTCTACTAGAAAATTTTGGTTGTAATTGCATTATGATTCCTCTATAAAAATCAGTGTAATGTGTAATGTTTCCCTCATGGAGTAGAGAGTGATAAGATTAGACGAGGTCCAATTTGTACTGAACCACTATAAGCATTCACTAGACTCTATTTTTTATTTTTTAGCTACAAATTATCTCTTTTAATTAACTTTTTAAATAATTTTATCTGGTTAAAATTTTTAATCTGGTCTATTCACCCGCTCTAGACTATCTTTTATTGCCTTATCTAAACTAACAATTGGTTTCAAAGGGTGATCCTATTAGGAATTATTATTTTACCTTTGTAATTCTTTTCATTGATACTATATTTTGGTATCATAGTTCCAACCTTATAAGGGATAGTATTTGGATTTATTTTTCATATTTTATTATTTTAACCCTTACCCAGAACTCATAGTCTAAGGGTAGGATCTTTGAGATAGTAGGAATGTACATATATGATGCATGGATTCCTCAAAATCCACCTCAATTTAATGGAAACAATTTTGGATACTAGAAATCTGAAATGGATACATACCTTAAGTAGTTAATAATAGAACACTAATTAATCTTGGTAATACCATGAACACTACGAAAAGATGACGTAGATACTCTTACAGGAAACAATGATTTTAAACATGTTTTAAATCAAAAAGTTATAAATAATTTATATTTTTTTATTAAAAAAAGTGTGTATAGTCATGTTTCAACATGTAATACAACTCATGAGATATGTAAGATTCTACAAGTTACTAAAATAATTTTAAAATGCTTTGAGATAATTACTAAGACTTGAGGATGGGTGAAGATAAAACTATGAACAACATATTCAATAAATTCAAAAGTATTGTGAATGGAATGAATATCCTTAGAGAAACATAGTAAAATATAGTACGTATTTAATGATTCCTATAAAAACTACTAAATAAATGTCAAAAAAAATAAGGTCACAATTGATGAAAATAAGAACATTAAATAGTACACTCTTGATGAATTGAATGGATCACCCCTTTAGTGTGAACTAAGATTAAAGAACATAACTAAAGAGGAGACAACAAAGAGAAAAAGTTTATCTTTTAAATCAATAAATTTTTTTCCACTAAATCTTTTAATTCTATACTATAGGTAAGTGAAAAATAAAATAGGGCTTATATTGTGACTCGAGTCTACAAATTAATGAAAAATAAAGGATTCAAGAACTGATTTAGAAGAAACTATCAAAAGAAAAAACATATATAATAAAATAATGGTATTATTAATTATAATACTTAATATTTTACTTATTTTGAGTGTGGACGTAAAGTGAGTATCAATCCTAACTTTCCCAAATTAAATAATAAAGACAAATAAAAAAAGAAGGAGAAAATAGAATTAAAAACTAGGAGGAGTTCTACCAAAGAACTTAATTCTATTGAAGAATATGGAAATGATAAAGAATCAACTAGCTCGTGATTCATGGATTATCTAAATGAGGTTAGTGATTCTAGATTTTATTCTAGTTACTCTAATTCTATCTATGTTTCTAAAAATATGAATGTTTCTGAGTTAATTGAAGAAATTGAAACGTTTAAGTAAGATGTTTTCAAAGATACTGATTTATATAATAATATTAAATAAAACAATGAGAAAACTTTTTTCTGAAAATAAATTACATTTATAAAATAATGAAAAACTATGGAATATTTCTTAGGCTTCTCATTTTATAGTTTATTTCGATTTTAAATCTACTTAGGATTTGAATGAAAAATTTAAAAAGTAATTTGAAAGTCATAAGTTTTTCTGATTGTATTCAAGGTCATAAAAACTATCATAAAATGATGTATTTGAATAAAATAGATAAAAATGGTATTTTCTATGATATAATATTACCTCAAATGTATCGAAATTATTTTGTGAAAAGTAAAAATGGTTTTACTTATACCGTTACATGTTTTCAATATGGCTTGAAGGAACACTATGAAAATGATTTTTATCTTATATTTAAACAATATTTGGAATTTAAAAAGACTCATATTTCTAAATATTTTTTATCTAGAATATCATAAGGTATTTATTTAAATTTTTTTTGGGTACCTAAAAATTATTTTTCTAATCTGATTGGACCCAAAGTATCCTGGGTACCAAAATTGTTATGTGATTGCTTTTTTTAAGAAAAATGCCCATGTTTTCTCAAAAATAACATATAGTACATAGACAGTGGATTCTCTAGGAATATGACTAAAGACCCATAAATTTTTATCTCTTAAAAAAAGTGGAGGAACTGTTATATTTGGAAACAATTCTAAAGTCAAAGTAAAAGTTTTTGGTAAAGTTGGTATTTTAAATTCAAATTTTATTTCTAAGATTTTATATCCTAAAGTTTTAAAATAAAATTTAATTAGTACATCTCAATTATGGGATGATGAAATGGAATTTAAATTTTAAAACGATAATTGTTTATTTTTTAGGTATTATTTCTTATTATTTTATGTTAATTTATTGGAAAATATTTATACTATTGATTTTATAAAACTAACAGTTCAACATGTTAAGTGTTTGAATGTTGTTCATGGGGATAGCCTTCTTTGGAATCGATGATTAAGTCATATTAATTCTAGAATATTACATAATCTATCTAAACATGACAATTTTCTATAGTTACATACTATGAAGAAAGAATGGATTCATGTTTATAATGCTTGCATGAAAGTGAAACAATATAAAGTTTCAGTCAGACTTGTCAATAAGAAAAGAACTAATAAACCATTAAAATTAGTACATCTTGATGTATTTTGTCCTAATAAAAAAATTTATCCTTTTAATAAATAAATATTCTTTAGTTATTGTTGATGACTATATTATATTTATATGGGTTTATTTTCTTATATATAAAAATATTATTTATCATGATTTATTTCTTTTTAAAATTTATTTCAGAATGAAAAAGGTTTTACGATTTTTTCAAATCATATTGATAAAGGGGGAAATTTTCATAATTTAGAATTTGAAAAATCTATTTAAAATAATGTTTATTTTCATAATTTTTCTACTCCAATAGCTCTATAGAAAAATGGAATTTTGGAATAAAAAAATATAACACTAATTAAAATGTTCAAAACTATATTAATATAATTTTCATAGATTTTTTTGGACTAAATTCGTTTTTACTGCTTGTTATATTTTAGAATATAATTATTTTTATACATTTGTTGAAGAAAATTTTGTATGAATTGTTTATGTTAAAAATCTTAAAAAAATTTTATTTTAGGGTTTTTGGTTGTATATTTTTTATTTTAAATTCAAAGGATAATTTATATAAATTTGATGTCAAAATAAATGAAGGTATTTTTATTCATTATTAAAATAATAATAAATCTTATATATTTTATAATAAAATAATTATGATTATTGAATAATAAATTCAAGTTATATTTGATGAAAATTATGTGAAATTTAATTCTGATTATGATGTTTTTTCTGATGATTTTAGAGGTTTTAGCTTTGGTGAAGAAAAACCTCCAGATAAGGATGAATCAATTGAGTAGTAACATACCCCTCAACCTAATTCAAGATCATAGAAGACTCTTAGATATTATCTTATTGACAATTTTATTGGTAATATTGATTATAGTATTAAAACTTGAAATTTTGTTTTAAATTTTTATATTGATTCTAATTTTATTTCTGATTTTATACCTATTAATATTAATGATTCTTTAAATTATAATTGGATTTTTTTCTATTCATGATGAGCTTAATCTATTTTATCATAAAGGTTTTTGGACCTTAGTTAAACTCCCTTTATATAAGAATGTTATTATAACTAAAAGTATTTTTATAAATAATATGGATGAATTTGGATAGGTTTTTAGAAATAAATTTGGACTTGTTGCCCAAGGTTATTTCTTAGAAGAAGGTGATGATTTTCATGAATATTTTTTACCCGTTTCTATAATTATATCTGTTATAGTTTTATCAACTTTTTATTCATTTCAAGGTTTTATGTGATTTTAAAAGGATGTGAATGTGAGTTTTTAAATGGTTTTATTTCTGAAGAAAATTATGTTTTTCAACCCCTTGTTCTGGAAAAAGAGAAATTTCTTAATCATGATTTTAAGTTACCAGGTCTTTTATATGGTCCTATACAAGAACCTTATTCTTGGTATGATAAACTGATAGTATTTTTACTAAAAAATGATTTTTCCAATGGTAAATTTGATCATATTTTATTTACTAAATGATTTAAAATGATATTTTAATTATTCAAATTTATATTGATGATATTCTTTTTGGATCTTCATATGATATTATATGAAAATATTTTTCAAATTTGATAGAAAGTGAGTTTTACATGTGTCTTATAGGAGAATTGAAATTCTTTCTAGGACATCAAATTTTTCAAATAAATAATTGAATTTTTTTGAATCAATAAAAATATTATAATAATCTTGTCAAAAAATTTGTTCTTGATTCTTGTAAATATTATAAAGGCCCTCTGAGTATTAGTTTTAAATTAGATTCTAATGCTTCTGGAAAATTTATTGATTCCATATTGTTTCGAGGCATGATTGGAAGTTTTTTGTATTTAACTGCTTCGTTGACTGAATATTATATTTAATATTTATTTATTTTCTAGATTCCAACCAGATCCTAAAGAATATCACTTATAAGTTGTTAGGTATATTATTAGATATATTATTGGAATTTTTAATTATAGATTATTTTATTCTAGACAAAATTGTTTTGATTTGATTAGTTATTTTGACTTTAATTTTAGAGGATGTAGACTTGATAAAAAAAACACATTTGGTATATGTCACATTATTGGTAAAAAATTAGTTTCTTGGAGTTCAAGAGAACAAAACTTAGTTTCTTTTTCAACTATATAAAGTGAGTATATCTCTATTGTATCTTGTTTATCTCAATCTTTATAGATTAAACGAACTTTTTCTTTTGATGGTTTTAATTTTGAAAATATTTCTTTTTGTTGTGATAATTCTTCTATTATTTCTATTTCAAGAAACCTTTGATTCATTATATATCTAAGAATATAGACATGCAATTTAATTTTCTTTGAGATCATATTAATTAAATGTGATATTATTCTTGAATACATTTCAACTAAAAATAAACTTGCAGATTTTATTACCAAACCAATGGATTTTAAAAAAAATAGAAAATTAAATTTGATTTTAGTATATTAAAATTTTCGTTTGAAAATTGTATATTAATTTTTTTCACATACAAGCACTTATTATGGGGGTTTCTGATTCTAAATTGATGTTTTTCACTTCTGTTTTCATACTCTTTTTTTTTATATTTTTTACTATTTTATTTTTGAAAAAATTTAAAAGGTGGATAATTTTATAATTACTTGATTCAGTTTTTTAATTTTTAAAAGGGGGGTTTTTGGGGAGTTTTTTTCTTTGTTTTTATTTTATTTTTTAAATATTACAATTCTTAAAAATATTTTATTCATTTTATGTTGATCATAATTTCTTAAAAATCTATTTTATAATATCATTGTATTTTTATTTTGTTTTGATCTATCATGCTTGGATTTTTTTATAACTCCTATTTAATATGAAAGATAATAATTTTATTTACTTTTAATTAAACTATGAAAAAAACTTATTTTAGATTGACACTTTTGGTCTAAACTTGTTGCATGTTTTTGGTTATACATTAGTTTCCATTTTATAGTTTTCTTCTATTATTAAATGATAAATTGTGTAATATTGATCATATTTTCACACAACTTGTTTTTTTATATATTAAATACATTTATTTACATTTCATTAAAGTAATAGGAAGTCAGGATTTTTTTAGTTCCCTAAAATTTACAAAAGTTTTTATAATATTTATAGAATTCTACAATTTCTATAATACAATATATTCTAGTCTTTACTGATAAATCTAGATATAGAAAACAAAATTTCACACCGTTTATTTTGATGTAAAGCTAAAAAGTTTTTATATATTAAATTAAACTTTAAGTAAAGATGAAATTGAAATTTAGATATACCAAAATTTGATTGAAATTCTATAATATTTTATTTATTTTTATGCATATTTTAGTTTATATTTTTTCAATTTTTTCAATCATATATTGGGTTTATTAAGTCATATTTAGCTGTTATTTTTTCTATTTTAAATATATTTAATTTACCTATATTTAAGTAAACTAAATCAATCATTGATATAGATTTTGGTCGGTCGAAAATTTCCCTAATGTTTTTGAAGATATGGTGGCATAGTTTTTCTATTTTAAACCTATTGCATGAAGATTTTACTTTCATTTTAATATTGCTATATGTATTTTATTAATTCACCACATGATTATATATCGAGTAACCACATTTTGATATATAAATTGACTGTATGATGATATCTCAAGTGACCGAATATTGATATCTCAAGTGACTTCATGATAAATCTCAAGTGGCCTCAAGTTGATATCTCAAGTGATTGCATAACAAAATATTCACACATTCAGTATACTGAGCATAAGAATTATGAAGAACCAAAATTATCATACATAAATATTAGATATTTTTATTTGAATATTCAATAATTTTTACAAATACATGCCCATGAACTGTATAGGTTTAGTGTCTTTGGAGACTAGACAAAAAATCTTCTTATTTCTTTAAATATATTCAACATATTCCATAAATATCTTCCCACATAGTACTATTATTATACATACCCTACTTAGAAACTTTCTTCATAATAGGGGGAAATGAAACATAATATAGGGTGAGATCAGATGCTCAGTAAGGGTAAACATGGGATATATCAATATTACATGAGTATATGGGTATAAGAATATGATAATAACATTTGAAAACCATATCCTACATATCAAAGATCATAAATGTGATTCATGGAATAAATCTTGGATGTTCATAATACATAAATCATAATAAATAAATTAACATTTACCATGGGAATATAACATTGGAATAAGACATATATTTTTGGAATACACATAAGCATAAAAAATAATTTTTTTAGTAGTCAAGGATCATTGAAAAAACTATCATAGTCGAATTTGTTTACTTCCAAGAATATTATAGTGCACAGATTCCCTTACTAATATGGTTTCACTACCCATTCCAATCCTATTTATATCATGAGATATCAATCATTACCCAATGCATTGGATGGAGATCCAGGTCCACCCATCTTGGTTATAACCTAACCACCATCCTTTCTTATAATATAACCACTATCTCATAATTAAAATCATACATATGTGTGAACAAATATCATAAAAATTAATTATATCATAACCCATGAAAAGAAATGTGTTTCGTAAACATTTCATCATAACATAACCTTTAGAAAACATACAGGTTTCATAATCATTTCATTATTTCATCAAAGCATAACCCATATAAAAAAGTGGGTTTGATAATCATTTTATCATGGTATCCTTAGATCATATCCCTGGTAAAGCATAAGTAACATAAAAGGATGTATTCTTATAAGGAAAATGATTTTAAAAGATCACTTGGTACATTTCTTAAGGAAACTGTCCTTTCCACATTGAAAAAACTTTTTAAAGCATAAAATATTTTCAAAATATTTTTCTTTGAAAATGACCTTGGAATATTATAAAGGAAGCCTTAAATGTCATTTAAAAATTTTCGTGAGGAAAATATCCTTTTCATTTTAAAAGTCACTTTTTAAAATTAAAAATTTATAAAATATTTTTTAAATCCTTTTTATTTGAAAATTATCTTTTAAACTTTTAAAGGAAGCATTAATACTATGATTTGGTCATGATGGTAGAATATAACATTCATGCCGTACATGTTAAAACAAATAATAATTTCACGTTTTCGTTAAAAGTCAAATGGGAATTGTTTGGAAAATTTCAAGAAGATTCTTTTAAAAAATTATAAAAAGTATAAAATTCATAAAAATGTATTTAATAAATTATTTTTATGATGTTAAAAATATTTTTAAAAACATTTTTAGAAAACAAATTTTTGTAAGAAAAATAGATTTTCGACTGAAGAGAAAAATAAAGTTGATTTACTTTAAAAAAACTTATTTTTGAATTTGGAGAACAAAAAGAGAGTAAAATGAATGGAAAACATTTATTCTCATTAAATAACAATAGAAAAATTAAATTCATGACTTTTTCGAAATATTTATCATAATATTTCATCATTAGAAGCATAAACCTAAACAATCTTGATAAACGATAAGATTTTATCATAAAACTTTTACCAGTTTGGTAATATTGAATCATAATCCTTATAAAAGAATAAATTTAAATAATACATAAAATATTATAAAAATAAATAAATTCATGATATTACATGTAAAATGGTTATTATATACACCTCATAAAGGAAGATAGGTGCATAACATGACATATGTCTCGAATAAGGCAAATTGAGACAAAGATCACTTACCACTTGGGTATCTTTTGAACTGTAACCCATTTGAAATTGAGATCCAAAATAGATATATAAATAACCATAATTTTCATGAGAAGAAATATAAAATTCATTCATGGAAATTATATACACCACATATAAAAAAACAACTGGTGAATATGGCATGTATCTCATAGATATAAAGGTGAGATGAAAAATCTCTTACTGCTTTAGTAATATTTTGAATCTTAATTTGCAATAAATAATAACATAAAATAAAACTTTAAATATTATTAAAATGATGATATTCATTATATAACATTTCAAAGGTTAATTATATACACCACATAACATAAATGAGTTGTGAATTTTTATATGTATCCCAGAAATAAAAAACAGACTAGAAATCCATTACCTTAAGTCTCAAATACCTTAATACACATTTGAACCGCATATATAATAAATATAATTTAATTATAAATTTATTATAGAACCATAATTATATAGATAATACCATATACTATTTACTTATGACCTTTTATTACCCTTTTATTAATAATTCCTTATTAAAATTATGTTTCGGGTAATAAATGCTTCGTTTTTCACGTATGTTTTGTTTTGGAATTTTTGATCCTCTTACGTTGATCATGGTTCCATAATATATAGAATTTTAACCATGATATAAATATCTTATATATTCATTATATATTTATTTATAGTAATCAATAAAATTTAGGGATGTAAAATGAAATGCATAGTTTATGGAGATGGTAGGACGTATGCACGCATGAACGTTTTTTCTATTTTCTCAACGGATTGAAATAAATAAAGTTAAATAATATATTATCCTTATAAAAATAATTTATTACATATATATCATATATTTTCATTAAAATCATCCTTATTACCTACCATTTAAATCATGAACGAATCACATCGCTTCGCGAGGCAGTAGTCATTCGTACACACAGACAGGAAAGTAAAAACATTATATGTGATATAATTATTCCAGAAGTATAATTATATTAATTAAATAATATATATTAATTTATTATATCATTATTACCATCCAACTAAATAATAAATTAAAAACACACCACATCGGTTCGTGAGGTGGTAGTCTGCCGCACAGACGAGTGATATTATTGTTTTCCCATCGGGTTTGGAGGTAAGATAGTAGATGTGTTGTTATAATTAAAAAAATATAAAAATAAAGTAAATATTATATATAAAAATTAAATACATAATTATGTATAGCCTTGATAGGAGTTTATAGAAAACAAATATCATCGGTTCACAAGGTGGTGGTCCGCCATACACACGTATGAAGATTTTATATCCCATTTGATGGAAGAGGAGATAGATATTGGTTATTAGATTGACATAAAAACATAATATTATTTTGAATATAATTAGGTTATTATTTAATTATGGTTTAATAATAATTTATGGATTTTTAGGAAGAAATAAAATAAAATTCTTGGTTAGAGACATTACATCTTCTTCAGACAACTTCTTTTTGTTTTCATAAAAAACTTCATATGTTGGATTTATAAAAAAACTAAGGCTTATAAGATGATAGGAGGTGATTTGTTAAGGGTTTTTTATATTCATTGGTTGATGAAAATTATTTTGAAAGTGTGAAGAGGAGAGGAGAGGCGTGACCTTTTATAAGTGAGGTGAGGGGCACACTTGTAATTTTTTAAAAGAAAAAGGTGTACCCACATTTTTCACATGCCACAAGGATAAAAAATAGACTATTTTAGAACCTAGAAGAAATAATTTCTAAATATTTCAATAAAATGTGTTTTATAATGTTTTTGGGTCATTTTTAACAATTATCATTTTATTTTAACCCCTCAGTAAATCCATTTTCACCTTAACCGCCCTAATTTATTTTTACTTATTTTACTTTTCATAGTGGTAAAAAATTAAGTTTAAATTATTATATAATATAAATTATGATGAAAAAAATATTTAATCCATTTTTCCAAATTCAATTCACATAAATGTAAATTTTTAATTTAAAATTAATTCTGCAGATGTGATGAAAAAGTGGTTTTCCAAAGAGAAAAGTTTAAAAAGTTTTTAATCAAAAAACAATATAAAATTGATTTAAATGACCTAAATTGGGTTGTTATATATATATATATATATATATATAATTTAATTAATTTTATTTTTAAATCCATATTAAAATAATTATTAATTTTTTAATTTTTTTAAAGGAGATGAGAATTCTTAATAAAAACCAGTATTTTTCACTATTCATAAAAAATATATTTTTACAAAAATATCTAAAAATCACTCCAATAAAATTTTGAAATACTGATTTAAATTTTTTTTTTTCAAATAAATTTTATAAAATTTTAAGAATTAATTTTAAAATATGTTCATAAAATATGACAAAATTGCTTTTTAGAAAATTCAAATTTAGGATTTAAATTTGATTTATTCATATCTCTTATATTGAAAACAAATAAGATGAATGTTACTTATTTTATTGAATAGTTAACATATTAATTTCTTTAAAATAATTCACTAAAAGTTATTTTTTAATTTTTTGAGTTAAAACACGTTTTTACCCATAAAATTGTTTGTCATAAAAAGATTTCATTATTTTCAAATGGTTTTTATTATCTATTAAAATTAATTGGTAACAAAAGAAGTCATTATTTATACATGTATAAATAATATATTTTCAAAATATAGTTAATTCTATTCATTCCCACCATTCCAATAGCTAGGTGATAACTATCATATTAAATAATAATATTTTAATAGTATGTCATGTTTCATTTAAACTCGATGTTGGGTGTAATACAAGCTACACACAGTGTTATATGTGATTCAAGCTATAATCAGTGTTTTGTTTAATTAAAGAGAAAATCAGTGTTATAGGTAATGAAAATTATATAAATCATTTAATTTATTTGAAAAAATATTTCTAAAAAACTCAGGGTGTTACATTTTACCCCTTAAATAAATTGTGTCCTCAAAATTTCAGCTTGTGCTCAATAAATAAGGGTTTAACATTTGAAAATCTCTTTGTGGGAAACCCACATCATAAAAAGGGTTAATAAAAATTCATATTCAAAAGAAAGAAATGAATGTGTGAAGTTTATCTAAAATAACGCATAACTTGGTTTCCATGTAGGAGAATATTGGTGGGAAGTTAAAAAATATAAATAGAAGAGAAAAATAACACCCAAATACTGATATAGAATGATAGAGAATGTGGTCAGGAGAAAGTTAATGACCATAAATCCATGAATCTGTGATAGGTGAAAATACTATTCATTTATCAGAAATGAATGTAAATGTTTAACATTCTATTTCAAGATCCTTTTCCTATTTTGGGTATTTTTTATAAGATGATACATTTACATGATTTTATTTCATTTCATAGGCACAATATCATTATTTGGTTCTTCCTTGATCAATTTCCACTTCATCTACATACTCTAAGAGATGAACTTTTCATGCCTAATGCACTAACAAATAAAAATACCCATAAAATAATGATAATACATTCCTTATATCTTTTTATATTATCAAAAAGAAAATTGTTAGCACAAGTTATCCAATAACATCCAAAGATCAACTTAGTCCACTCCATGAATAGTTAACAATAATGTTCCTCCGTGTCTGTCAAAAATTGAAATATGAAAATATAGAAATAAGGTTACTAAATTTTCAAAATAAACATATCATTAATCCACCAAAAAATATGAAGTATCTCTAAATTTGACGTACCAAATATGTGAATACATTGATCATATAATCTCATGAAACATGGTAATATCCTTAATTACTATAAATCCTTAATGAAAACATATCTTATTTCAAACATTAACTCTTTCCTCATTCCTTAAATAAAATCATAGATTATTGAATATATTCCATAATTTAAAAAATGGTATAAACTCCATCAATGATAACATTAAAGACTTTTTCATCAAATCATTAATCATTTCCAAGGTAATCCATGCTATCCAATTTACTTTATGCATATCAATCATCTCATTATTCAAACTAAAAACCATTTTCTCAATATTGGGAACTTATTAAGGGTTATCACCTCTTAATAAAAAGACTTTCATTCCATTAAATCACTTTTCTAGGCCATCAAAACCATTTTACGTATTATTGAAACTCCTTAATTCAAAAATTCTATGGAAAAATCCATTGATGTTTTCGGATTATAATAACCATAATACTACAGATAAAAATATAATTATTTTAATCATAATAGATAAAAAAATCAATCATTCCACTTTCTTTATACACCATTAACCAGTCTTCATCTTTTTATTCCTTAACACTTTTTCCCTTTCACATGTAATTTTTAGTCTCTCATCATTAGTAATATAACCATTACTCATACAACAATGATAATTATCTTCGTGAGATTTCCTAGTAGGAAATTGATTTGTATAATTCCCATAATTTACACATTTAAAACATTAAACCATTGATGATATCTTAGGGACACCATTATTCTCATATATTTTATTAACTAAACTTTTCATTTTTTTTCTCTGTAATTACGTAATTTGTGTCCTTATTTTCCCCACTCAAGAAATCTTCTTTATCGCCTAATACATCCAATTTGGTGATTCTTCCCACATTCTTGACAGATAGGAAAATGAATGTTCATTCCTCAATGGTCTCCACCACTTGTCCTCTCAATGAACTTTTTCCTTCTCTTATTTGATGAATCCAAGAGTTAGTTAAGGCGTAAGTTATTCATCATATATCATGAAAATTTATTAGGTATAATCAAAATATCCTTTACTCCAATCATCATCCCATTTGGTTTCTTATCAACACATTTTCTATCATGTTTATTATTAACAATATTCCTTCTAGATACCACTGTTAACTAAAAACAAAAATCATAGTGTGATAAATTATAATTAAATTTGAAAACCACATAATCATTGAAATCAATTATATGATTTATATATCATGAAAACTTCTTTAAAATTTATTCAACCTTGGGTTTAACCTAGGTCATTTGTGGTCACTATTCAAATATTTCATGATGGTTCTTAAAGAGTTTGTGAATTTCCAAAGCATATCCACTGAGAGTGTCAAACCAGGTGTGCAGCAAGGTCCTCTTTCATTCACTAGGTGATGATAGAGTCTACCTCAATGCACACTTTTCAGTTTTATTACCCCTAGGTACCTCTTTTCCATAGTCACATCCACTTGTTGTGTCCAGAAAGTGATGTAATTTCTTGGAAACCACTCAATCTATCTTTTATCAAAATTCTAGGAAATTTTCCTATACTTTGAATCATCCTTAGAATTATCCTTATAATTATACCTATACATATCCTTATACATATCCCTAAGAATACTAGTTTCAAAATGTTAATTAAACCTTTCCTCTGATACTAACTGTAAAGACTCAAACTTTTAATATATATATATATATTACATATTTTTAGATGAATATTCAATACATTTCATAAATAAACATATATGAACTTTATAAGTTTAGTGTCTTTAGAGACTAGACACAATATATATTCTTATTTCTTGAAATATCTTAAAAATCTCCCATAAATATCTTTCCACGTGAAACTCATCTTAGACATACTCTAATTGAAAAATTTATTCATAATTTAGGGAAAAGAAACATAAGAAAGGGTCATCTCAGATTCTCAATAATAGTAAAAATTGGTGATATAAATATAACAATATCACATGGGTATGATAAAATGAGAATAACATTTTAAAACCATACCCTGTATATCATAGATCATAACCATGAGTGATGGAATAAATCTTAAAAGTTCTTAATCCATGAATCAGAATAGAATCAAAGAATATAAACCATGAGAACAAAATATTTCCCTAAGAAATAGATATTTGGCATACACCTAAGAATAAAAAATCATTTCCTTAGTAGTCAAGGATCATTTCAAAAACTATCATAGTGGAATGGGTTCACTCCTTAAACTATCATAGTAGTAAAGGTTCACTCCCAAGACTATCATAGTAGACATAGTTCCTTACTGTACAGGGTTCAATCCTCATTCCAGTTTTTTTATCTCATGAGTTGTCAATATTTATGCAATGAATTGGAGGTAGATATAGGCCCCACCTGGATTATTTATAATTAACCAAAACCTCATTATAAAAATCATACATATTTGTGAAATAAGATCATAAAACATTAATCATATCAAAACCCATAAAAACGGGTTTCATTAAAATTTCATTATAACATAACCCATGTAAAATAAATAAGTTTCATATTCCTTTCATCATTTCATCAAATCATAACTCGTGAAAAAATCAGTGGATTTCGTAAGAATTTTATCATGTTATAACCCATGGAAGAGAAATGGGTTTCATAAAAATATTTTCATCCTAAATATAAACCATATAGAGAAATTATAAGAATGGTATCCTTGGATCATATCCTTAGTAAATAATAATTAACATCAAATGATGTCATCTTAGATGGAAAATGATTTTGAAAGAACACTTCCAACATTTTCTGGAGGAAAATAACATTTCCACTTTGAAAAATACTTTTTGAAACATAAAACATTTTCAAAATCATTTTCTTTAAAAATAACATTGAAAACTTATAAAGGAATCTTTAAAAATCATTTAAAACATTTCTTATGGAAAACAACCTTTTCATTTTGAAAAAAAAAATTAAAAGTAAAAATTCATAAAATGTCTTGGAAGTCATTTTTATTTGAAAATAAACTTTGAAACATATAAAAATAATATTTAAAACAATTAGTTGGTAATTACAGTGAAAAATATTATACATGTTGTACACGTTAAAACAAAGATTCCTTTCACATTTTTAGTAAAAGTTAAATGGGAATTTTTTGGAAAAAAGACATGATGATTAATTTAAAAAAAATGTTACAAGTAAAATATGGTTAAAAAATTATTTAATAAATCTTTTTCATAATGATAAAAACATTTTTGAAAACATTTTTAGAAAACATGGTTTTGGATGAAATTTTTTTTTGACTGAAGAGAAAAATAAAGTTGGTTTACTTTAAAAACATTCTTTTTGAATATTGAGTACATAAAGATAGAAAATTAAGAAGGTATAAGGAATATAATTATTATATAAGTACTAAATATAATTATTAAATAATTATAATTATGTTAAAATTTTCATATATATTCAATTATTCTATCCTTATTACCATCCAATTAAATCATAAATGAAAAACATGTCACATTAGTTCCTGAGGTGGAAGTTCGTTGTACTAATAAGAAACGTTATTGTTTTCCCAATGGGTTTGGAGGTTAGAAGGTAGATGTGGTATTATAATGAAATTGGTATAATAATATCATAAATATAATATATAAACATTAACCATATCATTATATCAATCCTTTATATGTGGTGATAGAAAACGGATAACATCGATACGTGAGGTAGTCATCCACCGTACACGTGAATAATGATTTTGTAACCCATTTGATAGAATAGTATATGGATATAGGTTGTGAACTTAACATAAAAAATCTTAGTATATGTATGATAATTAAGTTATTATATCATCATGGTTTAATAATAATTGAACGAGGTGGAGGAATAAATACGATAAAATGCTTGGTTAGGTATATTGCATCTTCTTGAGAAAACTTCTTTTGGTTATCAAAAAAAGACTACCTAGGTTGGATTTATAACAAACATAAGTCTTATAGGATGAGATGAGAGAATTAAAAAATATATTTGGGTAGGTATTATCTAAACCAAAGGGTTCTGAATGTGTGAAGAGAAGAGGAGAGGGGTGGCATTTTATAAGTGAGGTGAGTGGCACACTTGTAATTTTTGAAAAGAAAAAGGTGTAGCCATGTTTCTTACATGACACAAGGATCCAAAATGTGAAATTATAGAACCTAGAATATATAAGGATGAAATATTTCCATTTAATTATTTTTGTACAAGTTTAGGGTCATTTTTAACCCTTATATTTTTAGTTTAACCCCCCAGTAAACCCATTTTCACCTTAACCATGGTAATTAATTTTTACTGCTTTTACTATACAAAATGGTCAAAAAATAAGTTGAAATTATTAGATAATATAAATTATTCTAATTAAAAATATGGAATCCATTTTTTCAAATTCCATTCACATAATTGAAATTTTTAATTTAAAATTAATCTCAGAGATGGGACAAAAATGTGGTTTTCCAATGAGAAAGGTTTCAAAAGTTTAAAAGGTTTTTAAATAAAAATTCAATATGAAATTGACGCCAAAAAAATAAATTGGATTAATATATATATATATATTTGAACTAATTTTTACTTTCAAAACCATCTTAAAATATTTTTTATGTTTTTAAATTCTTTAAAAGAAATGAAAATTCTTTATAAAACCAATATTTTTCACTATTCATTGATAAATTTATCTTTTCAAAAAATTATAAAAAATTAATTCCAAGATAATTTTTGACATGACTATTTAAAAAATGAATTTTATTTTTTCAAATAAATTTTCTTGAAGTGGATAAAATAATTTTGAAATAAGTGTACAAAAGTTGATAAAACTGTTTTTTAGAAAAAAAAGCAGATTAAAGTGTAAAATTTGATTTATTCTTATCTCTTATATAGAAAAAAACATAAGATAAATATTAAACATTTTATTAAAAATATAATATATAAATTTCATTAAAATCATTCACCAAAAATGATTGGTTTAATTTATTGAGGTAAAACATATTCGTGCACATAAAAATAGTTTTTTCAGAAAAAGATTTCCTTTATTTTCAAATGGTTTTTATTTTGATTTATAATTAATTTTTCACTATATAATTCATTATATATACATGTATAAACCTTATATTTTCATAATTTAGTCAATATTATTCCTACCTTCCATTCCAATGGCTTTGTGATAACTATCATATTAAATATTAATATTTTAATAGTATGTTAGGTTTTATTTAAACTCATTGTTCCGAGTAACACAAGCTACACTCAATGTTTCATGTAATTCAAGATAAAATCAGTGTTACATTTAACTCAATATAAAACTAATGTTATATGTAATGAAAAATATAAAAATGAATAAATTTATTTGAAGAAAAAAATATTTCACAAAATCTCAGGGTGTTACAAGACTGATTGAACTGACCACACATTATGATTACATGGTTAGTTAAACAACTTCAAGGAATATACCTCACAGTCACTCAGGGATCACAATTAGTTCAGTAATTCATTTTTTTATTCAAATCTAGAAATTAAATAATACTCTTCTTTTAATTATTTTTGATAATCTAGTTTATTTATTTAAAATATTAATTAATTTAAGTAATTTATTATTATATGAAATTCAAATATATATATATATATATTATCCATGTTAAGTATTTTTAATATATTTTAATCATTTTAATATATTCTTTAATTTATTCTGTATTCACGTATATACATACAATATGTAATTCGATTGTTCAAATTTTTATATTTTGAGTTAAATTAAATTTCTTGTTATTTTCTAAATTAATATTTAGTGACATAAGAATTAGTCAAAATTATTTTGTGGTATTTAATGTAGTATAACCAAATTATGAATAATTATGCACTGCATCAAATTAAAAATAATTTAGAAATTTAAATTTTAATAATCAAATTGTCTAAATATATTTATGGAATTTCATTGATCTATTTATATAGATATTATTTGAATTATTTAATGGGAAATTAAAATTAGTTTGAATTATTCAATAATTTTTTAATTCAAATTATATTTTTAGGATATTTTGGAAAGATAATTTTCTCCCTCTTGAATAATTATGCAGTTTGAAGTTGAATTTATTTACCATGTTGGTGATTGGCTTATATTTTTTTCTAAATTATTTTGAAGGGATTTGGGGCACATTTAAAGGATAAGAGTTACAAGAAAAAAATTGAGAACCAAAATATCTTTACTCTGAATTTTTAAGTGATAACAAATCATATTTTGTGTGTTCAAGTTTTCATCTCTATGATAGACTTTCAAGGGATGAAAAAAAAACTTATAAGAATTATAGTACTTCCTTGATGAGACCTCTTGATACATTACTCAAGAACTAGTACTTGATATTCTTTCATTTATATTCTAGTTCATTTTGGTTTATTATGTATGTAACACTACTTCTCATCACTCACACATTCTCTAACTTTATTTTTATAATTTTACATTTAAAAGCATTCATTCTTAATTCTGTGGGTTATGACTCATGGATTCTAAATTCAAGTCTATTTTTTCTTTCAATCCCATTGTCTAAAGTTAATGATGTGATTGGGTCATGAATCTCCATAAAAAAGTTAGGTGTGTTATAATTCCATAATAAAATGTAGGTTTTAATCAGGTTATGATTCCCCTTCAAAAGTTAGTGTAGTTCACGACGTATCTCCCATAGATTGGATAGGTAAAAGAGTGCACTAGGTCCAATTTGGACTCAACCACTATAAAAATTCCATGTTTTATTCCTTTTTATTTTTCCATGATAAATTTACTATTTTAATTAACTTTGTTAAAATGTTTATCTAGTTAGAATTTATAATCTGGTCTATTCACCCCCTCTAGACCATATGACATCACCTTATCTGACCAAACACTTGTCTTAATCCATATTACATTGAGCACTCCCTTCTCACTTGGGGCAGGTCACACACCACATCCCATATCATAACACATTTCAAACTAGTTGCCTCTCACTCAAGTTAGTCTTTTCTAACACCTTCTCACTTAAGGCAATGCCTCATGTCAATTCACATTCCTTATTACAACTAGGACTAATATCCTCTCACTTAGAGTGGTCCCTTCCATTACCATCTCACTCTAGTTGGGACCGAGTATCGCATCTCATCTTCAACCACATCACACAAACATGTCCACCCTCTTAGGCTGGGTCCCACATGTATAACCTAGATCAATACCTTGTCACTCAAGGTGGCCTCTATCAACACCCTCTCACTTATCTCAAGGCCTAAAATCCTATAATATCTTAAAGTGTAATGCCCCAACCCCAGTTACCCAAAGTCGGTGCATTATTAAATAACATTGGCATGATACAAGGAATCATGTCCCAAAAGACCGATCGGTTTAGTATCCTTGGAAGTATTAGATACATTAAAAAGTTTTACATTACATCATGAAATAAAAACATCAAATACATTTTTCCTCTTTTTAAACACACTTATATCCTTATCCTATCCCTAAAGGTCAACCATAAAATACTTCTTCACATCCTCTTAAAAATAAAACATAGAAAGGGGTGAGATTAGATGCTTAGTAAGGATAACAATATAGAGAAAACTTTCATAAATAAGCATAAACATTTAAGTAAATGTATAAGACTAAAACAAAATCCTTTTAAAACTTCAGCATAATATAGAAAAGATAAAATCAAATAATGTAATTTAATTATTCACATGGACATTCTACTATTCGAATAATCACATTAAATATCAATAGCTACTTTTATAATGATGGAATACATAATTATAGACTTCATAACTATATAGTCAAGGCCTTGTGCCAAGACTACAAATAATATTTCACCAAGTACTTATGCCAAGACACTAGTTTGTCTCATGAGACCTACCGATGCATCTAAGAGCTATAGCGGGATCCAACCATCACTTACTAAGTCCAATACATTCTTCATATGAAAAGGTTTAAACATAACATAAACATTCGTATTAAAACTAGCATAAAAAATGTCAATACTTTATCCATAAACCATAAATGGTATAAAAATAACACATACACATTCAAACATATCACAAAACACTCAATACTATATGGAAGATCTGTATCATAATAAATCAACCTCAATCAAGAATAATATCCCGTAAAGGAAAAATTCGACTTCCCAAAAGAACTATGAAAAAAATAAATAATTATTTTCTAAAAATGATAAGGAAATTAACATAAATTTTTTGAAAATGGTTAAAAATTTAACAAAATAATTTGTCATAATTAACCTTTTCCTGATGTCGGTATACATTCTTGACCCATTTCATTGTTTCCATTATCTCAGTTGCAACCTATATGTCCAATCTCTCATGAGCATGAGTAGCTTCAAAAAAACCACCCCAACTTGAACCAAATAATCCACCTATATAAGATAATAATTATTATGTCAGTAATAATATAAAGAAATAAATTTAACATAAATATAAAACAATAAATTAATAAAATATCAATTTTAAATTGAAACCACTCAATTTTAGTCATACCAAGTACACTATGTATCAGATTGAGGTATGTTTGATTCCTACATGTCAAAATGACTATGTTATTCTGGTCACACCATGAGTTAGACTGATGTATGCTTTAATCGTATATATATAATGAATTATGGATCTTTGTTCTAAAGTTTTAAATGAATCCTAGTTTATTTACTTTATTTTGGCTATTTTGATAGGATTTATAAACTAAAATGGAAATTTCTATCAAATGAAAATACTTCATCTCATATCAACCACATCATGTCTTAGATTGATGTGTAGTCAATTACTATATGTGAAAAATGAATTATGGATCATTTTCCTAAAGTTTGAAAATAAATCAAGATTTTTTTTCATGGTTTTGACTATTCAATGTATGTTTTAAACAAAAATGACACTTTTGTATTGAAAACAAGTGCTTCAATTAATACCGACAATATCATGTGTCATATTAATGTGCATTCAATTCCTATATGTCCAAAATAACTAATTGATCATTTCCCTAAATTTTGAAAACAATATGATCTCATTTTATTATTTTTGAGCATATGATGTATGTTTTCAAATAATGTGTATGTTTTAAAAAATAATTATTAGATAAAATTTATAAATAAATTAACTAAAAAAACAGATAAAATGATGTAAAAAATAAGTAGTAGGAATTCACCTCTTCATGATGCTTGTATACATTCTAACACAATGTATTATTTATATTAATTTTTAAACAAATAGATTTCTTCTATTACACTTTTCCTTAAGAAATAGATCAAAAATCATTTATAAGCATTCTGATAATAATGTTTCACACCCCAAATATATTTCTAAGGTCACAACCCATACTAGATCATAGACATAGAATGTGATCACATAAATGTGATGTCTACAAACATTTTGAAACCATGTATATTACCCACTCATATATAAACAAATTTTTTGCTTCTTTTGAGTATGAAGGTTGCCATAAATCTTGTTAGTACTGAGAAAATATATACAAATAAATGATTAAAAAACATTTTTAATGAAATTGTATTTACTTTTTGAAATTACCTTTTTAGGGATGGTGGTCTTTTCATGGTTTATGAGCTCTGTTATAAATTAAGAAAAATAATATCCACAATCATTTCCATTATCTTTCTTCAGAAATTATAGAAACATTGACAAAAAATAAGTAAATTGTCTTGAAATATGTTTTATAGTAAAATACGTCTATATATACCTTAATCTATTTCCATTTTAAGCAATACATGGTATTTTGAGGATGTTGTCGGTTCCACACATGTTATTCCTTTTGACACAGGGGGAGGGAATAAGAATGAATACAATGGGGGTGAACGCTCTCACTTAGAAGATGGAACTCCATATCAGGAGAATAGAAGTAAATCAAAAAGGAGGAGAAGGAGGGACTATTCATCCTTACCTCCCCCTTTAAAGACCAGATCGGCCAGGAAGACAAATGGGAAAAAGGGGACCTCAGAGGAGGTGGGGACTCGGATGGTAGGTGTCCAGGGTGGGCATCCATTGGGTTTTTTCCTTAGTAATGAGGAGGAAGTGTCTGAATAGGTACTATGGCTCAATGTTTCGGAGTAGGAGGCAGCTTCCATGATGGGGAGAACCTTAATGTAAACCTTAAATGAGGAAAAATATGCTTGGATTGACAAGAAAGACTCAATCCTTGTTTGGGGTTTCAACAAAGGGAAGATCAACATTGAGGATTATATACAATCATGGGACCAATTGGCCTCGGAATTTGAAAAGATCCTATTGTATTCCCCAAACATACATGTCTCTTATTTATCTTCGAAATTGTTTCGGTATATGGTCTCTGGTAAGCTTAGTTTTATCTTCAATGCTCCTAGATAATTGGGTGGTTTTCATACCTGGGTTGGGGTGTCTTCGGTCTGGAATGTTTGGTTCTCTGTGTTGTGCGGTTTGTGAGATATTTGGTGGTACTTCATAGGACATCTTCGCTGGGATAGAGCACTCTGCCATCATCTTTTCAGGCCATTTGGGATATGGATGATTTGGAGGGATGACAACATCAGGATGGACCATGCTTGCATGGGATCGCCGAGTTTCCTGCATGGGGATGGTTGTTTTTGTTGTTTCTTGAAAGAGGTAGATCCTGTTTCTTTCCGTTTTTTTGTTTGGGGTTGTTTGGGTGTTTTGTTGGACCCTATGGTTTCTCACTTTTCCCGCAAAAGTGTATTCCTTAATAAAAAAAATAATTTTCATCAGTGACCACCCTATTATAACAAAACTCTTTTTAAAACAGATACTAAAACATAAAATTCAAATTTTATCCATAAAATGTTGATTGAAATGTAATAAAAAATCAGAATATACATCATGTGGGGTCAGTTTTTTGGATATACTTGCATTGGATCCAAAAAATAAATATTTGGGGTATTCAGATAGAGTGAAATCAGTATCCAAAGCTTCCTAAAAAAAAGCAAACACATAATGAAAAAATAAAAAAAAATATGTGATTATATTGTAGAGTTATACCCCCGTATTGTAGTCATCAAAAATATTATTTCGTATGTTATTTTTTCTAAAATTAATATTTCTATTTTGTTTTTTTTCTTATCAATTTATTCCTTTTCCAAATAAATTTCTTGCGTAGAAACAATACATGGATTAATGAATCCAAATCTTGTTTTTTAAAATTTTTCCTTTATAGAGTAGTAATAAAAACACCTATAGAAAATATGAATATTTTTTACTATAAATAACATATTATATCATTTTTAGATATCCATGTAATGAAAATGTACCTTATGTATGTATTAACAAGTGAGATTCTAAGCTATTCAAATGTGAGAATCTCATTTATACTCTCGAGAACAACTACATTTTTAATAAAAGTTACATATATTTCTTCTTAAAATTGAATATAATACATATTTATGTCTATATATGTGGTTTTATGTGAAGTTTTAATGATAATAAATGTTGTTTTAGAACTGGTGGGGATAAGGTACTCACAAGATTTCTTTTTTTATTTCTTGGTCGATTTACTAGATTTTATTGACCCAAACTTACATTTCCCTATCAATTTATCTAGTTATAATAACATACCTTAATTCATAAATTTTTTCATCAACTCTCACTAGTTTTTCATATGAAGTTTTTTATTGACATACCACATGTATCTATATAAGATTATCTGGCCATGATTTGAAAGTTATAATAGTATCATTGGTTATTGTAAAATCTGGATCATCAAGTGGAATAAGAAAATCAGTGGTCGGCTCTAGAGATACCTCAATCCCCACTACCATGTGATATTTTGTAAGTTCATTATTTTTTAGCTTGTCTCTTAGGATATTATACACCGTACCCCTCGAAAAAAGCTGGTGTGTGGGTGTTGATAGATATAAATCATATACAACATTACCCTATAAAATTTTGATAATATAATGTTATCATGACATGTTGGATTCACATTTATAAGAAATATTAATGAAAAACATTTATTACCTTTCATAATGTTGGTGATTGAGGGGAATGACTAGCCTCAATGCTTGTGGGATCATTTGGTTCTTTATGTGTGGATCTTTGTTCCACCACCAATTCACATTGATACTTTCTCATATATTTGTCTATAAAACTAGTCTAGATAATAATATCTTTAAAACCATCTATTTGTGTCTAAAATCCTTTAAACATATTATATATATCTTCTTTTTGTTATTTATTCTTGAAATATGTTTGAGGAGACACTCCAAAACCTACTCCTCTAACACGACCATATTGTTCTGGTTACTTCAAATACACTAAAAGTAGTTTTTCTTCTAGTATGGTCACTGCCGATTATTTTGTCTAAACCATATAAAAATATATAAACATAAATAGAAATTTTTATTTAATACTATTATAAAGAATAACAAATTATTATTATATCATACTTACACATGTTTCCTATACTCCTTTTGGGTTTTTATCAATTAGTATACCCTCCTTATTTACATGAGCCTCCTTCCATATTACATGATGTGGGATGGAAGTGGCTTTAAATTATGATTCATAAATCTTCATATAAACAAAGGAACATATTTTTTATATAACATTAAAATGTTATTGTTGATTTAGAATACTTACTAGTTTCTTCTATAGTGATGTGTACCCCATCCTTGCTTTGCGATAGGGGTACATTGGTTTTGATGCATGATATTTTTTTCATCACTCTTTTTCTATTTCATACATTAAAATTTTTGAATCAAATTGGATAAAATAAATAATTCAAAATAATATATTATCAAATACAATGAAACTTAAATGATTTCTCATCATAATTACTAGTAAAACCATTCCATGTTTTCTTCTTTATAATGTGTTCATAACTAACTGGTTTGTGGGGATTTGTTTTCCCCTCACTATCTGTAAGATATAAATTGGTAAGAAGAGTATATAAGCCACCATGGGATCTTCCAATAGCCATTAAGACATATTTATTTTTGAAATATACTAAAATAAATGAACTCGGTAGGGAGTAATGAAAATTAAATCAATATTTCATTATATATATTTTAGGAAAATAGGAAAAGTATAAATAACATTACCTTTATATCTTTACAAATGGGTTCCTTTATTATATGTTGTATGAGCTCCATAAATCTATATCAATCGAAACATTAATCCTTGTTGTGACCCCATCACAACTAATGAACATTGACTTGTTTGGGTAAATAGTTTGGCCACATTGATTCCATCCAACCTCAAATTTTATACCCTTACTTCATGCCTTAATAATTTTATTTAACACTGTGATATTTAATCATTCTTGTTTTTTTCATCAACATGTTGTTGATCCCCTAATAATTCTAAAGTTCCAGCATCAATAATTTGTTTTTCTCTGGGATTGGTAACATCATCATGTTCATATAACATTGTCTTCATGAGTAGTGAAACATTTATTTTATAATATGTTAATTCAAAATATAATAGATAATATTATTATAAAAATCATATTATATTTAATTTTTTTAACTTTCTCACTGAAATATCTCAATTTTTTAAATATTGAAGGGATTTGGATCCCATATTGATAATCCAAATCCACTATTTATGTAACCCTCTAATTAAAATGTTATTGTCTTTATTGGTACAACCATGAAGAGATTGTGATCTCCCAATGAAAGGGCCATTCTTAGTTGAATTTTCATATGAGCATACAATTATTTAACTCTTCAGTAGAAAAATCAGCCAAATACTGTTTTATAGATTTTAGAAATAAAATACTTTCACTACTTATGATGTCATTATAAATGGCTCATAATTTTCCCATTACACACTGAATACACCTCCACTAATCCTATTTCAATATCCTTCACTACACCCATATTTTAAACCCATTTCTAATAGAAAATCAGCACTTGAAGTGTTAAATAATCCAACTTGTATATCTATTTGATAATGCCAAAATATGAAATATTCACATAAATTATATTTATATCCTTGGAACTAGATATGTACATCGATTTCTCCACAATAAAAACTCCACTATTTTTCATTGTACTACATTCGTCGTGTTATTTTTAATATAATGTATAACCATTTATTGAAACACCAATGTAAGATATGATATTTTCATTTGGTCCCCTAGATAGCCACATAATACATTCAACAATTGAATTCATATTTTCATATAAATCCTTGTAAATCTAATTTGGGAACCATCTTATAAAATTTTGATTATGTGTATTTGATATCCATCCTTCATCCCTCGATGGATTTTGATAGAGCTAATATGCCACTCCCTACGACAGGCGTGTGTCAGATTAAAATATATAATAATTTCATTATGGGATTCAATGTATGGATCAAAGTATTCACTATAATGTAAAATGTAAAGGTGGACATATTTCAGCTCTGTGATTATAATTGTACCAACATCTCTTTCGAAAATCACTTCACCCATAAGGAATCCACTGTGATGAGACTTTGGGATACCGATGCTATCAACATATTATAGGTAATCGGTAAAAAAAATAATAGCTTATTCAACATTATATCATTATGTAATAAAACCATCTGTCTAACTTTGATTCTTGGTATACCCTTTTAAAATCATCATATATCATTCAATGGGGTAAATCCATCTGCAATGGAAAAGACCACATATTTGAACATTTCTGACTAAGTGAACCATTAGGTGGACCATTATCTCAAACAATTATGGTTGGAATAACATCTATATTTCCCATAATGGGGATACAACCTCCGTATATATGATTGTAAAGTTCACTAGGTCTATAACTTTATTGTATATTGCTTTGAAAAAGAAGCATATTTTAGCTAATTTATGTCATAAATTTTTAGGTAGAATTCAACATAAAGTAATATGCATCAAATCATGCATCAAAACATGACAGTCGTGTGATTTTAGTCCTTTTAACAAAAAATTTGTCATTTAGATGACATTATTATTATATGATGATTTCCCCTTTGTAACTTTTAATCCATTAAAGAAAATTAAAATTTTCTATTTTTCATGTCTGGATAAAGTTTAATATACTAGAGGAAGAAATTTCATTCCTTTACCCTTTGTCAGTGCCAAGTCGTCCCATATCACCATGTCAATCATGTCAAACCTAGCCTTTATTCCATCTTTTTTTTCAGGAACATTTATTAGAATGAAAATAACACTATAAAATATATTTTTTTCAATATGAATGACAATAAGAAAATGTCTGACATACAAAAAAATCAAATATGATAACTCAAATAAAATTGATCTCTTTTTCCAACTTGATTTCATATGGTTTTTTAGAAATGGTTGACTGAAAACAGTGTCAATATATTTTACTATATTTAACAATTGATCACCTATTACTGGAGAGGGTGTTGTACCTTTTCTCGTATTCCCATAGAATGCTATAATTATGGATCAGTATTTATGTGATTGGGGTAGATAATTTCTTATTTTCTAAAAACATAATCTTTGAGGAATGTTTCAATCGAACTGAGTTTGTGCATTCTTCACAAATGGGGCACCCCAACATTCCTTTAATGTTATATCCTAAAAAAATTCCATAAATGGGAAAGTCATTTATCATCCTATACAACATGGAACTCAATGCGAATTATTCACTTCTATAACCATCATAAATTGTAACACCTATATCCCACATCAATTTTAGATCTTCCATAAATGGATCCAAATAGACATTAATATCATTTCTGGGTTTCTTCAGTCTATATATAAGAAGAGACAACATAATGTGTTTGAACTTCATGCATAAAAATAGACAAAGTTATAATTTACCAACATGATAGGCCATGTACATTGAGTACTACTCTATACACCAAATATATTTATTCCATAAGTAGATAATGAAAGACAAAAGTTTCTCAACTCATTTCCAAATTCATGATACTCATAATAATTCTTTCCACTGAAGATAATATACTGGATGACGTAGGTTCCCATATTTAATTATTGTATCTGAATGCCATGTAAATTGTTTCAGGGTTTCCTGAGATCCACATAGTCTTTTAAACCATGTAATTATAGGAAAGTACCATATAGATTTTGAAGAACATTATTCATTTTTCTTGTATTGATATGTTCCACACTTAGGGAATTTTATGAGTGATTCATGGTCCCTGAAAAATAACATGTATTTTTTAGAGATCATTCCCATTGAATGTAGCATTCATTTAGCATCATATGTTCAACATGGAAGTTCATCTTCTTTTGGTATCATATCATTCTAGAGACTATGTAGTGATTTAAATATAGTTTCACTACATCCACTACTAGATTTAAAATTATATAATTTCAATACATCTAAAAATGTTGTGTATTTGTTAAAATTGGTATACAATGGTCTCTTAGAATAGCTACACAACTTTTTAAAATACATTGTGAAATCAGGAAGGCCATCTTCAATTTCCATTATCATTTCTTCCATTATATCTATATCATAATTTATACTGGTATTCATATCAAATTATTCATAAATTATAGTATCATCCCAATCAGTGTGCATGTTTATTTTTTATATGTTTTTTTCCAACATTTATATCTTTGATATATTCCATGACCAATAAAATATTCTTCTAACTCTTACAAAATAATTTTTATTAATTAAAAACAATGTAAACAAGGAAAAAGGATTTGAGAAGGGATGTATGCATGTTCCATTACAAACTTGGGGAAATATTTAAATCCATATACATACTAATTTGTCATACAATTAGAATGCATCCATTTTTTGATTCATATCAATCCTATTAGGTTCATAAAATTTTCATTTTGTACAAAAAATAAATAAATACAAATAAGATATTCAAACTAGAGGGGAAAGTTATAAATAATTCTAATAAGGGGAACCAAACATTTGATTGTTTTAAATAACTTCAGTATTATTTGAAGGAAATGGGGAATGGAATTTAAGAAAATAATTACTCCACTATGGTTGGTGTTATCCTCTTATTTCATCCAAAATGATTACCGATACCTAGTATGGGATGTCTAATTCTCATAGTAGTTCAAGCAGCATAGGTGCATGTCTAAAAGAGATGGGGGATGACTATCAAGGAAAAAAATGAAATAATTATTTTTCATAAGATAAAGCTGATGTGGGTGAAATTTTTCTATTTAAATTTAAATGTTCCAAGGCTAGGAGTTGGTGAATCATTGATCAACATTTCTTAGTTTATTTCCTAAAGATGAAAATTTTATCAAGCACACAATGGTTTGAGAGATGATATGATCATACAATACATGTTCACAGTGACCTTAATATTTTATACCCCTTTACCCATTACCAATTAGTTGAGATACATTACCACCTTAGTTGAAGTATACTTGAACCACTATCCATTGAAAAAACATTATTTCACTAAGACTACAATATGATCTCCTAGGGGAAACATATGCATGATTTCTTAGTCCCACTTACTTTATATACTATAGATAGGCTACTAGTTGGTATAAAAGGAATAAAATATAGAATTAATCTTCCCTAGAATGAATTAATGAAAACATGGATGAATTACAAAAAAAAATTAGGTTTATGGAAATATATTAATGAATAAGAAATTAGTGATCTCATTACTATGATCATTTAAAAAATTACATATTGAAACCAACCACTTTATAAAACACTTTGAAAGAGAAAAAAAACTTTTTAAATTATCACATATTAATTTAAATTTCTAAATCTCATATCAAAAACACTTTCAAAATTCAAAAGGTTTATTTTTAAATTTTTCAAATCCTACAGGAAATCAATTTTATTAAATTCCACACAAATATCAACCATTTTTTTCAAAACACATAATGGTACATAGACCCCCTTTTCTATAAAAACTATTAACATTAAGTGAAATTTTTTAAAGTCATATTAAAAACCATTAACTGTAAATTAAAAGTTTTAAACTATTTCCATGGAAATACACTTTTTAATGTTTAATACTTTAAAATTTCACTTTGATATCACATCATGAGTTTCTAAACACCGAATCCATTTTAGTTAATTTTAAAGGGATAAATTTTTTTCATTTCAAACCCCACATTAACATTTAAAACTAATATTTCTTTTTAAAAACTAAAATTTAAAAAATGAATTACCAAAAAAAATTCAATGTAGGCCACCCGACAATCTAAATCAAACCATGATTATTAAATATTTTATAAACAATTTATAATGTCGGTACGAATAATTTTTATTATGATTTTAGAAAATTAATAATTTAAATCCTATCATGAATATCCTATACTAACCACTTAAATACCATGGTTCCCATAAGATTCTTTCAAAATTGAATCAAGGGACTATTCATTTAACAAAAACCAATTTCAAAAAATATCACCCCTAAGGCCACAAATACAAGATTTTACATGCCTTAAAATTTATTCAAGAATCAATATAAAGAAGTTTTTAAAAATATTCATGACATTGAAAAGTATTTTCCAAATTATCATGAGGTGCTAGATGGATTTTTTGTGTGATATCAGGATTAGGTTTGATTTGAATTGATATGAGTGTGATTCGAATTGAATGTTCTCTAGTACCTGGAATGAGAGAGCAACAGTGGATTTGGTTTTCATTTGGAAAGTAACAAACAATGAAGTCACACCATCTTTTGAGTTTTTACATTATTTTGTGTGTTTCGAAGATCATGGGATGATTTGGGTAGGTTAGTAACTGTGATAGAGTGATGCGATAGCATGACAATAAGTGTAACTGAGCATGTTTAGTGAAAAATTTTCCAGAGGAAGACCGAATAATGTTTTTCCATGAGATTGGGTGTTGTGATATGGAAACCACCTCACACATGTTTTTCACAATATATATTTATTCTTGTTTTATTGTGTAAAGTCTATTAAATAATTTTACATGTTTTAACATTATTTATTCTATGAAATTAAAGTTTGGACTTGTGTTTAATAATTATTTACATTATTTCATTTATATAAGTTCATGCTTAAGAAATTTTATAAGCAAAAAATCGTTTTAATATCCATAATTTCACACCCTAACCCATGAAATTATTTTATTTTATTATTTTATTGGTATTGAATACTTTTTTTGAGGTTCGGGTTGAGTCCTAAACAAAAATTTTGAGTTTATGTTAAAAAATGTGCATTTTGGGTTTGACATCGTTGGACGCACTGGTGAAGTGTGATTTGGAAACTGTGGGGCTTCACCCAGACAACGATGCAACCTCTCTATGAAAATTTTAAAATAAGGAATAAAATTATAATATTTAATAATAATTACAATATTCTCATTATAATTATTATGTGTAATTATTATTATAATTATTGTGAGTAAATTTTGTGATTTAAAGCGAATGTTAATTATTGTGTCATTTATAATTTTTTTTATTATTATTAAGGTTATTATGATTATTTATAATATTATTATTATTGTTATAAAAAATATTACTACTATGAATATTAAATACTATTGTCATTAATAATTTTATAATATTTATTTTAGGTGAAAACTAAAATTATTAATTTTATTATTATGCATTATTGTTATTACTATTATTTAAAAAAATTATTATTAATCTTTATTACTATTGTTAAAATGGTTGTTAAAATTATTTTTATTATAAATGTTATTAATGTTAATATTATTAAATATGAGTCAAGTGTTATAAATGATTGAATTTTTATGTTATTATTGTTATTATATTTATTAATGTTATTATTTTAGATTATTATTATTGTTATTATAAATATTAAAATTAAAATTAATGTTAATTAAAACTGTTATTAGAAATTATTTTATTTTTATATTATTATTATTATTATAATTATTATAATTATTATGTTTCTAAAATTTTAGTTAGTTTTTTTGGATTGGTTTTATTTTGTTAGGGTTTCCTACACAACCCTTTCTCCCCCTCTCCAATCTCCTCTATCCTGGCCCTCTTAGTGTGTGCAGTACGAGCAGACCCCCAACGCCTCCCTCTCTTCATTCGGTATGAGTAGGCCCCCACTGCCACCTCCCCCTCCTAATTGGTCATCCCCGTCGTGACTTCCACCTCCGGCCGCCCCATCCGGTGCTACCCCGTCCTCCTGCTCCTCCCAGTGCAGTGGTCTGGTGCACCCCTCCTGCCCAGCGGTGCGACCTTCCCCGTCCGACTTTCCATCCAATGCACACCACTCTGGAGACCCTGCCTCCAGTCTCTGCCTCCCCTGCTCAGCGGAACATCCCCGATGCCACTCCCCCCTTCCTCTCGTTTCTGGTGACCTAACCAGTCGTGACCCTCCCTCCTTCGATCGAAGCAAACCCCTGCTCGGCGTGCACAACTCCGGTGGCCCACCTTCGATCACAACTTCCCTCTACCGATGCATTTTTATCCATATTGGTATACCATTCTACTTGATCAATTTTATTCTGGTTTTTATATTTGTTTTGTTAGGTTTTTTTATTACTGGTTTATATTGGTATGTTTATGATTTTGGAACCCACGCGGGGAATTTCCAAGTGGGAATTCTCATCGTACCATGAATTCGAGGTAGTATTACCATTGACTTGTCCTTTCTAATTTAAGAGTCATCAATTTTATCCCTTTCACACCTCTTATTATTAATATGTTATGATGTGCAAGTCTTGGTTTAGTCGTTTGGTGTGAAAATGTTTTTTAAATCCTTTCTTGGTGATAATTTCATTTGTTTCATTAAATAGCGCACAACAAATGCATGTCCACAATGCCCAGTTAGCCGTTTTAATTGTTTGGTAATATTTAAATCATGGTTTTTCATTGTTAATATTTTTTTGGCATGTGAAATGATGGACTTGGGGTTTCTTCAAAGGGTTTCAAATGTTTTTTTTAGCTAAAAGAGGTGTGAGGTTGGCCTTTAAAAAAAATCATATGATGTTAAATTGTAGACCAGTTGGCTTTTCATAAAAGATGGTTTTAGTTCAGAAGTGGAACATAAATGTATTATAAAGGGTTTTTAAAAATTATTTTATGTGTAAACGGTGTGTTGTCACCTCTTTTAAAAGTTTTATTGTGTTATTATTGAAGGTTGGTTTTATGGTATGTTTAAGGGCACATTTGGCTACATTGGAAAATTATGAAAAGTGTTTGTTATAAAACCCCTATTGGATGTTCCTCATGCCTTTTTGACATGGAATGGTTGTGATTTCATCGATATGTAATACTTTGGTTCCATTATATGGGTTCCTCAGTTGGGAACACTTGGTAATCTATTGACTTTAAGGAATGAGAGTAGTTCTTAGGGAGACTCGAGGTGAGACATGATGTGTTTATTATTATAAATATAGGTTCTGATTTGACACTTAATGGAATCTGGTGGCCCACCCCCTTAAATACCTAAGACATTAGAATCTGGCATATTGAGAGAATTATCTGAGTTGAGAACTGCACTGGTAGGTTATGGTACTGACTAGTGGCCCATAGTAGGCAGATATACTGGGTTCATTACTATGGGATTTTCCCTATGCCTTTCCTAAGAAAGGGTAGCTTAGCATATAGACCATTAGATTTCATCGTATGTGGCATGCTACTGTAGATGGTGTTGCAGGTATTAGTGTCATCTGGATTATTCTTGATCTCCTGAGTTCGCCTATGTCTAGTGGCTTTTAGCTATTTAAACTATTGTAGGAATACCTGTATACATATTTACATTTCCCTTGCTATATGATTTCCTTGGTAGTCTTGTGTGGTGTTTTCCATGGAAAGTGATGTTTTGGTTTCCTAACTCATATTAAAATGTTTTAAAAAATAAAATGTGTTTAAAACTCTTTAGAGCCAGTTTTAAATGAAAACATCGCTTTCCCCTTGAAATAGCATGGTAGCACTTAAGGATTCAATCTGGTTTTGAAAATGATTAAGGGAAATGGACTGTACTTTGATTTTTAGTAAAAACTATAGAAATTAATACTTTAATATATTTTATTTCAAACTAAGAATTGATGTTTCTTTTATTTTGAAGTAAGTGCAATGGGAAATAGTATATCGGGCTAGCCTATTGAATTTTAATACTAACACCAATAGTTATTTTCTATTTTTAGTCCTTGTGGAGGTTCCATATTCAGTGCATTCACCTTGGGAGATGTTTGATACTTGAGTTGGAGAGTGACCTATGGGGTCGTATAGAGATAGTGGTTGACCCATTCGGTTAGTTCTATTTTCTTCAGTTCATTTTTAGTCATTTTTTTGTTTACTTATTTTGAGCTGCTCTTTAATAATTACACTACTTTTATTTATTTATATTGGGAAAATCATTCCCTTGTTATACCCTATTGATTCCTTGATGTTTTTTGCCATCCCGGGAGGATTGGGAAATCCTCTCGGGTCTTACCGTAGATTGGCTTGGGTGACCAGTTCAGGGTTGACCCGAGTTTTTTTGTAACAAAATGGTATCAAATTAGGTTGGATCTTAGAAGACCTTTATTTTCAGAGTGCACCTTGTTATTAGGGATATCAAGGTAGATGGAGCAGAATTATTGGAACTTAAGGGGTAAGTCTGGTAAGAGCATTGCAAACTCTTTCTTGTTTCGATCCTCAGGTTTCCATGGGAAGTATGGTTTAATTAATTTCTTTGGTCTTTAAGGAATGTTTTGCAACTGGGATATGACAAAAGGAGTTGGGCTAATAGTTCTCATGAGCTAGCACAACCTGGAAATACATGTGCAGCTAGGGGCATCGTCTTAGAAGGCTCTCTATGTTAGTGATGCGTTTAGAATATGGATGCCAACCATATGACCAAGTCACCCATCCGAACTAGTTCCCTTTTTGAGTTGTTTTGGGTCGCCTTTGACTTCTAAAAGGTGTTTGAATCAGACAAATTTGTTTTGGAAAATGATTGTTTAAAATGGAATGTTTCATTTAGGAATTGTTTTAAATGAAATGTAATAGATTTTAAACCAATCGAATTTTTACATGGTGGTTAGTGTGTCTTTGGATGGTATATGTTTTTTGAAATGGGATGAATTTTTCTTTTTGGAAAATTACGTTTTTTTAGCCTTTGGTGTTTTCATGGGTGCTCACATGCATGGTTTGATATGGAAATGGAGATGGATGCCCAGTATTGCATGGTGAATGGGTGCCTAGGGTGTAATGGAAATATGCATGTGATTGAGGCTCGATGAAACACTATCGGTGAGGGTTAAAATCCACTGATTTTATTCATTAAATCAAAATGTTTTCAAAAAATATATTTTTGTTATCAATAAGGGTTTTATTTATTATGTTTAATGTTTTTCACTTAAGCGGTGTTCGATTTTGAGGGTTTTTATTATTGAGTTGGACTTGAGTGGGTATTTGACTTTTTCCATGTTCAAAAGTTGTCCCCATGAAGCTTTCATGGGCCATCATAGTGTGGTTGATTAACCTATGGATTTTATGCTCGAGTTCTGGAAGCTAGATCCACTTCTATTTTTTGGTCGAGCAGACCCTTCAGTAGAAGAGGAGTTGATGTGAATGAACAAAAAGGAATTTCACCTCATTGATTTGAATGAGTCGTTAAAGGTCATGTTTGAAACCTTCATGCATGAAGGTTCACCATGGATGTGGTGGAAGTCAGTGTCTTGGAACAAGCCCGATTAAGAGATTACTTGGGAGTTTTTCATAGCTTTGTTCATTCGTGAGTATTTCTCTGAGAAAGAAAGGGTGAGAAAGGGGATGTAGGTTTGTTTTCTATAGTAGGGTGATAGATCAGTGTTGGAGTATTTCTAATTATTTTTGGATCTAGTCCCATATGATTTAGGGTATGCCACAGATGACTCTATGAAGGCTTGGCATTTTGAGGAGGGCCTCTGTCCCGATCTGTATTCGAAGGAGTCATAGTCCAATGAAACTTAGTTCGCCAATGTGGTGACAAAATATTTTCATGTCAAATCTATGATGGTGGGATTTCTCAAAGTAGTCCTCCCTCCTTCAATTCCTAGGATTAGTGGTGAGGATTCTGGAAAGGAGATTAGGAAATTATTAAAAGTTTATGGAGCAAGTCATGGAATCAAAAGGCCTCATGATCTTCCATCAACCACTTCAAAGTAAGAAATCATTGTGTCCTCTCATTGTGGAATGTTGGGTAACAAATATTCATCATGTATAAATGCTCCAAAGACCTGCTAGGCTTATGGATTCTTAGGTCACTTGTGGCGATTCTATCAAGGCATCACTAGAAAGCGTCATGGAGTAAATTCTAAGAAGTGATGTGTTGTTGGGTTTTTGTTTAACGTTTCTTGTGTGCATTTCCTTCCAAGTGTAAGGGATCTTTTATTGTTTCAATTGTAATGATGGTGTTTTGGGTTTTTAAATTTATGGGAATGTCATCGGTTTTTGATGAACTCATATTTTCAATGCCTATTTTGTTTTCATTTAAAAAATTCTATCTTTTCTTTGTCTAATAAAAAAATGTATGTTTCTTATTGGGATTATCAAAAAATGACTACGAGGCAGGAGATGCTTCATCCATCAGAGCTCTAGCCAGAAGGCCTCGAAGTGAAGCTGGAATGTTGTCAGGAACCCCTGGGGTTTAAGATGTTTGGTTAAGGTCGTGCCTCTATCATTGCAGTGATAAGGTTCTAGAATTTCTATTGTGGTTTCTCCATCTTTGTAAATTTCCTCTTGACACAAAGAGCGTGATGGACTTATCCCTTACATAATGTCAGTAATTTTTCTTTTTTAGATGTGAGTTTTTGATCAGTTTCCTTATGTAGACCACCCATGTGAATTAGTTATAGATTTAGTTTATGTCTATCCCAAAGTTATGTGTCATGAGCAATGTTTAGTTGTAGTTTCATTGATCCAATCATTTTGCCCCTCCCTCCCCACCCATGTGGTGACGGTTTTTGGTCTATATAGAGGTTTCGGTTCAAATCCTGTCCCTTTCATATGGGAGTGAGTGGTTTAAATGATCATGTTGTGTTCCTTGAGCTTAGGAAGGTTCTGAATTGGGGTTCAAGTTGAATTTCCATTTAGTCATTTTTAATTTGGTTCTTAATGGTAGGGAGACCCACCATGAGTCTCGTTGGGTTTTCTCTTAATACGTTATCAGATGCTAGTTGAAGTCTAATGGTGGGGATTCCATTCAAGCCTCCCCTATATTGGTAACATATTTTGGGAAATGAGGTTAAGTTCTATCAGTGGTTGATTAAATTTCCTCAGATTAAGAGGTTGGACCGTGTTGATGCATATTCCTTAAGTGTTGATCAATTGGTTGGAAAGTGTTCTGGCTTTGCGAGGGTGGAAAGCATTATGGTACAAAGTATTATCACACCCTGACCAATGAAATTATTTTATTTTATTATTTTCTTGGTATTGAATATTTTTTTTGAGGATTGGGTCGGGTCTCAGATGAAATTTTTGAGTTTATCTTAAAAAAATGTGTGTTCTGGGTTTGAAATCATTGGGCGCAAGGGAAAAGAATGATTTGGAAATCGTACAGCTTTTCCCAGACAAATGCATAACCTATTTGTCTTCGAAAGATTTAAAATTAGTAATAAAATTATCATATTTAATAATAATTACAATATTCTCATTATAATTATTATGCGTATTTATTAGTATAATTATTATGATTAAATATTTTGATTTAAAGAAAATGTTAATTATTATGTCATTTATAATAATAATTATTATTATTAAAGTTAATATGATTATTTAGAATCTTATTATTATTTTTTAAATAATAAAACTATTATTAATATTAACTAATATTGTTATTAAGAATTTTATTATTTTTATTTTAGGTGGAAACTAAAATTGTTAATTTTATTATTATGCATTATTGTTATTACTATTATTAAATCTGTTTTGTTATTAATCTTTATTATTGTTTTTAAAATGGTTACTAAAATTATTTTTATTAGAAATTTTGTTAATGTTAATATTATTAAAAATGAAACACATGTTATAAATAATATTATTTTTATGTTATTATTGTTATTATAACTATTAATGTTATTATTGTAGATTATTATTATCATTATTATAAATATTAAAATTAAAATTAATGTTAATTAAAACTATTATTAGAAATTATTTTATTGTTATATTATTATTATTATTATGTTACTAGAATTTTAGTTAGTAAATTTTAGATTGGTTTTATTTTTTTAGGTTTTCTTGTGCAACACTTTCTCCCCCTCTCCAATCTCCTCTCTCCCAATCCTCTCTGTGTGTGCAGTGTGAGCAAGCCCCCAGTGACTCCCTTTATTCGTTTGGCGTGAGCAGGCCCCCACCACCACCTCCCTCTCTAAGACGCCCGCCCTCATCGTGGCCACCACCTCTGGTTTCCCCAGCCGGCACCACCCCGACCTCCTTCTCCTACCAGTGTGACAGTCAGGTTTTCCCCCTCTTGCCCAGTTGTGCGGGCTTCCCCAACCAGCTTTCCATCTGGCACACACCGCTCCAAGGACCCCACCTATGGTTGTGGCCTCCCCTATGCAGCAGCACACCCCAGACACCCCCCTCATTGTGGGTGACCTACCCAGTCATGACCCTCCCTCTTTCAGTCAAAGCGACCCCCCTACTCGATGAGCGAAACTTCGACGACCCTCCTTCATATGCGGTTTACCTCTGTCATCACATTTTTCTCCCCATCAATATACCATTCTACTTGATTGATTTTATTATTATTTTTATATTTATTTGATTAGTGTTTTTTATTAAGGGTTTATATTGGTCGGTTTAAGATTTCATAACCTGTACGGGGCATTTTCGAGTGGGTGATATCATCGTTCCATGAATTCAAGGTAGGATTCTCATGAACTTGACCATTTTAATTTCATAATCATCAATTTTATGCTTTTTACACCTCTTATAATTAATATGCGATGATTTTTAAGTTTTGGTTTAGTCGTTTGGTGTGAAAATGTTGTGTAAAGCCTTATTTTGTGATAATTTACTTTGTTTTGTTAAATAGTGCACAATAAATGCATGTCCACAATGACCGGTTGGCCCTTGTAATTGTTTCATAATATTTAAATTGTGGTTTTTCTTTGGTAATAATTTTGTAGCATGTGAAATGATGGACTAGGGGTTTCTTAAAATGGTTTCAAATGATTTTTTAGCTAAAAGAGGTGTGAGGTTAGCCATTAAAAATATTGATTGTCATATGATGTTGAATTGTATCCTGGTTGGATTTTCATAAAATATGGTTTTTGTTCGAATGTGGATGAAAATTTATTATAAAGGGGTTTTATAAATGATTTTATGTGAAAATGTTGTTTGTCACCTTTTTTGAAAGTTGGATTGTGTTATTAATGGAGGTTGGTTTTATTCTGCGTTTAAGGGCTCGTTTGGCCACTTTGAAAAATTATGAAAATTGTTTTTCATAAAACCCTCGTTTGATGTTCCTCGTGCCTTGTTGACATGAAATGGTTGGGATTTCCTCAGTATGGAATACCCATTTTCCATTATATGGGTTCCTCGATTGGGAACTCTGGGTAATCTATTGACTTTAAGGCAAGAGAGTAGTTCTTGGGGAGACTCAGGGTGAGACCTTCTGTGTTTATTATTATAAATATAGGTTTTGATTTGATACTCAGTGGAATATGGTGGCTCACCCCCTTTTATACCTAAGAAATTGGAACATGACATATTGAGAGAATTGTCTAGGATGAGTACTGCACTGGTAGGTTATGGTACTAACTAGTGTCCCATAGTAGGCGGATTTAATGGGTTCATTGCTATGATATTTTCCCTCAACCTATCCCGGGAAAGGGTGGATGAGTGTATAGAGCATTATATTTCATCATATGTTTCATGCTACTATATATGGGGTCACAGGTATTAGTTTCGTCGGGATTATTCTTGATCTCTCGGGTTCACCTATGTCTAGTGGCATTTAGCTGTTTCAACTATTTTTGGAATACTTGTATACCTATTTACATTTCCCTTTCTATATGACTTCCTTGGTACTCTTGTGTGGGTATTTTCATGGAAATTTATGTTTTGGTTTCCTAACTCCTATGAAAATATTTTACAAAAGAAAATGTGTTTCAAAATCATTAGAGCCAGTTATAAATGAAATCATCACTTTCCCCTTGAAATATCATGGTAACACTTAAGGATAGAATCTGGTTTTGAAAATGATTAAAGGCAATGGTTTGTACTTTGATTTTTAGTAAAAACTATTTAAATTTATTCTTTAATATATTGTAGTTCAAACTTAATATTAATGTTTCTTTTATTTTAAAAGAAGTGCATTGGGAAATAGTATACCGGGCTAGTCTAATGAGTTTTAATACTCATGCCTATAGTTATTTTCTATTTTTATTCCTTATGAAGGTTCCATCTTGGGTGCATTCTCCTTGGGAGATGTTTGATCAATGAGTTGGAGAGTGAACTGCGGGGTCATATGGATATAGTTCTTGTCTAGTTCGGTTATTTTTATTTTCTTAAATTCTTGTTTAGTCATTTTGTTTGCTTTATTTATTTTGAGATGATATTTATTAATTCGAATGAATTTATTTATTTATATTGGGAAAAATTGTTCCCTTGTTGTACCCTATTGATTCCATAGCGCCTGTCACCAGCCTAGGAGGATCGAGAATGCCTCTCATGTCATGTTGTCGATCAGCTTGGGAGACTGGTTTAGGGTCAACCCGAGTTGGTTCACGACACATAAATAAATGCAACTATCATATGTTTGGGTTTTGTTACCGCGCATTATTTTGATAAAGTAACTTGAATATGCACATTTCTTATAAGATTTTTCAAGAAATAAAATTATTATTTAGTACATGTTTAGGTTCTAATATCTTGAGTACTTTTAGTAAACCTAAATTTATTTTTAAATCATGAGTTTAAATGGAATAAATATAATTAGTTAAGTATTCCCTTTTATACCATGTCTTGTATTACAAAGAAATTAATTTCCTTTTAGTATAACCTAAATGAATTATGAGTCAATAAACAACACTTAAACATGATTTAGTGATTTCATCAGTGATGAGACAATGGATGGGTTAATTAAGTGGGAAGGAATGATTTTTTATGATAACTTACTAAGTATCTTATATAGACTAAAGAAGGTCCACTGAAGTAGAATAAATGATCTAATCGCCATTGCCGAGGAGGGAGAGCTTCCAAAACTGAACCCTAAATTCCATCCATATAATTATATATATTTATATAATTTGATATATATTTAATAAACATATATAAAAATAAATATAAAAATAAATATAGTAAATAAATTAATTATTTAAATATGTTTGTGATTTTCTGGTTTGAGGCTACTTCGACTCAAATAAACACGCGGCGTGTGGTTAGAGGGAACTAATTCTTGTGAAACAAGGCACCCGAGATGATAACCTAATCAAGGTCAGTTCACACAACCACTATTTCTCTCATTTCAATGGTTTGAATGTTGGAATTCGATGGAAAGGTTCAGTTTCACATGTTAAAGATGATTTAGCCACGATATTGAAGAGTATAGAAATTGAGGCTCATTGTATCATTGCCCGTCTCATCCTAACCAGAGGTTACATTCCATGGAAGATGGATTACCTTACCCAACGATTGTCGATGATATGGGGTTTCACCTCCTAGAAGTGCATCTCCTTAGGGAAGGTTTTTCTTCATCTGCTCTTCCCCTTTGAAGAACTTATGTTGTGTGTATCAGGATTTGGCACAATTTCATTCAATCCTGGTGCGCTTCACATTCAGGAAGGGGACAGAAAATTAAATCCTTTGGAAATCTGTAACACCTTAGTGAAAACATGTGTTAAATGTTATGGTTTAAACTGGATTCCTTGGCATCTTAGGATCTTTTATGGAATTACTTTGTCAATAGGTGTCTCGATAAAAATGGATAAAAAATTGAAATTTCTTGATATGGACGTTGTTATATATTCTTAGTGGATATTTAATTAATTTCCATCTTGATTGATAAAGTGTATATGTCTACTGATGAAGATGAAATTGAGATGAAAATTGAGTTTGAAAACCTCCCCTTGTTTTTCCCAGATTATAGAGTCACAGGACATGATTCATCAAACTGTATAAGGAATATATTTTTTAAATTTTATTCATCACATAGAAATGATAGTATTCTGTGCTTTGAAAGGGACAAGAACCTAAAATTGAACTCCCTTGGATTTTAGAAAACATTGAATACTCAGGCTCAGAAGAAGCCTCCTGAGCCTGGTCAAAGCACAATCTTAAGACATATTCAACGGATGATGTGCCCCCTGGACCTGGTTTTCAAGAGAACTCTAATGTGCAGGGAAGCCACTCATGGGTAGACATTATAGTGAGGGGTCCTACAGTTCTTCCCCCACTACAAAGTCCATTGAAACCTTCGATGTTGGGTGATATTGAGGGAACTAATTCCAGAATAGAAAATGAAGGTGCTTCTTCTTCTTTCCCATTGGGTTCTTCGGAAATTTCAGAGGTTGGTAATGTTGTTTCCCCCTCCCTTGTTGTTAGCACTTCTAGTGGATTTTGTGGACACCAACCTAGTATTATTCCACCTGTAGTACAATCAAGAAAGAAACCCCAAGTTCCCTCCAAGGAAGTGGAAAATGCAACTCCCAAACACCCTTGGCACCTGATCCTATCAATGATTCCAATATTTAGGTTGTTCTTGCTGTTTTCCATGAAAGACAGCCTGAGGAAGGTTCCATAGAGTCTAAGGGAGATGACCCAACCTCCACTATAATGAGGACTAGTGATCTGCCTATGGCAGAATACATCACCCCATTGGAGATATCTGTTATAGAGGGTGATGATCTGGATGACTCATGGCAGCATGCTAACTCTTGGAAGCATGGACGACATGCTAGGAATTGTGGGAGGGGACCTGGAAGGTCATAACCAACACTACAGAAAGCTGAGGTGCCATCTGAGGTCTCAGGCTCAGATGATACAGACAATGAAACTCTTATTCAATAGGCATGGGATGTATAAGCTCTTCACTGCAGGGGTCAAGGATGCAGTCATGGTCAAGGAATGGATTGGGGAGCCTTGTAGGAAAAGGATCGTAGGATCACTGACGAGATTAAAAAAAAGCTTGGTTCCTCGTGATGGGGGATTTGATGAATTGTCCTAAATACCCCCTACTATATGTGCTTCTTATTGTCTCTCTTTTTTGATTCAATAAAAAGGGCCTCACCCCTACCATTTTTAAAAAATATATATAATTATATATATATTTAATAAATATATGTAAATATAAATATAAATATGCTAAATATATTCATTATTTAAATATATTTATTATAATTTTATAATTATTCAAATGTATAATTAGTAATTTATAATTATAAAAATAATTTTAAAAATATAATATTTAAATATTTATATAAGAGTTGGGGCTGAAGACCCATTTTATTATTAAACAATGGAAGCTCTTTCTTTCTGGGTAGAGGGTAACTCATTATATTGCCTGAAGGCCCATGACCCTTAGGCCCGATTTGAGTGGCCCGAAGGACTTGGGGCATGAAGCCCTAATACAAGGCTTGAAAGCCCATTTTGTTAGCCCAAAGGACCCTTCGGTTAATCACACTTCTATAGTACTCGGGTTACTACAATACCCGCCACTGCTATAGTGTTCCCTCTGCTACAGTTCCATCATTGTAACAATACTGCTACAGTAACACGAGAATTTGTCCCTGCCCAGATTTGATCTTGGGTCTTTTGGATGCCTTGTAGGAGCCTCTACCACTCTGGTGTAGGCTCATTGACAATATTTATATAATTATATAATTATATATATATAACAAATAAATATAAATATAAATATAAAAAATATATAGTAAATATATTCATTATTTAAATAAAATTATTATAATTTTATAATTATTTAAATATATATATATATATATTCAAAAAAATTATTTATTTATATTTATAAATTTATAAATTTATAAATATAGTAAATATAAATTTATAAATATATTTATTTTTAAATATTTATTTACAAATATATTTTTATAATTATAAATAATTAATTATATAGTTGAGTAATTATAAAATTATAATAAATATATTTAAATAATGAATATATTTACTATATTTAAATTTAAATTTAAATTTATTTATTGAATATATATTATTATATAAATATATATAATGATATAAATTTATTTATAATAAATATATTTAAATAATGAATATATTTAACATATTTATATTTATATTTATAAATATTTATCTAATTATATAAATATATATAATGATATAAATATATTTACAATTATAAATAAATAAATAAATAATTTTTTTTAAATATAAATATAAATATAATTAATTAATTCTATATTTAAATAATTTTAAAATTATAAAAAATATATTTAAATAATGAATATAATTAATATATATATAATGATATAAATACATTTACAATCATATAAAAATATTTATAAATATTGTTACAAGTGTTTTTATTTATAACTATAATTAGAAATCCTTTATCAGTGCTTCTTTAGGACTGATAAAGATATACCTTTTATGAGTTCTTAAAAAGAATTGATAAAGATAGCTTTTATCAATGCTTATTAATTTCGCACTGGTAATAGGTATCTTTATCAACTCTTGTTTTGAAGTACCGATAAAACTCTCCCTAGTATATTTAAAAGAACTATAACCGCACTAATTTCAGTCATGATTCCCAAGCATTCGCGGAAGTCCCCTCTTGTCGCTGATCCTACTCTAATATTTCTCAGATGAATCAGGCCTCAAATCTAATGTATGTTATTTTTTTCTCCTCCTATCTTTTTGAATTCTTCTTTGGGTTCCACGGTTTTTATTATTTCACTATTTTCTTGGATCATCTCTTCTCTTCTCCCTCATAGATAGTCAAACCTCCTTAGATCCCTAAGAGGGTTTCCACATCCTTCTACTTCTATTTAGGTGTTCCCTCCCTCAATTTTCATGTGTTTTCTTATGTAAATGTCCACTTTATTTCTTCATATTTAGGTTTCTCATCCCTTTATTCTAATTTATTGATGTACTTTTTTTCACTTCCAATCCTTCATTTTACAAATCATGGAATATCATAGTCTTTTTAAATTCATTTTTACCTAATTATGCATGTGTTTAATGTTTAAAATGTATTGGGAAAACATTTTTGGTTGAAATCCATGCATGGTATAAAGGGTTTTCCATGGTTTTTGATTGAATTATTTTGAAATAAATGTTTTATCATTCTAAGTGTTTGATTATATGCTTATGAGGAATTTTAAGTCAGATTTTATGAAAAATGAAAGGCTTATATTTTGGGTTTTAGAGGAAGAAACACATTTTTAAATAAATGTTTGAAATATAAAAGGGTGTGTTTCTAAATATTTACGAATTATTGAAATTGTTGAATGTAAACTAAAAGGAATATAACTTTGAACACCATTTTATATTTTGTTTTATAGACCATTTTTCACTTAAAATTGGGTTTATAGTTCGTGATACCCTCACTGATCACCCCTTTTAATTGATTTTCCTATTATGGAATGTTTATCAATTTATAATGTATGTATGATGTGAAGGGGTTTGTTCTATTCAAGGTTATTGGATATGAGGTTTAGGATATTTATTTTGTTACCATAAGTTTGTATTTCCATTTCTTTCTCACCTCCTCACTCGGTTTCTTGGTCATGGGAATTCTAGGTAACTAAATGGTATCTTGGATGAGTGAAAACTCTAGTTTATTTAAGGTATTTATATAAAACCAAATCCATACATAATTCTTTAATAAAACATACATATTTAGTACTTAAAAAGGTTTTAGTTTAGTTTAAAAAATCAAACCAGTTGATGATACTTAATAAGTTATCATAACCAATCATTCCTTCCCACTTAATAAACCAATCCATTATCTCATCAGTGATGCAATAACTAAATCTAGTTTAATTATTTTTCGTTGACTTATAATTCATTTAGGTTATAGTTAAAATAAATAAATTTATTTATAATACAAGACAAGGTATAAAATGGAATACTTAACTAAGTATATTCATACCATTTAAACTCATGATTTAAAAATAAATTCAGGTTTAATAAAAATAAATAATATATAAGAACATAAATATGTTCAAAATAGTAATTTCATTTATGGAACAAAGGTCTAAGACATGTGAATATTTTTTTAACATTATCCAAATAAAGTGAGGTAACATGACACAAACATAGAATATCAATAGTTTTTTATGGATCTTAAAATGATTTGGAGATTATATAATTTTGAATCATTAACTTATATAAATGAAAGAATGTAAATAATTAACAAACACAAGTAAAAACTTTAATTTCATATCATAAATAATTTCAAAACAAGTATACATGTTTAATGGAATTTTCATAATAAGCCGAGCATAAATATATAATGTAAACAACATATGTGACGTGGTTTCCATATCACCACACCCAATGTCATTCAAAAACATTATTTGGTCCCTATATGGCTAAATTTTCACTGAAAAATATTAGTTTCACCCATTAACATGTTGTATTATCACTCTATCACAATTCATAAACAACCCAAATCATCCCATGATCTTCTAAACTCCCACTACGATGTACAAACTCAAAACATGGTGTAACTTCATGGATGGTTCCTTGCCAATAAAAAAATCAAATCCACTATTGTTCCTCATCTAAAGTATTAGAGAACCACTAATTCGAATCACACTTAGATAGATCAAATATAATCCCAAGGGGAGTTCTTCCTCTAACAGCTTACACTCCATATAGAAAAAAAAATTACAATTTTTCATTTTCTTTAATGGTGTAAAAGTTCCAGAGGGGTATTCATCAAATATCAATAATTTCATATTAATGAATAATTTGAAGTTATAAAGACTAAAATCACGTGACCATCATGTTTTGATTCAAGATTTTAATTCATGTTTCTTTATGTTTCATTCTACCTAAAAATTCACAACATACATTAACCAGACTCTTCTTCTTTTACAAAGCCATATGCTGTAAATTTATAGACCTAATGAAGTTTCTAATCATGAATAAGGAGGTTGTAGTCATATTATATGAATTAGAGATGTTCTTACCACCATCGTTATTTGATATAATTATCTACCTAACGGTTCACATGGCTATAGAGGTTCAACTTTGTGATCTTTTCCATTATAGATGGATGTGACCAATTGAATGGTATATATTTTTTTTGAAAGGTTATGTCAAGAATTGAATTCTATTAGAAGGTTTCATTAAAAATGATATATTGTTGAAGAAGACAGAGAATTCTGTACCAATTACCTATCAGATGTTGATAGAATTGGTATCCCAAATTCTCATCACAACAAACTCCTTATAAGAAAAGGGACTTATAGAAGATATATTGTTACAATAACCATCATAGATCAGGAGAAATTGTACCTTTACATTTTACATAATAGTAAAGATATTGACCCATACGTTGAATCCCACAAATAAATTCTTAGAGTTTTGAATCCATCACGAGATAAAGGATGAATATAAAATACAAATAAACAATAGTTTATAAGATGGTCCTAAGATCATATTTATGACGAGTTATCTGAAAATATGAATTCAATTGATGAACAACTTCGATGGGTAATCAAGAGACCAAATGAAAATATTATACCTTACACTAGTTTTGTAACCATTGGTTATACATTCTGTTCAAAATAATAATATTATTTTAGTAAAATGCATGATAGTGGAGTTATTCTTGTGGAGGAATCAATTCACATATCTCATTCAAATGATAAAAATTTAATTTATGGGAATATTTCATATTTTAACATTATCAAATAGATATATGAGTTATATTATACAACATTTCAAGTTTTAATTTTACATTTCAAATGGGTTGATAATAGGATTTTAGTGAAATATAATGAAATTGAATTTGTGAAAGTGAATTCAGCGTGGATGGGGAAAATGACAATTCATTCATAATTACATCAAAAGTAGTGCAAGTATTTTATGTATCTGATCCAGCAAACAGGATTTGGACAATTATCCTCCTAGAGACTAAAATAATTGTCGGTTCAAATGATAATTCAATCAAGGATGACCCTTTCATTGGGATAGAACAATAATTTTATGTTTTCCCCAATATAGATAATGACTTGTGAATTATAGGGGAACATAAAGAAGGGATTTAGATTTTCAATAGAGGGTCCAAATACCTTCAACATTTAAAAAAATAAAGAGAGTTCAATAAGAAGGATAATGTGTTTTTAATATACTATGATTTTCCTCATAATATTATCCACTATCTATTAGATTAAAATATTCTAAATTAAATGTTTGACTACTCAAGTAGATAATGTCTTATGCACGTGATGATGCTACCAATCCTTGGGAAGATCATATTGTTAATGCTGAAATTGTAGAATTATTAGGGGATCAATAAAATGTTGATGAAAAAAACATGAATGATGAAGCATCATAGTGTTAAATAATATTTTCAAGGAAATAATTAAGGGGATAAAATTTAAGGTTGGATGGAATCAATGAGTGTCACGCCCGGACTTCACCTTGAGGTATGACCTTAATTTTAAATTTTTATTTCATGAGTTTAATCGCTTGCTTTTTGATTGCTGGTTTTGTGTGCGAGCTGAGCCTAAAATGAGACCTTTGATGTGGCGCTGATAAATGTGCTTTTTCTCTACACCGCTCATTGTGCGGGAAAAGCACGAGTGTAGCAGCGTGACCTTGCCTTTTTAGCGTTCGGCACTCACTACGTGAATGTTCTTTTGCCGGGCAATTAACTTCAACTTCAAAGTATTATGACTATTATTATTTTATTGCTATTATTATTAATTTTTATTATGATTATGTTGTTATTATTATTATTATTATTATTATTATTATTATGATATCATTACTATTATTATTGCTAATAATATTATTGTTTTTATTGATTATTATGTTATCAGTATTATTATTACTATTGATGTTATTATTATTATTATTATTATTATTATTATTATGACATTAATATCATTAATTGTTTTAATTCATTTTTGTTTAACTTCTCCCCCCCAGAAACCCTAGCTGCAACCCTCCACTCCCTTTTTTTTATTTTTTTTATTTTTTCTTTTTTTTCTCTTTTCTTTTTTCTTCCTCTCCACGTTTTTTCTTCTCTCTACCTTGTTTCTCTCCTCCATCCGTGGCGCGCCCCTTCCCCAGCTCACCCGTCGCACCTCCCCCTTCTTCCTCTTTCCCCTTCTCTTCTTTCCCTCCTTCTCTTCTTCTTCTTCTTCTCCTTTTTTTCTTTTCTTCTTCCTCCTCCTCTGCCCCGCTGGGCAGCGCTGGAGCACCCCCTTCCTGTTCGGCCGCCCTCCTCCAGCGGACCGCCGCACCCCCTTCACCAGCAGCTCCGCCGGCCTTTCCCTCACCCGCTCATCCTCGCCTCCCCGCACGGCCACCCTCCTCTCGCCGGAGCTTCGAAACCGCACCAGAACCGCCCTCCGCCCCAGCCGGCACGCCGCCTCCCTTCCCCATTTCCCCCTGCTGCTCCCGCTCGGCCGCGCCCCGATCTGCCTCGCACCCTCTCCCCATTTCCCCCTGCTGTCTCCCACATATCCAGGCAGCACCGCCTCTGTTTCACCCACAACGGTCCAGCCACGTTGGACTGCCCTTATTGCACCCGTGTCGGACCGCTCCGCCGCACCTCCCCGTTCCGCCGCACACGCTCGGCTGTACCCTATTAGTTTTATTCTTTTGTGTTAATTTTATTTACGTTTTATTTTAATAACGTTTTATCTTGTTATTATTATTATCAAGTTAATAATATTATTATTATCATATTATTATTATTATTATATTATTATTATTATATTATGGTTATGCTATTATTATTATTATATTATTATTATTTTTATCATTATTATATTATGGGTATGCTATTATTATTATTATATTATATTATTATTGCTATTATGATTATGTTAATATTATAATTATGACATATTATTATTGTTATTGTTATACTATTATTATTATTATTATATTATGTTATTATTACTATTATGTTATTGTTATCACCATTATTATTTTTACGTTATTATTATTATTGTTATTACTATTATTATTATTATTTTATTATTATTATTGAACCTGTTTAACAGTCTACTGTTTTAGGACCTGTTTCACGGCGCAATACTGTGCGACCTTTACGCAACAAGAATTTCGCGTCGTGTCATTTTCCGTTCCTATTTGAGGTAGGTTATTCCAAACTCAATTATCATCTAGAAATATTTTGCGTGTTGGTTTAATTTTTCAGCACCCTACTAATTAGTTTCCATACTGAAAAATTAGTTCTGATTACTTTTTAAATGTGGATCTAATTTTCCATTAGTATATTTATGTGATGCAAGTCCATTTTTATTGTGAAAACTTACTTTGGATGTTTATTATTACTATTTGTAAACTGTGCAGTGTGTTAGTTAGAAAGTGCGGATGACGCAGTTTGTGTTTTGGCGTGTTAGAATATGTTTTGTTATATAAAGGGGTTTTGAGTGAATTTTTAACCTTCAAAAAATTTTGCAACATGTTTGAAAATTGTTCAATAAATTTTCTTAGTGGTTTTCTTAATTAACAAAGTGATTTCGTTAAGTTATGCGTCTAGTTTAATTTAAAGCATAAGCAGTGTGGTTTAAGTTTTTAAGAAAATTTTTGGTGTGTGTGTGGTTTTCAAAGAGGATATCAGTGTGCAGGTGACACGTTTGGCTCTAAGTGCTAATGTGACATGTTATGTGAACTTTGATCTTTAGGTGAGCACAAGGAGGGAAGCTGGGGTATTAGGTGGGGAGACTAGGACTAGTGAGCTAGTGTTCCGGAGATGACCCGACCCGGTTTCACTGGCAGGTTTGACGATTTCAACACTAACTAAACATATGATATCTGAGGGTTGTGGCCTTCTAAGCCACGTGTTCTGAGGGTCGTGTCCTTCTAAGCCACGTTATCTGAGGGTCGTGGCCACCTAAGCCACGTTTCACCGAGACACGACGTTCTAGGGTCCCACATGCTCTAGTACCCTTTTGGGGCTTTCCCATCCTTTGGTGCTAGCGATTACTTTGCGTGCACAATGATACGTGATATTTCACTTGAACGATTACCCTAATGTGTTTATCTTGAACTGTATTTCCTTTAAATTGTTTTATGAAAACCATTTCTTTTGCACTTCTTTCTTTCTTCATTTAACATTGCAAATGGTTTGTCTTTTGATAGTTGTGTGTGGAATCTTTTCTTGGTGATATCCTGCTGGGAGATTGCTCACACCCTACTTACACCCTTGGGTGTAAGTAGATTTGTTTACTTCTGATACAGGTAAGGGCCCAGCTTTTGGGAGCAGTGGTTCAGGTTGTTAGCAGGCCTATCCACATGGCGTTTTGGTGGTGGCTTAGGGGCAGTGTCCTCACACTGGGCGACAGTCCTTAGGTTGGTTTTTGGTCATCTTGTTTTAGTGTTATTTGGGTTTTGAATACTTGTGAACCAAAAAACTGTTTGGTTAACTACACGTTTGACTGTAACCTTTACTTCTGTTTGGTTTACTTTGGTTGGTTGCTTTATGTTTGTTCACTCAGGTAAATCGTTCCCAAAGTTTATTTTGATACCTGGGCACTTGTGCCAGCTCGTGGGGATCAGGAACTCCCTTCGGGCCTTGCCGCGGTCCGGGTCGGGTGTCGAGTTGATGGCGACCCGATTTGGTTCGTGACAAAATGGTATCAGAGCCAGGTTAGTTTGTGGTTTATGTTATTTGGGATGAGTTGGATTATACGGGAGTTGGGTCTGTCGGGGCTCAGAATTCATGTTGCGAGTAGGGTGGCTGACCAAAATGCCTCGTGACAGATACTGAGTCACCATGGGATGTCAGGGTGTTTGTTTCACTTCTTTTTAGGTGAGACGTGTAGGCTGCAGATTGTACGTGGACACCAGGCAAGAAAAGTAAAGCTTTTACATGGAGTCGTTTTTGCATGTTTGTTTTATTGATGAATATTTATCTTGTTGGAAAAATTTATTTCCTTTTTATTGATGGTACTTTTTTCTTGATTGCTACCCTTTTTCAGTAATATGTATCCCCAGAGAGCTCCCATGCACCCACGGGAGGAAGCCGGAGAGAGTTCTCCCGTGCCGCTTGATTATAGATTGGTAGAGGCGATGGTCCGAGCCGTTCCGGCTTTAGGACAAGGGGTGAATCCTGCCCCCGCCCCTATTCCAGCTAGAGGGGAAGAATCTGGCTCCATGAAGGATAGAGCTCAGGAGTTTTTGAGGAGCAAACCTCATTCTTTCCTAGGTGGTTCAGAACCTCAGGAGGCAGAGGAGTGGCTTGAAAAGATAGAACGCATGTTCGATTTCCTTGACACACCCGAGGAAGTTAGGGTGAAGTGTTCCTCATTCCAGCTGGAGGGTTCCAGTCGCAAATGGTGGGAATCAGTGGTCCAGGCTGGGAAACATGAGCACATGATCTAGAAAGATTTCAAGGGTATATTCAATGAGCAGTATTGTCTAGAGTTCGTAGCCTATGCTAGATCTCAGGAGTTCATGGAGCTTTCGTAGGGGAATCAGACAGTGATGGAGTATTCGAATCGCTTTGCTGAACTGGTACGGTACGCACCTGAGATAGTTTCGAGCGAATTCTTGAAAGCTAGGAAGTTTGAGAAGGGACTTCGACCAAAAATTCACTCCCAGGTTTTCTTATTCAAGCTGAAGACTTATGTTGAGGTGGTCGATCGTGCTTGTATGGCTGAGATTGACCAGAAGGGAAAGTCGGGGTTTTCTGGATCAGTGTCAGGGCTTGGCAGTGGTAGTTCCTCTGAGAAGAAGAGGAAGAGTGATGAGCAATGGAAGAAGAGTGAAGGAAGCTCAGGTCATCCTCCTAGGCAGTTTTCATCTGGGGCTTCTGGTGTAGGGTCCGTTGTGTGCCATCAATGCGGAAGGGTAGGGCACATCCGACCTGTTTGTCCATACCCTCCAAGACCATGCCATGGATGTGGAGTTGTGGGACATATACAGCACTTCTGCAGGACTGCACGCCCTTACCAGAGTGGGGCTGGATCGGTGGCTTCCAAAGGGGTATCAGTTCAGTCAGATCCAACCAGAATGACAAGATCTCGATTCAGTGGTCGTGGTGGTAGGACCAGATCATCTTCAGGGTAGAGCCAGATCAGGTCAGAGCCGCAGGCGAGCATTCGTTCTCAAGCTAGGACAAGGAAACTGCATGTTGTGGATCAGGCACCAGTGGGGTCTGATGTAGGGCCTTCAATGGTTCGAGGTACTATTCTGGTTGCATCTTCTATAGCTGCAGTCTTATTTGATACTGGTGCTTCAGTTTCTTTCATATCTGCTCATTTTGTGAATCTGCTGAACCTACCAACCGAGCTATTATCATTTGCTATGGAGTTGGTAACACCGTTGGGGAAAAAGAGGGAGCAAGGCCTTAAGTGCCGATCATGCGCACTCTCTGTGTCGGGAGTCGAGATGGAATGGGATTTCTTTGTCCTTGACATGGACCTATTTGATGTGATCCTCGGTATAGACTGGCTGGTGCGCTTCCAGGCGCACATTGATTGCTATCGGTGCCGAGTCAGTTTTACGGCACCAGATGGGACTCCCCAGTTATTTCACGAAGAATGGGATCCTCGATCGGGACGCGCGGGACCTCCACTCCCTGAGCTTGGGAATCTTGCTCATCAGTTGTCGTCACTCGTGCTAGAGGACGATGGTGGTATTTCACAGGGCGGGTTACCTCGTGTAGTGGATGAGTTCCCAGAGGTCTTCCCAGATGATTTTTCTGGCTTACCCCCAGAGCGGGACGTGGAGTTCTCGATTGAGTTGGCACCGAAAACACAGCCTATATCTCTTCCCTCATATCGCATGGCCCCCACCGAATTGAGGGAATTAAAGATACAGCTGGACGATTTGGAATCCAAAGGATTCATTCGCCCGAGTGTCTTTCCTTGGGCCGCACCGGTTTTATTTGCGAAGAAGGCCGATGGAACCCTTCGGTTGTGCATTGATTACCGGAAATTGAACAAGGTAACCATCAAGAATAAATACCATTTGCCTCGAATTAACGATTTGTTCGACCAACTGAAGGGGGAAAATTGGTTCTCCAAGATTGATTTTCATTCGAGATACCACCAGATCAGGGTGAGAGAAGCAGATATCCCAAAGACGGCTTTCCGAAGCAGGTACAGTCACTTCGAGTACTTGGTCATGACTTTCAGACTGACGAATGCTCATGCAGTTTTCATGGCGCTCATGAATAGGGTGTTCCACCAATATCTTGACTCATTTGTCGTGGTATTCTTGGATGACATCCTGGTCTATTTTGGATCTGAGGAGGAGCATGAGCATCACCTACGCGTTGTTTTGGGCACTCTGCGGGACCACCGCCTGTATGCCAAACTCTCGAAGTGCACTTTCTGGATCAGGGAAGAGAAGTTTCTGGGGAATGTTGTCTCAGAACAAGGGGTTTCAGTGGATCCTGAAAAGATCAGGGCAGTTATGTCATGGGAGCAGCCGAGAAATGTGTTTGAGATCAGGAGTTTTCTGGGCTTGGCTGGTTATTACAGGCGCTTTCTCTGGGACTTCTCGCGGCTTGCCTCCCCCATGACCGTACTCACCGGGAAAGGGGTGAAGTTTGAGTGGAGCCCATAGTGCCAGACATCTTTTGAGGATTTGAAGCGACGGTTGACCACCACACCTATGTTGACCTTACCACAGTCAGGAAAGGGATATGTGGTGTACTGTGATGCTTCAGGTATGGACCTTGGATGTGTGCTCATGTCGGATGGCCATGTTGTGGATTATGGTTCTCGCCAACTCCGGACGCATGAGAAGAACTATCCGACTCACGACATAGAGTTGGCGGCGGTGATGCATGCCTTAAAGAAGTGGCGTCACTATCTTTTTGGGGAGAAGTTTGTGGTATATTCTGACCATAAGAGCCTGGCCTATATTTTCTCTCAGAAGGATCTCAATTTGAGGCAGCGCCATGGGGTCGAGTACCAGCAGGGTTTTGATTTTGATATTGTATATACCCCTGGCAAGGGTAATGTGGTAGCTGACGCTTTGAGCAGAAACGTACCAGTGCATGCGTTGAGGAAGTCCAACGATGAGTGGACTTTGATGGGGCTCTTCGCCCAGATGCATTTGGAGAGCAGGGAGCACAGTTGAGGTACTTTCTTGGCTAGCATCTAGTTGACTCATTCTCTTCTGGAGTTGATTTAGCGGGAGCAGCCTGGTGATGAGTTGTGTCAAATATCTATGCAGTTTATTCATGGTGGGGAGACTCCTTCGGATTGGACCTTGTCTTCCCAGAGGGTCCTATGCTTCAAGGGTCGTGCTGTAGTGTCGTTGTCTCTACGGAAGGTGGTGATGCAGGATAGCCACCAATATCAGTGGGCGTCCATCTTGGTACCACCAAGATGTATTACGATGTTCTCCATCAGTTCTGGTGGCCAGGTATGAGACAGGACATAGCCGACTTTTTATCCAGATGCTATACTTGCCAACAGGTAAAAGCAGAGCATCAGAGACCATCTGGCCTACATCAGCCATTACCCATTCCTAACTGGAGGTGGGGCGAGGTCGCCATGGACTTCATCATTGTCATGCCTCTTAAACCTCGAGGGAGGAATTCTATTTGGGTAGTGATTGACCACCTGAACAAGTCAGCTCACTTTATTCCGATCAGAGATACAGCGAAGGTAGAGGAACTGGGCCGCTTGTATGTTCAGGAGGTGGTCAAACTTCATGGTGTGCCATCAGCAGTTGTTTCTGACAGGGACCCCCGTTTTACATCTCGATTTTGGGGAGGCCTCCAGAAGGCTTTGAGGTCACAGATTAAGATGAGCACGACATACCATCCTCAAACCAATGGCCAGACGGAGCGGGCGAATCAGATTCTGGAGGACATGCTCCGAGCCTGTGTGTTAGATTTTGGAGGCTCATGGGATAGCCATTTGGGACTGGTCGAGTTTGCTTATAATAACAGTTACCATTCTTCCATCAGAATGGAACCCTTTGAGGCGGTCTATGGACGGCCTTGTCGGTCTCCTCTGTGTTGGGCTGAGGTAGTAGAGGCCTCGCTCTTGGGACCGAGTCTTCTTCAGGAGACGTCTGAGAATATCAAGCTGGTTAGGCAGCGATTGTTGACAGCTTAGAGTCACCACAAATCTTATGCAGATCAGAGGCAGCGGGATCTAGAATTTTCAGTGGGGGACAGAGTGTTCCTGAAAGTGGCCCCTCGCTTGGGTCACCGTCGTTTGGGGAAGCAGGGGAAGCTGACACCGAGATATGTCAGACCTTTTGAGATTCTTGAACGGATTAGCAAGGTGGCATACAGTTTAGCTTTTCCCTCGCAGTTGATGACGATTCACGACGTATTTCATGTCTCCGAACTAAATAAGTACAACCCCAACCCGTCGCATGTGCTGGATTGGGAGGAGCTAGAGATAGAGTCCAACTTGCCTGTGGTTGAGCGACCAGTGCGTATAGTGGATTCCTAGGAAAAGGTGTTGTGTGGAAAGTCCATTCCTCTGGTCCGTGTTCTTTGGCAGCATGGGAATGATGAGCACGAGACTTGGGAGCAGAAGTCATGGGTTTAGCAGGAGTACCCATTTCTATTCTCTGATCAGGCTTTGAGCTGACTTTCCGAGGGCGGAAAGTTTTCATGGTGGGGAGAATTGTCACGCCCGGACTTTGCCTTGAGGTATGACCTTAATTTTAAATTTTTATGTCATGAGTTTAATTGCTCGCTTTTTGATTGCTGGTTTTGTGTGCGGGTTGAGCCTGAAATGAGACCTTTATTGTGGCGCTGATAAATGCGCTTTTTCTCAACACCGCTCAGTGTGTGGGCAGAGCACGAGTGTAGCCGTGTGACCTTGCCTTTTTAGTGTGCAGCGCTCGCTACGTGAATGTTCTTTTTCCGGGCGATTGACTTCAGCTTCAAAGTATTATGACTATTATTATTTTATTGCTATTATTATTAATTTTTATTATGATTATGTTTTCATTATTATTATTATTATTATTATGATATCATTACTATTATTATTGCTAATAATATTATTGTTTTTATTGATTATTATGTTATTAGGATTATTATTACTTTTGATATTATTATTATTATTATTATTATTATTATTATTATGGCATTAATATCATTAATTGTTTTAATTCATTTTTGTTTAGCTCCCACCCCCCCAGAAACCCTAACCGCCACCCTCCACTCCCTTTTTTTATTTTTTTTTATTTTTTTTTCTTTTCTTTTTTCTTCCTCTCCACGTTTTTTCTTCTCTCTCCCTCGTTTCTATCCTCCATCTGCGGCGCGCCCCTTCCCCATCTCACCCGTCGCGCCTCCCCCTTCTTCCTCCTTCCCCTTCTCTTCTTTCCCTCCTTCTCTTCTTCTTCTTCTTCTCTTTTTTTTTTCTTTTCTTCTTCCTCCTCCTCTGCCCCGATGGGTAGCACTGGCGCGCCCCCTTCCTGTTCGGCCGCCCTCCTCCAGTGGACCACCGCACCCCCTTCACCACCAGCTCTGCCAGCCTTTCCCTCACCTGCTCATCCATGCCTCCCCGCTCGACCACCCTCCTCTCGCCGAAGCTTCAAAACCGCACTGGACCCGCCCTCCGCCCCAGCCAGCGCGCCGCCTCCCTTCCCCATTTCCCCATGCTGCTCCCGCTCAGCCGTGCCCTGATCTGCCTCGCACCCTCTCCCCATTTCCCCCCGCTGTCTCCCACATATCCAGGCAGCACCGCCCCTGTTGCACCCGCAATGGACCAGCCACGCCGGACCGCCCCTGTTGCACCCGCGTCGGACCGCTCCGCCGCACCTCCCCGTTCTTCCGCACCCGCTCGGCTGTACCCTGTTAGTTTTATTCTTTAGTGATAATTTTATTTACGTTTTATTTTATTAACGTTTTATCTTGTTATTATTATTATCATGTTAATAATATTATTATTATCATATTATTATTATATTATTATTATTATATTATGGTTATGCTATTATTATTATTATATTGTTATTGTTATCATTATTATATTATGGGTATTCTATTATTATTATTATATTATATTATTATTGCTATTATGATTATGTTAATATTATAATTATGCTATATTATTATTGTTATTATTATACTATTATTATTATTATTATATTATGTTTTTATTACTATTATGTTATTGTTATCACTATTATTATTTTTACGTTATTATTATTATTATTATTACTATTATTATTATTATGTTTTTATTATTATTGAACCTGTTTAACGGTCTACTATTTTAGGACCTGTTTGATGGTGCAATACTGTGCGACCTTTACGCAATGAGAATTTCGCGTCGTGTCGCTTTCCGTTCCTATTTGAGGTAGGTGATTCCACACTCAATTATCATCTGGTGATCTTTTGCGTGTTGGTTTAATTTTTCAGCACCCTGCTAATTAGTTTCCATGCTGAAAAATTAGTTCTGATTACTTTTTAAATGTGCATCTAACTTTCCAGTAGTATATTTATGTGATGCAAGTCCATTTTTATTGTGAAAACTTACTTTGGCTGTTTATTATTACTATTTGTAAACTGTGCAGTGTGTGAGTTAGAAAGTGCGGATGACGCAGTTTGTGTTTTGGCATGTCAGAATATGTTTTGTTATATAAAGGGGTTTTGAGTGACTTTTTAACCTTTAAAATTTTTTGCGACATATTTGAAAACTATTCAATAAATTTTCTTAGTGGTTTTATTAATTAACAAATTGATTTCGTTAAGTTATGCGTCTAGTTTAATTTAAAGCGTAAGCAGTGTGGTTTAAGTTTTTAAGAAAAGTTTTGGTGTGTGTGTGGTTTTCAAAGAGGATATCAGTGTGCAGGAGACACGTTTGGCTCTAAGTGCTAATGTGACACGTTATGTGAACTTTGATCTTTAGGTGAGCACAAGGAGGGAAGCTGAGGTATTAGGTGGGGAGACTAGGACTAGTGAGCTAGTGTTCCGGAGATGACCCGACCTGGTTTTACTGGCAGGTTTGACGATTGCAACACTAACTAAACATATGATATTTGAGGGTCTTAGCCTTCTAAGCCACGTGTTCTGAGGGTCGTGGACTTCTAAGCCACGTTATCTGAGGGTCGTGGCCACCTAAGCCGCGTTTCACCGAGACACGACGTTCTAGGGTCCCACATGATCTAGTACCCTTTTGGGGCTTTCCCATCCTTTGGTGCTACCGGTTACTTTGCATGCACAATGATACGTGATATGTCACTTGAATGATTACCCTAATGTGTTTATCCTGAACTATCTTTCCTTTAAATTGTTTTATGAAAACCATTTCTTTTGCACTTCTTTATTTCTTTATTTAGCATTGCAAATGGTTTGTCTTTTGATAGTTGTGTGTGGAATCTTTTCTTGGTGATATCCTGCTGGGCGATTTCTCACACCCTGCTTACACCCTTGGGTGTAAGTAGATTTGTTTACTTCTGATACGGGTAAGGGTCCAGCTTTTGGGAGCAGTGGTTCAGGTTGTTAGCAGGCCTATCCACATGGCGTTTTGGTGGTGGCTTAGGGGCGGTGTCCTCACACCGGGCGACAGTCCTTAGGTTGGTTTTTGGTCATCTTGTTTTAGTGTTATTTGGGTTTTGAATACTTGTGAACCAAAAACCTGTTTGGTTAACTACACGTTTGACTGTAACCTTTACTTCTGTTTGGTTTACTTTGGTTGGATGCTTTATGTTTGTTCACTCGGGTAAATCATTCCCAAAGTTTATTTTGATACCCGGGCACTTGTGCCAGCCCGTGGGGATCAGGAACGCCCTTCGGGCCTTGCCGCGGGCCGGGTCGGGCGTCGAGTTGATGGCGACCCGATTCGGTTCGTGACAATGAGGCTAACCTATTGACCCCCACAAGTCAATGTTAATTAGTTATAATAGGGTCACAATGAGGATGAATTTTTTGATTGATATAGATTCATGGTGCCCCATCCAACCTGTATTTAAGGAAACCCTTTGGGAAGATATAAAGGTAATTTTATGATATAATTTCTCTATTTTACCCAAAAAATATATAATGAAACATTGATTTTACTTTCTTTATTCCTTATTGAGTTAATTTATTTTAGAATATTTCCATAATAAATATGTCTTAATGGCCACTAGAAAACCCCATAAAGGCTTATGTAATCTTCATACCAAGTTACTTTTTAGTGATGATAATGGGAAAATAAATCCCCACCAACAAGTTAGTTGTAAAAACATTATAAAGAGGGAAACATGGAATTATTTCATTAGTCATTATGATGAGAAATCATTTCAGGTGCGTTGTAGTTGATAATATATTATTCTTAATTATTTATTTTATCCAATTTGATTAAAAAAATATTAATTTATAAAATAGAAAAATTGTGATGACAATAAAGAACATCCATCAAAATCGATGTACCCTTATCATAAAGAATGGATGGCCTACACTTCACTAGAGAATAAATTGGTATGTATTTTAAATATAAAAAAATTATGTGATATTTAACAACATATGTTCCCTTGCTTATATGATGAATAATGAATTAATGTATGAATCCACTTTTATCCCGGGTCATGTTTAATGGAAGGAAGATCACATAAATAATGAGGGTAAACTGGTTGATGAAAACACAAACGTTTTGTGGGAAACATGTGTAAGTAAGTCATAGTGGTATTTTTTTATAATAATATTACGTAAAAATATCAATTTATGTTCATATGTTTTTTATATGATTTAGACACAATAATTGGAAGTGACCATACCAAAATAAAAGGTAATTTCAGTAGATTTGAAGTGGCTAAAACAATATGATCATGTTAGAGGAGTAAGTTTTGGAGTGTCTCCTTGAACATGTTTCGAGAATAAAAACCCACAATAAGGTACAAATATTATTTTGAAATTATTTTATGAAAAAATAGATTATTTTCAAGATATTATTATCTGGTCTGGTTTGGAAGACCAATATATGAAAAAGGATCAAAGAAAACTAGCGGTGGAACAAATATCTGCACATGAAGAACCAAATGACCATATTATCTTTAAGGCTTGTCATTCCCCTCAATCAAATACCTTACCTAAGGCAATGAATGTTTTCATTACTCTTTTTCATAAATTTGAATCAAACAACTTCCAATAACTTTATATTACTAAAATTATTTAGGGTAAAATTGTATGTGATTTCTATTTGTCAATAACCATGCACTGCCTTCTTGTGAGGGGTAAGGTTTATAACATTTCAGGAGACGGGCTAAAAAATAATGAACTACCAAAGATCACATAAGAGTGGGGTTTCAGGTAGATCCAGATATGACTTCTAAGTTTCTTATTCTGCTTGATAGTCCAGATATTAAAATGGTCAATGATGTTATTGCAACTTTCAAATCATTACAGTTCAATATTATAAGGATACATGAGGTATGTCATTAACAAAAATTCATACAAAAAACCTATAATAATTGATGAAAAAAGGTCTGAAGTAAGGCATGGTATTAAAAACGGATAAAGTGATAAGGAAATGTAATTTCGTCTCAATACATTCTAGTGAACAGACCATGAAATCAAAAGGACCTTATTGGAGTACCTTCTCCCCACCATCTCCAGAACAACATTTATTATCATTAAAAATTCATTGAAAGACTACATTTAAATATGGAAATATATCTTATATTCCATATTAAGATGAAATATATGAAACTTTAACTATGGATGTAGTTGGTCTTGAGATTATAAATGATATTCTCAAGTTTGAATAACTGTGAGTCTCAGTTGTGAATACATATGTAAGGTACATTTTCATAATATGTTTGTCTAAAAATGATATAATATGTTCATTAAAGTTAATAACTATTCATATTTTCTATAGGTGTTTATATTAATACTATATAAAGTGGAAACCTTGTGATGTACACTTCGGATTCATAAATCCCTATATCACTTCTACGTAGGAAACTTCTTTAGAGAAGGAAAAAATTGATAAGAAAAAAACTGATCTAAATGATGCATTCTAGAAAAAATAACAGAAAAAAACTCTTTTTAATGAATACAATGTAGAGGTAAAAATACAAAATATAATCATAAAAAATATATTTTTATTTTTTCATTACTTATTCGATTTTGTTTCTTTAGGAAGCATTGGATGCTGATCACACTCAATCTGGATACCCCAAATATTTATTTTTGGGATCCAATGAATGGATATCCAACAAAAATGACCCCACATAATGTGTTTTGTGAATTTTTAAAGCACTAAAATTAAAATTTTATGTATAAATTTAAAATTATATGTTTTAGTCTCTATTTTAACAAGGATATTGTTATGATAGGGTAATATCTAAATATTGTATAAATCATGGCATGAAGTCAGTGATTGAACATAAAAAGACTATGGGTTGCTTCAAATGGAAATAGATTAAGGTATATATAGAAGGATATAACCATAAAAACATATCTCAAATCAATTTACTTATTTTTTTTCAATGTTTCAATAGTGTTCGAATAAATATAATGGCAATGATTATGGATATTATGTATTCAAATTTACGTGAGAGATCATAAACCATGAAAATACCATCATCCCAGAATAGGTAATTTCCAAAGGCAATAAAAATTTAATTAAAAATATTTCTTAATAAATTATTTTTCTATATTTTCTCACTACTAACCAGATTTTCAGAAACATTCATACTAAAAAGAAGTAAAAAAATTATAGACAAGTGGGTAGTGTGCATGGTGTCAAAATGTTTGCCGACATAAAATTTAGGTGATTACTTTCTATGTTTATGATCTAGTGCTGGATATAACCTTATAAATATATTTGGAGTGCGAATAATTAGTTTAATAATTCCTATATATTTTTGCAACTTTTTCTCAAGGAAAAGTATAATAGATGAATTCAATTTATTTATAAATGAATGTGTAGAATACATGGTGTAAGAATGCATACAAGCATCATGAAAAGGATACTTCCTACTAATTATTTTTTCTCGTCATTGTATCTATTTTTTAGTTAATTTCCTTATCATTTTTATCTGAGTCTTATTTTTTTAAATTTACACATTAGTTTAAAACACATGTCACATGCTCAAAACTGAGATATGAGGTCAGATTATTTTCAAACTTTAACAAAATGATCCATAAGTCATTTTTGATGCGTAGGAATTGAATTCAAATCAATCCAACACAATATGTGGTTATTATGAATGAAATTATGTGTTTTCAATACAAATGTGTCATTTTAGTTTAAAACAAACATCAAATAGTCAAAAGTGAGTGAACTATCTCAAATTGTTTTCGAACTTTATGAAAATGATCCATAACTCATTTTTCACATATAGTAATTGACCACACATAAATATGTTACCGAATGTGTTTGATATGATCCGAATTGTGTTTTTTCAATATAAATGCACCACTTTAGTTTAAAACATGTGTCAAAATAGCCAAAACCAAGAAAACGACCTTGGGTGGTTTTCAAACTTCAGGAAAATGATCCATAATTCATTTTTCACATGTAGGAATTGACTGAACATCAATTCAATACATAGTGTAACCATTATTAGTCAAATTTTTTTGATATGTAGGACTTAACCAAGCCTCAATTTGATACATAGTGTACCCGGTATGACTCAAATTGAGTGGTTTCAGTTTAAAATCATCATTTTATTAATTTATTATTTCATACTTATGTTTAATTTATTTATTTATAGTTTTACTAACATAATAATTATTTTCTTATATAGGTGGATTCTTTTTCTTGATTTGGGGTGGTTTATTCGAAGATGATCATGCTCATGAGAGATTTGGTTTCGAGGATGCAACTGAGATAATAGAAACAAGGAAATAGGACAAGAATGTATAGAGACAACATGAAATGATGAATTCCTAATATTTATTTAGTTAATTTTTTCACCATTTTATCTACTATTTTTAAGTGAATTTCCTTATCATTTTTATCTAATAATTAATTATCATTTTCAAAGATCTTTTGGGAAGTTGTATTTTTCCTTTAACTTTCTGAAACAAGATATAAAAGAGAGAAAATTTAGCCTATTTTAATAGGAATTTCAAGAAGCATGAGGATTACTCTTTCATACAAATGGAAAATTTATTTCATTTATGGATTAGTGTAGATAGTTGAAATAAAAACACACATCAGATACTCAATCAGCCGCACCTCAATCTGGTACTCAATATATTCAGTAGGACTCAAATTTAATGTTTTTAGTTTATAATTTTCATTTTAGTTCAAAACACACATCACATACTCAAAATTGAGAAAAAAAATTCCCTATGATCCAAGATACATTCACCAATATCGATATTTTATGAAAGAAATTTAGTGAGTTAAAATAAAACATGGAAGTAAGTCATTAACTAGTCCTCTAATTCCATTGATTTAGAACCAGATATAGTATCAAGTGTTTATTACAATAAATTCAATGTTATCCACATATCTCAATTACTGCCATAATATCATAAAACATGAGAAATTATCATTCTTAAACTTCAAATTCAATATGATATCATTCATACTTAAAAAATAATCTTGGTGAATAATAAATAAAAAAAGTATGTTATTCATACCGTATATCAAACAAATGGATACCACTTTTTTGATAAAATCATGACACCACTAGATATCCCTGATAATTATTTCATTACATGGTACTTCTAATTTTCTATATGAGGATAGATATCCTTTCAATCTTTATCAAAAACACCCTTTATATTTTCAACTTTTAAACCATTCACATCATGGATTCATTTAAGAAAATATCTTATTGTATCAAGAATTTGTTCTGAAAAATCAAATCTTTCATGAGAGTTTAATATATATCACAAAAAACTCTTTTTGAATAAACTTTTTCAATAATGTTTAAATATAATCTTGATTATTTCATGGAAAACCCCCATTTTGAATACATGACTCCATCCTAGTTTTTTTGATTAATCTGATATAATCATAAAGGATCTTCCCAAATTGGTTTGTTGAACTACTATTTGTATAATTTTATCAAATTTTAACTATCACCCTTATTACATGCTCACTTGTTCATATAATGAATTTTTCTCTCAATTTACCTCTCACCATTTAATTATATCATACTCAATTTGATGTATATAAAGTAAAATGGAATGAACACAAAATGAACACTTTAAATTGTTATTATGGTTCACCTTCCTTAGGAAAACTATATCCCCATTGTATGGTGGTTTTCATACCCATCACACACAACTTCCTGTTTATTATAAAATAAATCTAGATAATGGGTATGAACATTGACCCATTATCTAAGAACCAACTTTGTTCAAATCAGGCACCTACTTACTATTATAAAAATGGATATACAATATGGTTTCTAGATTGAATCACATAAAGTATATCAAAAATAGAGCTCTTTTGACCCATCATAAAATGTGGGATATCTTATTCCACACATTCAGTAATAAAGTGGGGTATATTAAACATATCTAAACATCCATAAAATAATATTATAGGTTTAATCTCTCATTCTCTTTGTCCAAAAAATAATCAATAGTGCGAACGAATGGATGTTTCTCTACTTTTTCTTTTCTTATTCTTATTCTTTAATGAATATGAATAGCATTGTGTCACTCTTAATGTATTTGATACACATGATCTATAAATAGATTCTATATTTAGACTATATTTTATATTTTTAAAATTATATAATAATAAAATATAGTAGTGAAACTCTAATCATTCATACTTATCTTTCTCATACATTCTCTAAAACTTAATTTATATAATATCCACATTTCTTAGCACATAAATTATCTATATGTATTAGCCTATATATTCAGGATCATAAATCTAGAAGATATTAAAAAAATTCCATTTATTCTCATCTTTAATAATCCAAAAACAATTCATATATATAATACACCATAATTGTGTGGTATAATATAGTAGAACTGGCACAATAAGACTCCTTCAATTTTGTCACTCAAACTTTCCAAATTCTTCTCCATTAATCACTTAATTTAGTATAAAAATCTATCATTTATTCTAATCATTAATATAATATAATCATGGTATGTACATTATGATAATTTAAAAATTGAAGGCCAAACTTACCTAGAAACTTCATAATTTATTTATCTTCTTCAAATTGTATCATCACCTTCATCTTTACAGAAACATCACAATTTATTGATCTTGATTATTATAGATTATCTTTAGTCATGCTAAAATCAATCTTGTAGAAAAAATATATTATGTTTATGTTTATTATGATATCAATTCACATGTGATTCATAATTATGAAATCTCGATGACATGCTTATGCAGAACTTGATTTACTCAAATATAGCATATAATCACCTACACACACTTCAACTTATACTTGGAGTCACACAGTTTTAGGGATTAGCTTGGATCAAAAACCTAAAATATTTTGATGTTGGTTACTTGATTATGGTAGGTTTTCATCATCATGTTTGATTCTAACATCCTTTTAATATATCTATTTTTTATAGACTCAAGATGAATTGTAGTCTCAATTTTTAATCTTGATATTCATTTTTTTAGAATAACTTGACATTGACTAAAATAATTCCCTTAATTGGAATATTAATACTATAATTAACAAATTTCTTACTATAGATTTATTTGAAATCTTAAAAAGTATATAACTTATCTAATGTCCTATTTTATAATTATAAATTGTTGTTTCACTCATCTGAAGTATCTAATGACCCATAATATGTATTGGTTTACCTTTTAAAAGTAACTAATGACTCCTTTTAAGTCTTGGTTACCTCATAAAAAGTATGAAATTCCTCATCCAATGTTTATGTTTACTCAAAAATTCCACAAATACCCATCTAAAGTGTAAAATTAATCTTCTAGAGTCATGTTTCACCCTTCGTAATTAATTCAATGACTCATGTGAATTCATGTATGACTCATAAGAACAGAACATTTACCTACCAATTCATTCATGACTCATCTGAAGTCAAGCATGACTTGTCAAAATTATTTTATGAGTCTTTGGAAGTTGTGAGATATCCATTTTATACTCCAACATAAACATTCTAGACATCACTCAAACTCAATCTAAACATCTTCAGCTAAACACCTGGCCTTCTCAAAAAAATAAAATAATCTTCCAACATGATAATGAATTATTCTTTGACTAGTATTTATTATTAAAACCACTTAAAAAGTGTTTTTATATATATTTATTTAATATTTCATAACTTTTAATTCACTTAACTATTATAACATCAATTACCTTAGATAATTCTCCAAATATTCCATGCCTAACTATTCCTGAAAACCTTGAATTGTTAAATTATTTGGGTGGTGTCTAAATTCATAATTACTACAATATAATTCATATATATCTCAATATAAAGTATAAATATATAAATAAAATGATGAAAATATACTGTTTTTATTCAAATATTTTTTAATGATAAATGGAATCCAACATTCACCTCACTATATTGAAAAAAATCCTCTACTTCATAAAATTTATTTGATACTTTAAATGTCTTTTCCACCACATGAGATTATATTTATCAACATAACATATACATATTTCATTTCTATAATAGTTTGAGATTATATTTTTGAACACTTACAAGCCTTCTTCATCAACACATAATGACACAGTAGAAAATTTCATCATGATAATTGATTTTTATCAACAAGAAACACTGCATAACCCAATGTGAGTTCAATAATAACCTCATTTGTATTTGTTTTCAATTCCAAAAATAAAATGGAATGTTAATGTGGATAGAAAAATTTACTTCATAATTATATTCATTCTCATTGTATTCTATCTTCCATTTATTTACAATATATTCTAATTTTATGAGAGATAATGGCATCAATTTATACTCAAAATAGAGTAAACACATTCAAATTATTTTGATACATTAGTAAAATGATTCATAAGTCATTTTCAACATGTGGTAATTAACCACACCTCAATCAAACACACGGTGTGATTGGTATAACTTGATGTTTGGGTTTTAATTTAAAATTGATAATAATTTTAGTAAAAAAACACAAGTGACAAATACAAAACCAAGAAAGAATTAAGATTGTTTTGATACTTTAGTAAAATGATTCATAACTGATTTTTGATGTATAGGAATTATCTATACCTTAATATGATGCATGGCGTTCCTGGTATGACTTCTTTTGTGTCTTTTTATTTAACATTGATATTAATTTTAGTAAAAAAGACAAGTAACAAACTCAAAACCAATATAACACATTCAAATTATTTTGATACTCTAGAAAAATGATCCATAATACATTTTTGACATGTAGAAATTAGTTGTTCCTCAATCTGATGCACATTGTGATTGATATAACTCCAAGTGTGCCTTTTTATTTAAAATTGATGTTAATTATAGTATAAAACACAAGTGAATTACTCATAATCACACATTTTTATTATTTGTATACTTGACGAAAATGATCCATAAGTCATTTGTGACATGTAAAAATCATATACACTTCCATATGATGCACAGTGCGCCTGATATAACTCCAGGTGTCTATTTTTATTGAAAATTGGAATTAATTTTAGTAAAAAATACAAATAACAAACTCAAAACCAATATCATACATTTATATTGTTTTGATACATTAGGAAAATGATACATAAGTCAGTTTTTACATGTAGGAATCAAACTCCCCTCAATATGATGCATGATATGCTTAGTATGACTCCATGTGTGCCTTTTTATTTAAAATTGAAATTAATTTGAGTAAAAAGGACAAGTGACATACTCAAAACTGAAAAAATGAATCATTTTTTTTGATACATTATGAAAAATATTTATAAATAATTTTTGACATGGAGGAATCATCTTCACCTCAATCTATTGTACAGTGTTCCAAGTATAACTCAAATTGTTCATTGTCAATTTAAAATTAACATTTTAGTTCAAAAAGTCTATCACTCATTGAAAACTAATAAAACACACTCGTATTATCTAAATAATTTAGTAAAATGATTCATATGCTATTTGTGACAAACAATAATTATTCTCATGTCAATCTGACACACGATATGACCAGTATGGCTCAAAGTGCATGTTTCTAGTTTAGAATGACATTTTAGTAAAAAAGATAAGTGACATGATCAAAACCCATATAATGAATTGATATTGTTTTGATACTTAAGGTAAATGATCCATAAGTCATTTTGGATTTCTAGAAATCAACTAAAACTCAATATGACACACAGTGTTACCGGTATGTCTCCAAGTGTGTCTTTTAATTTAAAATTAACATTAATTTTAGTAAAAAGGACAAGAAGTGTAATCAAAATTAAGAAAATGCATTCAGATTATTTTCTTACTTTAGGAAAACAACCCATAAGTCAGTTTTGACATGTAGGAATCAGCCTCACCTCAATCTAACACACTTTGTGACCGGTATGACTCCAAGTGTGTATTTTTATTAAAAATAGACATTAATTTTAGTAAAAAAGAAAATTGAAATACTCAAAACTAATAAAACTCATTAGAATTGTTTTTATACTTTATTAAAATGATACACAATCCATTTTTTATATTTAGGAATTGGTCAAACCTCAATATGACATACGGTGTGACTGGTATGACTCCAAGTGTGTATTTTTATTTAAAATTGAAATTAATTTTAGTAAAAAACACAAGTGACATACTCAAAACTGATAAAGAACATTTTTTTGGATACATTAGGAAAATGATCTATAAGTCATTTGTGAAATGTAAGAATTATTTTCACCTCAATCTAACATGTGGTGTGCCCAGTATGACTCTAGGTGTGCCTTTTGATTTAAAATTGAAAATTATTTTAGTAACAAAGACAAGTGACATACTAAAAAATGAGAAAATGCATTCATATTATTTTGATACTTTTGTAAAACAATCCATAAGTCATTTCTGACATATAGAAATTGACCAGAACTAAATATAATGAACGGTGTTCCTGTTATGACCTAAAGTGTCAATTATCAGTTTAAAATTGACATTTTTGTTCAAAATGTTTATCACTCACTGAACACCAAGAAAACAAACTCTGATTGTGTTTATAATTTAGGAAAATGACTCATAATTATTTTTTGATGTGTAGGAATCAAAATCACATCAATCCAAAACACGATGATAATGTCAGGACTCATAGTTCATGTTTCTAATTTTAAATGAATTTTTAGTAAAAAAGACAAGTGACATAAACCAATAAAATACATTTTTATTATTTTGATATTTTATTAAAATGATCCATAAGTAATTATTGACATGTAGGAATTATCCTCACCTCAATAAGATAGACAATGTGGCTGGTATCACTCCAAGTGTATCTTTTTATTTAAAATTGACATTAATTTTAGTAAAAAGGTAAAGTGATATTCTCAAAACTAAGAAACACATTATGATTATTTTGATACTTTTGGAGAATTATTTATAAGTCATTTTCTAAATTTAGTAATAATATTTGCCTCAATATGATACATAATGTGCCTGATATACTCAAAGTGTCTGTTATCAGTTTAAAATTGATATTTTAGTTCAAAACTGTCTATCACTGAAAACCAATAAAACATGCCCAGATTGTGTTGATAATTTAGGAAAATTATTTATAAGTAATTTTTTATGTATAGGAATTAATCTCATGTAAAATTGACACACTGTGTGACCGGTATGACTCGAAGTGAGTTTTTATATTTTAAATGACATTTTAGTAAAAACACAAGTGACATATTCAAAAACATGAAAAAATATTCATATTGTTTTAATAAATTAGGAAAATGATCCATAAATCATTTGTGACACATAGTAATTGAACAAACGTCAATATGACACACAATGTTTTTGGTATGACTTGAATTGAGTGTTTTCAATATACAAGTTCCAATATAGTTTAAAACGATCATCGCAATGCCAAAACTGAGCAAAAACACTTAAATTATATTCTCATCATTTTATCTACTATTACTTAATTAATTTCCTTATCATTATTATATTATAATTATTTATTTAATTTTCATAGAGATAATGTTGGATGATGAACAATAAATGGGGAGACATGAAAGAATCTACTGAAACTCAATCTAATATATAGTGTTTCTGGTATGATATAAAGTTTAGTTTTAAATTAATAGTTTCTATTTAATTTATTTATTTATAGTATTACTAACATAAGAATTTTTTTCTTATACAGGTAAATTATTTTTCTCAGGTTGGGTGTTTTGTTAGATAATAACATGAGTGGGGGTCAAGGGCTTAAGAAAAAGAAACATTTATGTTTTTAAATTTCTGTGATAGTTAGTACTTAGTCGTGTAATTATATAAACCAATGTTTGAAATGTATATAATTTAGTGTTTTATTTCCTGTATTTTTTTGTAAATTTTATTTCATTTAAAATCGGTATTTGTGCCTTTTTTTTACTGTTGCTTCCATTTCTACACTGTGCCATAAATTTAACATCACATTGTAGTATGCCCCTTTATCAACACTTTTTTAGTGATAATAAATGGTGTCCTTTATCATAACTTTTAAAATAACAGATAATAGAACCCTCTATTGGTGATTTTTTTAGCGATGATAGAGGACCTCTTTATCAACACATTTTTTACGTTGATAATGCCTATGTCTTTTAATCGCGTTTTGGTATTTTGTGTTTTTTTGCACTGAAAATGGTCGATTTCAGTGTTGTTAAAAGACTATTTTGTTGTATTGTGAGTTACATTAAGCACATTATGCACTAAACTAAACCTTGGTTGGAAATACAATCGATATTCTAGCCTACCAACTTGTTCAAGTATCACAAAAGGGATTATGTATCAATGGGACAACTTTATCTTCTTACCCAAATAATTATGTCCAAACCTTTGAGAGATTCTCAATAACACATTATCACTAACCTAGGATGACAACAACCATCGATGATGATCCACATATGATTTCTGAAGACTCTAATACATCTCCAATCACTTCCTAGTCAACTGAATCTTCATTACTGTCTCTTACACAAGGCTTGGTCCAACTAATGAATTCTAACCTATTCCTCCCAAGAAAGTGTAGAACTATAATCATTCCCATACAATGATTCAAAAGGATCCATATTTACCATGGCCTGATAACTATTTTTTTATGATAACTCAACTAATGGTATGTGCTCCTCCCATAAGCCTCCAAAATCTATTATGTGACGACCCAAACATTTATTAATGAAAATTCCTCTTGATCAGATTAAATGTATTATTATGTAAAATGGTTATATAAGACATATAAAATTCCTTGGTTTTATGTTTTTGGATTTTAAAATATATTAATGAATTGTTACTGTGTCTAATATAGTCGTTGAATAGTGACAACATGATTAGTATAAATATAGGGCTTTAACAAATCCAATTTACTCATACAAAGTAAGCGATGACATCATCTAGTAGAATTTCTCCATAAGAATCCCATTTTTCAGAGCTTGTAAAGGAGTTATCATCACTAGAATTATCTCTTAACCAAGCCCAAGCTAGGATTCAACATTTTAAGATTTAACAGAACCACCTGCGGGAGAAGTGGAAGTTAATTGAGATTAGCACCCGAGCAATGTTCTTCGAGATACCCCAAGAGTCTGTCACCAATTCACCCCTTAGACTTAGGCCTTATATGGATGTTATAAGGGTTTATGTAACAATAACCTAGCACTATTATTATGTGCATTAATTTTTTTTTTAAAATAATATACATTTATTTTATAATTGTTACTTTGTAAATGGGTTTTAAAGCACAAATAATATTTTTAGTTAATATTCAACTAAGAAATATATTTTTATGAATTAATGGATTTTTTTGAATTAAATAATATTTTAATAAAATATTATTACTAAATTACTTTTTAATAAATATAAATTAATGAATAATTTTTTTACGAATACAATTGAAATTTTTATAATGGTTTGAAAACTGTTTTTGTCAAAACCGATGAATTTTCAATAAATGTCAGTTTTTATTTAAAAATTTAAAATTTACATATTTATAAAATTATTTAGATAAAATTAATATTATTTTTGGATTAAAGACATTGAAATTATCTAACGGTTAATTTTTCATAATTTTCTGAGACAGTCGAATTTTTTGGTAAAAATTAAATACTGTTTAAATATATAATGTGTTTTTTGACATCATAATTTCCCAATATTGATTTAATAAAATACTATAAAAGGTTTTTTCGACCAATATATTTTTTACCCTTAAATCAATGTGATTTAATATTTGTTTGATTAATTTTATGATGCCTTAGTGGACCCTCCAAGGCTAATAAAATATTTTATCCTTTTAAAATGTTTTCCTTGAGAGTGTGACTCACCTCCACATAAGCAAGCCTAATATTTTAATAGGTTTGGATATTGGACTTATAAAATAATTTTTTATACTCCCCTTTGTAAAAAACCATGGGAAAAAACCATGGTATGGTTTGTGGTTTTGATTAATTTAACATGTAGTGTCTAAAACCTAAATCATAAAGAATTCCCTCTATTTCCCTATATAAACCCACTCAATATCCCATTCCTCTTCACTCAAAACCTTTGGATCTTGAACAACCTCTCCCCTCCTCTCTCTATAATCCTAAAAAGTCTCCCCAATCTCCCAAGAAGCCTCTATTAAGCCTCTCTCAAGCCTTTGGGATCAGACTTCAAGTAAGGGATCCTCACTTTCTATCCCTTCCTTATTTATGTCCAAGTTTCCTTATATTGTTATACCATTTTATTTTCAATTAAAAATGTTGTGGTATTATTTCTAACCACACCTATACTTACCTACTTATGTTTTAATGATTATATACTCCTTTATCTCTCATTAATGCCTCCTATGTACACCTATTACCATGCCTAAATTCTGTAAGGGATTTCTTCCTTTCTCATTTTTTCCAAATTTCTTAATGTTATTATACCCTTTTATTTTAAATTACAAATTTGGGGTATGATTTCGCACCCCCATAATTCTCTCCTTATGTTTTAATGATGAGATACCTCTTTCTCTCTCATTAATGCCTCCCATGTACACCTGTTACCATGCTGAAATTCCATAATGAATTTCTCTATTCTCATTTAGATTAAAGAAATTATTCTATATTATACATATAAATTACATTAAATATGTTGGTATATTATGTTCCATGACTCCCTTACTATCCATTTCATTTATAAATTATTAAATACCCCTTTCTCTCTCATCAAACAATTTTACAATTTCAATTTGACGTTGTTATGCTGCCGAAGTTACACCAAACTTTCCATGCCAAACTCATCGTGTAAGTGAATACCATACCAATTTCTCAATTAAGGGTATTCAAATTTATGAACATGTACTTTTTTATTGAGGACAAACATTTATGTATTCCACATATTTTTTTTTTGGAATAAATTATTATGTTTAATGAATTTATGTTGTATGATCTATGTGGAACACTTATGCATGAAATGAAACGATTAAGAAGGGTGTGCCCTGATAGCGATCCAATGCATTGGGTAAAGATTGGTATCATGATATGTCAAATGTAATGAGGTTTTACTCATGTTAATTAATGTGAAATGAGGGTTTACTCATGCTCTATGTTCAATGATCCTTGGATCATGATAATATCATGTTAAATGTTCTTTCCACATTTCCATGTTACGATAATCATTTTATATCATGACTTTATGTTCATGTTTCTATTGTGCTCCATTGATATGCCTATTTCTTAACATGTACTATATTTTTCATGTTATTCCTTTTTTACTCCCTTACTGGGATTTATAGCTCACCCTTTTCTTATGCATTTCCTTAGGTTATCCTATACAATGCTAGGTACTAAGGAATTTTGTGGTCATGTAAAAGAAGTTTTCAATAAAGACGTGTTAAGTTCTAAGTTGTTAGGAAATGTTACTAATTTTCCAAGACACTAGAACTCTTGATCCTTATAGTTGTATTAAGTGAACTTTTACGTAATAAATCATGTTTATGTGAGTAATAAAGAGAAGGGTTTTTATAGTTGGTATCAGAGGATAGGTTTAGTTATTTTTGGAATTATTATTAGAAAACCCTAGTGAATACCTTAGGGATGAAATTAAGTATAAGAAGAACATCCCAAAAAAATTTGAGTCTAGATTAAGTAGTTTATCAAGAAAATACATCTCTGTCTGGATACGAAGAAGTAGAGGTGGCTCTAGCACAGATGTATCTAGGGGTAAAACCCAAAAATATAGCTTTGAGATAGACTCGAACAGAAACAGGGGCATGAAAATGAGCCATACTACACTCTTGGTTACGACACTCTCGGGGGATATGATTTGGTAAATTAATAAGCTTAGTATGAACCATTATTAAGGGAATAAAGAAATACCCTATGAATGTATGTTTGGAATTAGATCAAGGATATTGTAGATTAAAGCCTACAAATTCATAAGTTAAGGAAATAAATGAAATTTATAAGTTATCCCCTTTTTTCATTGGATTCTCCTTTATGTGTTAATACATTAAGATACCCATCCTCATGTATATATCGGATAGATTAGAACCAGAATCAAAAAGTGAAATGTAGGGTTATCTTCCATGGTTCTACGAATTATTTTATATCCCTAAAGTTTAGTAGAATAATCCCAACACCACCACCAATCATGGAAGTGAAGGTGTTAGTGAGAACGAAAAATGGGGAAATCATTGCAACCCATGAATATAACTGCTCCCCTATCACAATTTGTGGTTTGAACATCCCGGTGAACCTCATAATACTCCCTATAATGGAATTTGATGCAATTTTTAAAATGGATTGTCTTTTTCTATACAGAGCCTACATAAATTGATGTGAGAGGGAAATCACTCTCCATATAGATAATTTATCCCTGATTCGGTACAGGTTCAAGGAGGTTGATGAATCTTCCTTAGCACTGTCATCTCAAGTGTGGATATTACTACCCTATCAGAATGTGTATCTTAATTGGATGATTGAGTCTAAGGAAGCAACCATCCTTGAAGACATGGATATTGTGAGGGAATTCATTGAAGTGTTTCATGAGAAATTTCTTTCTCTTCATCCTAGAAGAGATTTTGAATTCTCGATTGATCTTATTTTTGGGGAATTGCCAATATTTAAGACTCTGTATAGAATGGTTGTTGTGGAGCTTGAGGAGTTAATGAAACAACTATAGAAAAATTTGGATAAAGGTTTTATCTACCCAAGTGCTTCACCATGGGGTGAACTAGTACAATTCCTCAAGAAAAAGGATGGGTCAATGCGCCTTTTCATTGATTATCATGAGCTTAACAAAATCATGATAAATAATAAGTATCCTATTCCTCGAATTGATGACTTTTTCGATCAACTACGTGGAGCACAATACTTCTCCAAGGTGGATCTGTAGTCAGGATATTACCAAGTAAGTGTGAAGAAGGAGGATATCCCCATGACTGTTTTTCGTACAAGGTACGAGCACTATGAATTCATATTTATGCCTTTTTGACTCACTAATTCTCCATCAATATTCATGGACTTGACGAATTTAGTATTTAGAGATTACCTCAACAAATTTGTGGTTGTCTTTATAGATGATATTCTAATATACTCCAAAACCAAGGAGTAGCATGAGGATCATCTAAGAAATATACTAGAGAGCTTTTGAAAGGACAATCTCTATGAAATTAATAGAAAGTGTGAGTTCTGGTTGAAGGAGGTCTCATTATTGGGTCATATCATCACATGAAATGGGTTATATGTGGATCTATATAAGACAACTGAAATTGAGGGTTGGTCGAGGCCAACATCGGTGATGGATATTCATAGATTCTTGGGGTTAGCTGGATATTATTGCCGAGTTGTGAGAAATTTATCATGATTTTCAAACCCTATTACCAAGCTAACTCGGAAGGGAGTCCAGTTTTCTTGGAGTGATTAATGAGAAGAGAGCTCTAATGAGTTAAAAATGAGTCTTATCACTAATCCATTGCTCACACTACCCAGAAGTGGAGAAATTTTCGTTGTATTTCATGATTCTTTGAATAAGGGAATGGGTTGTGTGTTGATGTAAAATGACAAAGTCATTGCCTATGCTTCAAGAAAATTGAAATTTCATGAGCAAAACTATCCAGCACATGATCTAGAGTTGGATGCATTAATATTTTCTTTGAAAATTTGGCGGAATTACCTCTTTGGGGAGAAATGTGAAATATATGCAGATCACAAATCCCTCAAGTATATATTCACACAGAAAGAGTTAAACATACACCAACGAAGATGGTTAGAGTTGATCAAATACTATGACTGCTCAATCCAATACCACCCTAGGAAAACGAACAAGGTTTTGGATTCTATAAGTAGAAAGGATCCAATAACTCTTTCATTTATGATAATTGAAAAGGATCCAATATTCTTAGATTTGATGAATATGGACATGGGAATCATAAAGAAGGGAATATCATCAATCCTTTCACAAATTATTGCTCAACTATCACTTTTGGAAAGATTAAAGGATTCTCAAAATGATGATTTAGGAATTCAAAAAAAGTGGAAAATATCAAAAAAGTGAAATCTTTGAAGTTCAATGTTAATGAAGAAGGAATTGTGAGATTTGGATCAATACTATGTGTTTCATAAAATCTGGAGTTAAAGAATAAACTTTTGGATGAGGCATATATTTTGAATTTTTCTATTCACCTAGGAAACACAAAGATGTATCGAGATATTCCAGAGCATTATTGGTGGGATAACATGAAGAAGGAGATCACTGAGTATACAACAAAGTGCCTAGTATGTCAGCAAGTGAAGGATAAGAGGAATATGTATAAGGGGATGATGCAACCATTAACCATACCAATATGTATGTGAGAGAACATCACCATGGACTTTTTCACTGTACTTCCAAAGACATCCAAAGGAAATAGTGATATCTAGGTTGTTGTGGATTGTCTTACAAAGACTGCACTTTAATTTAAATTTTTGCAGATTTCTAATTGGATCAACTATAACAGATATACATCAAAGTAGTGGTAAGGTTATATGGAGTACCACTATCCATTTTATTCGATTGAGATCTAAGATTTATCTCTATGTTTTGGAAGAGTCTCCAACACACTCTGAATACTGAGATGAACTTCAGTACGACTTATCATCCTCAAACTGATGGCCAATCTGAGTGGACTATCCAAACACTTGAGGACATGTTGAGATTATGATCAATGGACTTCAACATAGGATGGGATCAACATCTTCTTCTGGTTGAGTTCTCTTACAACAACAGTTTCTACTCAAGCATCCAAATGGCTCCTTATGAAGCCCTTTATGGGAATAGGTGCAGAACACCGGCATTTTGGAATGATATTGGGGAGAGAAAACTCATAGGTCTAGAAATGGTTGAAGAAATGGAGGAGAAGGTTTAGACCATCTAGCAACATATTAAAACTGCTCAGAGTAGACAAAATAGATATACAAATAATCATTGACGAGACCTAGAGTTTGATGTTGGAGACGTGGTATTCTTTTGCATATCACCGGGGAATAGATTTATGAGATTTGAGAAGAAGGGAAATCTTAGTCCAAGGTACAATGTCCATTTTGAGATCCTTGATCTCATTGGAGAAGTGGCCTATCGACTAGCACTCCCACTGAACCTATATCAAGTACATGAAGTATTCCTTGTATCACTTTTGAGAAAGTACTTACCTAACCCATCACATGTACTAATAAAGAGGTGGTACTATTGGAGAATGAACTCTCCTATGAAGAGAATCTGGTGAAGATCTTAGATCGTACGGAAAAAGTTCTACGAAATAAGACAATGCCCCTCGTCAAGGTGTTGTGAAAAAACCACAAGTTTGAAGAGAAAACATGGGAATCAGAGGAAGTGATGAAGCAGAGTTACCCTCATCTATTTTAGTGTGGCAAAAGAAAATTTCAAGGGTGAAATTTCTTAATTGGGGAATATTGTAACAACCCAAACATTTATTAATGAAAATTAATCTTAATTTGATTAAAAGTATTATTATGTAAAATGGTTATATAATACATATACACTTCCGTGGTTTTATGTTTTTGGATATTAAAATACCATTATGAGTTCTTATCATTGCTAATATAGCCGTTGAAAATTGATCACATGATTAGTATAAATATAGGGCTTTAACAAATCCAATTTACTTAGAAAAAGGATGTGATTACCTCATCCAGTAGAATTGATCCATACCAAGACCATTTTTCAGAGCTTGGAAAGGAGGTAGTGTCACTAGTCTTTTCTCTTGACCAATACCAAGTTGAGATTCAACACATTAATCTTGAATGGAACTGCCTACGGGATAAGTGGAAGTTAATAGATATTAGCACCTGAGCGATGTTATCCGAGCCACCCCAAGAGTTTGTCACCATTGCACACCATAACATTAGGTATTATGTGGGTGTTATAAGGGGTTATGTAAGAAGACCCTAGCACTATTATTATGTGAATTAATGTTTTTGTATATATAATATACATTCATTTTATTATTGTTACTTTGTAAATGGGTTTTAAATCACAAATAGTATTTTAAGTTAATATTCAATTAAGAAATCTATTTTGATGAATTAATAGATTTTTTTTTGAATTAAATAATATTTTCATAAATTTTTGTTACTAAATTACTTTTTATGAAATATAAATGTTTTTATAATTTTATTATGAATACAATTGAAATTTTTATTAAGGTTTGAAAACTGTTTTTGTCAAAACCCATGAATTTTCAATAAATGTCGGTTTTTATTTTAAAATTTAAAATTCACATATTTAGAAAATTATTTAGATAAAATTAATATTATTTTTGGATTCATGAAATCGAAATTATCAAATTTTAATTTTTTCATAATTTTTTGAGACAGTCAAATTTTTGGATAAAAATTAAATACCATCTAAATATATAATGTGTTTTATGAAATCATAATGACCCAATAGTGATGTAATAAAATACTCTTAAAGGGATATTCGGCCAATATATTTTTTACCCTTATAATAATGTAATTTTGGATTTGTTTTATTAATTTTATGATGCCTTAGTGAACCCTCCAAGGCTTATAAAATATTTTAGCCTTTTAAAATGTTTTCTTTGAGAGTGTGACTCACCTCTACATAAGAAATCCTAATATTTTAATATGTTATTCCATTGGACATGTACAGTAATTTTTTATACTCCCCTTTAGAAAAAACCTTGTGATTGTTTGTGGTTTTCATTAGTTCAATATGTAGTGTCCAAAACCTAAATAATAAATAATTCCCTCTCCTTTCGTATATAAACTCACTCAATCTCCCATTAATATTCACTCAAACCCTTTGGATCTCAACCATACTATTCACTCATATGTCTATAATCCTAAAAATTATCCCCAATCTCCCAATATGCCTCTCTCAAGCCTCTCCCGAGCCTTTGGGATCACACTTCAAAGTAAGGGATCCTCACTTTCCTTCCATTCCTTATTTATGTCCAGGTTTCCTGATATTGTTATGACAATTTATTTTCAATATAAATGTTGGGGTATGATTTATAACCTCTCCTATACTTCCTTAATTATGTTTTAATGATTATATACCCCTTTATCTTTCATTAATGTCTCCCATGAACACCTGTTACCATGCCATAATTCCGTAAGGGATTTCTTCCTTTCTCATTTTTCTCCAAATTTCTTTATGTTGTTATACACTTTTATTTTCAATTATAAATGTTGGGGTATGATTTAAAACCTCCCCCATACTTCCCTACTTATGTTTTAATAATTATATATTGATTTCTCTCTCATTAATTCCTCCCATGTACATCTGTTACCATGCTGAAATTCCGTAAGGAATTTCTCTCTTCTCATTTACATTAAAGGAATTATTTTATATTATGCATCTAAATTCCATTACATTTGTTGGGATATTATATTCCATGAAACCCTTACTATACATTTCATGGATAAATTATTAGATACCCCTTTCTCTCTTATTAACCAATTTTATGATTTCTATTTGACGTCGTTATACTACCAAAGTTACTCCAAAATTTCCATGCCAAAATCATTGTGTTAGTAAATACCATACCTATATCTCTATCAAGGATATTCACCTTTATGCACATGTAATTGTTTATTGAGGACTTAAATTTATGTATTACACATCTCTTGTTCATGGAATAAATTATTATGTTTAATGAATTCATGTTGTATGATCTATGTGGCACACTTATGCATGAAATGAAATGATTAAGAAGGGTGCGCCCTGATAGTGCTCCAATGCATTGGGTGAAGATTAGTATCATGATACGTCAAGTGAAATGAAGATTTAATGATGATAATTCATGTGTAATGAGGTTTTACTCATGCTCCATGTGCCATGATCCTTGGCTCATGTTGATATCATGTTAAATGTTGTAGCCACATTTCCATGTTATGATAATCAAGTTATATCATGCCTTTATATTCATGTTTCTCTTATTCTCCACTAATATTCCTATTACCTAAAATGTATTATATTCTTCACATTATTCATTTTTACTCCATTATTGGGATTTATAGCTCACCATTTTTTATGAATGTCCTCAGGTTATCCCATGCAATTCTAGGTATGAAGAAATGTTGTGGTCATGTAAAAGAAGTTTTCAATATGCATGTTGTGTTAAGTTCTAAGTTGTTATGTAATGTTCATAATTTCCAAAGACACTAGAACTATAAAAAAAATTCAAAACTTTTAAATTTATCATCTATTTCTATTATTCTTCAATGAGCCTGTAAGGGGCACCCTGAAGCTAGGGTTTCCCCCTACCTCCACCTCCATCTTCTCTGGCTCCGTTTGGCGGCATCCTCCCTCATCATTTCTACTCAATTAATCAGGGTGTGGCTCATGAATTTGGAACTCTTCTTCCATCATTTCCATTGTGGTCCACTTGACTCTTTTCCCTATCCCTATTTTATAGGACTTTTCAAGGAGGCACAGTGAAGGTTCAGAGGCCGTGTTCTGTGTCTATGGGTTTCATTCGTGGTTGCTCTGGGTGCATTGAGAGGTTCGTTGTGGGATTCAATTTCGGTATCAGAGGTGGCAGTGGGAGTTCAGATCTGGATTTTGGTGTTCCATTCTTCTAGTGTGTTGGTGTTCAGGTGACTGGTTGAGGTAATGGCTTTCGACCATGGTATTCTTGTTTCGTGATTAGATGCATTCTTCTTGACATTCTGTGTGTTGCGTGCCTTGGTTCTATTCGGTTCTCATATTTTATTTGGAATGGTATGAGTTATGTGATTATGGAAGCTCGGATTTGGTTCTTGTTTTTCTAGTCCTGGATGAAATTGATTTCTCTTGGTTCGTAGTTTTTAGTGTGAGCTTTTGGTGGATTTCTTAATTCATGATGGATCTTCGGTTGGTTGAATCTTTGAATTTTCGGTTTGGATGTTCTGTTCGTATGATTGTTTTGTGTCACTACAATTTGCAGTCTTGGGTTATGCATCTGATTCTTCTCAAATAATAGCTTCAGAAGAGGTTTATAGTAAGAATATGTCATTTATCATGGATTTTTGGGTTTGGATGTTTGAGAGGGTATGGAATTTTCCATCGGTTTTGTGTTTGGTAATTCATGCACGTGACTTATTTTCATGAAATGATTTGAAGGTGGAATCACAACATGATGATTTTGATGCTAGGGAGGGGACCATCTTGGCAGATTTGAAACAGATTGTTTTTTGTTATGGGAGTTTGGACTGTGGGTCTTGATTGTCTTTGAGGTTGTTTGGGTTCCCCCTTACCCCTTAAAAGGGGGTTTATCTTAATAAAAAAAATTTCATTCAAGACACTAGAACCATCAATCCTCAGAGTTGTATTAACTGTATTTTTATATAATAAATCATGCCTATGTGAGTAATAAAGAGGATATTTGTTATATATTACATAATCCCTAAACATTTACTCTAACATTTATATCATCGTTTCATATTATCTATCTGTTTGAGGATGATATGTCATGCTCATAGTCAACTGAGTCCCAATGGATTACTATAAGGACATCTAAAAATGAGATGTATATCTCAAATCATGGTCGAGTACTATAGAAACTAGTATTATGTTCCTTTTTACCACTTCTCGGATATAGAGTTTTGAAAAAATTTCCACCGTATTGGATTTATGAATAGGGATGAGATGAGCTAAATTTTTGAGTCGGTCTGATATCACCTATACAGAATTGGGTTTCTAAACCATACTTGGTATACCTATTACCAAATATACAGCTATATTCCCCTGTTTACACACGGAAATAAGTAAATGCTACAACATACCTTCTAGCCACTGGTGATCTACCTTAGCCTACTGACAGGTGACGCACCTCGTAACGAACTCTTCTGCTTTTCATTTCATGAAAACCCACTAAAATTTTTATATCAATCCCTTATATATCTTTTGTATTTTTGGATGAATATCCCATCTTAAATGGTGGTAAGCATGAAGGAATTGTTCTTGATAATCCATGGGTTCAACCATCCAATCTCAAAACCAAAAAACTAATCTTTTGTCAAGATCCAATCCCTTGATGGTCTCCCTACCATTGAATTTAAACCTCATATAAACACATTAAAAATTGGATGTATCTTCCTTTTTAACCTTCTCAACCAAATGAGGGACAAAACAATCCGAAAAGAAAACTACAACACTACCTCGATCTTCACAATCCAAGTACATGTCAGTTATCACCGACATCAACTACCATTGATATTGACCCTCTTTTTGAACTCACTATATGATTTTATGTTTAATGTATATTCCATAATGTTACTTTTACCTAGTGTATACATTAAGTTGAAGTCGTACATTTGAAGATACTCTATCATTCTTCTTTGTCTCAGATTCAAATATCTATGTGATAAAATGTGTTTTAAGCTCTTATAATCCATAAACACAGTGAATTTCGCTCCAAAGAGGAAATAATTACATGTATTCAAAGAATGGACCACCATAGCTAATTCAAAATAATGTGTTGGGTAGTTCTTCTCAATAACCCATATCTTTTGGGAGCCATAAGCAACAAAATGATCTCCCTGCATGGGAACACATCCCAAACTGTATCCTAAAGCATCACAATACACCACATAAACTTTTCATGATTCTGGAAATATCAAGATCAGTGCTAATGTAAGGTAAAATTTAATCTCTTGAAAAGAATTATGAAATTCATTTTCTCATTTGAATGGAACATTTTTCCTTGTTGAAGTTGTCATTGGTGAAGCAGGTTATGAAAATTCATGAAAAAAATATCAGTGATAACCAGCTACACTAAGGAAAATGTGTATCTCAAAGACATTCTTTGTTGTTTCCAAGGTATTTCAGACTCTATCCTTTTTGGATAAAAAAACACCATTTTCAGGGATAGCATGGACAAGTAAATTTAACTCTTGTATCCAAAAATAATACTTTGAAAGTTTTACATACTTACGGTGATCCTGTAAGATACCCAACACTATTGCTAAGTGTTTCTCATGCTTAACTGTTTTCATAGAATACACCAGTATGTCATCCACAAACACCACCATAAAAAAAATCCATAAAACTTTAAAATATATGATTCATCAATTCCATAAATATAGTTGGTGCATTATTAATATTGAAATTCATAACAAAATAATCATAATTTCCATATCTACTCTTGAAATTTTTCTTTGGAATATCCTCCATATGAACCTAAAGTCGGTGATATCCCAAACATAATTCAATTTTAGATAACCGATAGGCTCCCCTAAATCGATCAAAAAGCTCATCAATTCATGGAATAGGATATTTATTCTTTATCATAACTTGTTTAAGATTATGATAATCTACACAAATCCTTAGAGTTCCATCCACCTTTTTCCCAAAAAGAATCCAGGCTACCCATAGAGACGTACTAGGCCAAATGAACCCTTTGGTTTATAACTCTTCAAACTAGACTTTCAATTATCTTAATTTTGTTGGTTCCTTCTGATAATATGGAAGTGATATTGGATTTTCCCTAGTAATAGATAAATTGTAAACTCATCTTCTCTTTTGGGTGGAAACCCAAAGAAATTATCTGAAATAACATCAGGAAAATGATAAAAAATTATTAGAAAACTGTTATTTTTTATCTCATCCACAAATTCCAAGGCCAAAGCTATCAACTGGTATAAGATAGTCCCAACTTCTAGTGACAAAAATCATATTCCATATTTCATTACATTCAGATCTCCTTTAATGTGATTCTTAATGCCATAATTAGTTACAAAATTAATCCTTCGGGTATAATAGTTGATGTGGGATTTGAACATTTTTAACCAATCCATACCTAGGATTAATTAATATACTTCCATCTCAATCATAGATAAATCCCAAATCAATTCATCCCTATAAATAGTTATAGATGATGATTTTCACATAATGGTTTGACATTCTCTTTGTCCTAAATGAGTTTAAAGTTTCAAAAAAGAGGGAATCATATCAATATGAAAACCGAGAAGATCAATAGCATGAGAAGCAATAAATGAACGAGATACACCCATATAAAAAATAGATTGCATAAGGATAGAATTATAAATAATCATACCACTCAGCATGGAAGGTCAATATTGATCACCCATGATCATTTTATCAACTCCATACAATTTTATACTCATTTCACTTTTCTATTTATTACCCTATTGAGATTGCACTAGTTGAGGTGTCATGGTATTCCTAGAATTATAATGGATTTCTTGATTTTTCTGATGAGATCTATTATTCTACACTCATCCCATCGAATCATATGATGTATGAAAAATATGATATGTCTTCAAAACCCAACCTTAGAGAACTATGATAATAACATTGAAGATTCCCCATCTGGTTGCAATTGTGGCATGATCTAGGTTGTGTCGAACAATCTCATTTCATATTCTCAAAAAAAATGCACTAAAATCATTAAATATTACTCTTTAGTTTAATATAAAGATTCATTGATCTCACTATTTGATTTTGAGTCATACCACCACCTTGGAAATAGGTGTCCCTCTTCTTCTTATTTATAATATTGAAGTTCCAACCAGTTCCCATAGGTATTGACATGCTTCCTCTAATCATATTACCTAAGATGTCTCTTTATTACATTTTCACTCTATTAACTATATCTATATAATTTGATTTAAAAATCATGATAATCTTTGAGAGAATCTATGGCCTCAACCCCGATTCAAAAATTTATTCCTTTAAGGATGCACTTCCAGCAACTTCTGGTGAAAAGAAGACTAAATTCATGAATTTATCCATGCACTCTTTCACTATGAGGTTCTCATTATTTAAACTATATAATTATATTGTTCTTATAATCTAGAAATTATGAGGATAGAATTTCTTGTTAAAAAATTATTCAAAATCCTCCCATGTCATGCCTTAGTCTGATTTATCCTGAAGTGGTAAATCCCACCATTGTCATGAAAGATCTTATGGTTTGTATGTTTCTAACTTCACTTTCTACTCAGCTGGTTTTACAAGGAAATTGAAGGTTTTATTCATCCTATTTATCCACATGTATACTTTTTTCTATTCTGAATCACTCTAAAAGATAGTTGGATTCTACTTTTTGAATTGAACTGAATGATCCACTTGTCTTGGTTTGTTAATTTCTTCCCTCTATCCATGGATTGGAAATCTGGGAAAATAATATGAACCTACTTTTGGGTCACCTATGGCTCAGGTCCAACCACATTCTCATCATCCTCTTCTTGTTGGTTCCTATGGTTCCTACTGTGTTCTATTCTCTATAACCAAAAGTAAAACCCATTTAACCCCACTTTCCTTACTTAAGGATTAGAAATTTCAAATTTAGTGTATCATACATATCATATCAAGGATTTCCAAAATTAAAAAAAATCCCATTTTCAAACAATTTTTGAAAATTTCACCATGCTTTTTGAAAATCCATCCATTTTTAACTATTTTAAAAAATCATCAATTTTTCACTAAATCAAAAAATTATTACTCAAAATGAATTATTCACTCCTAGTGGGAAGTCATTTATATCAATATATGGCATGCTATTCTCATTGGATAAATCATTGATGATGAGGTTACAACTTCTAGAAGTGTCTCAAAACATTCATAAACCCAAACTCCTTGGTATCTTTAAGTTCAAAATAAATAGTTTATCTATGACTCTTTATGATCTACATTCAGAGTTATGATGATTCTACTCCTTTATACCATCCCAAGATATATACTGACATTAATACTATATCAAGGATCAAACATGATGATACTATTTGTAACATCCCACCCATCACCTATTGGATTGGGAAGAGGCAGAGGGTGTTACTAGCCTTAGGTGACATCCCCAAGACACCAAAGTCCATAAATAAATTCCAAGGGATTCATAAAAATTTGTGCGAATATTTTCCCTTTGAATATAAAACAACCAAACCAAGACAATAACCAAAAAAACACTATATTATACATGAGTACAGGAAAATATAACTCCTAACCAAGCCAACAACTTAACTAAACTATATCAGTGTACAATGCAGAAACATAGATTAAAAAAATCAATGAAACAGAAGACAATAACCAGTAACTCCCAATATTCTCCAATCTCCAAAACCACAAGCCATTTCTATGGTATTAAATTGAATCACTAAATAATTGGGATATCTTACCATTACCTGTGTCTCAGTAGATAATATCTACAAACAAAACAAAGTGACCAAGTAGGGTAAAAGTATAAAACTTATTAGGATTTCCCCAATGACTTCCCAACAGATGAAAATAGGATATAATTGGTTAGATTATTTATATAAAATAGTTTAAAACAATTTAAAGCAATTTATATCAAAGCCAAATAGTTTTCCATACCAACCATTTTTTCAAACCCAATGGTTTTTCTAAGGAATGTAACCAAAAAACCCTTTAAACCCATTTATCAAATCCCATTATGGAATACCCAATACATCGGTCCCCATATCCAAAAAACTACACATGACTTCCAAAGTGGTAGTTCCACACTCATTAGAAATATATCATTGAACCACAAAGTCATCACAAGGTAATCAATACCATGTTCCTCAATGGCATACACTCCTTCCACAGGATCACATCTAATGAAAATGAACTGACACCATCCATATATTCCAAAACTCATGACAAATAATTTCAATAAAAAATTATTTATTGAAAACATTTCCATGAACATTTTACATGAGATAAAATAAAATTCATAATTTTGAAATCTTTATTTTAAAATTAAAATAACCAGGTTTTTCACAAACCCATCCAATTCCACCATTCTAAAAAAACCTTCACCAAAGAGGTTTTCCATAAAAAATCACACATAAATTTCAATCAATTCAATAAATTTGAAAGAAAGTATTCAATTTCTAATCAAGAGGAGTCAAAAGATAATCCACCCACATCTTAAAATTAGGTTAAATCAAAGAACGACATAATGACTTTATCAAACTGGGTTAGATCTTCAAGATTTGACCTTAGATCTTGTTCCCTTTAACCAAAACACTCATATCTCATTATGATTGACATCATACAGCGTGGATCTATCCCCAAAGTATTATATTTATGATTACAAGAGAAAGTAAGAGAATAGATCTATGTAAAATGACCAAGAACAATCACTTAACAAAGAATCTAGGCCTCCAACACACATAGATTCACCTAAAAATCACTCCCAGATTGAAAAGAGTGGTCTCTACAGCCCTAGGAGGAATATGGAATCATTTTTTGAGAAAAGTTGGAGGGAAATGAGTCATTGAAAGGTTAAACTTGGTTAGATCCACAATTTTCAGATCTAATTGTTAATGTTGCATGGTTATACTACACGATTAAGAAAATGATACACTAACCATGATCGATCTACTATCTCAAGGAGAACCTTGAATAGTTTGATAATATAGTTAGAAAAAATTTGTTCCAACTATGAAATACCCTACTTTATATCATTTCATGGTTTCTCTTGGGAATCTGTATAGTTTGAACAAACTATGTTCCTGCCTAGTGAACCTTGTTTCCCTTTCTTGGTTTCCTAGAGGTTTTGCATGATTTCTACTAACCGTGCACCTCTAGAAAAGACTACAAAATATGAAAAACCCATTATAGCCTCAAAAAACATAACTATAACCTTATATATACTTAAAATACATAATTAAAGGCTCATGTAACTAAAAATGGGGGGTGCAACATTTCTTGCACATATGTGTGGATTACTGCCTCCACGAAGCGAAGCAATTCATTTTTCATTTTATTTTGATATGGATAGTAAAAAAGGATATATTTAATGTATATTTATGATATATATGATATAAAAATTATTATTTAATGGTGAATTAATATTTTCATTTCATTCATTCAATCCCTTAAAAAATGGAAACATCATTCATCAGTACATACGGTCTACCGTCTCCATGAATGGTGTAATTAATTTTACTATCTCTACATTTTATGGATGAATATAAATATTTATATAATTTATATATAGTTTATTTACATCATGATTAAAATTTTAGATATCATGGAACCATAATCAAAGTACAAGTACCAAAACTATTGAACCAAAACATACATAAAAAATGAAGCATTTGTCACCCAGAACAGTGATTTTAATAAACAACTTTAATAAACGGGTGATAAAATGTTAGTAGGAAATTATATATGGTATTATATATATTATTATGGTTATGTATATTTGTATAAAAAACTAATATTTATTATATATGAGGTTTTAATGAGTATAATAAAATTCAATACTTGAGGTAAATAATTTTTTCCATGCTTTTATTTCTATGGGTCACATGCATTCAACACCACTTGTTTCTTTTATGTGGGGTATATAGTTATCATGAATGTATTTTATGATAATTATTAGGAAAATTATAGGATATAAATATCCATATAATTTTATTTCTTTTATGGGGATTATTATTTAAAAGTACCCAAAGTGGTAAGGGTTTTACAATTATAATCTCATCTTTTATCGAGATTATTTATGATTAAGTTTCTGATGAAGAAATATTATGATCTATCACTAAATTGAGTCATGAATTTTTCTATCCTCTAGTTATTTACGGATTTTAAAGTTTTTCCATTAATTATAATCTCTTTATGTACTCATGAGTCCAAAAGAATGTTTTTAAGGAAAACCGACTTTATTACTCAATTTGGTCAAAAATATATTTGTTTCATTCTCTGTGTTTTTTAAAAATTCTTTAATGAATTTTTTTTACTATTCCAAAAATATTTTTTAAATTTATTTTTACCCTTATTTTAATTTTTAAAAAATGTTTTAATAGTAATATTCTTGTCATTTTATGAATGAGGTACATTTTTCTTTTGCTGAAAATGTGAAATGAATCATTGTTTTAACATGTACGACATGAACATTAATTCCCACTATCATGTCCACTCAATGACTTAAAGTTACCTTTATAATTTTCTAATGTTATTTTAAAAATAAATAATTATCTTTAATATTTGGGAAATTTTTATATTTTAAAATGTGATTTTCAATGTAGAAAGGTTATTTTCCTCAGGAAAATTTGTAATGATATTTTAGTGTTGTTTCTATTCATAAATGAGAACCACCCTTGATTATACTTATTATTTACTAATGATTTCATATAATAATAACATCATTATACTTTATTTGTATGGTTTATTATTATGATATAAAAGATACTTATGAATCCCATTTCCTTTCTATGGGGTAATGATTAATGTTCTACGAGCCCAAAGGGTACGCAAGAGGTTATCCCAAGCCCAAAAAAGAGTACACTATAGGTTATCCCAAGACCAAAAAATTGGATACATATAAGATTATCCCAATACCAAAATAGGTTACATGAGATTTTATCACAATCCTAAATCAAGTACATAGGTATTTTCCCCAAGAATAACATGTTATGAATATCTTTGTGGGTATCCTTGACATAACATTTTATATGCTTATATGTATTCCACAAAATTATTTCTTATGAAAATGTTAGTATCTCATGAATTATGTTATTAGATTCCTTTATGATTCATGTCTTATGAACAAACAATATTTATTCCATGAATCAAGTTTATATTCCATGATGTGTGTGGTATGGTTTTCAAATGTTATTCTCATGTTCTCATACCCTTATGATCATGTTATATTGATTTATCCCTTATTTAAAAATACTACGAACATGATCTCACAATTTCATATGTTTCCTTTCATCGAGTTATGAAGAAATTTATTATGTATGATATGTCTAAGAAGGGTGATAGTTATTAATAAATTAGTGGGATATGTGGTAGTTCACTTATAAACTAGTTGTTTACATGTATAAGTTTCCAAAGATACTATATTATTATAGTTTGTATATTTATGTTATATAATAAATATTTATCTATTAAGATGTTCTATATATGTATTAAAAGTATGGATATATATAATATTCAAAGGTTTGAACCAATCATTCTCTATTAGTTGATGCAATGGTAGTTGTTAATCACAAAGGGATTCCAATCTTTGTTGGGAACAATTTTCCACTATGGAAGAATCAGATGGAGCAATACTTCTAATAATTAATCAAGATTTTTTATAGTTTTGATGTGTGTTATTTTGAATAGTATAAAAAGTGGAGATTTATCAAAATAATAATGAAGATAATTTGATTTTAATGCTATAGGAATCGATTCTTTTGGGGGATCCTTATCCAACACAATCTAGAAAATGGTGATTTCATGTAAATACTCGCAATATATGTGGGAAAAGTTGATAAACATCTATTAATTTGATTCAAAACTCTAAGAAACTAAACTAAAGGTTATATAAAACAAGTATGGGGACCTTAGGATATAGTCTAATTATTCTATTGATGCATTCTTTGATCGGATGAATATGGTTGTATAGGACATGTATGGTCTCTAAGAAATCCTTAATGATGTAAAGATTGTTAAGCACATCTCGATAAGATTTCCACTTTGGTTCAATATTATTGTATATTTATATGAGGATAATGATCTAGAGGATCTAAAAAAGGATAGTTTTTATAGTACTCTTATATCATAAGAGATGAAAAAATGATGACAATGAGACTATGGAAATGGGATAGTTGAAAGAGGTGGATTTCAAGGATATGAAAAATCTCACCATAGAGGATGGCCATGAAAAAGAAAAGGTGGACAAAATCTTGTCATTACTTTCTTGGAATATAAAAATGGGAAAAGTAAAGTATAAAAGGATACTTACACATGGGTGATTTTGATGTGAAAAGTTTGGACACCTTATAGAAAAGTGTCACAAGACGTTTTAAGGAAATGATTAGGATTATAATGAAATTCTTATAAATAGGTATTAAGCCAATGTAAAATCTAGGAAAATCACAAAGATAAATTTATAAAAAAAAGAACATGCTTTTATAATAAAATTATATTTTAGAAGAAAAAAGGTGGAATACATTATAGAATATAAAGACCATAGAGAAAATTTCATGATGGAAGTTGTGGGAAGTTCCCATACAAGAGAAGATACAGATATTAATAAAGGAGAAGAGGGAGGAAGAGTGGATCTACAAGTGTGACCATAGGCTTCTATTTAAGAGATATATGTTTGTAGATCCAAAATAAATATATCCAATATAGTGGTTCATGTGAAAAAACTCTATAAACACTAGAAATAAGAGGGTAAGTTTGGGATGAAGGCATAAATTGAAAAACTTATGTTTGTAATTTTAGAGAAATTAGAGAAGGTCATCGAGTTGAATATAAAAGTTAAAGAATATACCAGAGATATTGATGGATTGAATAATATAGTAAATGTTTGATTTAAATGTATTGAAGAAATTGAGGATGAATTTGATAGACTACAATGAAAATTATAATATTAGGATAGACTCTTGACTCCCGATATGACATTGCAAAAGAAAGTCACACAAGTGGCAAAAAAAGTGAAATTAGAGCTTGGAGGTCAATCAAAATAGAAGAAATAGTCATATATAAATGAAAAAGTTGTTATAGGTAATGATCATAAATATACATAATATATGCTTTATTATATACCACAAGAACCCACCATGAAGTTCAAGGTTGGTTTGGGTTTAACTCAAAATTAGAGAACCCGAGGAATGATGGGTCCTACAAAAATGACACAAGGGAATGAACCTTGTATCAGGTGTTATTATTTTTGAAATATGGGATATTTCTAAAATTTATATTCCCTAACCTAGTCTTACTGAAGATAATAATAGAAACAAACACATTCAAGTAGAGTTCAACATTCCATGGATTCATTTTGTGGTCACTATTTCTAGTGTAGAGGATTTAGACATATTTCTATATATTACTCATCAAAAATAAAGAAGAAAATGCCAATGAAAACCAAAATTAGTCATACATAGTAGCTTAAGGAACCATCAAGAAAGCTAAGAATGAAAAATTTACTTTCATATTTTCAAGATGAAGTTTTTATGTATCACTGTAAACAATATGAACCATGTCAATTAACAATGGGTGTGAAACTAAAGACATGGATCAATAAGGGAAGAGTTTATTAGGAAATGGTTTTAGATATTTCATTAAAACCATCAGATTATACTATTGTATGGATCATTAATAGAAGATACACCTCCCACATGACATGAAATATGGATCTCTTCATAGGTATCATGAATGATAAGGAAGTTTCCAACAAATTTAGTAATGATAAAGGCCTAAGGATTATTGTCTTTAAAAAAATCCAAATTTAGAGGGAAATATATGAGATACACAGATATATTAGGATAGGATGGTGTATTGGTGATGCATGGGAATCTTTACCTTGTGAGTAGAGAAGAATATATGTGATTTCTATCTAAGTAATATGAGAATAGGTTATGGAATAAACATATTTTACATTTGAAATAATCCTCCTTGAAAAATATACTGAAAAGTGATGGAGATAGAGATCTCCCAAAGCTATCACATGATCATATAGACATGTGATATTATTTACAAAAAGGGAATATTATTTAAAATACATACAAAGAAAAAGAATGAAAGTTGAAAATAGTGTTGTCATTGGTTTATATTGATATGTGTTGACATATCTCTCAAATACACATTTATGGGAAGAGATAAAATGTCCAATTTATTGATGATTATAGTATAATGCCATGTATATCCATTACCACCTACAATTATGAGATGTTTAGTTGCATCACACAATGTTGGAGGGTAGGTAAAAGGATACTTGGATAGAAAGTTAAAAAGTTATGAACTGATAATGGGATGGATTTCAATAATATCCAAGTAGAGGATTATATTGAGAATCATGGGATAAGGAGAGAAGTCTCAACAGTGAGAACTCGTCAGAAAAATGGAGCGGTTCAGATAAGAAACAAAATAATCAAAAACCTGGTCAGAATGATACTTATTGATAAAGACCTTCCAGATAAATTTTGGAAGGAAATAGTATTGACTTAAGTCTACATATATACCAAATAGTTATTATTTCTTTAGGAAGATAAGACTATATAAGAAGCTATGGTATGGAAAGAAGTTGACATTAAAGTAATTTAGATTCTTTGGACCTAAGTGTTACATTATAAATACGGTGAAACACAAAAATAATGAATACTGTGTAGATGAATGGATATTTATTAGCTACTTATGAAAAATAAAAACATATAAATTATTCAATAAATGTATAAGAATTATTGTAGAGAGAAATGATGTTTTAGTGGTTGATAATGAGCATAATATTTAGAAAATTAATGAATATTATTAAGGGGGTGGTGATAAAAATTTGAGTACCTAAAGGGGATTGGATGTTCCTAAGTAATATTCAGAATTAGAATTAGATAAGGATTAGGATGTAGTTAAACCTACATCTATAAAATAGATGAATAACTGAGCAAAAATTGATAGTCATAACATCATGGGAGATCAGACACCACCTGTGGAGATGAGGAGAATGAAGTCTCTACAAAAAAAATTATTCTCATTTGATTAAATTATTTAATTTTTATCACTATTAAAAAGGGAAATTTTACTTTTTTGGTTATTTCATTGTAGGAGGAGGTGAATTGGATGGTCAAAGATGATGCAGAAGAAGAATGGGCCAAACTGTATGGAAGACCAAGAAATATGTCCATTTTTTACATGTTTCTAGAAATAAAGTCATACAAATAGGCTGAAATTTTGTATTATTATCCAAAACATAGTGGGATATAATTCATATCAAGAAACTAAATCCCAATTCTTCTATATGGTGGCCAAACCGAACTAATCTTCCCAAGGAACCAAATCTGCATGAAATAAAAAGTGTGGTTTTGTATTTCATCCATATCTCAGGTTTTAGTTTTCCAAATGATGCCAAATTTTTAGTGTAGATATTAAATATGTGAGGAAATTATTTTTTTAAAGTGAGATAAGACGGCATGGTCTCCTAAAACAATGTTCCAAGTTATATTTTGAAATCAGGGTGACCAAAGCCACCTCCCATCTTGGTTATAAAAGGGTACAATGGGAAACTCATTTGAAAGTTAAACTATGAGGAATAGTGATACTACTCTAGAGTACAAGAGGATTCCTCTCCTCATCCTAGAAGTTATGGAGGCCTCTATCCTCATAGAGGGATCAATGATGAAGAAATAGATATACCCGAGCTTCCGCCTCCTCTCGATGGTGGGATAAACGATGGGTCATCATTGTGAGGGAGCAAAAAACATGTAGAGGGAGTTCTGGATCATAATTATCTATTTTTTTTAGTGTATATGGTGTTTTTTAATTATTATTTTAGATGTATACTAACTTTTATTTTCATCAATTAATTTAAACACTTTTAATTTCATAACCGATCGATGTGTAATCTTAAGTGTGTGTCTTGTGTTGTTCTGATTGGACAATATAAGAATCTTATTCTTTCCCAAAAATTTGTGATCTCAATGTTCCTTAAAAAAATTAATGCATAATAATGGGCTGTAACTTGAGTACATGATTTTTATGTCAAGGTTTAGTCTTATTTTCATTGTTTTAGAGGCTTGTGGGTACCCATTATCTTGGTTAACCATCAACCAAAGGATTTAACTGAAACCTAATAATCAAGTAAGAACATGGAACTTTTAATATAATAATTTTATTAAGGTTTAATTCCTATTAATTGAAACATAATTGATATTATTTTAGGGTGTGAACTACTTGATAAACCCCCAATGGCTGCATGGACCCTCATTGAGAACATGGCGTAGAGAACTCAACAATTCAGTTCAAGGTCCAGTGTACCCATTAGATGTGTCTATGAGGTGAAATGTACTAAATTCAAGAAGATGATGGGAATGAATTTTGAAGATATAAGTACCCTACTCTAATAGTTTTCTCTTTCCCAAGTTATATTCCAATCTCTTCTTCCCATCCATTGTGTTATCTTTTCTTCTGACACCCACAATTTTGACCAATACCCTCAACTGAAAAAAACAACTGAGAGTTGTGAGGAAATCATTCCAAGACACCCCTATAATGAACCCATTTGGAAAAAAACATACTATATGTCCAAACCTAGGTGGAAATACAACCAAGACTATATGAAAGGGAGTATTCGAACCAACCTCAACAACAATGGAACCAACTTGGGCAGAGTAGTCATCCACCACCACCACCAAAAATCCTCAACCACCACAAAGGCCTTTCCAAACCCCCCTGAAAATATTGAACCAATCCTATAAGACATGATGAGAAAAATGTAAACAAATAATCACCAATTCCAATAAACCACCCAAGAATCCATACAAGACCTAAAAACCCAATTAGGATAACTTTCTAACTTGATGGGGAAAATCCAAAGTCATGGGTCGGGTAAACTAACCTCTTAACCACTAGTCATCCCTAGAGATAGGGTAAATATAAGTTCTAATGACCTCACCATTAGAGTCATCCCCTACTGAGAAAACAAGTATCCCAATCACTGAAAAAATGGTTCAAATGAGGAAAAACTGTGTCCTAATAAAAGCCCTGCCAAAGGAAAGAGAGTTTAATTTTATGAATCCCCATGCCAACATGATCTTTTTCCAATTCCACAAAGTTCCAACAAAACAAGGAAACAAAAGTAAACTAAACTTGATAACAAAATCTTGGGAACTTTTAGAAAAGTGCAGGTTAACATCCCCTTGATTTATTTCGTGAAGAAAATTACATGATACAATATGTTCATAAAAAGTGTTCTGTACACACTGATGGAAAATTCAAGGTGATGAAATGGGGAGATTGGAGAGGAATGTATAAAAACTGATAGATCCACCACTTCCCACAAAATTCAATGATTCATGAACATTCTTGATTCCATGCACCATTGGGGAATATTTTTTTATAATGTTATGTATACGGTCCCGAGCTTATAATATTACTTAATATTTAATTACAATGAATAATTCACATTGAGGATCTTTTCAGGTTTAGAGTTTTAGAGTATTATGACATAACTATTACATCTCAAAGATTACAAAGTAGAAACATCTACACAGCTTCCATCTTTTTCACAAAATAAAAACTCTTGAACAAAAGAGTCCTGTCTAGTTCCTTGTTTAGAAAGCCTGACATTTCTTTGATCCCATCCATGACCCTATTCAACTTTATATCCTATGAAAACGTTTCAAAAACTTGGGATGAGCATAAAAAGCTCAGTAAGGGTTATAAAAATTATAGAAATGAACCATGAGTACATATATACATAAGAACGAAATCATACTTTACCCATAAATCATAAGCACTTTAACATACCTCATAAAATCATGAATAAATCATAGAAATCATAAGACATAAAGGTAACTTGAGGCATTCATAACATTCTTACATAGGGAGTAACCCTCTTGGTTACGTTTGGAATACCCATCACAGTATATTCCCTAAATCTCTTCGGAGAAACCTTAAAGTTTAACTCCTTTGCATTACCCAGTGCATTGGAGAGCTATATCAGGCTCACCCGCCCTTAGTTTATCACAGAACCGCCCGTCTTCATAAAAATGCCCAAGAACCATAACATAATCATAGCACATAACTTAAGCATAAAGTAAAGATAACATTCCCACACTGTAATAACAATATTACATTTTAAGATATTGAAATAATGGATCCATTCTAAAAACCATTTTCAAAACCATTTAAAACATTAAATAAAGATATTTTTAAATCAAAGTGTCTCATACCACATTGAATCTTTTAACATTTTAAAACATTAATATCCATATAAATAAATCCTTAAAACCATTTTTAAAACATGGATATTAATGAGAAATATTTATAAGAATAAATCATTAAAACATTTAAAATGATATTTTAGTTAAAGGGTTTTTAACAAAATGAGAGACACTTGAATACAGTAATTGAGGGATAACATTTAATCAAAACTTTATAATATCATGAGAATAAAGGGATTCATGATATAATATTTCAAAGGACAGTATATACACCATATAAGAGTGAACTGGTGCATAACAACAATGAAGTCTCAATATAAATGTAAAATGAGATGAAATCCATTATAAAGAAGGTATCCTTAAATTAAGGATAAATCAATCTCATAATTATGTGTGACAAATATAAATACACCCAATATACGTGGATATTAAGTCTAAAATAATCAAAGGTCATTCACACATATTCAAAGGATGACATATTCAATAACTACATGTTGAACCCAAAGAAATCTAAATTTGGTTAAGAAGTTCCCTTGACAGCCTAAAGGCGTCACATAAAATTATAGAAAAAGAGTTGATGAGAGAGATAAAGGGTATCTCATCACTTGGACATAAAATTTACAGCAATAAGGATATATAAGAACATATCCTCACATAATAACATGAAAATTAAAAGACATAACAAAAGAACTCTTTTAAAAAGAGGAGGGTGAAAGGTCCCCTTACCGATTCAGGTAACTTTCGAAACGTACGCCCCATGAAAGAAGGACTATACAACATTGATGTAGATACTCATAAATGAAAGTATGTTACACAAAGACTAGAGTAATGGACAGTACATACACCACTCAAAAGGAAATATTGGCAAATGTAGCATGAATCTCTCGAAAACACAAAGTGAGATAAAAAGCCCCTTACGAAATTTCGGCAGCCTAATGGTGCCAATTAAAACATCCAAAAATGGATTTATGAGATAAAATAGGGTCTCTCATAATATGAACATAAAAATTAAAGAATTATAAATATAAAATAACATCCCCAAACATAATAAAGATGAGCTTAAAAGAAATGACATAAAAGAGATTACTTAAAAAGGAAGAGAGTGGTAGGATCCCTTACCTCGGGTCCGACATGACTCGATAATTCTTTAACCTCCTGAATAATAAACTTGATTTAATTTCTAATTTCTTAAGAACCTTTTTCAAGTTCATTATTCCTTTTATATCACTTATTACCATGCTATGAACACTATGTAATTATTTAAGTTAATAATTGTCGTTTTGTAGATCATTGCTACTTGAGTCAAAAATAAACTCTCTATAATTACAAGTTGTTCATGTGGTAAAATATATATTATATCCAGAATTATATTCATTATTTATATATAATATATATCATATATATCCATTATATATATGCATTTATAATATTACATAACATTTAGAGGTAAGAAATGAAATGCACCGTTCATGGAGACGGTAAGCCGTACGTACGCATGAACGCTACTTCCATTTCTATTTCTTATTTAATGGAATTAAAACATAATTATAGATAATAGTATTATAATTATAGTTTGGTATAATGTATAATATCATTAAATATATCCTTTATATGTACCACATATGGTATTAATGAATCAAATCACTTTGAGGGGGCGGTAGTCCGCACTTCCTAAAATGAAGATATCGCGTTTAACCATAATGGAAACCATAAAGGTATGAAATAAATGAAAAATACAGAAGCTTAAGTAAAACATAAACATATTATATATCATATATAAATATAGTTACATATTAATGGCCACCTTTTAAGGTGTTAAAAGAATATTGAACAATCATCGTTTCGTGAGGCAGAAATTCACCATCCACAGAAACGGTATGTTCTTTAACCATTAGATGTAGGTGTGTGTAAGTGTATCTCTAATCCTTCTTATGAAAACATCCTAGTATATTTACGATACTGGATTTGTTACAAAATAAATTAATAAAAATAGTTTAGTGGGTTGGAGAAGCAAAATAAAAAAAAAGAACACAAGTGAAGACATTACCTTAAAATCGGGTAACTCTCTTTGATTTGAGCTCAAAGGATTCCTTGGGAAGGCTTATGCCCAAAGTGAGGATTCTAGGAGTAATAGAGGGATGTGGAGAGACAAAATGATAAGGGGTTGGACGAGACAAAGGCTTGAGAGGTGTGGGTAAGGTGGTATAGGTGGGGGCCTTTTATAAGAGGAGAGGAGGGGCACTCTTGGAAATTCAAAAAAAGTTACATTATTTTCAAATGAGTTTCGGATTTTAAAGGTCCCACATTGATATATTTCGAGGATAACGTGATAAGGGTTCTAAATCAACCCATACAATAGGTTTTTGACATGTGTAGGTCATAGATTTTACATTATCTTTTCATTTTATTTAAATCGTTAAATAATGAGGTAATCGCTGCATCATCATGATGTCATAAATAATTTAATTTATTTAATGTCTAAAAATTATAAAAAAATAATATGATGTAGGAAAGATTTTTATATTTCCAATTAATATTTATAGTTAAAAATCTGACTTGTATAACCCCATGTAAATTTTTTTTAGTAAAACAACTCATGTTTGTGACATTTTTATTTTAACTTTAAATAAAAAGTTATTTATGTCATTTTCCTACCAAAGTGGCTCCATGGGGTCCCCAAGTTGACCCATGGATTTTCTTGGTCGGCCATGACACATCCAATTAGGTTAGTACATGTGGCTAGGTCATTTCATATTATTAAAACATTATTTTTACCTTAAATTACACTAATTACCTCTAATCGCGATTAAAAACTTAAAAGCTACTATTCACCAAAAAAATATTTTAATCCCATTGAAACAAATTTTACTTCCTAATGACAACCATGTATGTCAGATTTTTGAAATTCAAAACACAGAGGTGGTAAAATTTCATTTAAATGAAAAATCAGTTTTTTAAGTACCACTTAGTGGTTTCACTATTCATTAAAAATTGATGTTTTTCAGAAAAATACCAAAACCTCACCCTAAGCTATATTTGATATTCCGAATTAAAAAATGATTTCTATTTTACAAAATTCAAAACATATAAGTTACAATAATTAATTTAATAATTAATTCCCGTTGTCATAACAAATAGCGTGTTTTTATGAAACAATATATATCAAAAGATTGACACTAGTTTAAATCCAATTTCAAAGTGAAATTAATTACAACGACCACCATTGGATTAAATGGTAAAAATATATTCTAATTTTACTTTAAAACCAATTCAAAAGATAATCTAATAATATAAATAAATTATATTAAAAATAGGTTTTGAATTAAAATACAACATTTTCCCCTATTCATGAAAAAATGAACTTTATTGGAAAAAAACCAAAAATTTACACAAAGTAAATTTGGATGTCCCAATTCTAAAGAAGAATTTTATTTTGTCAAATATAACACATAAAATTGTCAAAAAGTGGATTTAAAAGAGGTTCTCCATAAAAATGCGGTTAATAGACCTTTTAAAGAATATTAGAGTGTTTACCCTTAAAATTGGATTCATTTTCATTTTACGCCTCCTACATTTATTGGATGAAAGTAAATATTTGACAAACATATATAACCATTTTTTAGTTAGTTTCGTTCATTGCCTCCATTACAATGGCTAGGCGTTAACTACCATTTAAAATAATATTATTTTATTATTACAGTGCAACGTAAGATTTCAAAGGAACTCGTTGTCGCGTATTGGGTACGCCATTGAGCATAGTGTTCCCTTTAAAGTAATATTAATATTTTATTCACAAATATGGATAAATATAAAAATTTCATATTCTTTATTTACCTGGGGTGTTACATCCTTCCCCCCTTTTGGGAATTGCTTCCTCGCAATTTCAAAATTGGTCTTGGAAACTCCATTGAATGTCCCACATCATAAAAGGAGTAAATTAAACTATCACTTTAAAAGAAAGAAAGGGAAGTACAAAGGTCACCCGAGTTAACCCATACTAGGATTCCATGTATGAAAATATGGATATGGAGGAAAAAACAAAGGGTCATGTTCTGATGGAGAGTGGTAGTAAACATGTCTAGGAGAAAGTTAACCATAATAAAAACACAAACTTGTGATTGGTTCAACGGTATTCGATTCCCCAGTAGGAAAAGTTAACGAACAACATTTTTTTAATTTACTTTTCAATAAGGAATTTATTTTTGTAGCTTAACTAAAACATAAGGAAACATACTTACTTGTCATGTTGACTTTAAACTTTTACTAGATTTTTTACACGAACTCATATTTTCTCCAAAAGATGAGTATTTAGGATGACTTGTTTACGTTAAGAGAGCTATAATCAACTTATAGAGAATCACCTAATCCACAAAAGAGAACTATATACTTCCCATGTCTTTAGACCTTAACCAAAACTAAAACCAAAAAGGTTAGTATGAGATTAGATGATACCCGAAAAGGATAATCCTTTATATATAAAAAATCTATTCTTAATCTCCAAAATTTGTCAAAAAATACCCAAAGTTCAACAAAGTCCATTCAATAAAAAATTTGTCCATAAAATTATTGAAACCCCAATATTTGAAGGATTTAATCACATAGTCTTCCAAGGTAAAAATTAACATTTATCACCAAATAACATTAGTTTATCTTAAAGTACCATATTGAAAATTAATTAACCTAGTCACATATCCTCCATAATAGGTTAATAATTTCCATAGATAACCCAAAATAAACTTACTCTTGATTTCTAAAATCATCTAACTAAAAAGAATTAGTCAAACTAACCAGGGACTTCATGTAGTCCAGTGGTAGGCGATAAATACCAATTGCACTTTGGTTGTGGGTTCGATTCCCACAGCTTCGTCTGACGCGATGGGTTGTCACACGGTCTGTGTGTTTTCCTTTTTCCAAAACTATATAATTCTTAAAACATCCCCCCAAAAAGAGATAAAATCTTCAAAATAACCATAACATATTTTAACCACAAAGGTTATCTAATAACTTCCATTTTGCAACCCAAAAAAGTATTAACCAGTAATTACCTCAAATTCAAGGATCATATAAACCCAAATGGTTCTTTATAAATATATCCACAAAAGAAAGGATAATTATTCCTTGAATAAATTTTTCATATATCAAACATCAGGGTTACTATAAAAAGACTTCTAATGTAACCCCATCATCAAAAGAGACTTAATACATCTAAGAATTTCACCATCCTAAAATCTAACATAACTCTTGAATCCCTTATATGATGACTTCTTACTCATTCAACATTATTAATGATCCATTAGCCATTCCTTTTCAACTTATTCTGAAATAATTCTTTCCTACAAAAAAAATCATGAATCATATCCTAAGATTACAATAATAGGAAAACATATGTTAAGAAATAATCCATACCTTTCATTCTTCATTGTCAGTTTCTTCATCCTTAATCAGAATGGAATTAGGTATTGATAAATGAATATTTGTACGATCTTGGTGACCCCATTCCCGAAACTTCTTCGTAGAACATGTGTTTGCATAATGACCATGCACACCACATTTAAAACAATCAATTGATCCTTCAGAAAGAGATTCTTTCCCTTTCCTAGAGTCAACTAGATGATTCCTTTTTCCATGGCAGGTTCTTGCTTTATGACCCTCATTTCCACATCTATAGCATCTTTCTGTCCCTTTGAAACATTTTCATATGTGTTTCTTTCCACATATTTGACACATAGGTTTTTGAACATACTTACCTTTATGATTATTACCTGAACTTTCGTAGTGATTTGTTTCTCGCATATACGATGCCTTATAAAAATCACTAAGGTTCAGGTGGTCAATCATGACTCCAGATAGTTGGTTGAGGATAACCACAAGAGTTCTCATTGTAGCTCCCATATCATTCAGTTGTTCTTTCATAAAACCATCATAGTTTTCTTCAAATCCACTGTTACTTTGGTGCCTGCTAGATCCAGCCATTTACTAAAACCAAAAAGGTCAGTGTGGGTATATCAGTAAAATCATCAAATAATAAAGAGGAAGATAAAAAAAAGATATACTTATCCAAGTTATCTCAAACTCATTCTAACTTTCAAAAAAACAATGACTCCATCTAATATACTAACCATTGTGGTTATACACAACTTGTCACTTTTTCTTAAACAACACTCTAACCTCTAAAGTTATCTAAACTGACCTCTGATACCAACTATAAGGCCCGGACCTTATAATATTACTTAATATTGAATTATATTGAATAATTCACTTTGAGGATCTTTTCAAGTTTAGAGTTTTAGAGAATTAGGACATAACTACTACATCTCAAAGATTACAAAGTATACACATCTACACAACTTCCATATTTTTCACAAAATAAAAACTCTTGAACAAAAGAGTCATGTTTAGTTCCTTGTTTAGACAGCCTGACATTTCCTTTATCCCATCCTTGACCCTATTCAACTTTATGTCCTGTGAAAACGTTTCAAAAACTTGGGATGAGCATAAAAAGCTCAGTAAGGGTTATAAAAAGTATGGAAGGGAACCATGAGTACATATATACATAAGAACGAAATCATACTTTACCCATAAATCATAATCACTTTAACATACCTCATAAAATCGTGAATAAATCAAAGAAATCATAATACATAAAGGTAACTTGAGGCATTCATAACATTCTTACGTAGGGAGAAACCCTCTTGGTTACGTTTGGAATACCCATCATAGTATATTCCCTAAATCTCTTCATAGAAACCTTAACGTTTAACTCCTTCGCGTTACCCAATGCATTGGAGAGCTATATCAGGCTCACTCGCCCTTAGCTTATCACGGAACCACCCGTCTTCATAACAATGCCCAATAACCATAATATAATCATAGCACATAACTTAATCATAAAGGAAAGATAACATTCCCACATTGCAATAACAATACAACATTTTAAGATATTGAAATAATGAAACCATTCTAAAAACCATTCTCAAAACCATTTAAAACATTTAATAAAGAGATTTTCAAATCAAAGTGTCCCATACCACATTAAAGCTTTTAACATTTTAAACCATTAATATCCATATAAATAAATAATTAAAACCATTTGGAAAACATGGATATTAATGATAAATATTTATAAGAATAAATCATTAAAACATTTAAATCAATATTTTAGTTAAAGGGTTTTTCACAAAATGAGAGACACTTGAATACAATAATTGAGGGATAAAATTTAATCAAAAATTTATAATATCATGAGAATAAAGGGATTCATGATATAATATTCCAAAGGACAGTATATACACCATATAAGAGTGAACTGGTGCATAACAACAATGAAGTCTCAATAGAAATGTAAAATGAGATGAAATCCATTATAAAGAAGGTATCCTTAAATTAAGGATAAATCAATCTCATAATTATGTCTGACAAATATAAATACACCCAATATATGTGGATATTAAGTGTAAAATAATCAAAGGTCATTCACACATATTCAAAGGACGACATATTCAATAACTACATGTTGAACCCAAAGAAATCGAAATTGGGTTAAGAAGTTCCCTTGACAGCCTAACAGCGTCACATAAAATTTTAGAAAAAGAGTTGATGAGAGAGATAAAGGGTATCTCATCACTTGGATATAAAATTTACGTCAATAAGGATATATAAGAACATATCCTCACATAATAAGATTAAAATTAAAATACATAACAAAATAAGTCTTTTAAAAAGAGGAGGGTGAAAGGTCCCCTTACCGATTTGGGTAACTTTCGAAACGTACACCCCCTAAAAGAAGGACTATACAACATTGATGTAAATACTCATAAACAAAATTATGTTAAAAAAAGATTATAATAATGGACAGTACATACACCACTCAAAAGTAAATATTGGCAAATGTAGCATGAATCTCACGAAAACACAAAGTGAGATAAAAATCCCCTTACGAAATTTCGGCAGCCTAACGGTGCCAATTAAAACGTCCAAAAATGGATTTATGAGATCAAATAGGGTCTCTCATAATATTAACATAAAAATTACAGAATTTGGAATATAAAATAACATCCCCAAACATAAGAAAGATGAGCTTAAAAGAAATGACATAAAAGAGAGTACTTAAAAAGGAAGAGAGAGGTAGGATCCCTTACCTTGGGTCCGACTTGACTCGATCGTTCTTTAACCTCCTGAATAATAAACTTGAGTTAATTTCTATTTGATTAAGAACCTTTTTCAAGTTCATTATTCCTTTTTTATCACTTATTACCATGCTAGGAACACTATGTAATAATTTATGTTAATAATGGACGTTTTGTAGATCATTGCTACTTGAGTCAAAAATAAACTCTTTATAATTACAAGTTGTTCATGTGGTAAAATATATATTATATATAGAATTATATTCACTATTTACATATCATATATATCATATATATACATTATATACATTCATTTATAATATTACATAACATTTAGACGTAAGAAATGAAATGCACCGTTCATGGAGACGGTATGCCATATGTACGCATGAACGCTACTTCCATTTCTATTTCTTATTTAATGGAATTAAAACATAATGATACATAATAGTATTATAATTCCAGTTTTGTATCATATATAATATCATTAAATATATCCTTTATATGTACCACATATGGTATTAATGAATCAAATCACTTTGAGGGGGCGGTAGTCCACACTTCCTAAAATGAAGATATCGCGTTTAACCATAATGGAAACCATAAAGTTATGACATAAATGAAAAATACATAAGATTAAGTAAAACATAAACATATTATATATCATATATAAATATAGTGACATCTTAATGGTCACCTTTGAAGGTGTTAAAAGAATATTGAACAATCATCGTTTCGTGAGGCAGAAATTCACCATCCACAGAAATGGTATGTTATTTAACCATTAGATGTAGGTGTGTGTAAGTTTATATCGAATCCTTCTTATAACAACATCCTAGTATATTGAAGATACTGTATTTGTTACAAAAGAAATCAATAAAAATAGTTTAGTGGGTTGGAGAAGCAAAATAAAACAAAAGAACACAAGTGAAGACATTACCTTAAAATCGGGTAACTCTCTTTGATTTGAGCTCAAAGGCTTCCTTGGGAAGACTTCTGCCAAAAGTGAGTCTTCTAGGAGTAATATAGGGATGTGGAGAGACAAAATTATCAGGGTTTGTCTGAGACAAAGGCTTGAGAGGTGTGGGTAAGGTGGTAGAGGTGGGGGCCTTTTATAAGAGGAGAGGAGGGGCACTCTTGGAAAGTCAAAAAAAGTTACATTATTTTCAAATGAGTTTCGGATTTTAAAGGTCCCACATTGATATATTTCTAGGATAAGGTGATAAGGGTTCTAAATCAACCCATACAAGAGGTTTTTGACATGTTTAGGTCTTAGATTTTACATTATCTTTTCATTTTATTTTAATCGTTAAATAATGAGGTAATCGCTGCATCATCATGATGTCATAAATAATTTAATTTATTTAATGTCTAAAAATTATAAAAAAATACTATGATGTGGAAAATATTTGTATCTTTCCAATTACTATTTATAGTCCAAAATCTGACTTGTATAACCCCATGTAAAAATTGTTTTAGTAAAAGAACTCATGTTTGTGACATTTTTATTTTAACTTTAAATAAAAAGTTATTTATGTCATTTTCCTACCAAAGTGGATCCATGGGGTCCCAAAGTTGACCCATGGATTGTCTTGGTCTACCATGACACATCCAATTAGGGTAGGACAAGTTTCTAGGACATTTCATATTATTAAAACATTATTTTTACCTTAAATTACACTAAGTACCTCTAATCGCGATTAAAACCTTAAAAGTTACTATTCATCAAAAAAATATTTTAATCCCATTGAAACACATTTTAATTCCTAATGAAAACCATGTATGTCTGATTTTTGAAATTCAAAACACAGAGGTGGTAAAATTTCATTTAAACAAAAAATCAGTTTTTTTAGTACTACTTAGTGGTTTAACTATTCATTAAAAATTGAAGTTTTTCAGAAAAATGTCAAAACTTCACCCTAAGATATATTTGATATTACGAATTCAAAAATGATGTCTATTTTAAAAAAATCAAAACATATAAGTTACAATAATTAATTTAATAATTTATTCCCACTATCAGAACAAATAGCATGTTTTTATGAAACAATATATATCAAAAGATTGACACAAGTTTAAATCCAATTTCAAAGTGAAATTAATTCCAACGACCACCATTGGATTAAATGGTAAAAATATATTATAATTTCACTTTAAAACCAATTCAAAAGATAATCTAATCATATAAATAAATTATATTAAAAAGAGGTTTTGAATTAAAATACAACATTTTTCCCTATTCATTAAAAAATGAACTTTATCGGAAAAATACCAAAAATTTACACAAAGTAAATTTGGATGTACCGATTATAAATAAAAATTTTATTTTGTCAAATATAACACATAAAATTTCCAAAAAGTGGATTTAAAAGAGGTTCACCATCAAAAGGCGGTTAATCGACCTTTTAAAGAATATTAGAGTGTTTACCCTTAAAATTGGATTCATTTTCATTTTACGCCTCTAACATTTATTGGATAAAAGTAAAAATATTTGGAAAAACATATATAATCATTTTGTAGTTAGTTCCGTTCATTCCCACCATTAAAATGGCTAGGCGTTAACTACCATTTAAAATAATATTATTTTATTATTACAGTGCAACGTAAGATTTCAAAGAAACTCGTTGTCGCGTATTGGGTACGCCATCGAGCATAGTGTTCCCTTTAAAGTAATATTAATATTTTATTCACAAATATGGATAAATATAAAAATGTCATATTCTTTATTTACCTGGGGTGTTACATTATGCTTGATTTGGGAGCCTATATAAAAGTGATGTATCACCCTATTTTCTCTATGTTGCGGGTTGGGGAACTGAATCTCATTGTAATTTTTTTCCACTTGTGAACTGAAGTACATCAAACCCTACTGGTGTGTTAGAGGATGTTATTATATTTTTATGTGATTAGAATGGAAGATGATAGGATGAATGGTCACAACCTAATTATATTGGGTAGGAATTTATTGAAAACATTTAAAACTATAGTAAATGTTCATAATGGTACAATATCTATGGATTTTAGTGGTCAAATTATCAACTTCAACATCCTTGAGTCCATAAAGCACCCTTCGAAAGAACATTTCTCACTTTCGGTTAATTCAATTAATATATCCCCTTCCCAAAAAAATTCATTTATTTCACATGATCCCCTATCCATGTTTTCATCATTTATAGACATTTTAGGTAATGATTCATGCATTGAATGTTTTAGTGGTCTATAAAAATTTCATGCATGTTTTTTAATTGATGATTTCTTGAGGAATAAGGAACCCTTGACCGTCTATAATACTTATAACCTTTTAAAATCCCATGAATAATATAAGGATGTTACCATTAAGAAGATAGATGAGATTAGTGATCTCTCACTTTCACACTCACTCCCATAAATCCAAAATCCACTTGAATTGGAACTTATTCCACTACCTAAAAATTTGAAATATTCATATTTTGAGAGTAGAAAAAAGTTGTCTGTCATCATTTCTAGTTCAATCCTTCTAGATTATTAATTATGACTGATTTTACTTTTTAGAGAGTAATAAAAAATAATTAGGATGGAAACTTACTGACATTACGGGTATTATCCCATCAATTTTCACACATCAAATATTGTTAAATGATGAGGCTAAACTAGTGAGGCAGGAACAATTTAAACTAAACCCAAACCTCCTCGATATTTCTAAAAAGGAGGTCACAAAATTGGTCTAACATTAAAACTATTCTAACATTAATTTACCCCATCACTGGTAGCGAATGGGTTATTCTAGTTTAGGACATTCCCAATAAAATTAATCTAACATTAACAGAAATGAAAATAATTAATTGGTTCCAACCCATGTGAAGAATTGTTAGTGTGTCTGTATACACTATTGTCGACTAAACCAACACACTAGGAAGGAAAGTTTCCTATTTTCATTCATTGAACATATTCTAGGGAGGCTAGTGTGGAATTCCCATTACTATTTCCTCGATGGATTTTTGGATACATTCAGATCTATATTTCCCTCCAGGATCAGGAAAAGACAACCTTTACTTTCCCCTTTGGAAAATTTTCATATAAGAGGATTTGGTTTGGTCTATTCAATGCTCTAGTTAAATTCCAGCAATGCATGGTTAGTATTTTTTCAGATTACCTGTAGAATTTCATGGAAGTATTGATGAAAGATTTCATATTATATGGATCATATTTTGGTCATTTCTTGAGTAGTCATGGTTCTTTCCCATGTCACTTCATTGAAAATAATATCATATTAAATTATGTGAAATTCTATTTCATGATGCGATAAGTTACAGTAATTGGACATGTCATTTATAGGGATGGTATCCGAGTAGATAAATCAAAAGTTCATGACATTTATTACCTAACATTCCCAAAAAATGTGTAGGATGTGTGGTCATTCTTCGATCATGATAGATTTTACCATCATTTCATTTGTGACTTTAGTAATATTGAACTAACCATCTCATGATTACTCTAAAAATAAAAGGATTTTTTTTTATAAATAATGTGAGGAAGCTTTTAACAAATTGAAATGGAGTCTCACATCACCCCTGGTAATCCAACCACATCATTGAGATGTACCATTTTAGCTCTTGTGTGACGCCACTATCTGTGCAGTTGGGGTAGTGTTATCATAATGGGTTGATTAATCTCCACATGCCATAGCCTATGCCTCATACACATTGGAACCTACCCAAGAAAACTACACTATAACTACAAAATAATTCCATTTCATTGTATTTTACTTGGATAAATATATGTCATACTTTTTAGGGTTTGAAGTAATTGTGTTCTCATATCATGAAACCCTCCAGTATCTCCTTAAGAAACCAGAATACAAACCATATATAATTCATTACATTCTCATACTTTAGGAATTTAATCTATAAATTTGGGATAAAAAGGAGAAGAGAATGTAGTAGCTGACCAAATTAGTAGGAAACTCTTATCCTAAGACATTTAATCATCCAACTTTATTCCCATAAATGAAATTTTTCATAATGAGAAAATATACCACTTTTAATATGTCATTCCTTAGTATGCTGAAATTATAAATTATTTGGTAACATATTTCATTCCTGCAAATTTCATCAAAAACCAAGTCTATCGTCTAAAACATGAGTCTCTTTGGTACATTTGGGATGAACCCAACCTTTAGAACACGTGTAGTGATCAAATCTTGAGGCATTATATTCTTGATAGTGAGTTTTAGTCTATCCTCTGGTTCTAACACACTCTTGATTGTGGGGGCCACTTAGTTCCCCAATAGACTACTGACAAGGTCCTCAATTCTGGTATCTTTTAGACAACATTATTTTTGAATTCCCATTATTTATGTAAATCTTTCCCTCATTATCAAAGAATGGGAAATGTCTATAAAATAAATGAAATGAAAAAATATCCCTTTCTCTTCCATGAAATTTTCAATGTTTGGGTAATTATCTTTATGTGTCCATTTCCTAAATCCTTTGGAAAATTGTACATTCTTTTGTAAGTTGATTACGTGCCAAAATGGGTAAAGGCACGTTCCATGTGGAAAGATGATTTCAATACATTTTTGGAATTTTTGAGAACCCAAATTTTCTCTAGGTTTGGATTCCCTAAGTTCATCGTTAGTGATCAGAGTTATAATTTCTACAACAATTAAATTAAATCACTTTTACATCAGTATGGCATCGAGCATCGAGTGTCTAATGAATATCACCCACAAAACAATGGTCAAGCATAGGTGTAGAATAGAGAGTTAAAACAAATTATTGAAAAAATGGTTAAAACCAATAGAAAATATTGTACTTTTAGACTCGATGATTCATTGTGGGATTATCATAATACCTTTATGACTCCCATTGGAATGTCACCTTATAGTATTGTTCTTGGAATGATTTTTAACCTCCCTATTGAGATAGAGCACTAATCTTACTAGGACATTAAATAATAAATTTATAATATTTCTGGTGCAGGTTCTTAGAGGAATCTTTAGATCCAGGAGTTGAAGGAAATGCTTAGAGATTCATATGAGAACTCCCGAATTTATAAGGAGCGAAATAGGGTTGGTCACAAAGGCCTTATACGGAATCATCAATTCCAAATCAGGTAGAAGGTCCTCCTTTTCAAAGCAAGGATAAATTTTCATCTAGGTAAGCTTTGTTCCTACTGGTTTTTCCATACATTGTTACTACTTTTTATCCATTTGGTGTTTTTCAAGTTCTAAATGAAGTAACAAAACAAACCTTCACTGTCAATGGGAAGCAGTTGAAGCACTTCTACAAAGCCATACTGGAGTCCCTAATGGAGGAACTCCAAGTTCAAGAAGTAATCTACCAATGAAACCCACTAGGGTTTATTCTTCCCTTTCACATTATCTTTTATTATAGTGAGTACACTGCATACTCTTGGTGTGGTGGGGGGGGGGGGGTACATGCCTGTGTTAGTTAAGAAATTTCATCAATTTTCTTCTTCTTTTTTCTCTTTTTTTGCTTATTGTATAGTATTGTTACCCTTCCACCAACTTTCACCCCTTTTTTTCAAAATACTAATTTTTTTATTCCCACCTCATCATGGAAAATATTGAAAATGCTGGAGGAATTTATATATTTCATGTTTTTTTAACATTTAAAAAAATCACTGATATAATGTGTGTTTTGGAATGAATTTAATATTGAGGTGTGACTTTTTCTAGTAAATTGGTCCTTTATCAATGATATTAATTGTTTTAACTATATGAAACCTTTGAGAAGAATGGTACCCTTTGGGTGAGTAGTTTATGGGAAAATTATGTCGCTTAATATCTCCACACATCTTTGCACCCAAAAATGAAGTGTGAATTTTCTTACTTAATAGAAGGTAAATATAATCTAGGTTAATATTTATTAGAATTCCAAAATTATTTTTCAATATGTTCATTCATTATCTGATATATTTCATTATTATACCAGATTGACCTATGTGTGAGTACATGTTGTCCGATTATTGTATTCCCTCCAAAAAAACAAAAAAACACAAAACACAAAAATATGGTTGTGTCTTAGGCAGTTCAAAAACCACTCTTCCTTGACCTTTTATCTTGTTATAAATATTACAATTACTGTTGTGATGATATCAAACGAGGGTTGAGTGATGAGTGTGATATTTGTTCCAAGTTTAAATTTTGATAAAAAACAATAAGAATGAATGTGGGGAGTGATGAAATATAGAACATATGAGATATCTTGGATTGGAGCTTAAGGTTTGACTCCTGGTAATTATTAAGTGATTGGGTCTTGAAATTTGATTGCAAATGATGTAAGGAAGGTTCATTGGATAGAAACATTTTAATTAGAATTTTTTAAAAATAATCTATATTTACAGGATATAAAGTGGAAAGAATAGCATGAAATATTTTTCACATGCACATTTGAAGAGTTATTGAAATTATTTGATTTTGAATTATTTTATCAAATTGGTAACATTTAACTCCTTTAATTTAGTTCTGATATAATTTATGAGTCATGTTTTTCTATGAACACTGATAATAACTCTTTGGTGAGGTTTTTTCTTTAATCACATTGCTATCTAGAATTAAATATTAATTTAATGTTAAATCTTCATGAATTTGGTAATGTCTCCATGAATCATTTTGGATATGTGAATTTTCCAAAAATTGAAAATGTTTAGGTGTTGGGGTGTGATTGTTCTATTATTCAATGCTTTATTTCACCATTACCCGACTATATTAAACTGATTTGTATTGTAAATTTAAAATTTAATAAAAAAACATGCTTCCCATATAATTTTATTATTTAATTTTTATCACTTTTAAAAAGAAAAATTTAAATTTTTTCTGGTTATTTAATTATAGGAGGATATGATTTGTAGGGCCAGAGATGATGTAGAATAAGAATAGGCCAAACTACAAGGAAGCCTAAGGAAATATGTCCACTGTTATACATGCTAAATGAAATGTTTGCATCCAAATGGGTTGAAATTTTTTGGGATTATCCAAAAATCATTGGGATACAATTCATATCAAGACACCCAATCCAAATTTCCCATATAGTTTCCCAATCAAACTAATCTATCCAAGAAACAAAATCTGCATGAAGTCAAAAGTGTGGTTATTTGGTTCATCCATATCTTATGCTATAGTTTTTCAAATGATTCCAAATTTTTAGTGGATATATCCAAGAGGTGGTGAAATTAATTTTTATTTTTTAAAAAGTGAGATAATATTGTTTGGTCATCCAAAACTATATTCTAAATGGTATTTTCAAATCTGGGTGCCCAAAACCACTTCCCATCATGGATATAAAAGGGAACCATGGGAACCTCATTTTTAGTTTTAATTGGGAGGAAATGTGATGCTATTTTTGAATAATAGGGGAATATTCTCCTCATCTTATAAGTTCTATAGGCACCTATCCTTGTAGGGGTGTCAAGGATAAATAATGATATCCACCCAAGCTTTCTCCTCCCCTCGATAGTGAGATAAATTGTGGATGATCATTATGAGGGAGCTACACACTTGAAGAGGGAGTTCCAGCACATAATTATCTACTTTTGTGGTGTATATTGTGGTTTATAATTGTTATTTTTTATGTATCTTAACTTTTTTTGATTCATTTAATTGAAACACTTTTATTTCATAACTGATCGGTGTGTAATTGTAAGTGTGTGACTTGTTTTATTCTGATTGGATAACATAAGAATCATATTCTTTCCCAAAAATTTGATATTTAAGTGTTCCTTAAAAAACATTAAATAATGATAAGTGTATAGAACTTTACTACATGATTATTATGTTATGTTTTAGTCTTATTTTCATCATTTATAAGCTTATGGGTACTTAAGATCTTGGTTAACCCTCAACCAAAGGATTAGAAAAAAACCTAATAATAAAGTAAGAACAAGAAACTTTTAAAGTGGTTTAGTAAATTATAAATGATCACATACTTGTCATATATTTTTCAAAATACACTTGTTTTTAAACTATTAAACTCTTTAAATTAAATCATTTTATTTTTAGAAGTGTTTTCAAAACCACTCTCTCTACTAGTCCTTTTTATTAAAAATTCTCACTATAAACCACCAAAGAGCCTTGAGTGATGACCTAGGGACTTACTTAGACTATAAATAATCTTTAAACCATAATATATTTTATGTTTCATGACAATGTTTACAGTGAGAAAGGTGTTCCCCCATATCAATGGAATTGATGTTGATGACATATTTTTACCCAAGGAAAGGCTGGATATAATTCATCTATTTATAGACTTTGTAGTGTAAATGAATTTCATGGTATTATAGATGGATTTCAAGTCAAAATTTCTAAATGGATTTCTAGAATAATACTTTTATACTTAACAACCAAATGATTTTCTAAATCATGAAGACAAGAAAATATTTTTTTAGCTAAAGAAGGTGCTTTATCGAATAAAACAAGCACCATGAGTGTGGTTTTCAAGACTGGATCAATACTTGTAGAATCTTAGTTTCCTTCATGGTATAGTTTATAATAATATCTATGTAAACATTGAGAGTAATCAATGCATGATGGTGCTACTGTATGTTGGAAACATATTCTTTGGAGGTTCGAATGAAGTGTAGTGAAAATAGTTTTCATAATTCTTCAAATACAAGTTTGAAATGTTAATGATTGTGTAGATAACATATTTCCATTAACTACATATGAAACAAGGAATGAATGGTATATTCATTTATCAATCTAAATATTCTAAGGGGTTTTTGAGAGGATTTGGAATGGAAAATCTCAATAATATTGAAACTATGGTTTATACCTAGATGAAATTTTCAAGGGATGATGAGGCAAGTGTGTTTAATGTAATATAATATAGGAAGATCATTGGTATCTTATTGTACATAATTCTTACATGACTCAAAAAATATTTTTCCATGTTTTTGGAGGAACTGTATCAAATTAATCCCAAGGAAAGACACTTAAATTGAAAAAAATTCCATGATATATCGAAGGAATGGTGGATTTTGGTTTTTTGTATAATGAAAAAACTTAGAAAGATTTATTGGGATATAAAAATGAATTGGGAAAGTCAATTGGATGATAGGAAGCCAATATCAGGCACTAAAATTTATCTTGGTGGACTTTTTTTTGTTGGGTAAGTAATAAACATGGTTGTATTTCTATGAGAACCATAAAATCTGAATACATTATATCCACTCAAGTTTACATACAGATACAATGGATGAAGCATCAACTTGAATATATGGGAGTTGAAGTGAATTATCTTATTATAATCAACTATGATAATTCATGTGCTATAAATCTTTGAAAAAAATCTTGTCCATCACTTAAGGAAAATACACATTGAAATAGAGTATTATTTTATCAAGGAGATAGTAGATTAAGGGTTGGTGAAGTTGGATTATCTTTCTAAAGAACATATGGATGTAAACATTCTTGCAAAGGTCTTACCTAAGGAAATATTTGAAATACATTTGTTGGATCTTAGAATTCAATAAAACCACATTGCATAAATAGTGTGGATGTGGAATCCTACACCCTGAGGTATGTTGCATTTTTCTTATGTGTTGATAAATTTTCTTTTTCTATTAGTTACCAAAAAGGATTTTCCTTTTGGTTTATTAACAAAGGGAGAGAATTAATTCAAATAGGATATGTTATTATTCAAACCTATTATAGGGGAGAGTAATGTAATGAATAGGGACAAATCTTATTTGTGTCGAATCAAGGGGAGTAAGTAGTTTGGTGGGTTTTAAATATAATGATATTAAAGATGTTTTTTCAATGATAATATATCATTCGAGTTCAACATCTAGAAATTTTATGTAAGAAGTTACCCAGTGGTGTTGTAAACATGGTCTTCATGAGATCTTCACTTTGGGTGAAAATGATCAAACCATTGATATTTCAATAATTATCGATGGGAAATAGATTGTATTTATATTATTGGTATTACAGAAATTATTAATTTTTTAAAAAAATGGTATCAAGAATGATATGTTTCATTGATGAAATTTGTATGATTATCTAGTTTCTATTGTTGATCAGGGATCACATAGGCTTATAGTATATAATGAGTAAATTTATAATCCCTATCTAGTTTCATGGGATGTGAATTGTGGTAGAAAAAGGAAGTGTAAAAAGTTTTTCCAACTAGATAACAATAAATGTTAAAATGGTAGTAAAAGGTGATGATATTTCAACAAAGCCAAAGGGGGAGATTTTTTGGAAAATCCCTCAAGGTGACATTGCAGTGTTTTTTGGTTGGTTGTGTTCATTTGAAATTATGTTCAGTAAGGTCATTTGTGAAGTTCTAGCATGTTTTTTGACAAAGTACATTGACAGAGCTTCAAGATGGTAGATGCCTATACGAGCTTGAATAATCTATAATTAGATATTGGTTGAAGCTATCAAGGAAGGAGGAGAATCATGATATGAAATATATTTAAGGTTTTAAAAAAGTTGTGCCTTTAATGTGGTGGTGTTTCCCATTGTTTTTTTAAATTTGTGGCGTCACAAATTTAAAGGATTGTGAAAGTTATCTTTTAATAAAATAAAATATTTTTACACAAGTCAAAAAATTTATATGAACAAGTGAAAGAGTTTCATAGAGTAGTGAAAAGATAAATATTTAAGACCACCTCATCAAAATATGGAGAAGGAACGTGTTTTTTTAAAGTATTGTGGTTTTGGGAAAGGTGAATATGTTAAACATAGATATAGTTATGTTAACCTGAGAAATACAAATGGAAGTTTTATGGTGATAATGAATTGAACACTAGAGCTTGTGTCAAGTCATTAAAGTTTGGAGAACCAGGAATGTTGTGTGTGAGGTCGGTGGTGGATGAGGAAGTTTTCTAGAGGGCCTTAAATTCCTATGAATAGGCCTCTACCACATAATTTAATGAGTCCATACCTTAAAGAATATTAGGGATCTAAAGTATTGTAAGAGTTATGTAAATTAATTTCTTGAGTGAAGCAGTTATGAAAAAATCAATTTTGTGAAGAAAATGGACTTATGTCTATATGAATAAGTGATTTTTGCAAAAAAATGAAACATTATGTGAATTTTGGAGTTACACAACAAAGTGAAGAGTTGTGAAAAAGTTAGGAAGTTGTGTAAAACTTTTGTAAATGTTGTTTGAAGGTAAGAGTTGTCAAAACCATAATAAATTTCCTCTAAATTATGTAATAAAATTATATTCATCATGTGGATGAAAGGAGATCCTCATAACACACCTAATGTGTTATAAATGACCCTTATTCAAGAAATAAATAGAAAAATATTTTATAGGATTAGTGTACACACTTCAGTTGAGAGAATAGTGAGGTTTCAAAGTGTGACTAGAAATGAACCAAGACTGATAGTGATTTTGATCAAAACCATATAATTGCAGAAAACTATAGTGGTTTTGGTACATTGTAATGTTGACTTTTTATAATCCTTAGACTACCCTAGATAAGTGTGAACCAAATAAAATTACAGTCTCATGCATTTTTTAATTTATACTCATATATTGTTATGGGAAGGTGAGATAAGAGTGTTTTTTTAATGATAAAACAAGATCGAAATAGGGGAGTGTTTCAATTTTTCATGCCTTGATTCACCCCCCCCCCCACCCACTCTCATAATACTTAACCAAGTGGGTCCAATATAAAATATATAAAACATTCCTACAAAAATGTTATGTATCCCAGATATCTTATGTAACCTTAGTAAATCTTGAAAAATATGTTACACATAGACTTTACATATTAAAAGTTATTCAATTTACAAACCAGAGGAAAAGGAAAATATATTTCATAACATAGATACCTTTTGAAAATATTTTATGTATCAAGTTGAAAAACTTACGCATCTAGGATTTTGATTAATTTATGATATTATGATTCCAAAAATTAGCCCAAAATTCCTAACAACTACTTCAAATGACCCTTTATCCTGAAAAAATAAACAAAATAGAAATTTAAAGTATGTATTTTATAAGTAATTATTTAAATGAATAAAAATTAATGATCTAGTATTAATAATTTTTAATAATAAATAACAATTTTTTCCTAAAACATAACAATTTGGAAATTACCATTAAAAGATGAAAATAGTGGGAATTAAAGGATAGAATTACAAAGTGAAAATAATGAAAATATATTCTCTATATATTTTCCCAAAATTAATCATTTCACTCATGGTAAATCATTTATACCAAGTTTAATTCATATTTCTCAAAATATTAAGGGAAACACTACTCAATTCACAACTATGTAAAAATCAGGTTTCCTATATAAATATTAATTCTCAAACTCCCAAAATTGGTCATAAAATTTAATTAAATTTCATTCTAATATCTATGTTTATTTTGTAATTAAACCCAAAGAAATATATCTATCTTCACACATAGATTTTGAAATGGATCTTTTCTCAATCTTAAGATCATGTATAATTTACATTGTCTTACTTACTTTCTAAAATATTTACATCATGTATTCATAAAAGTGTATCAATCATGAGAAAATTACCTAGGTTATTATATGGTTGAGTCTTGGTGGGTTTTAAATGTAAACCATCATAGGAAGAATAGTGAGGATTTTAGCTATAAAGTGAAGTAAAATCAATGAAAATGGTTTATACTCAAGAATGGTATCCTCACTCACTCCCAATTTTGAAACTTGATATCCAAACACCTATTAATTTTCTTGGACATTCCACAATTAGAAAGTTTCTATTGTATCCTTATTACTTACCTATTTACTATTTTGTATCATTATTATTTTCATCTTTTCCAATATATACTTTTTTATACAATTAAGTGTTTTAGGGAAAGAAAGGTACATTTTGGTATTCAAACAGTGGTGAACTCACAGCCTAGCTTTGAATGATGTTTTGGACCTTCTTTCCACCTTTCTAACTTGAATATTATTCTCCAAAATAGTATCAGATATGTGTATTACTTTTTCATTCCAATTAAAATAAATTATTCAGAACTGAATAATATAGTAAATATTCTCCCTTCTCCACACTTTGGTTCAACAATGATCATGAAATTACTTCCACAACATGTTGGAAAGAGATAAATAGATTGAAATGTGGTTGTTTAATAAGGTACTTCATGGCTACCGGGGGCTTAATAAAAATTTGAAATCTAATAATAAGAATAAAAATAGGAGTTAAACGTAAAAATACTTTCAAAGTGGTTCCACACTAATACCCAACATTTTTTATAAACTCTAATATATTTGAGTAAAAAAATAGCAAGTTCTATATCTCAAAACCAGACTCCAAACTCTCAAAGAAAATAGAAATAGATATAATGTGTAAAATAGGATTATAAACCAATCATGTCAGGAAATATGTTCATTTTGAATATAACTAGTGAACATGAGTTTCACATTTGATTAGACTTACTTAAATAATCATTTTTTTAGTCAATAAAAAAAACTATTTCATAAATTATTTAAATCATTAGACATTTATATCAAACAAATTTTTCAAAAAACCGAGATGGTTTGAATTTACCAAATTATTCATTGAATTTTAATATATCCTAAAAACACCAAAGAATCAAAAAAAATAAGATAACAAAAATATAAACCTAAATATATTGATCCACTCCCCAGCACTTATACTATTACTACCATTTCATGTTTAAAATTGACCATAATAGTTTTGTACACAAATTTCATTATGTAAGGAAACAAAATAAGGCAGAAGTGAGTGGAATAACCCAACTTACTGGTAGTGAAATTATTGAGTTAATCCGCTAAATTCCACCCACTTAAAACATAGAAGTAAAATAAATAATGATAAATGATAATTTTTTTAAAAGTAAAATAAATAAAAACAAATAAAAATGGGAAGAAAAGGGATAAATATTTATTTAACCCTCAAGTGAGTACTATGATTTTACCACCCCTAAAACGGAAATTCCAGTGCTTATCCAAGATATAAGGTTTGGTAGGGTTTATTTTACATAAAATACCACATTATTTTCTTCTAGTTTGAATTCCTTCACATTGGTTGTATAGGACTTGGATAGAGTACTAATAGTCCATACCCATAGTAATTAGGTATAAATTTCATGGTGGGGTTGGAATAAGAATGGGTCCTCCTCCTTTTACACTACTAATATAGTGTACTCTTCATCATCCATGGATTTATCATATGATTCTAAATCAAAATATTTATCAATAAGGAAGTGAGTATAAATTTCAAACTGAATGGAATTAAAATAAATGAATTAAAATTAAAATCTTCCCCTTCTAAGTGGATAGCTTGTGACTCAATTTTGTTAAGAAAAAAATGGTAATTATTTATTTAATACCTAAAGAATATTTTCAATGGTTTTATGGAGCTTTATGTATTCTTCATTAGTAATATCATCACATTCGTCTTCACTCTCTAAGGTAATCCATAGACTAACTGAATCTGAAAAGTCTAAATAGTGTGGGGTAATTCTCAATTCAGTTCCAAAGAACATAGAAAAAATGATATTAAGTGACGATTATCTACATGTATTGGATCTAATATCAATTATTCTTCAATGGAAAGTGTCTCTTAGAGTTTATTTTTCATAGATATAGGCGCATAGTTAATCTACACCATTATTTCTTCAGATTCCACCACCTTAATGATTTTTTCTTCCAAATATTGAGAAAGATATAGTGGTTTTGAATGTGATTCATTAAATATGGGAGATTCATGTTGGATTTTACCTTATAAATAGTGATTATAGTAAAAATCCAAAAATTATTGATCTCTAACATGTTCATAAACCTACATGGGTTCCTTTATAACCTCATATATAAATTGATAAGTTAAATACGATATAATATTTTATGTAATTCCTTCTCAGTCTCCTTAGTTTCTTCAAAATAAAAGATGAGTAGAGAAATATATTCCTCTATTGGATCTAGTTCTTATTACACAAGTTGTTTTTAATTTGATGTAAGAATATATTAAGTTAAAATTTTCACTAGGTTTTTTCCCTCTTTCATCTAATTTCTAATATTTTCAACCAAGATTCCTTTTAATTACAAACTGTTTACTCATATTTAACTGGAGACTAGTTGTTCTATGATAAATAATATGAATTTGAATATATCATCGATATTGTTTTAATTTTTTCAAATGAGAACAAAGAAAACTAATTACAAAATGTGAAAGGAATATATACTGATCAACTAGTATGGATCTCTAAAAATGGATCGATATTTTTAACATACCTATCATGTGGTGGTACAAAATATTATTTATATATTTGCTAAAACAAAACAGTGGATAAACAGGTTCATGTATCTTGGGAAACCTTTATATTTCATGTCAATCACCAATTATCTAATAACTTACTATATTTTTAATTTTTTTTTATTTTATAAAAATAAAAAAACATAGGTGTTTTGAAAATAGAATTCATGAATAAAATATAAATGTAAATAATAAAAACCTAAATAATTGTTAATATGAAATAAGTTGATCTTGGTGTTGGATAATTAGGTTCCTTAATTATCCATTATTATTTTCTAAATTCTATTTTAAATTTTATCTAATTATACATGAACTTCTACCCCCTAGTTTGAGTGTCAAACATATCATGCAGATAATATCTCTCTAAAACACAAAACCTCACCTCATCTAATAGTTAATAGTGATGAACACACATCAATAAAGAGTGTGACACATTCTAAGGCTTGTCTCTATCATATTTCATTTCATCTCTAAAAAACCCCATGTCCATCGTATGAAGAGATTTCCTAAGAAAATTGAGATAATTTATTTTACGTTGGGAGAAGAATAAAAAAGTGGATAATATCTTAGAATAGTGTACAATATTTACATAACCCATTAATAAACCCACAACCCTATTAAAATCTTAAAATAAAAAAAATGGATGAGAAATAATTCAATAACATTGATAAAATATACCCCAAGGAAAGCCTCAAGTTAGCCACATGCCATCGTGAGTGTGAGAGAACTATAGAATACGAACATAATAAAATTGTAAGTGAAATTGAAAAATATAATAATTTAATAAAAATATATTAAATGTAATTATAATAAAAAAATTACAATAAAAAAACTTAGGCTACTTTGGTTGTAACCTAACCTCCCTACTGATCTCTTGCAACCCACACCCCCCAATAGAGGAGATAAAATATCTAAATAGTTTGTAGGAACTTTGACACGTGCATGGAATCTCTCCATGTGATATTGTCTCAGGTAGTAGTATGTTTCTACATGGGTATTTTTATTTTTTTATATTCCCTTGAGTGGAAGTATTCTTTATTAGTATTTGAATTTATCCAATGATATTTGGTAATGTTTCCCTATTTTTATTTTTATTTCAATCTACATGTTCAACCAAGGATTTGGAATGTATTTTAAATGGATTAGAATGTATTGATTCATTTTATGGTATAGAAGTAATCACCATGGTGTATGGTCTTTTAAAATGGTATCAGCATTTATTCATTACAAAAATATCCTCACAACATCAACTTATTCCTCTAGTTTGACCTCTCTCATTGTGGTGAAAAAATTATTTCTTTGATACATATTTTTTCATGAAATTATCTAATCGTAATGTTCTTATGAATCCCATATTTCTAAAAAATTATCTCACATATACTCCATTAGAAAAGAAGGAAATTCAACATATCATTGAAGCTCGGAAAGTTATCTTATGTCACAACTATAAATACGCCTTTTATCAGCGCAAAAAATGCCCTTTAACAGTGCTAGAAAAGCGCAGTTAAAGCCAACGAAGATAGGGGGTCCCCTTTATCAGCGCTCCTAAAATAACTAATAAAGACCCCTTTTATCAGTACTAAAAAAATCGATGATAAAAGGGGTCCTTTATCAATGCTAAAAAAAGCGCTGATAAAAGGTTTCTTTATCAGTGCTTTGTTTTTACCGCTGATAAAAGACCCCATTTATCAGCGATTTTTTAGCGCTGATAAAACTAAAAAAATAAGAAAAAAAAATACTTCCAATCTTGGGGGGGTTTACAACGCTTGAGCCCCCCTTTATCAGCGCTTTCCCGCACCTCCGGCACCCACACGCACCGCATCCACCCTTTATCAGCGTTATACCCCTCCTTTATCAGCAATAGCACCTCTAATTCACCCTTGCGCGCGTACCCATGCCTCCACCCGGATTTGATCTCGATACCTCCCCCCTACGCGCCTGAATCCTTTACCTATCCCCTATATTGATTTGAACTCTTATTTATGATATATCTATTTATTTATATATATATTTAGTTAAATTTATTCGTATAGTAATATATATTTAAATTAATATATATAGTTATATTAATATATATATAATTATATTAATATATATAGTTATATTAATATATATATATAGTTATATTAAAATATATATTTATAGTTATATTAATATATATATTTATAGTTATATTAATATATATATATAGTTATATTAATATATATATATAGTTATATTAATATATATATAGTTATATTAATATATATAGTTATATTAATACATCGTTATAAAAATATTCCTATATTGGTATTTTAAATAAAATGGATATTCGTTATTATTTAGATAAAGCTAATATATTTTATATGTAAATATATTTAATTAATTATTTAAAAAATTAAATTTTTAAGTGTGAATATATAAAAAATATGTACATATAGGTATATATTTGATTATAAATAGCAGTTAATTATAAAAAACGATAAAATTTCAAAGAAATAATATCAATATTAATTTAATACCTTGGAATAAATTCATTCCCCACAAAAAAACCAACAATACCCCCTTAAATGAGGCTAATATCCACAAAATGTTAAAAAAATCAGGGTATCCCGACTAAAAACTCATTTTTTGAGCCCTTCTAGGCCTATTTTGGCCTTAAAAACCTTTACTGGGGTCCCCTCGGGTCACAAGGGTGTAGAGCTCGTCGCAGGCTTCGATTTGATATGTGGTAGAGCTTAAACGGACACCTGGATCAAAAGTTATTGCCGTTTGAAGTTCGAGTTGCATTTTCAACATATTTTGGATCTTTTTTTAATTTTTTAATTTTTTTAGTCTTCAAATTGTTATTAAATGACTATTACTCCATAATAATTAGCAAATTTTTAATTAAAAATAAATTTTTAATTTTTTTATAAGTCATTTTCACTAAATATATTATATATTAAGTATATTAAGTGTAAATGTATATTTATACTTATCTAAAATATATTTAAAAATTATATATTATATTTATATCAAGATAACTGTATTTGTATATTTATATGTTAATATATTATTTTTAATTAATTTTTTTAAGTCGACCCTTTATCAGCGCTACTAAAAAACACTGATAAAGAGGGTCCCTTTATCAGCGCTAAAAAAGCACTGATAAAGGGGGTACCATTATCAGCGCTAAAAAAAGCGCTGATAAAGGGGTACTTTTATCAGTGCTTTTTTATCACCGATAAAGGTACCCCCCTTTATCAGTACTTTTTTGTTAGTCCTGATAAAGGTTGGCGCCGGGAAGAACTGTTTTTGTGGTAGTGTATATCATCCAAAAAATGTTATGTACGATCCTTCCCTCAAAATATGTTATAAATTAGCCTAATAGAAAAATAAAATATGTTACAATTCTAAAAATTTATCTTATGCATATAAAATATATTACTTATCATTTTATTACAAAGTAAAATTTGTTATGCTAGGATAAAAAAATGTTACGTATCATCAAATATATTACGAATTCCTATTAAAATGTTACATATCCTAGATATATTATGAATCCTTAGTGTAGCTTAACAAATATGTTAATCATCCTCTAAAATATATTATGTATAGACTCCACCTTTTCAAATTATCTTATATATTAAACAAAGTCAATGGGAAATTAATTATGTACTATAAAATATTTTTGAAAATATATTACGGATCAGATTGAAAATCCAATCCATCTAGGATTTAGCTGAATTTTTTATCATTTGATGTCCAAACATATCCCAAAATTATTCATAGATGATTCAAATGACCCTTTATCCTAAAAAATTTAAAAAATGCATGAATTTTCTGATTAATTCATAAAATTAATAAAAATAATTAATGATCAATAATTAACCAATTTTCATAATAAACCTCAATTTGTTCTTAAATACTAAAAATCTAATAATTAACCTTAAAATTTGAAAATAGTTTCAATTAAGGAATTTAATTTCAAATTGAAAATAAATAAATTATTATCTCAATAATAGGGTCCCACAACCACATCCTAGATCGTTACCCTCTCACTTAGATTGGTCTCTTCTAGAATGTACTCACTATAGGTGAGGTCATTCATCTTGTCCAACACCACATCACATTGACCACTCCCCTCTCACTTTGGGTGGGTCACACACCACATCTCATTTCACTAGACATCCAAAACCAGTTGCCTCTCACTCAAGGTTGTCCCTCCTAACACCTCTAAACTTAAAGAGAGGCCTCACATCTTATACCACACCATAACCTGTAACGTCTCGACCCAGGTGTCATGAATTGGTGCCCTGAGCTAGGCTGCCACATGACCTTAGACATGCCTCCCCATATGCCAGAGGTCGTTGACTAGTAGAGAGGGTCTGGTAAGTTAGTCATGGGGATAGAATACCCTCTTTTATCAGAGTTAAACACTAGAAGAAATAAATATACAATAGTGAAATCATATATAGTCCTTAATAGTACCAATTTCTCAATTTAAACAATACAAGAATATAATATTTTACTGAAAGGTGAAACATTCTATGTCAATGTATGTATCAATTTTCTAAAATAAAAAACCCAAAATAAGGACATTGATGACTCCCAAATGGGTCCTAAACCATGTTGGGTTCCCTCATCCAGGCTACATACCCAAATAAGCTATCCAACATAGGGCATTTTCCCTTAATCTATTCAGAAAACACAAAGTATATTCGAGTACCGATTAGGCACATTGAGTAGGGTGTGAGTACAACTCAGTAGGCCACCACCAACAGTGTCTAAAGAAAATCTATTCAATAATAGTGTTTACAGTTGTTTAAAGAATAAAATACAAGTAATAAATTAAATAGATTAAATTTATTGAGTTTCTCTTTATTTAACAACATATTCCCATGGGTTCTCATGCACACCCGAACCACAATACCTACTTCGGCCCATGCTGGAGTCTGATATGTCCCCAAGGGATATAAAAAATCTAAATGTCCATCTTACCAACCATTATTTTAATTAATATGGAATTTATCAAATGCATAACATTTAAATCAGTTAGGCATGAGTAATGTTCGTTATGGCCTCTAACCTCAAGGTCCTATAGTGAGTAATAAATAGAAACATATAAATTCTTCGTAGGAAAAATGGGAAACCTCTCATGGTCTTCCCCTTGAAGTATCACACAGTACTTAAAAAAACAATAATAGAATCTCTCTCAGTCTTCTCGGTTAATCCATTTCTCACATGTTGGTTATCTCATATGGTACTCCATGTCAGCATAATCACAACCAATATCCATTTCACCAATCATTCAATTAATTAATCCACAATTAATTAGTCATGCCAAAATATTTTAATTAATTCAACAATTAATTAACCATAACAAACCCTTCAATTAATTCATCAATTAATTGTTCACTTCAACTCTATTAATTAATTAAACAATTAATTAACTACATTTATCCCATTAATTAATTAAAAAATTAATTAATCACAACCCTTACCTTAATTAAATAATTAATTAATTAACCATATAAAGTTCATTAATTAATTTAACATTTAATTAATCATTTCAAAACTCAATATCTAATAATTAATTCACCAATTAATTTTTCACAATTTAGAATTGAATAAATCGATAATTAAATCAACAATTAATTATCCCCCAATTCTATTAATAATTAAATAATTAGTTTTCCACATAAATACCCTTAATTAATTACCCAATTAATTAAGGAAATCAATCCCATTAATTAATTCATAAATTAATAAATCAATATCCACAAACTCAAAAATCCCATAATTAATTTCGAAATTAATTATCTCGTTCAAAATCTCAGTACATCATAATTAATTCCACAATTACATCTATCAATTCTAAAATCTCAATATCACATAATTAGTTTAACAATTAATTATCCAATTCTATCAATTCATTATCCCAACAATCCACATTAATTAATTCATCAAATAATTAATCCAATTCCTTCAATTTCACCATCACAACGATCCCCGTTAATTAATTCACCAATTATGTAATTTAACTCATTCAATTTATTCAACACAATAGTCTCTATTAATTAATTTTCCAATGAATTAATCTAACTTGTTCAATTTTATCAACACGATAATCTCCATTAATTAATTCTCTAATTAATTAATCTCTTGAATCCTATTATTAATTAAACAATTAATTAATCCTCTTAATATTATTATTTAATTCATTAATTAAATAATTGCATGAATCCCATTAAATAATTCATTAATTAATTAATCTATTTATTTAATCCTATAATTAAATAATCACAAACTCCCATTAATTAATCCATGTATTTAATTTAACAATTAAGTAATCTCATTACACATATTAATTAATCCTTTAATTAATTAATCCATTTATTTAATTCAACAATTAAATAATCTCATTACTCACATTTTTTAATTCGTAAATTAATTAATCCATTTATTTAATTAAATAATTAAATTATCACATTACTCACATTAATTAATCCCTTTATTTAATTCAGCAAATAAATAATCACATTTCTCACATTAGTTAATTTGGAAATTAGTTAATCCCATTATTTAATCTAATATTTAAATAATCACATTTCTCACATTAATTTATTCTCCAATTAATTAATTACATTATTTAATTCAATAAATAAATAATCACTTTGCTCACATTAATTAATACACCAATCAATAAATCCTCTTATTTAATTCAATAATTAAATAAACAAAATACACCCATTAGGTAATTCATCTATTAATTAATTCCATCTCAAACAACTCAATGTCACCAATTAATTCATCAATTAAATGCTCTATCTCCATTAATTCAACCACCCCAATATATTACTCTACTAATTGTTCCATCACAATCAATCTAAAAATAATAACAATCTCCAATAATTAATTCTATAATTAATTATCCCTACTCAACAACTTCAATATAACAATAATTATTTGATTAATTAATTATTCAATATCAACAATCTCTATCTCACCATAATTAATTCAAAAATTGATTATCTCAAGTCACAATTTCATAACCTCAACCATTCACATTAATTAATTATATAATTAATTAAAAAAGTTCAATAATCTCTATAACTCTATAATTAATATAATAATTAATAATTCAAGATCTAAAATCCCAATATCACAATTTCACATTTCCCTTAATTAATTAATTCATAAAATTAATTAATTTAATCAAGAACACCATTTCTAAACAACTAATAGAAATTCTACAATTACATACACATAAAATTAATTTAGACTTTGGGATTCAAATTTTAGACCACCTACCTTAAGAATGGTGATGAATGCTTGCTAACAGAGAATCCAAATTTGAAGTGTATCCATTAAAAATGCAATGAATAACACAGTCTAGATCTAGATCCAACAAGCCTAGATCAATATTAAAAAATCTAGATCTATATCAAATAATCCCTAATCTAGATTCAATGAATCTAGATCAATATCCAACAGGCCTAGATCTAGATTCAACAATTCTATATCTAGATCCAACGTAGTCTAAATCCATTATTAAACAAAATAAGATCTTTTTACTCTAGATCTATATCCAACAATCCTAGATATATATTAAAAAAATCTAGATCTATATCCAATAATCCCAGATCTAGATTCAATGAATATAGATCAAGATACAACAAGCCTAGATCTAGATTCAAAAATTCTATATCTAGATATAACAACAGATAATCATCTTTCTTTTATCTAGGAAGAGGATTAGAAGAGAAATAGAGATCTAAATGGGAAGAACACCCATACGTGGGATATACGCTGATGGTATTAGGTCAAAGACAATGGTGCGTAGAGGGGCATTGGTCCAAGGAAACGGTGTGTGGAGGAGTTCTGGTCCAAGGAAGAGGCGCATGAGGTATTTTCAACAATGAAAAGAAAGTACAGAGGATTATGTGATGCTGGAGAGGATTTTTTAAAAAGTTGCACATGATAATTACGTGACATGAATTCTCATTTCACGTCGTATAAAAGTTTGTAACTGATTTCCATTTTTTCTCAAGGAAATATAGTCAAACCATTTAAAAACGTTAATTAAATATTAAATGTGGTATAATGTACTTTTTTGACATGTTGGTGATAGAAAGTTATAGGGGGTGTAATCTTCTTATGTGACATGTCAACACTTGTCAAAAACTACTTTCCTGACAGGTCAACATGTAGTGAAAAATAGTTACAGGTGGTGTAAATTTTCAAATTTTTTATTTAATTTGAGAAATGAATTAAATTATTAGGGTCTACCCAAAACAATTCAGGCCATGAATTTGGTCCATAATGTGTATTTGTTTTGTATCCAAAACTCACTACTTAATTTGGCTACACTCCTAGAAAAATATGGGATTTTACAATCTCTCCACCTTATAATAGCTCATCCTCGAGCTTTACTCCAAAGAACCCAAATATTCTAAGTCAAAAGTATTGGCCCACTAATCCCTGATATCTACTTCTCTCGCCCATGTTTCTTCCTACACATTCCCATGTCCCCACAACATATGAACTATTCACATGGTGTTTTCCCATAACACCTTCCCACAACAACCAAACACATGTATTAGATGTTCCTCAAAGGAAACATCGGTCTCAAAATCAACTTTCAAAACATACTCGATGTGTTTTCAAAAATAATTATTCCCAACAACCGCAAGAACTCCATCCAACATTGGAACTTATCCTTTCCATCAAAATATCCTGTAATGGATGTACATCCACCACCTCCAAGGCCCACCCATCCTTTCTTCAAGAAATTTAAACATTAACCTTATAGGTTCCTCATTTTAATTTTGATGCCACCACTTCCAACACATATTATTTCTATAAATACATTCTATGGACATATCACTCCCCCCCTTAGGATTATTTTTAACACCACTTTTCCAAGAAAATCAACCACTATGGTTTTTATCAAGCTCTAGTCCATCCTGAGAACCTCATCCATAAATTTTCAATGGTGTACCTTCCACCATCCAACTACACATATATCCCTTCACAAGTGAAACCTATAAGAGTCCCCATATCCAAAAAAACATTCATTTAGCTAAGATTAAATCCATAGATTTCTCGGTGTACCCGAGATGATGTTGAGACAGGGTATATAATCATCACTAATTAAAAATACACTAATAAGTCATCAATGAATAACACCACCAATCCTTCATCCCTAATATTACCTCCACTATGGAAAATAACTTAACCTGTAGAAAGTCTCAGGATTCCCTACCTACTAACATCTTACTACACTGATTCAAAACAATATGGTTCCTCACACGACTCACAACTGAGTTCTCAAACTATGGCCTTCTCACTATCAAAACCACCCGCATTAAGGTTCAAATAAAAATACAAAGGATTGTCATTTCACAACATTAACTAAATTAACCAGAAGAATTTACACAAAACCTTATCAATACATTCACCATTTTCCCTCCCCAAGGTCAAAACCGAGGAACTATCACTACCATTAACCATCCTACACCTAGGTCTTGGTAACAAGGGTAAACAAATTATCATTATGTAATTTTCTCATTTGTAAACCCATTTATTATCATCTTGAATAAATTTAAAATATTTATCAATTTCATATTAGGCACAATTTTTAGTTTAATTTTACAAGCAAGGAAAACATTTTAAGTTAAAAAAATTACCCAAATCCCATTTTCTTGAGTGTGCCTACAATGATGCATGTCCCAAAATAATCCTAAGTTCCTAGAATGATGCATACCAACTCAAATCCCATGTAATTTAGGGTGATGATTCAATCTCAACAAATCTCAAAAAATAACCAAATCAAAAAACAAGTGAGTCACCCAAGGTAAAATATTATTCAATTATAACAGATAACAATAGTAACAACAATCCCACTTAGGGTACTTGGGTTCTCCCCCATAAAAGTGGTATCTACTCACATGATAAAGCTCAAAACCAAGCCACAAATCATCCTAGTCTCATGTATACCTTTTCTAAATAGTAATACAATAGAATAAGAAAAGAAAACGGGTGCTCTGATACCAATATGTAACATCCTGACTTAGATTTCATGCACTGGTGCCCTGATCTAGATCACCACATAACCTCAGGCACACCTCCCCATATGGAAGAGGCTACTGATTAGAAGTTATGGTATGATAAGTTATTCATAGGGAGACTATACCCTCTTTTATCAAAGTAAAAAACTAGAAGAAATAAATATATAATAGAAGAAGAATATATAATCCTAAACATTACCAATTTCTCAAGATAAATAATGTTGGAATGAAATATTTAACTAAAAGAGGAACTTGATATGCCAATTTATGTATCAAGTGTCTAAAATTAAAAACCCAAAATAAGGACATGGATGACTCCCAAGCAGGTCTCAAACAATGTCTGGTTCCCTCATCTATGCTCCATCCCCAAATAATCAATCCACCCTAGGGCCTTTTCCTTTAACCTATCCATAAAACACGGTGTTTATTCGGGTACCGATCAAGCATCCAAAGTAGGGTATGAATACAACTCAGTTGGGAACCACCATTAATTTCTAAAAAAATAATATCCATAATATTTTATACTATTTTATAAATAATAAAATACAATTAATAAAGTAAACATTTTACATTTATTTAGTTTCTCTTTATTTAACCACATATTCGCTATGGTTCTTATGGACACCCAAACCACAATACCTACTTCATGCCACGCTGGTGTCTAATCTATCCCCAAGGGATATCACAACTCTAAGTGTCCATGTTACCATCCATTATTGTAATTCATTTGGAATTTATCAAATTCATAACATTTAAATCATTATGACATGAGTAATGTGTACTATGGGATCTAACCTCAAGGTTCTATAGTGAATAATACAAAGAAAATTATGAATGCTTAACAGGAAAAACATGAAATCTCTCACGGTCTTTCCCCTTAAAGGCTCACACAGTCCTTCAAAAAATCAATAATAGAAGCTCTCTTAGTCTTCTTATTTAATCTATTTCTCACATCTCGACTATCCCATGTTGTACTTTATTCCAACATAATCACAACCAATAGTCATTTCACCAATCATTACATTAATTATTCAACAATTAATTAATCATGTACAAATCATTAAATTAATTTAATAATTAATTAACCATAACAAACCCTTTAATTAATACATCAATTAATCAGTCACTTCAACTATGTTAATTAATTCAACAATTAATTAACTACATGCATCCCATTAATTAAATCACAAATTAACTAATCATAATCCTTCTATTAATTAATTCAATAGTTAATTAACCATATAAAGTCCATTAATTAATTCAAAAATTAATTAATAATTTCACAACTTGATATCCAATAATTAATTTACCAATTAATTATTCACAATTTATAATTAAACTATTTGATAATTATACAAACAATTAATTATCTCCCAATTCCATTAATAATTCATCCATTAGTTTGTCACATAAATACCCTTAATTAATTACCCAATTAATTAAGGAAATAAATCCCTTTAATTAATTCATAAATTAATTAACCAATATCCACAATCTTAAAAATCCCATAATTAATTATACAATTAAATATCTCATTCAAAATCTCAATACTTCATAATTAATTCCACAATAAATTATATCAATTATAAAATATCAATATATAATAATTAATTCATCAATTAATTATCCAATTCATTCAATTCAATATCCCAACAATCCACATTAATTAAATCACCAATTAATTAATCAACTTCATTAAATTTCACCACCACAAAGATACTCAATAATTAATTCCCCATTTAATTAATCTAACTCATTCAATTACTTAAACATAATAGTCTCAATTAATTAATTCACAAATGAATTAATCTAACTGTTTCAATTACTTCAACATAATATTCTCTACTAATTAATTCTTTAATTAATTAATATCATCAAACCCATTAATTAATTCAATAATTAATTAATCCCATCAATCCTAATATTTGATTCATGAATTAAATAATCGCATAACATCAATTAATTTATTCATTAATTAATGAATCTATTTATTTAATTAAACAATTAAATAATCACATAAATCCAATTAATTAATTCATCAATTAATTAATCCATGTATTTAATTCAAAAATTATATAATCGAATTACTCACATTAATTAATTATTCCATTAATTAATCCCTTTATTTAATTCAAAAATAAAATAATCTCATTACAGACATTAATTAATTCATCAATTAACTAATCTTTTTATTTAATTCAACAATTAGATAATCACATTGCTCGAATTAATTTATATAGAAATTAATTAATCCTTTTACTTAATTCAAAAATTTAATAATCATCTTACTCACGTTAATTAATTTGGAAATTAATTAATCCCATTATTTAATTCAACAATTAAATAATCACATTGGTTACATTAATTATTCAATTAATTAATTCCATCATTTAATTAAACAATTAAATAATCAAAATTCTCACATTAATTAATCCTCCAATTAATTAATCCAATTATTTAATTCAATAATTAAATAATCACAATACAACCATTAATTAATTTATCAATTAATTAATTCCATCTCAAATAATTTAATATCACCAATTAATTCATCAATTAATTGTTCTATCTCCATTAATTCAACCACCCAAATTAATTACTCAATTAATTGTTCCATAAAAATAAATCTAATAATCATAATAATAACCACCAATTAATTCAAAAATTTATTATACCTATTCATAAACATCAATATAACAAAAATTAATTCATTAATTAATTATTTAATCTCAACAATTTCTCTCTAACCATAATCAATTCAACAATTAATTATCTTAAATCACAATTTCATAATCCAAACCATTCACACTAATTAATTATAAAATTAATTAATCAAGTTCAATAATCTAGATAACTACATAGTTAATTTAAAAATTAATTATTCCAGCTCTAAAATCACAATATCCCAATTTTACATTTCCCTTAACCAATTAATTAACCAAATTAATTAATTTAATTAAGAACAAAATTTCTAAAAAAACTAATAGAAATTATATAATTATATACACATAAAAGTAATTTAGACTTTGGGATTCAAATTATAGACCACCAATCTCAAGAACGATAATGACTGCTTGCCAATAGATAATCCCAATTTGAAGCTGATCTATCAAGAACGCGATGAAGAACATGGTCCAGACCCAAAACCTAAATCCATGATTAAACAAAACAAGATATCTTAACTTTATATCTTGATCCAACAATCCAAAATATAGATTCAATAAATCTATATCTAGATCTAATAATCCCAAATCTAGATTCATAAAATCTAGATCTATATCCAGTATGCCTAGATCTAGATTCAATAAATATAGATCTAGATCCAACAATATATAATCATATTTATATTATCTAGGAAGAGGATTGGAAGAGATAGATAAATATAAACGAGAAGAACACCCAAACCCAAGAGATACGCAGATGATCTTATGCCAAAGAAGGTTGTGCGTGGAGAAGCATTAGTCCAAGATGGAGGTGCGCAGAGGAGTTCTAGTCCAAGGTAAAGGTTCACGTGGTGTCTGCAGTAATGAAAAGAGGGTGAATAGTGTTATGCAATTCTAGAGAGGAGTTTTTAAAATGATGCACATGATAATTACACGACGTGAATTCTCATTTCATGTTGTGTAAAAATTTGTAACCAATTTCCCTTTTTACCAAGTAATTCCCATCAACGTATTTTAAAAAACATTAATTAAATCTTACACATGGTGTAATCTACTTTCATGACATGTTGGTGAAAGACTGTTACATGGGGTGTAATATTCTTTCATGACATGTCAACATGTGGTGAAAAATAATTTCATAACATTTTGACATATATTGAAAAATAGTTACAGGTGGTGTAAATTTTTGAACTTGTGATTTAATTAAATCCATGAATTAAATTCATAGGGTCTACCTAAAACAATTCAGGTCGTGAATTGGGTCTATAATGTTTATCTGTTCTGTAGCCAGAACTCACCACTTAATCTGACTTCACCAATAGAAAAAGATGGGATTTTGAAAAACCTAAACCAATCCCCTATATCTTATAGAAGAACCTTCTGTCACCCTCTTACGTAAAATGGGGCCAAATATTGATCTCTTCATTAGCCACATTACACTGAACACTCACCTTTCTTAGTGTGGGTCTCACAAGTACAACCTAAACCAACACCCTATCACTTAGGGTGGCCCCTACTAATACTCACGTTGTAACACCCAATATAAAATACTCCAGATCTAAATATTATCTTATTACATTAGAAAAATATATAATAGATCTCATCACAAAGTATCAAATATTTTAGAAGTCTTGGGAGACTAGATACATACATGGTTCTCACATTATATTATAAAACATGAAATAAAAATTAAATTTCTAGGGATAAATATATTATTTATTCTATTATATCCCTAAAATAATTTATATATACCTTATTAGTATCTAGTGTAAAGGAAAACATGAAAAAGGTTGATCTCATATGCTTATTAAGGGAAAGCATACAGCATAAGATATCATAAAATAAATAAATCATGAATAATATGGAAGAGAAAAACAATAATAAAATATACCGTATAACTAATATCATAAAATGGGAATATATACATGTAAGGAATAAAAATATAAATAATCATGTGTATAATAATAAATAGTTTTATAATGATATAATGCATAATTTTGGACAACATAATCTTACCGGCAAGTCCTTATGCCAAGATATAATACAAAAACCGGTAAGTTGTACGCCAAATATCAAAGAATAGTTTGTCTCGTGAAACCTACCAATGCATAGAGGGGTTATTATGGTATCCTATTGTCACTTACTAAGTCAAATAAATTTATTATATGAAATAAATTAATAAAAATTCAATACATAATAAACATAAACATTCATATTGAAAACAAACATACAAAATGTTAACATTTTCCCCAGTTAATAAATAGAAAAAATGATCATAATCCATACAATGAAATAATGTGCATGGTATAATTAGATTATATTCCTAATAATTCATAAAAATCATGAAATTATTTTTACATATATGAAAATAAATTTAAATAACATTCAAGCCTTTCTTTGAAAACATGAGAAAAATACCATTTTCTTTTAATAAAATTTAAAATTAATGATTCTAGAATATTGATAAAATATACATATTTTAAAATAACCATGAAGAATTATAATTAAATATTTAATTAAAATAATGGTTATAATGGTTGGAAAAGTCATTCATTCGGTAAATGTTAAAAAAATTATCTTCACACTTTTGGTAAAAATTCAAAAGTAGCTTGTTTGAAAAACAATAAGAAGATTACTTTTAAACCTTTATAAATAAGGTAAAATATAGTTTAAAATGCCTTTAAAGAATAATTTTATCATATAAAATTATATTCTTGAAAATATTTTAAGAATAATGGACATGAAATAAATATTTTTTTAACCAAAGAAAAACATGATCTACTTTTCTTTTAAAAAAATCTCGATCTTATTAAGTACCAAAGTGAGTAAAATGAAAATTAATGCATGTAAATTCCATATATAAAAACTTTATAATAAAATATATATGTATTTTAAAAGATAAATATCTTATAATTCCCCTCAATTAAAATTACACATAAACAATCAAGAATAAAAAAAATAGATTGTAGAATAAACCCTTACCTCAAGTCTCACTCACTGCATATGTACTTTAACACTTGTATAATACAAATATATTAATTTTAAACTTTATTTATAAAAATTTTCAATTTTATTTTATTCTCATAATCTCTTTTATTCCATTTATTACCATGTCTTATATATTGAGCAAATCAACTAAGTTCATGTTGGACATTTTGTGGTCCATCGATTTAAAACCTCAAAATAACATCAATGTGTTAACCATTATCAAAGATATTATGGTTATATTATCTCAAAATATTTATAATTACATAATTATAATTTTTATATATTAAATATAATTTTATAATCATCCATGAATGGTCATCATGAAAAATGAATTACATCTCTTCGTTGAGGTGGCAGTCCACACATATAAATGAGCGATGTTATCACTTTTTAATGGGTGGGAGGGTAAGAAGTTAGATGATAAATTATATTAATATAATGATAATTATGTTATAAATATCATAAATAATAATTATTTATATCTTTATAACAATCTAAGTAAAGTGGTGATGAAAAATGATTTACACTGGTACGTGGAGACGATAGGTCATATGTACGCACAAGTAATGTTTTTATTTTCCATATGATGAAAAGAATATGAAAAATGGTTATTCCATTAAAATAATAACATTTTAGTATATATACAATACATATGTTATCATATCATCATAATTAAATAATATTTTAAGGATGTGTAAAAATAAATAAACATGAAAACACTCTATTGAGAGTTATACCTCTTCTTTGGAAAACTTCCTTTGTCTTAGACATTAAGCCTTCTAGGTTTGTTCTTTCAGTGATAAAAAGACCTCTAGGATGTGTATATGGATTTTTGGAGGTATTTTGGTAGGTAATGGTTGAGATAAATTGATTGGTAATTGGTTTCCCAAGGGAATGAATATGAGGTATTTATACTTTAAGAGAGGGGTGTTTTGGGGTTGAACATTGATTATTTTATCATTTAGGCCAAAACATTTTGAGGAGTCGTTATTACTATGAAGTTTTATGTTTATTATTAAAATGAAATGAATTTTATTTTAAATTATAAACATTCAAAAATATAATTTAATCATTGAACCACTTAATTAAAGACAAAAAACAAAAATGTTTTTTTGTTTGAATAAAATATAGCTTGTGATTTAAATTTTAAAACATAGGTTTATAAATTCAACTTAATTTTTTAAAATGAGTTATTTTACTCTATAAATTAATTTTAGGTAAAAAAAGTAGTTATAAACTTGTAATTCTTAATTATATCATGATGATGTCATAAAGGTAACGGTATATGTAAAAATGGTATGTTTTTACTATTCAATAAAAAATAAACTTTTTTTCAAAAAAAATCCCAAAACAATTACCCAAAGATAATTTTTTATATAATGAATAATAAAATTAATTCATTTTTATCAAATTAAATTTCTAGAGGTGATAAAAATTAATTTTAATATATGTGTGAAAAATGCAATGAAAACCCATTCTTTGGAAAATGTGTTTTTAAGCATAAAAATGAACTTATACCAAAATAAAATATAATGTTGATTAATAAAAAATTAATTATATTATATTTAATAAAAGGTTATTATGATACTTTAAAACCAAATAAAAAATATAATGGGTCTTTTATATTAATTTATTTAAATAAAATAAATGATTGTTTTGAAAAAATTGATATTTTTCATTATTCACTCAATCATCAATCTTTCCAGAAAAATCCAAAAAAATCACATAAGATAAATTTAAAATTATTAATTCAAAAATTATATACATATTATAAATTTTACTTTTAAATATAATTATTGAAAATTTATATAATAATGATAAAATAATAGGATGTGTAATTGGTAATAGTATAGGTGTGTAATATTTACCTATTATAGGCATATTATAGGTATTATTCTCTCACTATATACAAATACCAGTATCATTTCATGAAATTAATTACACATAGTCAGGAACATGCACATGGAAATAAACATGCATCACATCCTATCCCACATGCTTGCCAACTCACAACCTAGATATTAGTCACTCGATATCTAGACACATGTCTTCAATCATGTATTATCACCCATCTATAATCATAGGATAATATTTATATACTAGGCCATATAATATAGGTTATGATATACTAAACCAATCAGTATTCCCATCTCACTCATGAATAAATATACTAGCTTCCTCAGACCCCATCCAGTCTCTACTCACTGATACCAACCAGCATTAGTCATCAAACAATGACCCCACAACCTATAGACCCTACCTAACCCTAGTCCCAAGAGGCCAAGTCTAACCCTTATATAATTATTACAACCCTCACTAGGGTTCCACCTCACATCTCATAGAAGATATCTCACAATCCTTTCATTTAGAGGAAACCCTCCATGTTACATTAATTTAATCTATAGAAGACTTCTTGTGTTCACCATATTCACTAAGTCTCGAAAACACCCTTAGGAGGATATTCCTCGCCATACATGAGATGTCTAGCTATCTCAAATATCATACATAGGCCTAAGAAACTCATTTATTCTTTATTATCCCTATGATACTGACTTAGTTTGTTCATGCCTTATCACAATTTTAATGGAAAACCCTATACCTCTTGTAAACCCAACCAATATCATTTCCCCCTTAGCATAGTATTCTCTAGGTTCTTAAAAAATACCCAAAATGAAAAGGAGAAACTAATTATACTCTTAGAGTCTCAATGCCACCCTATCTATTTACTTAGGACACCCTTGATCCCTATCTCCTTTACCCAAGACTATATTTCTATGTAGGAATGAAAATTCATTCATAAATAAGAATATGGTATAGTATTATAGGGACCACATACCTCAAACACAGAGTTACCCCTTTTACATAATTTTATCATCATTGGTTAAGCCTGCACCAAGCCATCTCAACATTTAAGCCTCTATATATATACACAAGATGTAAATAATTTATTATAATCAATTTACAAATAATTAGACACTTTTTCAATGATGCATAACTATATAAAAACTCATCAAGCAATGTCATATCACCAAAACCGCACCCAACCACATGTGGAAGGTCTATGGAACTCTCTTAACACCACTACAAGAAAAATAACCAATGTTTGAGATGATTCCACCATACTTAGGTGAGATCATAACTCAAACCCTTTCCCAAAGTCATTAAAAATCAAAGGATAGTGAATGGGAAGAGGAAATAAGGATGAAGAAGAAAATCATACCTCGAATAACCCTGGAAAATGCCTCCAAAATAACCCTTTACAAGGGAGTCAAGGAGAGGAGTAAAAAGGAAATGATCCATCCAAATGGTCCTTCCTCATACCTATTTACCTCTAAATCAATAGAGGGGCTGGCCTAGAATTGGAAGGTCTTCCCTGGCCTAAAACATTTATAAAATATGCATGTCATGGTGTGGCCCTATGTGTCATAGTGTGACACCCCAAACTAAGGTCATGTCACAACATTACCCAAGGGATTATGGTATAACACCACACCCACAACTATCCCTTTATACTATAACCCAGAGCCTCATAGAACAATCCTCCCCTTTAGAGAACTCATCATGGTGTGATATCTCTTGTCATGAAATGAAACAACTATCCTAGGTTGAACTAAAAAATCAATGTCCCAAGACTTCAGGGCACGATCTCCTCCCTTCATAGTGTGGCATCCCCTCCCATGGCCAGCCTTCACACTCCAGACTACGACACCTCCCCTTGGGAAGGCCTTCATGGTATGACCTAGGTGTCAATCTATGATCGAACCTATTTGAAATTCAAAAATGAATATGTGGTATTTATATATAATAAATAAGGATTTGTACCTTCTCACCAGGACTTTAGGGGTCACGACATTACCAAACTACCCTGAGTAAAAACATTCAAAGGCATATGTAAGAATTATCATCATATTTTGATTCCCTCTTCCATGGTGTGATCCTTATATATAAGATATTTTACATTAAAAAACCCAAAATGTAAGGGTTATTAACATGAAAATATTCCTATTTCCATAACATGATCCTCATATGTAAGGATATATATCATGAAAGCACCCATCGTGATGTAACCTTCCATTGTTGGGGAATTATGGTCCCCATTTGTCCCTTGTCATGGTGTAACCCTCACCCATCATGGCACCATGAGCCACCTGTAGAAAAATATTTTTTTTGCACTGGGGAAAAATCCTATAACTTCCCCTAACTCACTTAGGTACTATATAAACACTCAAACCTATGTAAAAACATCTCATTTTGATATCATAACTCTTGGGATTATGTTCGGAATCCCAATTCTAAAAATTCCCCCATTTCATAGCTAAATTTTTTGAATTTCCCCTAAAAAATGACCCAAAACGATGTGGTTTATTAGAAAATACCCAGCATAAGGCTTCACATCCCCAAAAAGTACCCAATAACATCTCTTGAATTTCAATCCATTGATCGGTATTTGATATCAGTTTTCATTCTAAATTCCAAACTAGATTGGGAATAAATCAACTGCCTATACACTAAACCCAGATACACCAGCCTTTCCCTAAAAATCCTAGATTTAATCATTGAAACACATAAATTATACTTTATAAGATTCTAATTATGTGGTTTCAACCTCACTATATCCCATTATATATAACAATTCTAGTTAATTATTTTTTGGTGAAATTTTCCTAAAAACACTCAACCTCACTTACTAATGCATAATCTAATAACTTGATCAATATATCTTAATTCCAATAGGCATCATGAGATCATCCAAATTCCCACATATAATTCCAAACCTAACACTTGGTCTTATTTAATGGTTGGATCCTCAACCAAGTAAATCATTCATCAAACTCTCCATGTGAGTGATGATGAACCATCAATCTATCACACTCTTATATTACACCAATTTGTATCCCAATCGTGAATTACGACACATGGACTATATCTTACACTATATCTAAATCCCAAATCTGGTAATGTCAAAGAACCCAGAAAAAATTAGATATACCTACGCCTCGGTATCCTTGTATTATCTCAATTATCTACCAACTAGTTTCACCACATCCATGACCCTTCTGACATGAGGGTCATACATCCATGACTGATAAGATTCTCACCACTATAGAAGTATCTTCAACATTGATCATGTGAACCAAAACACATAATATCCCAATACCATGCATTTTCCATTAAAAACATAATGACTAGAAAATACTGACCAAATCATATCTGAGTTTCAGTACAAAGCATCGATTACTACCCATTCTTGATTTACCAGGAACATCTTCCTCAATGTTTTCCAAATTTCACCCATAATGAGGGTCACACCCTCTATTATTCAATGCTTCACTACCCATCATATTTATTCTCTTTCACTGACCCCTAAGCACAACAATCAAAAATTTCCATCATCGCATGTGTTTCACTCTTCCCAAGCCACACTCTTCTCATCCCTAAAAATCCCTTCCAAGGCATAATATTTTAATGATCGTACCATGGTACTTCAATCCATCTTTTATGTTACCTCTTATTTTATAAGAAACATATAAAAACCCATGAAATTGTTTGTCTCAATTACATGACTTAGATAAAATATTTTGATACAATACATTCTCAAAACCTTTTGGGTTAGAGTTTTAGAAAAATAGGATAAAATATTAATTAACACAACTTATTTCTTTTTCATCTAATGGAATTTATTCCACTATATAAAAAACTTCATAATCCATAACAAGTTTCTAATATCTCCTATAAATTATTCACATAAGATAACCTTATAAACACATCTTACATATTATTTTTCTTTATAACCTAGTTAAATCAAAACATAAGAAATAGGTTATCTCAAATTCCTAGTAAGGGAGAAATAAACATATCAACATATTACCTAGGATGTGATCAGAATCATATGAGAAAACATAATTAGGAGAGAAATAAATGATTCAATGAACATCTACTCATAAAAATGGGTCACATGGCTTGATAAGAGAATAAGTAATCCCATATGATCAAACAACTAACATGGCATAAAGAACAGAAAAAAACATGAGACTTAAATCATGATAAAGGGAGTATATAATAGTTACATATGAAAGGAATTTGGAAAAAACATAAGCATATAAACACAATATTATACACTATCACTACTGGAAAAATACCTTATACTCATAGTTTAGAACTATGGGTATAGCCCCTAAAACCATGGGTATAGTCTACACCCATGGTTTTTAGAACTATGGTTGATGGAGACATGGGTATAGAGTTATACCCATGGTTTCTAATGAAATCGTGGGTGTATTCTACACCTATGGTTTTCAAAACCATGGGCATAGAGCTATACCCATAGTTTATATTTAAATATTTTGTATAGCCTTAGAAATTTTATCATACCTAGGGTTTAACCAAAATATTGGTTATATATCTATACACACGGTTCTCTAAACCATGGTTGTATCTTTTCCCTATAGAAAACATATACTCATGGCCCATTGAACCATGGGTAAAGGTATTTTTCCCCATTTTGTAGCATTAATAGCTCTTCCAACCCATCATAAACATGTATATAAAATAGAATCCACATTGAACATTCAATGATATACAAATATTGTATATTTAGGCATTAAAACAATTTCTTGAAACAATTTTCAAATCATTTACAATACTATAACATTCATATACATCCATACAACCAATCAATTCAAGTCATTAAATAACATCCATGCGTCTCTTTACTACTAAGTAAGAAATTGAGAGGATTAATATATCCCCCATAACCAACATACTCATCCCCATCAACAACATCCTCATCACCAACAACATCATCTGGAGTAGCATCATCATCATCATCATCATCATCATCATCATCGTTGTCGTGATCATCATTATCACCACCACCACCACCACTGCCACCATTAGAATGATGGCCACTAGTATCCTCATTTACATCACTTGATGCATCATTTAAATATCACATTTATTCCATATATTAATCAAAAATAGTATAATCATTTTATGTAAGTGATTAACTTATAACTGACATAGCTTTCAAGAAGTATTTTGTGATCAGTTTACTTATTTCATGATCTTATAAAGCTACTTTTTTGCCTTAGATTCTTTTGCATGAGTGCTTTGTAGCTTGGTGGTTTGATAGGTTTGAGATGATCCCAATTAGGACCAATACCTAGTGAGGATGATTTATTTATGAGTTCAACATCATACTCTGTCATGGTTCTTCTTACCTAATACATGACTCAAATGATCATTTGGACCTAAGTTTCCATCTTCTTTATCATTGAGGGCATCCTTGGCAGACTGCTGAAAATATAAATTATATATTTAATTATGAATTTCATATAAATAATTGAAATATAAATAAAAAATTACAATATTTTCTTGTGTTTGTTCATTTAATTCACTTCTACCCTTTTTCTTCCCACTCAAGAAAAATAATTTTTATCAAGGCACATGGCCTTTGATTCCCAATACTAGTTTCTTCAAATGAAATTGATTTTTATAAAACAAAATTATTTAATAATATGAAAGTGGTAATCCTAGATGAATTAAAATTTTATTTGTTGAAGAAATACATAAAATGAAGAAGCATCTAAATATACATTTGATTATAAATTTAATACTAGTGGCATAACATAAAAAATACATACAAATTATCATGTTAAACATGGGTATGATATGGATTCCTATTGTATGTTCATTTCAGTCCTATTCTATTTTTGTTATGTTATTTGGTTATCTATTAACTTTGTAATTTTGATCATTGTTCATTAGGTTCTTTTTAGGTTAGTTTGTTTCGTAAATTGGTATATTGGAAAATTGGCCATTTTTTCATTTTTCCATTTAATCCAATTATACCAATTAAGACAATTAGTGGAATTGGGTTATTTAGTCTAATTAGTCCATTTAATTAAATTATACCAATTGGTCTATTTAGGCCATATAGTCCAATTATGACATTTTGTAAAATTCAACCATTTAGGTCAATTCGTCTATTTAGGCAATTTAGGCCATCTATTATAATAGGCTAATTATACCACTTTAGCCAATTTAGGTCATTTGGACCATTTAGGTAATTTAGGTCAATTAGACCATTTAATCCATTTAGGCCAATTAAAACATTAGGTCATTATGCCATTAGGCCATTAGGCTAATTGGTCATTAGGCCAAATGTCCAATAGACCATTTGGCCAACTGGCCAATTGGCCATTTTTTCATTTTGTCAATTATCCATTAATCTATTGGGCTATTATTCTAACTAGACAATTGGACATTAGTCTATTCGGCCATTAGGCTGTTAGGACATTAGGCCATTATTCCAATTGTACCTTATTCCATTAGGCCATTAGGCTAATTGGTCATTAGGCCATTATGCCATTAATCCATTAGGACAATTGCCCAATTATCCATTAGGACATTAGGCCATTCTTTCATTATTACATTAGGATAATTTTCAAATTGTCCATTAGGACGTTAGGAAAATTGGTCCAATTGGTTGTTAGGACATTATCCTATTAGGCTATTAAGATAATTTTTCATTAGTCTATTAGTTCAATTATACTATTGTTCATTTCCCCATTATGCCATTAGGCCATTAGGTCATTGGGCCATTATGAAAATTGGCCAATTGACCATTATACCATTAGTCCAATGGACTCTTAAGACATTAGGCTAATTTTCCATTCGGAAATTAGGCCAATTTTCCATTAGTCATTAAGCCAATTTTCTATTAGGTCATTAGAACAATTAGCCATTATTCTGTTAGGCTAATTATTTAATTGGTTTTTAATCCATTAGGCTAATCATCCAATTGGTTGTTAGGCCATTGTACCAATTTTCCATTGAGACTTTAGGCCAATTGGACTCTAGGCATTTAGGAAAATTTTCCATTATACCATTAATCAAATTTTACATTGGGCCATTAATCCAATTTTCCATTAGGATATTATTCCATTTGGCTAATTTTCAGTTAGTCCCATAGGCTAATTGGATAATTGGCCATTATGACATTAGGTCAATTTACCATTTGTACATTAGGCCGTTAGACCAATTTTTCATTAGGCCGTTAGACCAATTTTTCATTAGGTCTTTAGGCCAATTATCCATTAGTCCAATTAGTCATTGGTCCATTAGGTCATTAGAACAATTGGCCATTAATCCATTAGTCCAATTGGTCAATTGGTTGTTAGGTCATTAGGCCAATCAGACATTAGGCAGTTACGTTGTTAGGATATTAGGATAATTGGTCTTTATGCCCTTAGTTCATTATTACAATTGAACTTTAGTCCATTAGGATAATTGTTCATTAGGTTGTTATTACATTTGGTCATTAGGTTGCATGTCCAAATTGGTCATTAGTCCTTTAGGCCATTAGTTCATTAGTCCATTAGGCCATTAGGCCAATTTTCTATTATCCTGTTAGGACAATTGGTTGTTAGTCCATTAATCCAATTGGCTAATTGGACATTAGGTCATTATGATAATTGGACAATTGTCCATTAGACCATTAGGCCAATTGACCATTAGGCCAAGTGCCCAATTGGACATTAGGTTATTAGGACAATTATCCATTAGTCCATTAGGTCATTAGGCCAATTGGTCATTAGGCTGTTTGGCCAATTTTCCATTAGGCCATTAGGATAATTGGTTGTTAGTACATTAGTCCATTAGGCCAATTGTATTTTATTCCATTATCCCAATTGTCCAATTGGCTATTAGGCTATTAGGACAATTGGTCATTATTCCATTAGGAAAATTGGTTGTTAGTCCATTAAGCCAATTGACCAATTATCCATTAGGTTATTAGGCCAATTGGCCATTATGATTTTAGTCTAATTGGACATTAAGCCTTTAGGAAAATTAGAAAATTATCCATTAGGCTATTAGGCTAATTAGCTATTAGGAAATTATTTCATTAGGTTGTTAGTCTAATTTTCCATTATTATATTAGGTCGTTGGGCCAATTGTCCATTAGTCCATTAGTCCATTTGGTTGTTAGGCCATTAGGCCAATTGGTCAATTTTACATTAGGCCATTAGGCATGTTGGTCAATTTCCCATTATTTCATTAGACCATTATGCCATTAGGCCAATCAAAAATTGTCCATTAGGCCATTAGGCCAATTGGAAAACTGGTTGTTTTTCTATTGGGACAATTAAAAAATTGGTCATTGGGAAAATTGTCTAATTGGAAGTTAGGATATTAGGATAATTGTCCAATTCGTCATTAGGCTACTATGAAGATTATTTGTTATGCTAATTATCATTAGGCCATTATGCCAGTGGGCCAATGGTCCAATTGTCTATTGGGACTTTAGACCAACTGGCAATTTGGTCGTTAGGCCATTAGTTCATTAGGATATTAGGCCAAATGGTCATTTGTCCATTAGGCCATTAGGATAATTTTCCAATTGTCCCTTAGGTCGTTAGGCCAATAGGGCCAATTGACCATTATGTGATTATGAAAATTAGTCGTTAGGCCATTAGGTTAATTTGAAAATTTTTGTTTAGGCCATTAGGCTAATTATACATTAGTCCATCAGTTAATTAGGCCAATTATCCAGTTTTACATTAGTCCATTAGGCCAATTATCCAATTGACCATTAGTTCGTTGGGTTAATTGTCCATTAGGCTATTAGGAAAATTTGTTGTTAGGACATTAGGACAATAGCTCGTTAGGACATTAGACTGATTTTCCATTAGTCCAATTAGTCGTTAGGCCATTAGGTCAATAGGATATTAGTCCATTAGGATAAATGGCCATTATTCCATTAGGCCAATTAGCCTTTAGGTCCTTAGTCCATTATTCCAATTAGGCCATTAGGCCATTATGCCAATTGGCCAATTGGTCATTAGGCCATTAGTCCATTAGGTCATTAGGTCATTAGTTCATTAGGCCAATTGGACAATTTTCCATTAAGATGCTATCCTCTCAAGAAAATTGGCCAATTGGCTATTATTCCATTAGGCCATTATGCCAATTTTCTAATTGGATATTTTTTCATTAGGCTAATTGTCCAATTGTTCATTAGCATGTTTGGCCAATTGGACAATTTTCCATTATGCCATTAGGTTTTTATGCCATTATTCCATTAGGTCAATTGGAAATTAGTCCATTAATCCAATTGGACATTAGTCCATTAGGCCAATTGTCCATTTGTCCATTTGGAAGAGGTATTTTCATCCTTATATTAAAATTATTGAAGATAATAAAACTTAAATTTCAACATGAAAATCTAAGTAAGTAACAATATAAATATGGATATTATTTCTATTCATACTCAAGTACATGATGCTTCATATGCCCAGGCATTGTAGTGCTCCCCTAAGTGTGAAAATACGTTGTTGAGTATTTGTTTTTTTCTGACACATCCTAAAAACAAAAAAAAGAATTACAAGTAAAAATAATTAGGTTTTATTTGAAAACTATTAATGATTGTAAAAACCTTAAACTCATCATTATTCTAATATGAAATCATTTTTTATATTGTGTTATTTGATAGTCGGGGAATATGGGTACACCCTCGAAATATGAATTGACTTCACTCCTCCAACCAACATATAACTCATGATTTTTATGATTTCCAGAACTCCCCATGATCTATCATCCTTGAAACCTCCTTGAAAACTTAATAGATTCAACATAAATAAATTTAAACCAACTGTACAATGTACATGTTAATTCATATAAATAAAATAATAATATAGATATAAATTCAAAAAAAAATCTTACCCATATCTTTGTCCATGAGTTTTCTTTGATTTCATTACTGATATATCTCTATGAGACCGGTTCCATTATAATGGTATCATGGTACTTGGATAAAGTTCCCATGAAACTTATACATTACCTAGAAATTTTACCTACCATCTGATTTTCTTTATTTTAACCCACCATTATTTTTGTTTGGTGATTTTAGGTTTCCCAAATATAGGTTCTCCCACATCACATACTAGAATATCACAATGAATAAGATAAAATGGGTGTAAATATGAATTAATTCATAATAAAATATGATAAAAATGATGTGATATAATTTGAAACACTTATAATAAAAAACATGATGCAAGATGCCCAATAATTTCTGATGGATCTGTAGGATGTCCTAAATCAGTTGCCTTGGATGAATGTGTCTGTTCTAATTCATGCTCTGGGTGATCTTCATTCACTGGAGTGGAATCTAAGGGAACATAATCATTAGATCCTGGATATACATTATGAAATGAATGTGGTTTAGACATGGTAGGATATGGGTAGTAGGGTTGTGAATACATCAAAGTATATGGGTATGGTAAATACTGGTAACATCCCTGGAGTCACCATAGACATGATATGGGAAGAAGATTATAATTGAGATGATGATAAAGTCATGTGTGGGAACTTCCCTAGAGGATCAAATGGATGATGGAAATGTGTGGTATATGGGGTGTCCATAGGTGGTTCTGGGTGGTAACAAGTGTAATGGGTGCTCCGTCTAGGTCTAGAAGCATCCCTGTTCAGACCCATTCTAGTAGGATAATAAGGATTCAAATCTAGTACAACTAAATTTCCCTAAAAATTTGATAAAGAATATGAACATGATATTATATGTAATACAAAATAAAAATATCATAATTATTATAATTGTTAATGGAGGAAGAGGAGGCAACCCATGCTCATGCATCTATCGATTAGCATCAAATAATCACTCCCTTCGAACTTCGATAGTATTTTCCATAATTTGAATAAGAATAGACGGTAAATTTTTTATAAATAATTTTTAAAGATCATTCGTAAAACATATAATTCCTGGAATTCATAAAAATTTTCATAACATGTTTCACTAACATTAATTTAAAACCAAGTTATACATTTTTTAAAACCCGTTTTAAACCTGGTTTTATGAATTGAAAAAACTCATATTAAATGAAATGAAAACAAACAATGCTAAAAAACATTTCATTCCAAAAAAACTAAATTAAAGTAATTAGAGTAATATAAACCTAAGAATCCCATGTTAAGATATGTTGAATGAACTTTGAACATATATGGTTTATTATATATAATACTCACCACGAATTCAGGTTCAACATTAACTCTCACAATGTGAGAATTTGTGTCATCAAATGAAATACTTTTATAAACTCCAATGGGGGGGTAAATGGTGTAAATTTCATCCCTATAATCATGAAAAATGTGTCTTGGTATTACTTCATTAATGACACTGTAATCAGGTCTTAGATGGTATTTCACATAAAACACTTATTTTTTCATTGATTCCAAAATATATGGTTCATCAGTAGATATGAATCGACTTGTGTCAATAACTCTGAATCCACAATAATCAATAAATTCACCATATCAAGTCATTGTATCAAACCATTAACATTTCATCATAGTGACTCAACCTTGAGAGTAGTAATCCAATAATAATATTTTCTCAACAAATCTATAATAAGACACATTTTCATATTGGTTCTTACTATTTGATTCACTGGCATAATAGTTCATTGTATCAGTTAATATAACACCATCATGTTATGTTATCTTTTTCACCACTTGATCAGTTGTAAAAAAAATTTACCCATTAATTATAAAATATTTTCATTCACGAACCAAAGAATTGGAACCAAAATCCAATGCTCTTAATTATTGAGAAGCACAGTCAAAATATAAACTCAATACCTAAAACATATATAAATAACAAAATTAAATGGATATATAATTTTTAAGTTAAATAAAGTAATGGTCATACTTTTTATTTCAACCAATAAGGAAACTTTTGGCTATGTAATGCCTCTCTCCTTCTCAAAATTAAATATTGATGAAATCTTCATATAATTTCTTCATGTTCCCTACATAAAATTATAATAAAAGTTTAAGGAATACGTGAAATGACATAGTATGAGGTAACATATAAATATTCAAATTGAATACTTGATATATCTATCAAAAAACCACATTTAAATAAGACCGTATGATGTGCCATATCCCGCTCTTCAAGGCTCAATGTAGCCAATGTATATGAACTAGGAATTCCATCTATTTGTGGTAGATATGGAAATGAGGGCTCAATTTCTCTATAATTCTCATATTAATTTCTCATTGGTCGTTTATGTATTTTTCTCACATAATATAAATGCATTGAACAAAAATAAATTCATTCTTGAGCCATATAACCTCTTATAATGGAACCTTTATGATGATTCTATTTTCAGACATAAGATTTCATTGTGGCCATATTTTTTTTAGTAGGATACATCCACTGAAAACAAACAGGTCCCAAAAGAAGTGTTTCAGTTGAATGTCAAAATTTTAAATGCAACATGAAGGTGAAAAATGATGGAGGGATTTTTTTTCAAACTTACACAAATTTAATGGTGCCTCATGCTGAATTTTTTCAAGAAACTCTTCAACAACCTTTTAGAACAATGGTATCTAAAAAATGAAACTAGTGAATCAATATCACCCTTACATTATTTGATAGAAAATTCTATATTTGTATAGGAATAAATTCATGAAGAAGGGTGTGATAATCATGATTTTTTTATTTTAGTTTCAAATACATTCTTTTGAATCATTTAGATACGTTGCTAGAATAACCATCACGAAACATGATATTCTTCAACACTTATAGAAATTGATTTTACTCTTAATATTTCATTACATAAGAATTAAAAGGATCTTCCCATTTGTTCTTATCAATACACAAAGGATGTGGTTCTGGTCAAATACCCCAATCCAACAAGTCCCAATGAGATTGGAAGTCATATTTGGTCTTCCCCTTGATATTTAGGAGAATTTTAAGAAACATTTCACATTTTTTTCTCAATGTGAAATACTTCTAAACAATGATGTAAAAATTTGGTAGACTAATATGTAAACTCAAAAAAGATACTTCGCTTTTTCCAATTGTAAGTTATTTCAGTGACAAAATTTTTCCTATTTTTAGATTTCATTTGACCATTAACTAATGAAAAATTGAAATCATTTAGTTCATTAAGAACGTCAGTTCTTGATATACATTAAGGTGGTATTTCTGTTTCAACAGTTTTATCAAACCTTCGTTGATTCTTCATGTATTGATGATCCGTTGGCAAGAATCATTGATTCCCCATGAAACCGAAACTACACTAATATTTAAGCCTTATCGATCATGTATTCTTCATAGAAACGGGTAATGATAATTTTCTATTAATTCTATAACCACACATCATTGAATAAGTAGATAAATCATTTATAATCCATAGAAGGGCAGCACACATCTGAAATATTTTTTAGAACAAGCATTAAATGTTTACACACCCATATCCCAAATCTTCATCAACTCTATTATTAAAGGTTTCAATTATATGTATATATCATTTCAAAAAATAGAATGTCCAGATATCAGTATACTCAGGAAAGTTAAAGGTTTTTTCATACACATCCATGGATGAATATTAATAAACATGACTAAAAACTGGCCATGTGTTGTAAGTAGTAAGCATCTGACCAAACGGATTAAAACCATCATAGAATAGACCCAACCTGACATTATGCACCTCAGATGAAAAATTGGGATGTTGTGCATAAAATTCCCACCATGATAATCCATCTACAGGATGAACCAACTCATCATTACCTTTAATTCTCTCAGCATCATGGCATTGCATATTGGCTAATACTTTTACAGACATGAATAGATTTTAATGCCTGGGAATTAATGGAAAGTGACACATGACTTTTTTGTAGCACATGATCTAATTTTAAATATTTATTTTCCTTCCATAGAGATGTACCACATTCTTTACAATCATTAAGGTTAGTTGTTTCCTCCCAAAATAAACTAAAATCTTTCATAAAAACATGAATTTTACTATTAGAAAATACAAGCTACTTATATAACTTCAATGACTTATAATGATTTGAGAAAATATCTACACAATTAGAAAGAAAGTACATAAAAAGGTATGAATATAATAAATGGAGGTATTATAAATTCCATACATGATTTTTCTATGATATAACCAAATTAAAAATTCCAACATTTTCATTTTAATACATTCCTGATATATAGGAGTTCTGGCATCATCCATTAAAATTTTAACTCTCTCAACATCATCATCGTAAATATTTTCCTTATGTTTAATGATATATTTTCATTATTTAATTAGCATGATATCTTTATCTTATGAAGATGAACAAATAAAAACTGATCAAATATTAAATTCTCTATACCACTTCTTTCTTTTCATTCACGAATAGTAGAATATTGTCTCATATTTCAGTGGTGACACCAAATATAATAGTTTTTTAATATATATTTTATTATATGGTATATAACTTATTACTATTTTAAACATTGTCTTACAACATAATTATAACAAGGAAACTATATACAACCTCTATCTGAAGCATTGTTAAATGATAAATCTAAAAAAATCCAAATTATTTTGAAACTTGGTTGAAATCCAAATGGTATGATATATCCATCTTATATCCATTATATTAAATGGGATAAAAATTATCTTCCAATCAAAAATTTAAATAATAATTACAATGATATCCATATTTAAATAAAAATAAAAATTACAGTGTAGAGAAAATTGAAGAACACTAATATGAAACCAAATTGAATACAATGCACGATGTAAGTTACCATTATAGAATTCTCTACTATCCATCCAAACAAAGAATAAGGCATATCATAAGTAAAAACTAGGGCATACTCATAAAAATCCAAACAAGGTCATGTATTGAAATAATTAATAACTAAGGAATACTTTTTGAAAAAATGTGTATTTCTTATCCACATAGGTATTCTCATTTGAAAAAAAATGAGGATAACATTTCATCCCACTTTATGAAACTAATCCATTAATTCACCACCAATGAAACCTATTAATTGAGGTAAATTTTGGTTATATGGATTTTAATTCATTTAACATGTAGTGGAAATAAACAGCTAACTACTCAATACATGATAAAATAACTAAGAAATAATTCTTAAAAATAACTTAGATATACTCAATAGTTTATCAAAATAGGTGAAGCTAAGGTTCATATCATTAAATTTTTCTTAAAGAACTAAATTCTTATTTAAAACTTTATCAATTGAAACCATATCTCATAAAATTAATATGATACAAAAATCTCTCCATTCTAACTTATATAATTATTTCATGACATTGACCAATGGTTTCTATAAATATTTTTACATATTAAAGGTTTAAAATTATTAAACATTTGAGATATAAATATTTAATTTTTTGAAATAATATTTTATCATTAATTCATGTATAAATAATAATTATGAATTCTAATAAACATTATTGACAAGTAATATAAATATAGTAGTGAATTACTAAAGAATCAACCTTCATAGATAAATAAATATTCCAGATTTACTTATAATTTTATAATCATGTACATCATCGTACAATTATTTCTTTTTAGGTTAAAATAATACAATAAATAATTTAACCATTATTCCTGATATAAAAAATTAAATTTCAATAATTACATCCCATAAATATATGATAATATAAAGTAACATTAAACCATGTAGTTAACTTTAATATGATTCCCAATACTAAAAATATCTAAATCATTAAAATATTCCACCAAAAGAATTTTAAGTTAAATTAATAAGAATACCTAGTATAGTTTTAAAAATAAATAAATTATAATTGAAATAGTAATTTTAGGAATTTAATAGACTATATTTGATCACTATTAAAATGTAACATTAAAAACATGATGATATAAGTGATGAAAATAAGGTCAAGTAGAATCACATGTATAGATAAAAATGAAAATAACAGCCATCAGAAGAGAAGATGGAATTGGAATTCACAAATTCAATGTCAAAGAAGATTATAAAAAAAATACATGATTTAGGGTAGAAAATGGGAGAATACAACCATACATCACTTGGGTGAGGGGATAAGAAAGAAATGGAGGAAAGGAAAGCTTACAGACCACAACAAAAAATTACACAAATGGATGAATATCACCTCCTGGTGGAATAAAAGTCACATAAGGTGAGGGGGGATTCCAAGCTCATGATAGGGGAGGGGGTTATGGATTATAAATAAGTAGGGGGAGGATCCTGAGTGCAAGCAACTATTTCAATGAGATATACCTATGGTTTTTAAAAAAATGTTGTTATAGATCAATCTATATACACATTTTTTTAAACTGTGGGTATGGAATTGGGAACAACATCCATACCCATAGTTTCTCTAAACTGTGGGTATATATATGTGGGGATAGACCAAATTTATATTAGTTCATGAATCATCTCCTATTTTATTATAGTGTATCAAACACCACAACCTATTTCACATAGTGGATCAAGCATCCCAACTTGTTTCCCATATTGGATGAGGAACTACAACATGTTTCCCATTTTGGATTGAGGATAACTACTCATTTTACCATTATATCGTGATATGTAAAGATTTAATCAGTCCATTGGAGGTATATATAAGTCCCATCCATCACTTAATGATTAACCATACACTTTTTTCCACATGAAAACATCTAATAATAACATCATTAAAACCTAGAAATATTAATGAGTTCCATAAAACATTCAAATAAAAATTATTCAATTTTTATAGAATAAATAGCCCAAGGAATAAAAATGGGTTTTATGTCCTTTTAAAAATTATTTTCATAATTAAATAATTTATAATTAATCAATAATCATAACATTATAAACCCTTGGAAAATAAATGGGTGTCCAATGAAATCTAGTAACTTTATTGGTAATTACCATTCAATTAAGATAATAAAGCATATAGTATTTAAACCATGTAGATAAAATTCATATGATTAAGATGATAATAACCCCAATAAATAATTTAATGGATATCTAGTAGAAGAAACTTCAATAAAATGAGTCTATAATAGGTTATTCACAGAGGAAATACATTAGATGAAGAATTGTGATTATACATTGAAGATGATTAGTCAATACAATGCCATTGATGTATCATTTCTATAAAAGTGACGGAAAATACATAAGTAATATATAAAAATATTTTATATTCTTAGATTAAAATTTTAACGCCCCGACCCTAGTTACCTAGAGTTAGTACATTTTTTTAATACATTGGCATGATTAAAAGGAATCAAGTCCCGAAGGACTGATCGGTTTAGCAGTCTTGGAAAATAGATTACATACATTAACATTACATTACAATTTCAAACATAAAACGCAGCATAAATAGTTCCTTGAGAATTCCATTATTCCATTTAGCTTAACCCTTCATATCAATCATAATACACTTCTTGGAATCCTGAGAAAAATAAAACATAGAAAGGGGTGAGCTCAAATGCTCAGTTAGGGTAAGCAATATAGTGTAAAATTACATAATTATTAAGCATGGTGAATAATTGAAACCACATGCCTTTACCAATAATAAACATGAATACTTTTATGGAAAGAATATGAGTTGAGTAAATAATGCCATAATAAAACATAATCATGGGTATTCTACTAGTCGAATGACCACATAAACCATCAATATTATTTCCATAATGAGGGAATGTATAATGGAAGACATTCTAAAACATTTTTTCAAGGCCTCAGCCTAGATGTCTAAAATTATTAAGTCCTCACCCAAAACCATAAATCAAATTGGGAAAAGGCCCCGGCCAATTCCACGTCTAATTGTCTCATGAGACCTACTGATGCATCGAGGAGCTATAGCGGGCTCCACCCGTCACTTACTATGTCCAATACATATCTCACATGAAAAGGTTGAAACATAACATAAACATTCATATAAGAACTAGGATACAAAATTTCAATACTTTAACCATAAAACATGAATGGTATAAAAATAACACATCCATAGTCAAACATATCACAAAACATTCAATACAATATGGAAGTTTTGTATCATAATAAATAAACTTCAAAACAAGTTTAAAATACATTAAAGGATTTTACATAGATGGAAATGATTTGTAAAACTCTTTTATTGAAATATCCCTTTTCATGAAAAAAATTTAAAAGTCACATAATTTAGAAAGGAAGACATTTAAAGGCATTTTTGAATCAAAGTGTCCCATACCACTTTGAAACATTTTAAAGTAAATAACATTTTAAAACATTAATATCTCTTTAAATAAATCCTTAAAACCATTTTTAAAACATGGAAATTAATTATAATGGTTTATATGAATAAATCTTTAAAACATTTAAAATGATGTTGACAGAGATGCAATCAAAACTATTTGAGAGGAATATGTCTTTTTTTAAAATCATTTAAGAGTCACATAATTATAAAAGAAAACATTTACTTTGAAAATATTCTTATAAGATAGTAAGGGAAGCTTTGACAATTTTATAATGGCAAAAAATAGCCACACCCGCTGTATAAGTTAAAAAAGACATTCTTACCTTAATTTTGATGAAAAAGTTAAAAAGGACCTTGTTTGGAAAACGATAGAAAGATTCCTTTCAAACCATTTTATAAAAAGTAAAACAAGGGTATAAATGACCTTAACCCATAGTCTTTAAAATATTAAGGATGATTTGAAATACATTTTTAAGAATCATGGATGTGGATGATAAAGAGGTCCCAGTAGATAATTACGTAAAAAAAACCTCAGATAATGAAGAGATTGTGAAATAAACCCTTACCAATTTGGTAACTTACGAAACATACACCCCATGAAAGAGATATCATACAATGAATATGTAAATAGACATAAATTAAAGTTTATTACAAAAAAAATACAATTATGGGCAGTTCATACACCACACAAAAGGTAATAGTGGCAATATGGCACGAATCTCACAGGAATAAAGAGTGAGATGAAAACCCCTTACCTTGCACTTTCCTTTAGTCGAGGGTACGTTTAACCTCATGTATGAAGACTATAGTATGTTATTAAATTATACCAGAACCATATTAATATTTATGATATCATACATTATTCATTTATGACTTTATACTACCCATTTAATAATAATTTCCATGTTATATTAATATCTCGAGTAATAATCTTTTTCTTTATCATACGTGTTTTAACTTGTTACTCTTGATTGTATTACTTAGATCATGATTTAAATAATTCCAGAATATAAAACATGATTTATATATCATATATATTTAGAATATAAATATGTATATTAGATATATATATGAAATGGAAAACACCGTTTATGGAGACAGTAGTCCGTACGTACGCATAAACGCTGTTTCCGTTTTCATATAGTATTGAACGGAAGTAAGTGAATAAGATATATGTAATTACATAAATACTTATATATATAAATATATATATCTCTAGTATCATTATTATTTCATATATTACATACTTATCATTAATATATATTTTTATAATCTTCGATGAATGGTGAACTTGGAAATGAATCTCATCGCGTCGTGGAGACGGTAATCCGTACCTACACACGAGCGAAAATATCATTCTTTTGATATTAAAATAATATATAATTTGATGGTATATCATATATACAGAATAATTATCATGTTATATTTATTATTTATATCAAATAAACATAATTATTATACCCATCCAAATAATAATGTATTGAATAACAATTACACCACGGCGTGGAGACGGTAAGCCATACGTGCGCACGTATGGTGACATGTCATTAAAAGGATGGATATAATACTGAATATGGTTGTACCATATTTATAATAACATCACAGTATATATAAGATACTGGATTTATTATTTTATAATGGAAATAACAAATAAAGAAGAAGTTGAAGAAGAAAGGAACTTGAAAGAGGGTGGTGAAAACATTACCTCTTCTTCGGGTTCTTCCTTTTGATTTGATCAAAAGGGCTCCATAGGTTGGATTTATGACTAAAGGAATGCCTCTAGTTTGAATTGAGGGAAGTTTAGAGGATAATTGGGTCGGGGTTTGTCGAACCAAAAGGCTTTGAAGGTATGAATAATTAGTTAGAAGTGGTGTCCTTTTATAAGGGGGAGGAGGGGCTCTTTAGGAAAAAACATATAGTATTAATTTATAATAAATTCATATTCGGTTTCTAATGGCTCAAAATTGTATTATTCAAAGTCTATGGTGGGGATGGGTCAAAATAATTTCATCCAATAGATTTTATACAGGTTTGGGTCACCATATTAACCTTATCTTTTAGTTTTAACTCTTAGTTAATTAGTTTGACACTTACCATGTCACTTTGTATTTTTATATTATATAGTCAATAAACTTACTATAAAATTCCAGGAGACCACCAAATTCTCCATTAATGATACACCTATCATGATATAAGTCCTTTGTCTCAACCTTATATTTTTAGGAATAGAATATCAATTAATAATATAATATTTGTTTTAAAAAACTCATTTATGTCAATTTTGACAATATTTAATAATTGATTTTTGTTAAATTCTTAAAAAAATTTATTAATTCGAACCAAATTCATTTAAGAAATCCTAACATGTCATATTTACCAATAAAATTTGTGGATGGAATAAAAACTTTAAATAATATTTATTTTAGCATTTATAATTCTAGTTATTTGATTCTTTCATTAATAAGGAAAATACTGCATCATTATTGTGTCATAAATAAATTTAATTATTCAATGTCTAAAATTTATAAATAAAATACCATTATGTAGTAAATCCTATTATATTTCTAATAAATATTTATACTTGAATATATAACATATATAACCCTATATAAAAATTGATTTTCTAAATAATATATGCTTAAGTCATTTTTGTAGTTACTTTAACTTAATTAATATAAAGTGTCATTATCACTTACAAGTGTATCCATGGGGTCCCAAAATCGACCCAAATATTACCATTGTTGGATATGTATCAAAAAATAGGGTTAGGACACGTTTTAGGGTAATTTAATACTATTATAATTTTATTTGTTTACGCTTATTTACCGGATTTACCCTTTAACCATGGTAAATAAAATATTTACTGAAGTAATTATTCAAAATGTCACAAAATAAAAGTTACCTATTTACACAATTTGTTCCTCCTGATTCTAAATATGGAATCCATTTTTCTAAATTCATAACCTATAAGTGGAAGAAATTAATTTAAAATTAATTCTCGTTGTTAAAACAAAAAGCCTGTTTTTAAGAGATAATAACTATCAAAAGATTCGCACTTGCTTATGTCCAGTTTAAATGTGAAATTACATCCAATGAACAAAATTGGATTAAATGGTAAAACTATAATCTAATTATACTCTAAAATCACTAAATTTCATAATTTATCACTATTAATTATTTCGATTAAAAAGGTTGTTTTTAATTAAAATTTAGTAATTTTCACTATTCATCAAAATATGAAAGTTATCTGAAAATTAAAAAAAATTCACCCTAAGATAATTTCGATATTTCAAATCCAAAAATGAAGTCCATTTTGAAATATAAAATGTATAAAATTTTAAAAAGTGGGTATTAATATTCATAACGGCTAGTTTGATTGGTTGTGGTGTGTGTTAGAACTCAAAGTTGCGTACAACACACGCTACTGCATTATTCAAAGAGAAGCGTACTATGGAAGCTTGGGGTGTTACAAAAATAATATCCTTGATCGAGTATAATATATTTTAAAGAACAACGAATTAAATGAAAAATACTTTTTCGGAGTTTTAGGAAACTCACTTTTGAAATAATAAATATCCTTGATATTTTGAAATAATTTTAAGAGATATTTTATATTTCTAAGAGAAAATTAATTTATTTTAAAATTAATAAAAATTTATAGATAAATAATCATAAAAAAAGCAAATATGGTGGAATTACATGTTCACATGTAAACATTAAAAAATAGGAGTTTTTCATATTTTAATAAAAACAACCCATATGAAAAACATTAAAATTTTACTTAAAAATTTATAAATAAGGTGAAGTAGTATAAAATTACCTTAAAAATTCTTTATGCAAAGATAATGTCACTTTCAAAATCATCCAATGAATAATTATATAGAAAAATGGGAGGTTCCCAATTGAGAAAAAGATACGGGGTTGGTTTCACTTAAAGGAAACACTTCGGGAAAAATATATGTCAAGGATAAATGAAATTAAAAGGGGAAATTTAAGACCCTATGTGTAACGTCCCCAACCCAGAAGCCGCTAAACCGGTGCTCCGATCCGAGTAGTTACATAACCTTAAGCGCACCCCCCCCATACGCCAAAGGTTGTCGACTAGCAGCAGGGGGTCTTTGTGGTCAAGTGGGGAGACTATACCCCCTTTTTATCAGAGTAAGACACAACAGAAACAAAACAATAGCCGAAACAATAATCAACAAACAAGGTGAATGCATAACAACCAATTCTAACAATAAATATGAAATTTCATGCTACAAGTGTAAAAGTGAACAAAATCCCAAAATAAAGACAATGGCAAGAATCCCCAAAATGGTCCTAACTCCAAGTTTGGATCCTCCCCCAAGTGTTACCCATGTCCACTCAACTATCTAGAAAGGAACCTTTCCCTTCTCTTGTCCTGCAAACATGAAGTCTTCTCGGGTACCCAACGGTGGCCCAATCAGGGTGTGAGTACAACTCAGTAGGCCACCACCAACAGTGTCTACAAAATATCTAGTATGAACAAGTAGTTAATGCAAACGGAATATGGATGATAATTGCCAAGAAATTATTTAAGGCGCCATTAATCAGTTCAGAGCCAAATCCATTTCCACTTCCATTACCATTCATTTCACACCAATTATCATCACTTACCATTTCATCAAATTTACATGGGTTAATCACATACATTATGTTACATGGGTCTAAGGACAACAATCACATGAAAGAGGGTAAACACATCATTATCCTATCTCACTAGGACTAACCCCCTCATATAAACCATAACCTCACCTCGGAGCCTCATCCCGGGTGGATACAACCGTTAGGAAAATAGATCATATGTCCCAATTCCTAACCCATGTATTTAGGGTAGAGTTTAGAGCATCAGTCTTCACTCGACCCGTGGGCGTAGATCCCCAAGTCATACCCCACTCTACCAAGCCATGTGCACATGCTTATATATATAAGTAACCATCAACCCACCATATTTTTTCCCTTTTAAAACCACCATTCACAACAAACCACATGGTAATTCACATTATGCCCTAACCCATTAACACATTACCATTTCACATCATTTAACCATTCACCCAATTCCCATGTGTTATGCTTCTCTCACTAAGTATTCAACACTAAACCTATAACCTATCCCGTTATGGTCTTTAATCAGTTTACACATTAACCCATTTAACCCATTCATCATTTCCATGAATCATCCATTCAACCCATTTCAAACAACCCTTAGGTTATTGCCAAGTCTAGGTGAATCACCTAACTTCCATTCCAAGTTCAACCAATCATGCCAACATATTCGTCAAGGGCTCTATCATTTATTACAACAAGGTCACTTGTTTAATAACAGTCCCTAAGCCCAGAAAAGTCGGCACATCCCATGGACAACCCCAATTAGGTCAAGTCATTCTCAACTCATCCCATGGGGATCGTGAGGGTTCCCATTTACCATTTTTAAACATCCTTTATACCAACACATTCAGGTTGATCAAAGATCATCAAAAGAAAACCATAAGTAAATCCACACATGCATAAATCCACCATAAAACTAAGGGATAACATTTGTAGACCACCTACCTCGAAACAGTGGTTGAACGCACACTCAATCGAGTCCTTAGAACTCAATTCGTACAGCCTTTGGAGCTTCAACCTAGAAATCGCCCAAAAGAAAGGGTTTTAGAGCTTCGGAACAAGAGGGAGGGAAGATGAAAAACCTAAACCAAAAAAGAGAAGAAAGGATGGGATTTGCCTTACCCGGAGCATCGATCCGCATCCAATGACACCAAAATACCTTAGAAACAAGGGAGATCGACCTCTTAGAGCTCTTGGGAGATTTGGTTCTCTCCTAGGGTGAAGAGGGAGGAATAGAGAGGAAATATTGAGTGGGTTCTTAAATCCCAGGGTGGCAATTTTGTAATTTTTTACAACTTTAAGAGGCCACATGGTTTGACGAACCATGCACAAACTCTGCGCATGCTACTGTCTGGAGGAAGAGGGTTGCGCGTTTTACCTAGGCAGGCTGCACGGTTTGCCCTGGTGGTGTGCAGGTCATGCGCCCAGGCTGGTCTTGCCCAGTTTTCCTTTCTTTCGTACCCCGAGCCCCCCAAACCCCCCCAAGACCTATCATACTTTTAGAATACATCCCTTGAAGCCTGAAACAAGGGATTCAACCAAAACATAATGAAAAAACACCCTTCCAAAAACCGGGATCTTACAACATCCCCACCTTATAATGGCTCATCCTCGAGCTGAGTTTCCAAGCCTCATTAATCCACCGAAGAGAAGAGTTCGGGCCACTGAGCCCACATATCCGATTCCAGCTCCCAAATTTCTTCCTGAACTTTTCCATGTTGCCATAGTACTCACACTAATGGCACAACATTTCCTCGAAAGGCCTTTTCTCTATGATCCACCACATGAACTAGATGCTCCTCAAAGGACGCATCAGCCTCAAGCTCCACATCCTCCACGTCAACCACGTGAGATGGGTCAGGGTGATATCGTCGAAGCTGGGACACATGAAACACATCATGCATCCTACCATAATGCTATGGAAGAGCCAATCGGTAAGCCACTGGTCTGATCCTCTCCACAATCTCAAAAGTTCCCACATACCTGGGCGCCAACTTACCATGCTTTTGAATCCAACGGTGACCCAACCTTGGAGACACACGAAGGAACACTTTATCACCCACCGCAAACTCAAGAGGTCTACGCCTCCAATATGCATACAACTTCTTCCTACACTGAGCTGTAGACATCTGCTTCCTGATCAACTTAACTCTCTCTGAAGTCTCCTGCATGAGACTTGGCCCCAACAACTCAGATTCACCGGCCTCTAGCCAACACAACAGAGATATAAATGGCCTCCCGTAGAGTGCCTCAAACGGTGCCATCTGAATCGTAGCCTGAAAACTATTGTTGTAGGAAAACTCAACTAACGACAGGTGCCTATCCCAAGAACCACCAAAGTCCAAGACACAAGCTCTTAACATGTCTTCCAACACTTGGATCATACACTCTGATTGCTCGTCCGTCTGTGGGTGGAAAGCCATACTCAAAAATACCTACGTACCAAGCGCCTTCTATAACCCTTTCCAGAAACGCGATGTGAAATGTGGATCTCAGTCCAAAACTTTGGTTTGCAGAAAACCATGAAACTGCACTATTTCCCGAACATATAGCTCACCCAATTGGTCGACTGTAAAGGTCTCCCGGATTGGTAAGAAATGAGCCACTTTCATTAACTGATCCACAACCACCCATATTGCGTCATTCTTTCGGGGCGTCCTCGAAAGACCCATGACAAAATCCATTGTTACATCATCCCACTTCCATTCCGGAATAGTCAATGGATGCAACAAACCACCTGGGCATTGATGCTCGGCCTTCACCTGCTGATAGGTAAGGCACTGTGCCACAAAGCCTGAAACTTCCTTCTTCATCCCAGGCCACCAAAACTGCCTTCGGAGACCACGGTACATCTTGGTCAAACCAGGATGCACTTCCCACTTTGATGCATGGAACTCACGCAACAAATCTTCCTGCATACACTTTGTCACAACCACACGATCACTAACACAAACAATACCTTCCACGTCGACGGCCCAACCAGAAGGTAACTCCCCACCTTTAAGATTTTCCTTCAGGATCAAACACTTGGGATCATCTAGATAAACCTCCTTAACTCGACTCAAAAGCATCGACTCCATCATCAAGGAAGCAATAGTGACATGACCACTCTCCTCCTGCACCTCCGGGTGCATATATGCAGACAAATCCATCACCTTCCACTCGGTGTTAGAATCCTGAACCACCTGATTTTGAACCTTCCTACTTAGAGCATCAGCAACACTGTTTCCCTTTCCCGGCGTGTACACCAACTCAAAGTCAAAATACTGGAGATATTCAACCCATCTTCGCTGACGAAGGATCAGATCCCGTTGTGAGAAGATGTACTTTAAAATTTTATGGTCGGTAAACACAGTAAATTGTTCTCCCAACAGATAGTGCCTCCAGCACTTCAAGGCGTACCCCACTATAGCCAACTCAAGGTCATGAGTGGGATAGTTCTGCTCATGGGGTCTCAATGTCTTGACCCATAAGCCACAACTCAGTCATCCTAAATCAACATAGCCCAAATTCCAACTCTGGATACATCACAATACACAATGTACTTCTTACCCGGCTCAGGTAAGATCAAGATAGGTGCGGTCGTCAACCGCTTCTTCAACTCTTGGAAGGCGTTCTCACAAGCCTCAGACCACTCGAACCTAATTCCTTTCTTGGTCAAGCCCGAGAGTGGTGCTGCCGAGCGAGAGAAATCTTGAATGAACCTTCGGTAATACCCGTCCAAACCTAGAAAACTCTGAACATCAAAAACACTCTTGGGCTGCTCCCAAGATACAACTGCCTGAACTTTCTCTAGATCCACTATCACACCTACCTCCGAGATGATGTGACCCAAAAAATGCACCTCACCTATCCAGAATTGACACTTTGATAGCTTGGCGTATATCCAATGCTCTCTTAGCGTACCCAAGACGATGTCAAGATGTTGGGAAAGATCATCATGAGTCTTTGAGTACACTAAGATATCTTCAAGAAAGACAATCACAAACTAATCTAGATAGGGATGAAAGATTTGGTTCATCAAATCCATAAACACCACCGGTGCATTGGTCAAGCCGAAAGGCATTACCAAAAACTCAAACAACCCATACCGACTCCGGAAAGCTGTCTGTGGTACGTCAGAAGACCTCACCCTCATCTGGTGATAACCTAACCTCAGATAAATCTTATAAAACACTGATGCACCCCTCAACTAATCAAACAAATCATCAATTCTAGGAAGAGGGTACCAATTTTTCACCGTTATCTGATTAAAATTTTGATAGTCAACACACAGCCTCAATGACCCATCGGACTTCTTTGAAAAAAGCACAGGAGATCCCCAAGGAGACATACTAGGACGGATAAACACATTACACTCGAACTCCTCAAGCTGAACCTCCAGTTCCTGGAGTTCTGCCTGTGTCATTCGGTATGGTGGAATAGAAACTAGCTCCTCTCCCGGCAGCAACTCGATCATGATCTAGACATCCCTATCGGGTGGTAACCCCGAGAAATCCTCAGGAAACACATCCTGAGACTGATCCACCACGGAAGGAAAATTAGATTGTTCCCATCCCTCATCATCATCAAGCATGAGGTATGCCACTTGAGCCATGAGTCCACTCATCTATTGAAAAAACGACCCTCCATGCCCTGCTCGAACATCCCATTCACTACGGTGGACATAAGCGTCACCCTCAAGCGACCTGAACGATACTCTGTGATGATAACAGTCTATGTGCACCCGATACAACACCAACCAATCCATTCCCAAGATTAGGTCAAACGCTGACATCTTGAGAATGAACAAGTCCCACAGAAAATGATACCCACCAACTTCCAAGGCACATCCCTTGCATTGCTTGATATCCTCAACCCGTACCCCCAACAGGGTGTCAATTGACATAGCTCCACACACCCCCTCCATAGGTAAACCCAGCACTACCACTAGTTGAGCAGAAACAAAATAGTGTGTGGAACCTATGTCAAACAATGAACTAGAAAACATAGAAGCTACAAGGATCGTACCTCGAACAGTTTTCGGTCTGGCCTCGCCATCACCAGGCGCAAACTGAACTGCCTGAAGCTGACCTGCCCCTCTACCCGGGGCTCCGGCCTGAGCACCCTACGCCTCACTGCCCTGCTGGCGTGAGCGGTCTTGACATGGAGTTCCACGTCCACTGCCCTTGCCAGTATGACCCATGGAGCTCCAACTTCCTACCTGATACGGGGAAACTGATCCCTTTCACGTACCCGGTACCGGCTTTTCATCATCATGCTCACCCGTCTACCGAGGATTCCTATAGAACCTATGCACATGCCCCATCCTACCGCACGAACGACACTCAACTGGATGTTGAGGACACTAACCACGCATATTCCCTAGCCTAATGCACTGATAACATAACACCTGGTTCCCACTCTGATAGGATGACCCTCTCTTCTGACCACCTTGCTGAAAACTTTCAAAACAGCGCTTCCGACCTTCGGAAAATGCACCACTTGTCCGCTTAGCTGGCATGACAATCCCACCACCTGAAGCTCCCTTCAGGTTTCCTTCAGAGATGAGTTCCTGATCCATCACCTCTGTAAACCTCTTCAAGCGGAAGATATTTACTTGAGACCTGATCTCATGTCTCAACCCATCCTGGAAACACTTTTCTACCACTGCCTCATCCCCTACTAACACTGGGAAAAAGCGTTGCAAATCAGTGAAGCGACTAGCATAGTCCATCACCGATAGCGATCCCCGAGTTAGGCTCATAAACTCTGCAGCCCTCCCTTGCCTCAAAGTCTCTGGGTAGAAATGCTCCAGAAACTTCTCCTGGAAAACCTTCCACGACATCCCCTCAGCCTGCTCGGTCTGAGCCTGAATGTCCCACCAACGCCTTGTCTGGTCCCGCAACATATAAACATCCAGATTTACTTGCTTTTCAATAGGGGTCTCTAGATGATCCAGTATCATCTGGACAGACTCTAACCAGAACTCCGCTGCCTCTGGCCCACCCTCTCCGGTGAAGGTCAGAGGGTGCAGCAGCTGGAACTCCCTAGTCAGCTCAAACATACTCGGTGCAACCCGCCCTGGGTCCCGATCCATCATCTGCATAAGGCGATCCAAGTTCTCCTGGAACAGGTCTTCTCTACCTTCATTGATCACCACATTTTCGTTCTCTTATACCGGAGGAGTGTTCTCATCAACATCCTCTCGTTTCCCAACTGGTAACCGACATCGTGGTGGCATCTCTCTACATCGCCAAGCACGAAATTTAGCAGGCATACCATAAAACTTTCACGAAATCATAAAAATCTCTTTACGAGCTACAACAACCCATTTTCATATACTCATTCAATGAAATTAACACCTAAATTCACCGCCCCGACAATCCCTATCACGGGCCATGGTCCACATGGGGTAAACAACCAGGCACTACCACCAAACTCACACAACCTTTTACAAAAACTTTTTCCACTTCATTTCAAACCTTTGTATTTCGCTAAACATCATTTACCCACTTGTTTTATTTCACTATTCCCATTATTTCTTGGTTTCATGAAATGCATGATGCACCCTACTTTCCTACCTCACACACCCACCCCGTGCATGTGCATAACACAATACATGTCACTAGGGGTGTAATTTTGGCCTAGGCCTGCCATGCAAAGAGTCGAGCAGCTAACCACTATTCGGGTCGGGCCGGCCCGAACAACCCCATGAGGCGCCCTGAGCCCGACCTCAGGCCGGTCCAAACCATCGGGCTGGGCCGGGCTTTTTCGGGCCGGGCCGGGTTTTTTCAAGTTGGGCCGTGGTGGGATTTTATTATTTTCAAAATAATTTTCTCTTCATTTTTTTTATTCAAACATTTTTATAACATTTATTTAAAACATTTCTTTACATTTATTTTTAAATGCATGTTTTTTGTAAAAACGTTTATTTTATTTTTTATTAACATTTTACAGTGGGTGGATATATTTTTTGTCTAAATATATATATATATATATATTATTTGAAAATTTTAAAAAAAAATAATGAGGGGTGCACAGCTGTCGTGGGTGAGTTTAAAGCCTTATTATTTAAATGTTTTTCTAAAGTTTATTTAAACATTTATTACATTTATTTTTTTTAACTTATTTATAATTTTTAAGCGTTTGTTAGTATTTTTTTATTTAAACATTTTTATTTAAACTGTTTTTTTAACATCTATTTAAAACGTTTTTTTACATTTATTTTTAAATGATTAATTTAAAACATTTTTAATTTTTTTAAAAGCATGCTTTTTACAATATTTTTTTAAAACATTTAACTTTTTTTCACATTTTAATGTAAAAATTATTTTTTAAGTGTTTGTTTAAAAAAATTAATTTAAATGTTTGTTTTAAAAACTTTTTAAACATTTTTATTTAAACCATTTTTAACACTTGTTTAAAAGGTTTTTTTACATTTATTTTTAGATTTTTAATTTAAAAAGTTTTTTTAAACGCATATTTTTTACATGTATTTTTTTAAACATTTTACACGTTTTTTGTAAAAACATTTTACAGTGGGTGAATATGTTATTTTTTTTCTAAATAGATTTATACATGTCTGTGAATTTATATATATTATGTACAAATTAAAAAAAATTAATGAGTTATTGGGGGGTGTGCAGAAGTGAGTGGTGAGTTTAAATTGTTGTTATTTATATGTTTTTTATCATTTATTTAAAACATTTTTTTACATTTATTTTTTTAACTTCTTTATTAAAAGTATTTTTTAGCGTTTATTTAATTTAAAACATTTTTAAACGTTTTTTAATTCTTTTACTGGGCAGGCCCGACTCGGCCCTGTCTGGACTGAAATTACACCCTTAGCGGGTGCGTAGCAGTAGGTGAGTTAATATTTTTCTAAATATATTTATATATGTATATATAGTATATATAATATATGAAAGTTTTATCTTATTTTAAAAAAAATAATGAGGTTGGGGGTGTGCAGATATCATTTAGTGAGTAGTTATTTTTTGTTAATATATAATAAGTTATTATATATATATATAATATGAGAAAATTGTAAAAAAATAATTAGGGGTTTGGGGGTGCACTACAATGGGCGGGTTAATTTTTTTTTCTAAATAAATTTATATATAATATATCGAAGTTGCAACATATTTAAAAAATTAATGAGGTTGGGGGACGTGTACGAACATCATTGGGTGAGTGTGTTATTTTTTTGTTAATATAAAATAAGTTATTATATAATATTAAATCATTGACACACACACACATATATTATTAATGGATTTTTAAAAGCCACACTTAATTGATATATATTATTAATACCTTTATATATAATATTAATGGGTTTGTTTATATATATATATATATTGGGGATGTGCGCGAACATCATTGGGTGAGTTGATTTTTTTTTCTAAATAGATTTATATATGTATAGTATATATAATTTATGCATGTTGCAACATACTTAAACAAAATTAATGAAGTTGAGAGACTTGCACGAACATCATTAGGCGAGTGTGTTATTTTTTTATTAATATATAATAAGTTATTATATATATATAATATTAAATCATTGATATATATATATATTTGTTTATATATATATATATATTATATTAAATCATATACATGTATATATACATATACATATATATATATTATTAATGAATTTTTAAAAACCACACTTAATTGATGTATATTATTAATGGCTTTGTTTATATACATACATTATTATATTAAATCACCGATATATATATATATATATATATTAATAGCTTGGTTTACAAACATATATATTATATTATATCATATACATATACATATACACACACACACATATATATATTATCAATAGATTTTTAAAAACCACACTTATTTTTTTATTAATATACAACAAGTTATTATATATATATAATATTAAATCATTGATATATATATATATATATATTGCTTTTTTTATATAAATATTTTATTAAATCATATACATATACATATACATATACATATATATATATATATATTATTAATGGATTTTTAAAAACCACACTTAATTGATATATATTATTAATGACTTTATTTATATATATACACTATTATATTAAATCATTGATATATATATTATATCATATACATATACATATACATACATATATATATATATTATTAATGGATTTTAAAAAACCATACTTATTTTTTTATTAATATACAACAAGGTATTATATATATATAATATTAAATCATTGATATATATATATATATATATATATATTAATAGCTTTGTTTATATATATATATATATTATATTAAATCATATACATATACATATACATATATATATTATTAATGGATTTTTAAAAACCACACTTAATTGATATATATTATTAATGGCTTTGTTTATATATATAAACTATTATATATAGACACTATTATATATATAATTATATATTTATATATATATATATATATTTATACACACATTATAATTATATATAATAATAATTATATGTATATATATAATATCATTTTTTGTTAATATATAATGATATATGCACATATAGATAGAAATATATATATATATATATACACACATATATAGACACATATATAGATAAATATAAATATATAAAGATACATGTATATATAAATATATAGGTAGATATATAGGTAGATATATATATATGTATGTATATATGTATGTATAGATAAAGAGATATATGTACGAATATATATATATATATATAGATATATATATATAGATAGAGATATATAGATATAGAGGTATATATAAATAGATATATGTATATATAGATATATATATACATATATATATAGATATATATATATAAATAGATATATATATATATACATATATCTATATATAAATATAGATATATGTATATATAGATATATGTATATATAGATAGATGTATATATAGATATATGTATATAGAGATAGATATATCCATATATATATATCAACATATATATATATATATATATATATAAATGTGATTAATTTACAGGCGCAGCGTCTGGACCAAGGTCCAGGCTTCCCCCGTTATATTTTTTACAGCAGGTCGGGCTTCACGCGGGCCCGCGGGCCGGGCTTTTTCGTGCGGGCCCGGCCTGGCCCGCGGGCCGACCTGGAAAGGCCCAGGCCCGACCCGCTGAACCTGCGGCCCGAGCCCGGCCTGGCCCGATACGGGCTTTTCCGGGCCGGGCCGCTCGGGCTTTCGGGCCGGGCCTGTCAGGGTTTTGGGCCACCGGGCCAAAATTACACCCTTACATATCACCTATTTCCCTAGGTGCCTACAATGATGCATGAATGAAAATCCTCGTGCCGTTAAGGCCACAAGACAAATATCATAAAATAGTCACATCAAACCATATTTGAATCACACAACGGTGAAATATTATCAACTGTAACAACACACAACCAAGAACAACATTTCCCACCCAGGGTGACATGGGTTTTCCCTCGTACATGGGTTAGCTACTCCCAAGCATGATCTCATTTACCAAGGCCCGACACATATTAACCCTTGGAAACCTATCTCAAATAACAAGACCTCAGAGAAGGAGAAGAAAGACCTCCTCTGATACCACTTTGTAACATCCCCGACCCGGAAACCACTAAACCGGTGCTCCGAGCTGGGTAGTTACATAACCTTAAGCACACCTCCCTGTACGCCAAAGGCTGCCGACTAGCAGTGGGGGTCTTTGTGGTCAGGTGGGGATATTATACCCCCTTTTTATCAAATTAATCCACAACAGAAACAAACCAATAGCTGAAACAATAATCAATAAACAATGAGCATGCATAACAACCATTTCCAATAATAAAATATGTCATGTCCTACTATAAGTGAAAAAGAGAACAAAATCCCAAAATAAAGACAACAACCAGAATCCCCAAAATGGTCACGACTCCAAGTCCGGATCCTCTACCAAGTTCTACCCATGTCCACTCAACTATCTAGCAAGGACCCTTGCCCTTTTCCTGACCTGAAAACCTGAAGTCTGCTCAGGTACCCAACGGCGGCCCGAGCAGGGTGTGAGTACAACTCAGTAGGTCACCACCAACGGTGTCTACAAAATATCCAGTATGAACAGGTAGTGCATGCAAAAGGAATACGGATGATAATTTCCAAGTAATTATTTAAGGTGTCATTAACCAGTTCAGATCCAAAGCCATTGCCACTTCCATTACCATTCATTTCACACTAATTATCATCACTTACCATTTCATCACATTTCCATGGGTTAATCACATACATTATGTTACATGGGTCTAAGGCCAACAATCACATGCAAGAGGGTAAACACATCGGTATCTTTTCTCACTAGTACTAACCCTCTCATAGAAACCATAACCTCACCTCGGAGCCTCAGTCCGGGTGGATGCAACCGTTAGAAGAATAGATCATCAGTCTGAATTCCTAACCCGTGCATCTAGGGTGGAGTTAAGAGCATCAGTCTTCACTCGACCCGTGGGCGTAGATCCTTAAGTCATACCCCACTCTACCAATCCATGTGCACATGATTATATATATAAGTAACCATCAACCCACCGTACCATTGCCCTTTGAAAACCACCATTCACAACAAACCACACAGGAATTCACATTATGCCTTAACCCATTAACACATTACCATTTCACATCATTTAACCATTCACCCAATTCTCATGTGTTATGCTTATCTCACTAAAATTTAACACTAAACCCATAATCTATCCCGTTATGGTCTTTAATCAGTTTACACATTAACCCATTTAACCCGTTCATCATTTCCATAAATCAACCATTCAACCCATTTCAAACAACCCTTAGGTTATTGGCAAGTCTAGGTGCATTATCTAACTTCCATTCCAAGTTCAACCAATCATTCCAACATATTATTCAAGGACTTTATGATTTATTACAACAAGGTCACTTGTTTAATAACAGTCCCTATGCCCGGAAAAGCCGGCACATCCCATGGATGGTCCCAATTAGGTCAAGTCATTCTCAACGCATCCGATGGGGATCATGAGGGTTCCCATTTACCATTTTTAAACATCCTTTATACCAACACATCCAGGTTGATCAAAGATCATCAAAAGAAAACCTTGAGCAAAGCCACACATGCATAAATCCATCATAAAACTATGGGATAATTTTTGAAGACCACCTGCCTCAAAACCGCGGTTGAACGCACACTCAATCGAGTCCTTAGACCTCAATCCGGCCAGCCTTTGGAGTTTCAACCTAGAACTCACCCAAAAGATAGGGTCTTAGAGCTTTGGAAAAATAGGGAGGGAAGATGCAATCCCTAAAACAAAAAAGAGAAGCAAAGATGGGATTAGCCTTACCCGGAGCTTTGATCCGCATCCAATGTCACCAAAAACGCCTTAGAAATGAGGGAGATCGACCTCTTGGAGCTCTTGGACGATTTGGTTCACTCCTAGGGTGAAGAGGGAGGAATGGAGAGGAAATCCCGAGTGGGTTCTTAAATCCCGAGGTGGTAATTTCGGCATTTTTTCCAACTTTAAGAGGTCGCACGGTTTGGCCGTAGGGTTTGACAAACCATGCGCGAACCGTGCACATGCTACTGTCTGGAGGAAGAGGGTTGCATGGTTTACCTAGGCTGGCCACACGGTTTTCCCTGGCCGTGCGCAGGCCATGCACCCATGCTGGTATTGCCCAGTTTTCCTTCTTTCATGCCACAATCCCCCGAAACACCCCCAAGACCTCTCATACTTTCAGAAGACATCCCTTGAAGCCCGAAACAGGGGATTCAACCAAAACATAACGAAAACATACCCTTCCAAAAACCGGGATCTTACACTATGAATATCCAAATAAAATGATGAGGGGTTTCATAAAGAAAAAATTACCCAAATGGGATATATTTCAAAAATATATTGACCTGAAAATAAGATTGGAAATGAAACCCTTACTGTTTGATTAATATTTTAATCAAAAACCTCTTTTCAACTTTTTCATCATTTAAATCAAAATAAATTTAAAATTAAAAATTATATGGATATTTAAAACCACATAAATATGTTTAAATACGTTCATTTGGTATTATTTGTTCCATTCAAAATAAAACATGGTGTATAATAGGAAATATGTCTTAAGGGGAGAAAATTTGAGACAAGAAACCCTTATCTTTGTTCTTATCTTCCATAGATGTGATCTAACCTCATGTATACCAAATGTAACAATATTAATAACTCTTTTAAAAATATTTTTAAAATATATAACCTTTTATAAACTTCATTTATAATTATTATCTATGTGTATATTAGTATGTTATTATCTATTTTCAGTACCGGGTGCGAGTAATCTTGGTCATTTTGAAATAGATTAATAATAGCGGTGTCAATATTACTTATTATTATAAATTTAATCATGTTAAAATCATTAAAGGTACTTAATTGTTGTATTATAGAGAACAATAATGTTATAATTCCACTACATGGTCGTTTTAGTTACTTTGTGTGAAGATGAAAATGGTGATGAACTAGTTTTAGGTTATTCACTGATATTTATGGATTACCTTATAATGATCTTTAATTTTTTATCCATAAAGAATAATATTCTTGATATATATTACATATATAAATTTCATATATACTCATAAAATATAAACTAAACAATATATGAAATAGGTATTACAAAAATGGAATGCATCATTCCATGGATGTGGTAGTTTTCGCGTATGCATGGATAATGATTATATTTTTCAAAGAGAGAAATAAAAAAGTAACATTGTTTATCATTTAACTAAAATAAATATGATATATATATATATAATAAATATTTATTTAATTCCAATTTTTACCTTCTATGTTAGGTGGTGGAGGAAAACAAAACGTTTTTCTTTGTGGAGGTGGTAATCCGCACATACACACGATTCAAGTTTTTCATTTTTCTTAAAGGAAAAGAAAAATGAATTTAATACTTGTACCAAAATTATAATAACATAAGAGTATACTAATGGTAATTATGTTATAATTATAAGATTTTGTAATGTAATTTTAGGAATTATAGGTTCATGTGAAGAAATAGAATTGATAAAGGAGCAGTTAGAAATTAATAACTCACTTATTGGATTATCTCCTTTGAAGGGGGTTAAGATTTTGAGGGATGTTATTTTTACCAGAACATCTTGAATGTAGATTGGAATATTGAGTGGAGGTTTGGATAGAGTTTTTTTTGAAATTATTTAGTTTTTTATGAGGGTGAATGAGGATAAAAGATCCCCTTTATAAGTGAGAAGGGATAGAATTTTTCTAAATGCCCCTAATTTTTTAATAATGGGAAGTCACTCTCATAGAAAATAGCTCCAAAATTGATAACTAAGGGAGATGATAATTGATAATGTCTATCAAGGCCTCAAACACACATTCTTATACATATTTTAAACATGTTTTAATTCATTTACTCCTAGATTTTTTTCTTTTATCATTTTAACGTCCACCATGACAACTAGTCTTCACCTAAGTAACTAATACATTATGATTAAAAAATATAAGGGCACTAATTATTTAGTTTTGAAGAAATAATTCCAAATTTTAAATCCATTTAATTTTATTCATGTTCTAAAAGTGATAAAATTTAATTTTACAATAATAAGTATATGATGTATTAAAAACAATTTCTTGAGAAATATATTACTTATGTTCTAAAACATTAAATATATATTTATAAACTAGAATAAATATTTTTAAATGTAAAATATAACATATAAAATCTAAAGTTCTTTAATAAAAGTGTTTCATAAATTTATAAATCATTTTTAAACTAGTAATTTCATAAAATCCATTGTATTTGTAAAAACAGTATATTCCACTATTTACCTAAAAACAATTTTTTAATAAAAATATAAATAATTCATCTTAAGATAATATTTCCCAGATAAATATAAAAATGAATTTATTTTTTAAAAATTCAAATTCTAAAATTTATAAATTTTATTTTAATTAATAATAGAAAATATAGCAAAATGATGTTTTTATTAGAAAATGAATTTTGCTATATTAATTATTATTTCTTACTATAATTTGAAAATTAATCTATTTTTAACTTATTATTCATAAGATCAATATATACTATTATTATTGATTAATAATAAACTTAGTTCCTTGAAATAAAATGCCAATTTCTTTAAAATACATTTTTAAGAATAAAGTGAATTGAGAAAAAATGACCTTTCAAAAAGTATAAAATTTCATGATATATATATATATATATTATTACATATTGATATAATCAAAATTTATTATTAAATAAACATTTATGGTCTCCATGTAAGATATAATAATTAGGTAAACTCAGGTTTTAGTTTAGGGTTGTTTTTCAGTTAGCGTGGATCTTGTGGAAATATCCATTGGATTGAAATTATACCATATATTGTTTTTCACCAACCATAATTACTAGAGCTTGGCTTGGGATTAGTCTAGGGAAAACCCAAGTGATGTTACCTCCCTTCTAAACTCAGATAAATGGGATTCATAATGAAGTCTTATACTTTTATATTCCATTTCTTCTTACATTCTTTATTGATTTTTTAATATGGTTACTTCAATTTATACCAGCTAATTTAATAGCTATGTTTTAACAATAATATTTAATATTCAAAACATATCAAAGTTTTTCATTTTAGTTTAGTATAGTGTGTGAAAAGTGCTATTTATATATTATTTATTTAAGGATTATATATAGTGAAATCTTGGGTTGTTGAAAAAACACTTCACATTCTCATTAAAACCTTGGTCCATAATACTTCTGAGCATCTCATTGATCACCTAATTCACCTCACTCTAAGGGTGGACCCTTCACCATGGCACACTAAATTTCTAATACAATCCCCTAATAAATTTGTACTAGGAGGTATTTATCACCACAACATCATTGTTAAATCTCTCAAGATCCCCTAGAACCGCAAATAATTATCAATAGATTGTAGAATACCCACTTATTGGTCAAAAAACCAAAAAGGTAACCATGTGGAATCAGCATACACTTTCAACCACCCATAGATACCTTTTCTAAAAAATAAATGTCAACCCTCACTATACTCTTACCAAGTTATAGTGAGCCTCTATAAACCCTATTAGTAATTCCAATTACATTATAAATCCTAATCTCATCCAAACCAAAATGGGTACACACTCCCATATCACCATATCACACAAGCTGACTCAAGCTCCCAAGAGTCGAGTGTCATTAAAACTAGGCTCATGAACCTAAAGAATTAACCATAATTCTATTTCATGCTAATAAAATCCAGCCAAAATTACCCTTAGTGTTTGTTTTCAAAAAAATCCCAAGGCATCTAACTCATGGAAATGCCTACCGCATGGTCACCTGCCACTCAGTCATTGTTACAAAACCAAAAAATCATTTACCCATACTCTACCCATCCTATACCCAACCATATAAAATCACTATCCCATATTCCCTTAAAATCATATATGAAACCAACAAGCCTCATAATCTAATTGATCTCACCTTCCTTACTCAACATCGATACCAAAATCACTTCATGGTCTTTACATAAAAAATCCCAAGGCATTCCACATGCCTTTCCTATATACCCTCATAAGGGTATCAAGATCATCAAGGAAATTGGTTCCCATTCCAAACCATCTCTCAAACATACTCACCTATACAAAACCATTACCAAGATATCCAATTCCTAAAACAGCCCACCAAGGACCATTATACATCCATTAAAATGAGGGACTATATATTCATTACCATAGAACATCCCACCATGATATTTATATAAACTTCCCTAAAAAATATTATCATGAGTCAAAACCATGATCCAAATGAGTATAATTCCACCAACAAGTAACATAGGAAAATAATATATAAGTTTTTATTGATACCTTAAAAAATTTAACCGTCTATCATTAGTTAACCAATCAAAAAAAAAATAATAATTTCATGTGAATCCTATGTGCCAATTATTATGCATGTAAAAACACATTTTTATAATATGGGAAAATAGAAAAAATCACAATAATAAGATCAAATAATAACATTATACTTGAATATATATCTCATTTATAATAGTGAAAACTAATAAAAAATTATTATAAACCCGGTAACATGGAATCCCCTCCAAAAATGTATTCATAAATCACAATTTTGAGGTCTATAGGAAGCTACTAAACATTATTATCTCCATCTAAAATGACCCAAATAGTGTGAAAAATGAAAATAATCTTTGATTCTAATTTTTAATAACCTAGATAAAACCACTCAATGGTATCCTAGTCGGAGCACAACAAGACATCGAGTGTCTCTATTTATACACTAGAGGCTACTAACTAGCAAAGAAAGCCTAAATCATAAATTTGGGGAACTATAACTATGATATGATAACCATCAATAATAATAAATAACTAAAAAATATCCTCAATAGCTAATCATAATATGGATAAACCAATAACACATCATGTTATAACTTATGTGAATGCATATCATACCATCGTATATCCCAACTGACCAGCCATGAAGCTAATCACACATTTAAGATTAAATATCAAAACCAAAGTACAAGGATCCTCTACTATAACCTTTATCCTCACCTCAACTTAGTTTTCAATATTCTTTGAGCTACCTTTATCTTGATCCATTGTGTATCATGTGGCCTGAAAGTCAAATAAAAGTATGCACATGCATCAGGTTGCCATGCAAGTTGTGAGAAATGAATCATATAAGGGTTTTACCAAGTACTCAAAACATGCACCAAAATATTCATGTGTATAAATTATTGTAATAATTAATAGAAAATAGTTACACATAAGCATGTTTTCAGGTTATTGTGTGCTAACTAGGCCGCCGCAGCACCCAAACCTACCTAGTTTGGAAACTTCTAGAGAAGAAGTTACCATGTGCCACAAACCCATAACCATACCTAAATATATATGGGAGGGTTATATATAATACCTTTATTACTACCCATTCATTGAGGGTATAGACTATACTGAACCATAGTTGTAGCATTTCAATTCTCGGCCTCTTCCATCTTAGTTAGGGTGGGGTCCTACAACCACATCCAAGACCATTACCCTCTAACTTGGAGTGGTCCCTACCCAAACCATCACACTTAAGATGACTCTATTCATCCCTTTTTTGGAGTTTTTTGTTATTTTTTATGTTTTATGTTTTGAATATTACAATTCCTCGCAATATTTTATTCATTTTATGTTAATTATAATTTCTTGGAAATTTTTTTTAGTAGCTACCTATATTTTTATTATATTTTGAGATATCATGATTTTATTTTTTTTATAAATTTTATTTCATATGAAATATAATAAGTTTATCTAATTTTATTCGAATATAAATATATTTAAATTCTTTATTAATGTCTTCACACTTTTAGTCTGAACATGCTGCGTGTTTTTTGTTAAGCATCAGTTTCTTGTTTATAGTTTTTTTCTATTATTAAATGATAACTTGAGTTATATAGCTTGTATTTTCACACAAATTATTTTTTTAGATAGACAATGCATTTATTTACATTTTGTTAAAATAATAGTAAGATTGAACTCATTGTTTGAGTTCTCTAAAAAATCCAAACTCCTTTATAATATTTCTAGAATTTTACAATTTCTAGAACACAATATCTTAGGTTTTTCACTAATAACTCTAGATATAGACCTCATAATTTAATGTATTTTGGTATCATGGAAAGATAATAAATTTTTAAATATTTAATTCATCTAATGACCCGAACTATTATGAATAAAATTACCCTTTTTTATTTAATTAAATGTCTTACGGATATAAAAAACACATGAACTTATTTTGTTTTATTATATCCAATTGGATTTAAATGACTATTAAGTATCATTACTATTGATAATATAGTCGTTGAGCAGTGATCACATGACTTGTATAAATATAGAGTAAATAAAAAATCCATTTTTCACAGACAAAGGATGTGATGGCCTCAACCAATAGGATCATAACCTATGAAGCCCATTTATCAGAGATTCCTTGTGAGATATAATTTCTGGGCTTTTCTCTAGACCAATCTCAAGCTGATATCTAACAACTTAAGCATGATTGAAACCGTTTACATGAGAAGTTCAAGCTCATCGATATCACATCCCAAACCATGTTCGTCGAATGGCCCCATGAAAGCTCAACAATCGCGCACCTTACTCTTGCGATGTATGATGGTGTAATAAATGGATATGTATAAAGACCCTAACAATAAGAATATTTAAACTATTTTTTATTGAATAAGGAATATATTTTCATCCTATTATTGTTACTTTGTAAATGATTTTTAAAACAAAAATAGTATTTTTGGGTAATATTCAAATTCAATTAAGAATACTATTTTGATAAATTTTTCAATTTTCTGAAATAAATTATATTTTAATAAAACATTATTATTAAATTAATTTTATAAATGATCATATAATTTTTAGGAAGTCAAATGTAATTTTTAGGGTTCGAAAACTCTTATTGTCAAAAACCCATAAATTTTCAATAAATGTCGGTTTTAATTTTAAAAGTGAAAATTAAAATATTTAGAAAAGTATTTAGATAAAATGAATATTATTTTTGGAATTAGGGCATCAAAATTACCCAATAGTTATTTTTTCATAATTTTTTGAGACAGTCGAATTTTATGGGTAAAAATTAAATACATATAAATATATGGTGTGTTTTATGGCAACATAATTGCCCAATAGTGATGTAATAAATACTATAAATGGGGTCATAGGCCAAAACTATTTTTTTACTTTAAAATAATTTACTTTTATGTTTATTTTATTTATTTTATAAATCATTAGTGAATCCTCCAAGTCTTATAAAATATTTTAACCTTTTAAAATCATTTATTTGAAAGTGTGACTCACCTCCACATAAGAAAGGGAAATATTTTATTATCTTCGGCCCTCCTACTTTTAAAATAATGTAATACACTACCATTTTCTAAAAACCATGGGAAAAAATGTGGGATGGTTTGTGTTTTTGAATATTTTATTATGTAGTTCCCAAAACCAAAATAATAAATAAATCTCCCTCCTTTCCTATATAAACCCACAAAATATCCAATTTATCTTTGCTAAAACTCATTTAATAATGTAAAACCTCTGCTCTATACTCCCCTAGAGTCCTCCCAAGGTCCCCCAAGATCTAGAGAGGCCTCTCCTAAGCATTTGGAGTCACACATCCAAGTAAGGGATTATCTCTCTCCCCTTTTTATCAAGCAATTCATTTATGATATGCCCTTTTGATTTACATTTTCTTAAGTTGAGATACATTCTTACCTATCTCCATTATTTTCCATTTTACATTTAAATTATGGGATTCCCTTTCACTCTCATTTATCCCTCTTACAAATCCTTATGTACACCTGTTACCATGCTGAAATTTTGTAAGGGTTCTTTTTCTTTCCTTGCTTTCTTCAAGATTCTTTATTATGTTATGTCTTCTATTTCCAATTCATTTTGATTGAGAATATACATACATTTACCTATTTCTATCCATTTAATGTCTAAATTATTATAGACCCATTTATATCTCATCAAACCATTTTATGAATTTCTATATGATGTCGTTATGCTGTCGAAATTGCACTGTGATTTTCTATGCCAAAATCATTGTGTGGTGAATATCATACCCATTTATCATTCAAGGGTATTCACCTTTATGCACATATACTTTTTTATTTTTGAATTTAATGTATTTATTTCACATTATTTGATCTTGTAATAAATTATGATGTTAAATGAATCCATGTTAAATTACTTGTGTGGCACACTTAAGCATGAGAATAAAATATTTATGAAGGGTGTGCCCTGATAGTGCTCTAGTGCATTGGGTAATGTTTAGTATAATGATACATCATGTTGTGATGGGGGGTTTACCTTATTCCTTTATGGTACCTTTTCCACCATGGGTTCTTGGTGTATTTATCCTTGATCTATTTATGATGCAGTGTTTTAAATTGTTGCCACATTTCCCATGTTATAATTATCATGTTATATCATTCCTTATTATTCATGTTCCTTTTAGGATCCATTTATATGTCTATTTCCTATCATTTATTGTCTTCTTCATGTTATTATTTTTTTATTTCTTTACTGGTATTTCTATCTCAATGTTTATTTTATGTTCATCTCCAAGATATCCCATGCAGTTTTAAGTTTGATGGATTATTATGATCATGTCAAGGAAGTTTTCAATAATGTGTTATATTCTCTGTTAAAAGTTGTTATGTAATGTACCTAATTCCCAAAGACACTATACTTCTAAATCATTTTGGGATGTATTAAGTTATATCTCATGTAATAAATCATTTATTAATGTGTAATAAAGAGTACAGTTTTTATAGTTGTTATCATAACAAGGTATAGTTATTTTTGGTATCAGGATTAGAAAACCCTAGTGAAAACCCATATGGATAATAATAAGTGTAATAAAACATCCCTAAATTTTGGTAAGTATATATTAAGTGGTTTATCGAACAAATAAATCATTATCTTGATACTACAAGTTGATATGGTTATGGAACAGATGTACCTAGGAGTAACAAATCTAACAAGATGTTTCGGTCCTGACTTTGGGTAATTTAGTGCAGGAAAATGGGCCTTACTGTGCACCTAGTTTGACACTCCCAGGGGATATGCTTTGGTAAATTCATAATCTCATTGTGAAATATAATTAAGGGAACAAAACAATTCTCATAAGAATATATGTTAGGAAGTAGATCATGGATAAAATAGATTAAATCCTGGAAACTCATAAGTTAAGGAGATAAATGTAATTTATATGTTATCCCTTTAATGTCATTGGATTCCCCTTTATCTATTTAATTTTTTAAGATACACATCCCCAATTTCCCTTTTTATTCTATCCAATGGACAGAAATAGGAGGAGCTGTACTAACAACTTATGTTAAGGGCATTATGATGATAGCCCCAACGAGATTCCCAGCCCGATGGGAGTGGGAATTTCAAACTTTGTTATGGTAATCTTTCAGATAACTCAAGTTTTGAATAGAAACCTATAATAGGAGGATCGCCCCCCCCAAAGAGATATAAACCTGCAATATAGATCTTCATGTGATGAAGGCCTCCTACTTTCAATGGATCATCTGATCCATTAATTGTGGAACATTGGATCAAATCCATTGAAAATATCTTCTCAATCCTTCAAAGTTCCGAACAAGAGAACTTTCTTCAATATATTTATCATATGGAGGGTGATGATGATCAATGGTGTACATTGACCAAGAATTAAAATCTTGAGGAAGATATAGAATCAATGAAGTGGAAGGAATTCAAGAAAATATTTGTTGATAAATATTTTCCCTGCACCCTCCATCTTAATATGGAAAGAGATTTCCTTGCACTCAAGAAAAGGAAAAAATATATATTGGAGAATATAATGAAAAATTTATAATACTTGCATGATAAACCCATAGTTTTTTTCATTACCATTGAATACAAGGTTGACTGCTTCTTTGGGGTGGGCTAAATCTTAGTCTATGAAAAACCTTAGAAATCCTTGACTTTGATAGCTATGAGTAAATTTTCTGATGTGCCCTCAAAGTCAATATGGAGATCAGTGAATCTCAAGGGTATTATAGGGATATTAATTGAAAAGTTGACTTTAATTATTTTGATCTGATGGATAAATCCAATGGTGATAATAAATTCCAGAAACCCACTAGTCAAAGGTACAAAAAGAAGCAACCTAGAAATTGCCTAAGGGGTACAAGGAATTTCTTTAGGTGAGGAAGCGAAGGGCACCTTGACAATGATTGTCGATATGAGAAACCCACCAATGTTAAAGAGGAAAGGAATGCTCTGATCAACCCTCAACACATTTTTCATTGATTCTATTGTAATGAATCATGGCACTTTGTGAACTAGTGCACAAAGAAAAGGGTTTTCAGAGGCAACAAACAACCTATAAGGTAGCAAGGGTGAGCTTTTTCCATCACTACCATCAAAGTGAATCCTGAAAATGAGTTGGTGACAGGTAATCTTGATATTCATTCAATAATAGAGAATTTACTTTTTTATTTTGGTTCTACACATTCCTTTATATCACAAAATATTAGTATAACAATCCAAGCACCACCACGAATTATAGAATTATAGATTTCAGTGAAAATAGAAAATGGGATAATTATTGAATCCCAAGTATATAACTCATCCCCTATCACAATTTGTGGGATAAAATTCTTAGAGAACATTGTCATACAACCGTTGGTGGAATTTGATGTAATTTTACGCATGGATTTTCTTTCCCTATATAGAGCCAACCTAAATTTCTGATAGAATAAAATTACTCTCTGTATGGTGAATCGATGCCCAATTATATACAAGTTCATGGAGGAAGATGAATATTCTTTATCACTATAATCTCAAGCATGGATATTATTTCCCTATGAGAAAGTTTATCTAGATAAAATGATTGAGTCTAAGGAAATAATGATCCTCAAAGACATTCCAATTGTATAAGAATTCACTGATGTGTTTCCCTGTAAATTTCTTGGTCTTCCTCCAAGAAAGGAGATTGAATTTTAATTGATCTTATACTAGAGGCATTTCCAATATCCAAGACTCCATATAGGATGGATGTTGTGGAACTTGAGGAGATAAATAAAAACCTATAGTAGAATTAGAATAAAGGTTTAATATGCCCAAGTGCTTCACCAAGGGGTGTGCTAGTCTTCTTCTTCAAGAAGAATAATGGGTAAATGCACTTTTTCATTAATTATTTCAGAAAATCATGATAAAGATCAAGTATCCTTTTCCACAAATTGATGAATTTTTGGATCAGCTACATGGAGCACAATACTTCTCCAAGGTGTATATACAGTCGGGATTTTACCATGTAAGGGTGAAGAATGAGGATATCCCCAAGACTAATTTCCAAACAAGTTACATGCACTATGAATTCATAGTGATGCCATTCAGGCCCTCTACTATCCCATAAATATTCATTGAATTGATGAATAGAGTCTTTAGATATTACCTTGACAAAATTTTGGTAATCTTTATAGATTATATTCTAATATACTCCAAAACCAATGAGGAATGTGAGGAGTATCTAAGCACTGTGTTAATGGTCTTGAAAAAGGAGAATATCTGTGAAAAGTATAGCAAGTGTGAGTTCTGGTTGAAAGGGGTCTCATTCATGGGGAATATCATCATAAAAAATGGGATATATATATATATGGATCATTCAAAGACAAAAACAATAAAGGGATGGTCGAGGCCAACATCTATGATAGATAACTGTAGTTTTCTTGGTTTATCTAGATATTATCACCAATTTGTGAGAAATTTATCATAATTTTCAAACCCTCTTTCCAATATAACTTAGAAGGGAGTAAAATTTTCTTAGAATGATGAATGTGAATAAATCTTTATTGAGTTGAAAAGGAGGCTTGTCACTACCCTTGTGCTCACACTACCCACAAGTGGGAAAATTTTCTTAATTTTTAGTGATGCTTTGAAGAAGGGATTGGGATATGTGTTGATGAAAAATGAGAAATTCATTGCTTACACATCAAGGAAATTAAAAATTCATGAGAAAAACTATCCCATGCATGATCTAGAGTTGGAAGTTGTGATATTTGTATTGAAAATCTGGCAGCATTATCTCTATGGGGAGTAGTGTGAGATATAAACTAATCACAAGAGCCTAAAATATATATTCACATAGAAAGATCTTAATATGCACGAATGAAGATGTTTAGATCTCATCAATAATTACAAATGATCGATCCACTACAATCCTGGGAAAAATAACATGGTGGAAAATTCACTAAGTTGAAAAGATCCAACACTTCTATCATTGATGAGAATTGAGAAGGATCTGATCTTCTTATATTTGAAGAATATGGGAATGAGAATCATAAATAAAGGAACATCATTAATCCTTTAAAAAATTATTTCTCAACCATATCTTTTGGTAAGTTTAATGGATGTTCAAAAATATGATGTGGGAATTCCTAAGAAAGTGGAAACTATAATAAAAGGGAAATCCTTAGATTTCAATATTAATGAAGAAGTAATTGTGATATTTGGGTCAAGAATATGTGTTCAATCAAATCAAGAGTTAAAAAAGGAACTATTGGATGATTCACATTGTTCAAATTTCTCCATTCACACAGGAAAAACAAAGATGTATTGAGATCTTTGAGAGCACTATTGGTTGCAAAACATGAATAAGGAGATTGCTAATTATACCTCAAAGTGCTTGGTATGTCAGAAAGTGAAGGCTGAAAGGAATAAGTCTAAGGGGATTATGAAACCATTGCCCATACTAACATGTAAATGGGAAAACATCACCATTTACTTTGTCGCCCAGCTTATAAAGATATCTAAAGGAAACAATGCTATATGGTTTATTTTTGATCATCTTACAAAGATTGTACACATCATTGAAATTCAAGAGGATTTCACACTGGATAAAATGGCAAGTATATACATCAGATAAGTGGTAAGGATGCATGAAGTACCACTATAAATTGTGTCTGATCAATATACAAGATTCACCTCTAATATTTGGATAAGTCTCCTATATTCTCTAAACACTGAGATAAACTTCAGTATGGATTATCACCCTCAAAATTATGTCCAATATGAGTAGAATATCCAAAAACTTGAGGAAATGTTTAGAGATTTCTCGATGAACCTAAATGGTGGATGTCACCACATCCTCTTTTTGTAGAGTTATCTTATAAAAACAGTTTCCACCCGAGTATCCAAATGGATCTCTATGAAGACCTTTTTGGTAATAGGTTAATAATACTAGATTGTTGGGATGAGGCAGGGAAACAAAAACTCATAGGTCCTAAAATGGTTGAATAAATAGTAAAGAAGGTCAAGAACATTCTGCAACACATCAAAACTTCTCAGAGTTGACAAAATATCTATACTAATAATCATCGACGTGACCTAGAGTTTGATGTTAGAGACATAGTATTCTTTCACATATCTTCATGGAATAAAGTGGTGAGATTTGGGAATAAGGGAAAGCTTAGTCCAAGGTACATCATCCCTTTTGAGATCCTTGATCACATTGGAGTAGTTTCCTATTGACTAGAACTCTGATGAAACTTATCTAAAGTAAATGATGTATTCCATGTATCCATATTATAAAAGTACATACTAGACCCATCACATGTACTCAATCCAGAGGTTGTACCATTATAGAACGACCTTTCCTATTAGGATAATTTGGTGAATATATTATATCATAGATAAAAATTTCTAAGAAATAAGACAACGCCCCTTGTCAAAGTGTTGTGGAAAAACCATAATTTTGAAGAATAAAAGTGAGAACCAAAGGAGGTGATAAATCAGAGTTACACTAATATGTTTTAGTGTGGGAAAAGGAAATTTTGAGGGTGAAATTTCTAAAGGGTGGAAGATTATAATGACCAGAACTATTATGAATAAAATTCCCCTTTTGATTTTATTAAGATCCTTGTAGATATATAAAACACATGCACTTATTTTTTTTATTATATACAATTGTATTTAAATTATATTTATGTATCTTTACCATTTATAATATATTCATTGAGTAGTGATCATGTGACTAGTATAAATATAGGGTTTTAAAAAATCCATTTTTCATAAAAAATAAAGTGATGTCCTCAACTAGTAGGATCATACCCTATGAATCTCATTTATCAGAGCTTCCAATGGAGATATAATTTCTAGTATTTTCCCAAGACCAATACCAATTTTATATTCAAAAACATAAGTATGAGCCAAACCTTTTATGAGATAAGTTCAAGCTCATAGAGATCACGACCCAAACCATGTTCACTAAATAGCCCCATGAAAGCCCCACCATCACGAACCTTACTCCCAAAATGTGATAGTCGATGGCTTTCTTCATAGATGGTTCTAAGGGGTTTAATCCAAAAGGTTTGATCAAAAATAAAGAGTGGTATTTTTAGTGGTTGTCTTCTGGAGTATCTGGTGTTCAAGAAATAAGGCTAGACATGAGGGTACTCACAGTTCGTATATGGACTTAATAGCTAGATCATGGAGTATGAAGGCTGAACTTGGGCTAATCCTAGAAATATAGGATAAAGCTCCCTTGATGAGAATGGTTTTTTATAACAGACATTCCTCACCTTCTACTAAACGACTGGATCTGCATGTAAGATAGATCAAATGGATTTCTCCCACTAATGGCCCCAATCTTAATACTGGCGGCTCTTATTATAATGGTTATATGCGGTACGGTGGTGTGGTGCGGGGTGTCAGGGGATCATTTAATCATTCTTTCTCTGCTATCTATGGCCAGGGTGACTCTCATGGAGGATTCCCGTGCTTTAATCAGTGGCATCAAGTTTTGTTGGGATGAGAACTTGAATCTTGAGGTGGTGGAGACATGTTATTTGATCATATTAAACTCCCTCCATTGGCAGGCCTAAAACTCATGGATTACCATCTATATTATCTAAAAATCAATCTTATCTAGAATGGGAAGGTGCAGGTACCCCACACATGGCACAAAGGCAATAAGGCTGCTGGTTTTCTTACATCTAGGAATTCTCAGATGGTTCATTTTTCCTTGTTTTCAAGTTTGGGCTCACTCCCCCTTGAGTGTGTGAACATTATTAGAGATTATTCCCTTAACTTACATTTTTTCCCACCCCAATTGCATTTTTTTTTTGTGTTGACTATTAATAAAAAATTCCTACTTTTGATGATAATATACCTAATTCTCAAAGACTATATACTTATCGATCTTTTGGGGATGTATTAAGTGAGATCTCATGTAATAAATCAGGTATTAATGTGTAATAAATAGCAGGGTTGTTATAATTTAGCTGCAAGAATGGATAGAATTTCTATTTAGATACTACAATATTTGAATTAAGTTTTTTAATATTTTAGATATTTTTATGCATATTTTAGTTTATATTTTTACTATTTACTAATAATATCTTAGGATTAGTATGTAATATTTATGTATTGTTTGATCCATTGGAAATTTCTAAAATTTAGATACATTTAATTCAATTATACCAATCACATATTTGGATATTTGTATGGTCTAAAAATTCACCAATGTTTGTGAAGACAAGGTGATACAATTTTTTTATTTTAAATGTACAACATGAAGCTTTTCCCTTCATTTTCAAGTGACCGTATATATTTTCTCAGGTGACTTCATGATGATATATCAAGTGACTACATGTTTATATCTGAAGTGATTGCATGATGATATCTCAAGTGACCGTGTGTTGATATCGCAAGTGACTACATGATTGTATCTCAAGTGATCACATATTAATATCACAAGTGACGACACAATAAAATATTTACACGGTTATTATATCAAACATAAGGATAATTGAACTGAACACATGTTATGATGACATGGTATGTTTAAAAACATCAATAAGTATACCTCATGGTCACTCAATGATCATGGTTAGTTCAATAATTTATTTATTTTAACTGAAATAAAAATTTTCAAGAATACTCTATTTTTCATTATTTTTGATAATCTGAATTATTTATTTCTTATATTAATTATTTTTAGTTATTTAGTGATTTCTAAAATTCATATATATGTTATATAAAATAAATTTTGAGGTTTTATAAAATATTTTTAGTATTTTTAAAATATTATTTAATTTATTCTCTATTCATGCATATAAAAAACAGTACATATTTTTATTATTTAAATTGTTACATTTTGAGTTGGTTTGTATGTATTTTTTTTAATTAATATATTGAGAAATCAAAATTATCCAAAATTATTTTTTGTATTCAATATAGTAAATTTAATTTTTGAATAATTATGCATGACATTAAATTTGAAAGTATTTTGAAATTTAAATTTTACTAGTAAAATTGTCTTATGATCCTTATGAAATTGTTTTGACCTATTATTATAGAGACTATTTCAGTTATTTAATATTTAATTCAAATTAGTTTTAGTTAGTATTTAATTTTTGAATTCAAATTCTTTTTGTTATGATTATATTGGAATGATATTTTTCTCTCTCTTAGATAATTATGAAGTTTGAATTTGAATTATGTACCCAATTGAAGATTGACTTGTTAGTTTTTTACAAATTTTATTTAAAGGATTCAAGACACATTTAAAGGATAATAGTTATTTGAACACAAAATTTTGTGAAATAAAAGATCTTTAATATAAATTTTGAAGTTTTTTACAATCCAAGTTATGTGCGGTCATGTTTTCATATGCTAGAAATATTTTCAAGTGCTGAATGAAAACTTCTAAAAATTATACTACTATCATAATGAGATGTATTGATACATTACTCAAGAACCAGTATATATGTTTCTTTCATTTATGTTTTAATCTATCCAAATTTTGTGTGTATGTAACACTAATTCTCATATCGTGCATGTTCTCTCAATTTTTGTTTATGATTTTACATTCAAAATATTTTTCCATTATTTCCTCAAGATGTGACTCCCATATTTGGGTTGTTAATCCCCATAAAAAATTTAGTTTTCTTGGTTATAATTCTACTAGAAAATGTTGGTTGTAATTGCATTATGATTCCTCTTAAAAAATCAGTGTACTGTGTAATGTATCTCTCATGGAGTATAGAGTTATAAGATTGGACTAGGTTCAATTTGGACTGAACCACTATAAGAATTCACTAGACTCTATTTTTTATTTTTTAGCTACAAATTATCTCTTTTAATTGACTTTTTAAATAATTTTATCTGGTTGAAATTTTTAATCTGGTCTATTCACCCCCTCTAGACTATCTTTTATTGCCTTATCTAAACTAACAATTGGTTTCAAAGGGTGATCCTATTAGGAATTATTAGTTTACCTCTGTAATTATTTTCATTGATACTATATGTTGGTATCATAGGTCCAACCTTCAAAGCCATACGTGCGCACGTATGGTGACATGTCATTAAAAGGATGGATATAATACTGAATATGGTTGTACCATATTTATAATAACATCACAGTATATAGAAGATACAAGATTTATTATTTTATAATGGAAATAACAAAGAAGGAAGAAGTTGAAGAAGAAAGGAACTTGAAAGAGGGTGGTGAAAACATTACCTCTTCTTCGGGTTCTTCCTTTTGATTTGATCAAAAGGGCTCCTTAGGTTGGCTTTATGACTAAATGAATGCCTCTAGTTTGAATTGAGGGAATTTTAGAGGATAATTGGGTAGAGGTTTGTCGAACCAAAAGGCTTTGAAGGTATGAATAATTAGTTAGAAGTGGTGTCCTTTTATAAGGGGGAGGAGGGGCTCTTTAAGAAAAAACTTAAAGTATTAATTTATAATAAATTAATATTCAGTTTCTAATGGCTCAAAATTGTATTATTCAATGTCTATGGTGGGGATGGGTCAAAATAATTTCATCCAATAGATTTTATACAGGTTTGGGTCACTATATTAACCTTATCTTTTAGTTTTAAGTCTTAGTTAATTAGTTTGACACTTACCATGTCACTTTGTATTTTTATATTATATAGTCAATAAACTTACTATAAAATTCCAAGAGACCACCAAATTCTCCATTAATGATACACCTATTATGATATAAGTCCTTTTTCTGAACCTTATATTTTTAGGAATAGAATATCAATTAATAATATAATATTTGTTTTAAAAAACTCATTTATGTCAATTTTGAAAATATTTAATAATTGATTTCTGTTAAAGTCTTAAAGAATTTATTAATTCGAACCAAATTAATTTAAGAAACCCTAACATGTCATATTTACCAATAAAATTTCTGGATGGAATCAAAACTTTAAATAATATTTATTTTAGCATTTATAATTCTAGTTATTTGATTCTTTCATTAATAAGGAAAATACTGCATCATTATTGTTTCATAAATAAATTTAATTATTCAACGTCTAAAATTTATAAATAAAATACCATTATGTAGAAAATACTATTAGATTTATAATAAAAATTTATACTTGAATATATAACATATATAACCCTATATAAAAATTGTTTTTCTAAATAATATATGTTTAAGTCATTTTTGTAGTTACTTTAACTTAATTAATATAAAGTGTCATTATCACTTACAAGTGTATCCATGGGGTCCCAAAATCGACCCAAATATTACCATGGTTGGATATGTATCAAAAAATAGGGTTAGGACACGTTTTAGGGTAATTTAATACTATTATAATATTATTTGTTTACACTTATTTACCGGATTTACCCTTTAACCATGGTAAATAAAATATTTACCGAAGTAATTATTCAAAATGTCTCAAAATAAAAGTTACCTATTTACACAATTTGTTCCTCCTGATTCTAAATATGGAATCCATTTTTCTAAATTCATAACATAGAAGTGGAAGAAATTAATTTAAAATTAATTCTCGTTGTTAAAACAAAAAGCCTGTTTTTAAGAGATAATAACTATCAAAAGATTTGCACTTGCTTATGTCCAGTTTAAATGTGAAATTACATACAATGAACAAAATTGGATTAAATGGTAAAAATATAATCTTATTATACTCTAAAATCACTAAAATTCATAATTTATCACTATTAATTATTTTGATTAAAAAAGTTGTTTTTAATTAAAATTTAGTAATTTTCACTATTCATCAAAATATGAAAGTTATCTGAAAATTAACAAAAATTTACCCTAAGCTAATTTCAATATTTCAAATCCAAAAATGAAGTCCATTTTGAAATATAAAATGTATAAAATTTTAAAAAGTGGGTATTACTATTCATAATGGCTAGTTTGATTGGTTGCAGTGTGTGTTAGAACTCAAAGTTGCGTACAACACACGCTACTACATTATTCAAAGAGAAGCGTACCATGGAAGCTTGGGGTGTTACAAAAATAATATCCTTGATCGAGTATAATATATTTTAAAGAACAACGAATTAAATGAAAAATACTTTTTCGGAGTTTTAGGAAACTCACTTTTGAAATAATAAATATCCTTGATATTTTGAAATAATTTTAAAAGAGATATTTTATATTTCTAAGAGAAAATTAATTTATTTTAAAATTAATAAAAATTTATAGATAAATAATCATAAAAAAAGAAAATATGGTGGAATTACATGTTCACATGTAAACATTAAAAAATAGGAGTTTTTCATATTTTAATAAAAACAACCCATATGAAAAACATTAAAATTTTACTTAAAAATTTATAAATAAGGTGAAGTTGTATAAAATTACCTTATAAATTATTTATGAAAAGATAATGTCACTTTCAAAATCATCCAATGAATAATTATATAGAAAAATGGGAGGTTCCCAATTGAGAGAAAGATACGGGGTTGGTTTCACTTACAGGAAACACTTCGGGAAAAATATGTGTCAAGGATAAATGAAATTAAAAGGGGACATTTAAGACCCTATGTGTAACGTCCCCAACCCAGAAGCCTCTAAACCGGTGCTCTGATCCGGGTAGTTACATAACCTTAAGCGCACCTCCCCATACACCAAAGGTTGTCGACTAGCAGCGGGGGGTCTTTGTGGTCAAGTGGGGAGACTATACCCCCTTTTTATCAGAGTAAGACACAACAGAAACAAACCAATAGCGGAAACAATAATCAACAAACAAGGTGCATGCATAACAACCATTTCCAAAAATAAATATGAAATGTCATACTAAAAGTGAAAAAGTGAACAAAATCCCAAAATAAAGACAATGGAAAGAATCCCCAAAATAGTCCTAACTCCAAGTTTGGATCCTCCCCCAAGTGTTACCCATGTCCACTCAACTATCCAGAAAGGACCATTTCCCTTCTCCTGACCTGCAAACACGAAGTCTTCTTGGGTACCCAATGGTGGCCCGATCAGGGTGTGAGTACAACTCAGTAGGCCACCACCAACGGTGTCTACAAAATATCTAGTATGAACAAGTAGTGCATGCAAAAGGAATATGGATGATAATTGCCAAGAAATTATTTAAGGCACCATTAATCAGTTCATAGCCAAATCCATTTCCTCTTCCATTACCATTCATTTCACACTAATTATCATCACTTACCATTTCATCACATTTCCATGGGTTAATCACATACATTATGTTACATGGGTCTAAGGACAACAATCACATGCAAGAGGGTAAACACATCATTATCCTATCTCACTAGGACTAACCCCCTCATAGAAACTATAACCTCACCTCGGAGCCTCAACCCGGGTGGATACAACCGTTAGGAAAATAGATCATCTGTCCCAATTCCTAACCCATGTATTTAGGGTAGAGTTTAGAGCATCAGTCTTCACTCGACCCGTGGGCGTAGATCCTCAAGTCATACCCCACTCTACCAAGCCATGTGCACATGCTTATATATATAAGTAACCATCAACCCACCGTATTGTTTCCCTTTTAAAACCACCATTCCCAACAAACCACATGGTAATTCACATTATGCCCTAACCCATTAACACATTACCATTTCACATCATTTAACTATTCACCCAATTCCCATGTGTTATGCTTCTCTCACTAAGTATTCAACACTAAACCTATAACCTATCCCGTTATGGTCTTTAATCAGTTTACACATTAACCCACTTAACCCATTCATCATTTCCATGAATCATCCATTCAACCCATTTCAAACAACCCTTAGGTTATTGCCAAGTCTAGGTGCATCACCTAACTTCCATTCCAAGTTTAACCAATCATGCCAACATATTCCTCAAGGGCTCTATCATTTATTACAACAAGGTCACTTGCTTAATAACAGTCCCTAAGCCCAGAAAAGCCGGCACATCCCATGGACGGCCCCAATTAGGTCAAGTCATTCTCAACGCATCCCATGGGGATCGCGAGGGTTCCCATTTACCATTTTTAAACATCCTTTATACCAACACATTCAGGTTGATCAAAGATCATAAAAAGAAAACCATAAGTAAAGCCACACATGTATAAATCCACCATAAAACCGTGGGATAACATTTGTAGACCACCTACCTCGAAATTGTGGTTGAACGCACACTCAATAGAGTCCTTAGAACTCAATCCGTACAACCTTTGGATCTTCAACCTATAACTCGCCCAAATGAAAGGGTTTTAGAGCTTCGGAACAAGAGGGAGGGAAGATACGAAACCTAAACCAAAAAAGAGAAGCAAGGATGAGATTAGCCTTACCTGGAGATTCGATCCGCATCCAATGACACCAAAAATACCTTAGAAACGAGGGATATCGACCTCTTGGAGCTCTTGGGAGATTTGGTTCTCTCCTAGGGTGAAGAGGGAGGAATGGAGAGGAAATACTGAGTGGGTTCTTAAATCCCAGGGTGGAAATTTCGTAATTTTTTACAACTTTAAGAGGCCACATGGTTTGACAAACCATGCACAAACTGTGCGCATGCTACTATCTGAAGGAAGAGGGTTGCACTTTTTACCTAGGCAGGCTGCACGGTTTGCCCTGGTGGTGTGCAGGTCATGCGCCCAGGCTGGCCTTGCCCAGTTTTCCTTTCTTTCGTACCCCGAGCCCCCAAAACACCCCCAAGACCTATCATACTTTTAGAATACATCCCTTGAAACCTGAAACAAGGGATTCAACCAAAACATAATGAAAAAACACCCTTCCAAAAACCGGGATCTTACAACATCCCCACCTTATAATGGCTCGTCCTCGAGCTGAGTTTCCAAGCCTCATTTATCCACCAAAGAGAAGAGTTCGGGCCACTGAGCCCACATATCCGATTCCAGCTCCCAAATTTCTTCCTGAACCTTTCCATGTTGCCATAGTACTCGCACTAATGGCACAACATTTCCTCAAAAGGCCTTTTCACTACGATCCACCACATGAACCAGATGCTCCTCAAAGGGCGCATCATCCTCAAGCTCCACATCCTCCACGTCAACCACGTGAGATGGGTTCGGGTGATATTGTCAAAGCTGGGACACATGAAACACATCATGCATCCCACCATAATGCTATGGAAGAGCCAATCGGTAAACCAATAGTCTGATCCTCTCCACAATCTCAAAAGGTCCCACATACCTGGGCGCTAACTTACCCTGCTTTTGAATCCGACGGTGACCCAACCTTGGAGACACCCGAAGGAACACTTTATCACCCACCGCAAACTCAAGAGGTCTATGCCTCCAATATGCGTACGACTTATTCCTACACTGAGCCATAGCCATCCGCTTCCTGATCAACTTAACTCTCTCTGAAGTCTCCTACATGAGACTTGGCCCCAATAACTCAGATTCACCAGCCTCTAGCCAACACAACAGAGATATAAATGGCCTCCCGTAGAGTGCCTCAAATGGTGCCATCTGAATCGTAGCCTGAAAACTGTTGTTGTAGGAAAACTCAACTAACGACAGGTGCCTATCCCAAGAACCACCAAAGTCCAAGACACAAGCTCTTAACATGTCTTCCAACACTTGGATCGTACACTCCGATTGCTCGTCCGTCTGTGGGTGGAAAGCCATACTCAAAAACACCTACATACCAAGCGCCTTCTAAAACCCTTTCTAGAAACGCGATGTGAAATGCGGATCTCGGTCCTAAACATTGGTTTGCAGAACACCATGAAACCGCACTATTTCCCGAACATACAGCTCACCCAATTGGTCGACTGTAAAGGTCTCCTGGATTGGTAAGAAATGAGCCACTTTCATTAACTGATCCACAACCACCCATATTGCGTCATTCTTCTGGGGCGTCCTCGAAAGACCCATGACAAAATACATTGTTACATCATCCCAATTCGATTCCGGAATAGTCAATGGATGCAACAAACCACCTGGGAATTGATGCTCGGCCTTCACCTGCTGATAGGTAAGGCATCGTGCCACAAAACCTGCAACTTCCTTCTTCATCCCAGGCCACCAAAACTGCCTTCGGAGACCACGGTACATCTTGGTCAAACGAGGATGCACTACCCACTTTGATGCATGGAACTCACGCATCAAATCTTCTTGCATACACTTTGTCACAACCACGTGATCACGAACACAAACAATACCTTCCACGCCGACGGCCCAACCAGAAGGTAGCTCCCCACCTTTAAGCTTTTCCTTCAGGATCAAACACTTGGGATCATCTAGATGACCCTCCTTAACTCGACTCAAAAGTGTCGACTCCATCATCAAGGAAGCAATAGTGACATGACCACTCTCCTCCTGCACCTCCAGGTGAATATCTGCAAACAAATCCATCACCTTCCACTCGGTGTTGGACTCCTGAACCACCTGATTCTGAACCTTCCTACTCAGAGCATTAGCAACACGGTTTCCCTTTCCCGGCGTGTACAAAAACTCAAAGTCAAAAGACTGGAGATATTCAACCCATCTTCGCTGAAGAAGGATCAGATCCCGTTGTGAGAAGATTTACTTTAAAATCATATGGTCGGTAAACACAGTAAATTGTTCTCCCAACAGATAGTGCCTCCAGCACTTCAAGGCGTACCCCACTGCAGCCAACTCAAGGTTCTCAACTGTCTTGACCCATAAGCCACAACTCGGTCATCCTAAATCAACATATCCCAAATTCCAACTCCGGACGCATCACAATACATGATGTACTTCTTACCTGTCTCAGGTAAGATCAAGATAGGTGCGGTCGTCAACCGCTTCTTCAACTCTTGGAAGGCGTTCTCACAAGCCTCAGACCACTCAAACCTAATTCCTTTCTTGGTCAAGCCCGAGAGTGGTGCTGCTGAGTGAGAGAAATCTTGAATGAACCTTCGGTAATACTCGTCCAAACCTAGAAAACTCTGAACATTAGAAACACTCTTGGGCTACTCCCAAGATACAACTGCCTGAACTTTCTCTAGATCCACTATCACACCTACCTCCGAGATGATGTGACCCAAAAAATGCACCTCAACTATCCAGAATTGACACTTTGATAGCTTGGCGTATATCCAATGCTCTCTTAGCGTACCCAAGACGATGTCAAGATTTTGGGCATGATCGTCATGAGTCTTTGAGTACACTAAGATATCTTCAAGAAAGACAATCACAAACTAATCTAGATAGGGATGAAAGATTTGGTTCATCAAATCCATAAACACCACCGGTGCATTGGTCAAGCCGAAAGGCATTACCACAAACTCAAACAACCCATACCGACTCCAGAAAGCTGTCAGTGGTACGTCAGAAGACCTCACCCTCATCTAGTGATAACCTAACCTCAGATAAATCTTATAAAACACTAATTCACCCCTCAACTAATCAAACAAATCATCAATTCTAGGAAGAGGGTACCAATTTTTCACCGTTATATGATTAAAATTTTGATAGTCAACACACAGCCTCAACGACCCATCGTACTTCTTTGCAAAAAGCACAGGAGATCCCCAAGGAGACATACTAGGAAGGATAAACACCTTACGCTCGAACTCCTCAAGATAAACCTACAGTTCCTGGAGTTTTGCCTGTGCCATTCGGTATGGTGGAATAGAAACTAGATCCTCTCCCGGCAGCAACTCGATCGTGAGCTCGACATCCCTCTCGGGTGGTAACCCCGAGAAATCCTCAGGAAACACATCCTGAGACCGATCCACCACAGGAGGAAAATTAGATTGTTCCCATCCCTCATCATCATCAAGCATGAGGTATGCCACTTGAGCCATGAGTCCACTCATCTGTTGAAAAAACGGCCCCGCACGCCCTGCTCGAACATCCCATTCACTACGGTGGACATAAGCGTCACCCTCAAGCGACATGAACGATACTCTGTGACGATAACAGTCTATGTGCACCCAATACAACACCAACCAATCCATTCCCAAGATTAGGTCAAACGCTGACATCTCGAGAATGAACAAGTCCCACCGAAAATGATACCCACCAACTTCCAAGGCACATCCCTTGCATTGCTTGATATCCCCAACCCGTACCCCCAACGGGGTGTCAATTGAAATAGCTCCACACACCCCCTCCACAGGTAAACCCAACACTACCACTAGTTGAGCAGAAACAAAATAGTGTGTGGAACCTATGTCAAACAATGAACTAGAAAACATATATTCTACAAGGATCATACCTCGAATAGTTGCCGGTCTAGCCTCGCCATCACCAGGCGCAAACTGAACTGCCTGAAGCTGACCTGCCCCTCTACCCGGGGCTCCGGCCTCAGCACCCTACGCCGCACTGCCCTGCTGGCATGAGCGGTCTTAACATGGAGTTCCACGTCCACTGCCCCTGCCAGTATGACCCATGGAGCTCCAACTGCCTACCTGATACGGGGCAACTAATCCCCTTCATGTACCCGGTACCGACTTTTCATCATCATGCTCACCCGTCTGCCGAGGGTTCCTGTAGAACCTCTGCACATGCCCCATCATACCGCATGAACGACACTCAACTGGAGGTCAAGGACACTGACCACGCATATGCCCTAGCCTACTGCACTGATAACATAACACCTGGTTCCCACTCTGATAGGATGACCCTCTCTTCTGACCACCTTGCTGGAAACTTTCAAAACAGCTCTTCTGACCTTCGGAAAATGCACCACTTGTCCACCTAGCTGGCATGACAAGCCCACCACCTGAAGCTCCCTTCAGGTTTCCTTCAGAGATGAGTGCTTGGTCCATCACCTCTGTAAACCTCTTCAAGTGGAAGATATTTACTTGAGACCTCATCTCATGTCTCAACCCATCCTGGAAACACTTTTCTACCACTGCCTCATCCCCTACTAACACTGGGACAAAGCGTTGCAAATCAGTGAAGCGACTAGCATAGTCCATCACCGATAGCGATCCCCGAGTCAGGCTCATAAACTCTGCAGCCCTCTCTTGCCTCAAATTATCTGGGTAGAAATGCTCCAGAAACTTCTCCTGGAAAACCTTCCACGACATCCCCTCAGCCTGCTCGGTCTGAGCCTGAATGTCCCACCAACGCCTTGTCTGGTCCCGCAACATATAAACGTCCAGATTTACTCGCTTTTCAATAGGGGTCTCCAGATGATCTAGTATCGTCTGGACAGACTCTAACCAGAACTTCGCTGCCTCTGGCCCACCCTCTCCGGTGAAGGTCGGAGGGTGCAGCAGCTAGAACTCCCTAGTCAGCACAAACATACTCGGTGCAACCCGCCCTGGGTCCCGATCCATCATCTACATAAGGCGATCCAAGTTCTCCTGGAACTGGTCTTCTCTACCTTCATTGATCACCAAATTTTCGTTCTCTTATACCGGAGGAGTGTTCTCATCAACATCCTCTCGTTGCCCAACTGTTAACCGACATCGTGGTGACATCTCTATACATCGCCAAGCACGAAATTTAGCAGGCATACCATAAAACTTTCACGAAATCATAAAAATCTCTTTACGAGCTACAACAACCCATTTTCATATACTCATTCAACGAAATTAACACCTAAATTCACCGCCCTGACCATCCCTACCACGGGCCATGGTCCACATGGGGTAAACAACCAGGCACTACCACCAAACTCACACAACCTTTTACAAAAACTTTTTCCACTTCATTTCAAACCTTTGTATTTCGCTAAACATCATTTACCCACTTGTTTTATTTCACTATTCCCATTATTTCTTGGTTTCATGAAATGCATGATGCACCCTACTTTCCTGCCTCACACACCCACCCCGTGCATGTGCATAACACAATACATGTCACTAGGGGTGTAATTTTGGCCTAGGCCTGCCATGCAAAGAGTCGGCCCGCTGACCACTATTCGGGTCGGGTCGGGCCGGCCCGAACAACCCCATGTGGGGGCCTGAGCCCGACCTCAGGCCGGCCCAAACCATCGGGTCGGGCCGGGCTTTTTCGGGCCGGGCTGGGTTTTTTCAAGTTGGGTCGTGGTGGGCTTTTATTATTTTCAAAATAATTTTCTCTTAATTTTTTTTTATTTAAACATTTTTATAACATTTATTTAAAACATTTCTTTACATTTATTTTTAAATGCATGTTTTTTGTAAAAAAGTTTATTTTATTTTTTATTAACATTTTACAGTGGGTGGATATGTTTTTTGTCTAAATATATATATATATATATATTATTTTCAAATTTTTTAAAAAAATAATGAGGGGTGCACAGCTGCCGTGGGTGAGTTTAAAGCCTTATTATTTAAATGTTTTTCTAACATTTATTTAAAACATTTATTACATTTATTTTTTTTAACTTATTCATAATTTTTAAGCATTTGTTAGTATTTTTTTATTTAAACATTTTTATTTAAACTGTTTTTTTAACATCTGTTTAAAACGTTTTTTTACATTTATTTTTAAATGATTAATTTAAAACATTTTGATTTTTTTTAAATGCATTCTTTTTACAAGTATTTTTTTAAAACATTTAACTTTTTTCACATTTTTATGTAAAAAGTATTTTTTAAGTGTTTGTTTAAAAAAAATTAATTTAAATGTTTGTTTTAAAAACTTTTTAAACATTTTTATTTAAACCATTTTTAACACTTGTTTAAAACGTTTTTTACATTTATTTTTAGATGTTTAATTTAAAAAGTTTTTTTTAAACGCATATTTTTTACATGTATTTTTTTAAACATTTTACACATTTTTTGTAAAAACATTTTATAGTGGGTGAATATGTTATTTTTTTTCTAAATAGATTTATACATGTCTGTGAATTTATATATATTATGTACAAATTAAAAAAAATTAATGAGTTATTGGGGGGTGTGCAACAGTGAGTGGTGAGTTTAAATTGTTGTTATTTATATGTTTTTTATCATTTATTTAAAACATTTATTTACATTTATTTTTTTAACTTATTTATTAAAAGTATTTTTTTGCGTTTGTTTAATTTAATACATTTTTAAACATTTTTTAATTCTTTTACTGGGCAGGCCCGACTCGGCCCTGTCTGGACTGAAATTACACCATTAGCGGGTGCGCAGCAGTAGGTGAGTTAATTTTTTTCTAAATAGATTTATATATGTATATATAGTATATATAATATATGAAAGTTTTATCATATTTTAAAAAAATAATGAGGTTGGGGGTGTGCAGATATCATTTATTGAGTAGTTATTTTTTGTTAATATATAATAAGTTATTATATATATATATATATATAATATGAGAAAATTGTAAAAAAATAATTAGGGGTTTGGGGGTGCGCTGCAATGGGCGGGTTAATTTTTTTTCTAAATAAATTTATATATAATATATCGAAGTTGAAACATATTTAAAAAATTAATGAGGTTGGGGACGTGGACGAACATCATTGGGTGAGTGTGTTATTTTTTTGTTAATATAAAATAAGTTATTATATAATATTAAATCATTGACACACACACACATATATTATTAATGGATTTTTAAAAGCCACACTTAATTGATATATATTATTAATACCTTTATATATAATATTAATTGGTTTTTATATATATATATATATATATTGGGGATGTGCGCGAACATCATTGGGTGAGTTGATTTTTTTCTAAATAGATTTATATATGTATAGTATATATAATTTATGCATGTTGCAACATACTTAAACAAAATTAATGAAGTTGAGGGACTTGCACGAACATCATTAGGCGAGTGTGTTATTTTTTTATTAATATACAATAAGTTATTATATATATATATAATATTAAATCATTGATATATATATATATATTTGTTTATATATATATATATATTATATTAAATCATATACATGTATATATACATATACATATATATATATATATATATTATTAATGGATTTTTAAAAACCACACTTAATTGATGTATATTATTAATGGCTTTGTTTATATATATACATTATTATATTAAATCATCGATATATATATATATATATATTAATAGCTTGGTTTACATACATATATATTATATTATATCATATACATATACATACACACACACACATATATATATATTATCAATAGATTTTTAAAAACCACACTTATTTTTTTATTAATATACAACAAGTTATTATATATATATAATATTAAATCATTGATATATATATATATTGCTTTGTTTATATATATATTATATTAAATCATAAACATATACATATACATACACATATATATATATATATATATTATTAATGGATTTTTAAAAACCACACTTAATTGATATATATTATTAATGACTCTGTTTATATATATACACTATTATATTAAATCATTGATATATATATTATATCATATACATATACATATACATATACATACATATATATATATATATATTATTAATGGATTTTAAAAAACCATACTTATTTTTTTATTAATATACAATAAGTTAATATATATATATATATATAATATTAAATCATTAATATATATATATATATATATTTATTAATAGCTTTGTTTATATATATATATATATTATATTAAATCATATATATATACATATACATATATATATTATTAATGGATTTTTAAAAACCACACTTAATTGATATATATCATTAATGGCTTTCTTTATATATATAAACTATTATATATAGACACTATTATATATATAATTATATATTGTTTTATATATATATATTTATACACACATTATAATTATATATAATAATAATTATATGTATATATATAATATCATTTTTTGTTAATATATAATGATATATGCACATATAGATAGAAATATATATATATATATACACACACACATATATAGACACATATATAGATAAATATAAATGTATAAAGATACATGTATATATAAATATATAGGTAGATATATAGGTAGATATATATATATGTATGTATATACGTATGTATAGATAAAGAGATATATGTACGAATATATATATATATATATATATATATATGTATAGATATATATATAGATAGAGATATATAGATATAGAGGTATATATAAATAGATATATGTATATATAGATATATATATACATATAGATATATATAGATATATATATATATAAATAGATCTATATATATACATATATCTATATATAAATATAGATATATGTATATATAGATAGATGTATATATAGATATATGTATATAGAGATAGATATATCCATATATATATATATATATCAACATATATATATAAATATATCTATATATATATACCTGTGATTAATTTACAGGCGCAGCGTCTGGACCAAGGTCCAGGCTTCCCCCGTTATATTTTTTACAGCAGGCAGGCCAGCAGACCGGGCTTCACGCGGGCCAGCGGGCCGGGCTTTTTCGTGCGGGCCCGGCCTGGCCCGCGGGCCTGCCTGGAAAGGCCCAGGCCCGACCCGCTGAACCTGCGGCCTGAGCCCGGCCTGGGCTGATAAGGGCTTTTCCGGGCCGGGCCGCTCGGGCTTTCGGGCCGGGCCTATCAGGCTTTCGGGCCACTAGGCCAAAATTACACCCTTACATGTCACCCATTTCCCTAGGTGCCTACAATGATGCATGAATGAAAATCCTCGTGCCGTTAAGGCCACAAGCCAAATATCATAAAATAGTCACATAAAACCATATTTGAATCACACAACGGTGAAATATTATCAACTGTAACAACACACAACCAAGAACAACATTTCCCACCCAGAGTGACATGGGTTTTCCCTCGTACATGGGTTAGCTACTCCCAAGCACGATCTCATTTACCAAGGCCCGACACATATTAACCCTTGGAAACCTATCTCAAATAACAAGACCTCAGAGAAGGAGAAGAAAGACCTCCTCTGATACCACTTTGTAACATCCCCGACCCGGAAACCACTAAACTGGTGCTCCGAGCTGGGTAGTTACATAACCTTAAGCACACCTCCCTGTACGCCAAAGGCTGCCGACTAGCAGTGGGGGTCTTTGTGGTCAGGTGGGGAGATTATACCCCCTTTTTATCAAAGTAATCCACAACAGAAACAAACCAATAGCTGAAACAATAATCAATAAACAATGAGCATGCATAACAACCATTTCCAATAATAAATATGTCATGTCCTACTATAAGTGAAAAAGTGAACAAAATCCCAAAATAAAGACAACAGCCAGAATCCCCAAAATGGTCACGACTCCAAGTCCGGATCCTCTACCAAGTGCTACCCATGTCCACTCAACTATCTAGCAAGGACCCTTGCCCTTCTCCTGACCTGAAAACATGAAGTCTTCCCAGGTACACAACGGCGGCCCGAGCAGGGTGTGAGTACAACTCAGTAGGTCACCACCAACGATGTCTAAAAAATATCCAGTATGAATAGGTAGTGCATGCAAAAGGAATATGGATGATAATTTCCAAGTAATTATTTAAGGTGTCATTAACCAGTTCAGATCCAAAGCCATTGCCACTTCCATTACCATTTATTTCACACTAATTATCATCACTTACCATTTCATCACATTTCCATGGGTTAATCACATACATTATGTTACATGGGTCTAAGGCCAACAATCACATGCAAGAGGGTAAACACATCGGTATCCTATCTCACTAGTACTAACCCTCTCATAGAAACCATAACCTCACCTCGGAGCCTCAGTCCGGGTGGATGCAATTGTTAGAAGAATAGATCATCAGTCTGAATTCCTAACCCGTGCATTTAGGGTGGAGTTTAGAGCATTAGTCTTCACTCGACCCGTGGGAGTAGATCCTCAAGTCATACCCCACTCTACCAATCCATGTGCACATGATTATATATATAAGTAACCATCAACCCACCGTACCATTGACCTTTGAAAACAACCATTCACAACAAACCACACGGGAATTCACATTATGCCTTAACCCATTAACACATTACCATTTCACATCATTTAACCATTCACCCAATTCTCATGTGTTATGCTTATCTCACTAAGCATTCAACACTAAACCCATAACCTATCCCGTTATGGTCTTTAATCAGTTTACACATTAACCCATTTAACTCGTTCATCATTTCCAAGAATCAACCATTCAACCCATTTCAAACAACCCTTAGGTTATTGCCAAGTCTAGGTGCATTACCTAACTTCCATTCCAAGTTCAACCAATCATGCCAACATATTCTTCAAGGACTTTATGATTTATGACAACAAAGTCACTTGTTTAATAACAGTCCCTAAGCCCGGAAAAGCCGTCACATCCCATGGATGGTCCCAATTTGGTCAAGTCATTCTCAACGCATCCGATGGGGATCATGAGGGTTCCCATTTACCATTTTTAAACATCCTTTATACCAACACATCCAGGTTGATCAAAGATCATCAAAAGAAAACCCTGAGAAAAGCCACACATGCAGAAATCCACCACAAAACTATGGGATAATGTTTGAAGACCACCTGCCTCAAAACCGCTGTTGAACGCACACTCAATCGAGTCCTTAGACCTCAATCCGTCCAGCCTTTGGATTTTCAACCAAGAACTCGCCCAAAAGATAGGGTCTTAGAGCTTTCGAAAAATAGGGAGGGAAGATGCAATCCCTAAAACAAAAAAGAGAAGAAAAGATGGGATTAGCCTTACCCGGATCTTTGATCCGCATCCAATGGCACCAAAAACGCCTTAGAAATGAGGGAGATCAACCTCTTGGAGCTCTTGGGTGATTTGGTTCACTCCTAGGGTGAAGAGGGAGGAATGGAGAGGAAATCCCGAGTGGGTTCTTAAATCCCGAGGTGGTAATTTCGGTATTTTTTCCATCTTTAAGAGGTCGCACGGTTTGGCCGTAGGGTTTGACAAACCATGCGCGAACCATGCACATGCTACTGTCTGGAGGAAGAGGGTTGCACGGTTTACCTAGGCAGGCCACACGGTTTTCCCTGGCTGTGCGCAGGCCATGCACCCATGCTGGTATTGCCCAGTTTTCCTTTCTTTCGTGCCCCGATCCCCCGAAACACCCCCAAGACCTCTCATACTTTCAGAAGACATCCCTTGAAGCCCGAAACAGGGGATTCAACCAAAACATAATGAAAACATACCCTTCCAAAAACCGGGATCTTACACTATGAATATCCAAATAAAATGATGAGGGGTTTCATAAAGAAAAAAATTACCCAAATGGGATATATTTCAAAAATATATTGACTTTAAAATAAGATTGGAAATGAAACCCTTACGATTTGATTAATATTTTAATCAAAAACCTCTTTTCAACTTTTTCATCATTTAAATCAAAATAAATTAAAAATTAAAAATTATATGGATATTTAAAACCACATAAATATGTTTAAATATATTCATTTGGTATTATTTGTTCCATTCAAAATAAAACATGGTGTATAATAGGAAATATGTCTTAAGGGGAGAAAATTTGAGACAAGAAACCCTTACCTTTGTTCTTATCTTCCATAGATGTGATCTAACCTCATGTATAACAAAAGTAACAATATTAATAACTCTTTTAAAAATATTTTTAAAATATATAACATTTTATAAACTTCATTTATAATTATTATCTATGTGTATATTAGTATGTTATTATCTATTTTCAGTACCGGGTGCGAGTAATCTTGGTCATTTTGAAATAGATTAATAATAGCGGTGTCAATATTACTTATTATTATAAATTTAATCATGTTAAAATCATTAAAGGTACTTAATTGTTGTATTATAGAGAACAATAATGTTATAATTCCACTACATGGTCGTTTTAGTTACTTTGTGTGAAGATGAAAATGGTGATGAACTAGTTTTAGGTTATTCACTGATATTTATGGATTACCTTATAATGATCGTTAATTTTTTATCCATAAAGAATAATATTCTTGATATATATTACATATATAAATTTCATATATACTCATAAAATATAAACTAAACAATATATGAAATAGGTATTAAAAAATGGAATGCATCATTCCATGGATGTGGTAGTTTGCGCGTATGCATGGATAATGATTATATTTTTCAAAGAGAGAAATAAAAAAGTAACATTGTTTATCATTTAACTAAAATAAATATGATATATATATATATAATAAATATTTATTTAATTCCCATTTTTACCTTCTATGTTAGGTGGTGGAGGAAAACAAAACGTTTTTCTTTGTGGAGGTGGTAATCCACACATAAACACGATTCAAGTTTTTCATTTTTCTTAAAGGAAAAGAAAAATGAATTTAATACTTGTACCAAAATTATAATAACATAAGATTATAATAATGGTAATTATGTTATAATTATAAGATGTTGTAATGTAATTTTAGGAATTATAGGTTCATGTGAAGAAATAGAATTGATAAAGGAGCAGTTAGAAATTAATAACTCACTTATTGGATTATCTCCTTTGAAGGGGGTTAAGATTTTGAGGGATGTTATTTTTACCAGAACATCTTGAATGTAGATTGGAATATTTATTGGAGTTTTTTATAGAGTTTTTTTGAAATGATTGAGTTTTTTATGAGGGGAAATGAGGATAAAAGATCCCCTTTATAAGTGAGAAGGGATAAAATTTTTCTAAATGCCACTAATTTTTTAATAATGGGAAGTCACTCTCATGGAAAATAGCTCCAAAATTGATAACTAAGGGAGATGATAATTGATAATGTCTATCAAGGCCTCAAACATACATTCTTATACATATTTTAAACATGTTTTAATTCATTTACTCCTAGATTTTTTTCTTTTATCATTTTAACGTCCACCATGACAACTAGTCTTCACCTAAGTAACTAATACATTATGATTAAAAAATATAAGGGCTCTAATTATTTAGTTTCGACGAAATAATTCCAAATTTTAAATCCATTTAATTTTATTCATGTTCTAAAAGTGATAAAATTTAATTTTACAATAATAAGTATACGATGTATTAAAAACAATTTCTTGAGAAATATATTACTTAAGTTCTAAAACATTAAATATATATTTATAAACTAGAATAAATATTTTTAAATGTAAAATATAACATATAAAATTTAAAGTTCTTTAATAAAAGTGTTTCATAAATTTATAAATCATTTTTTAAACTAGTAATTTCATAAAATCCATGGTATTTGTAAAAACAGTATATTCCACTATTTACCTAAAAACAATTTTTTAATAAAAATATAAATAATTCATCTTAAGATAATATTTCCCAGATAAATATAAAAATGAATTTATTTTTTTAAAATTCAAATTCTAAAATTTATAAATTTTATTTTAATTAATAATAGAAAATATAGCAAAATGATGTTTTTATTTGAAAATGAATTTTGCTATATTAATTATTATTTCTTACTATAATTTGAAAAGTAATCTATTTTTAACTTATTATTCATAAGATCAATATATAATATTATTATTGATTAATAATAAACTTAGTTCCTTGAAATAAAATGCCAATTTCTTTAAAATACATTTTTAAGAATAAAGTGAATTGAGAAAAAATGACCTTTCAAAAAGTATAAAATTTCATGATATATATATATATATATTATTACATATTGCTATAATCCAAATTTATTATTAAATAAACATTTATGGTCTCCATGTAAGATATAATAATTAGATAAACTCAGGTTTCAGTTTAGGGTTGTTTTCGGCTAGCGTGGATCTTGTGGAAATATCCATTGGATTGAAATTCTACCATATATTGTTTTTCACCAACCATAATTACTAGAGCTTGTCTTGGGATTAGTCTAGGGAAAACCCAAGTGAAGTTACCTCCCTTCTGAACTTAGATAAATGGGATTCATAATGAAGTCTTATACTTTTATATTCTATTTCTTCTTACATTATTTATTGATTTTTTAATATGGTTACTTCAATTTATACCAGCTAATTTAACAGCTATGTTTTAACAATCATATTTAATATTCAAAACTTATCAAGGTTTTTCATTTTAGTTTAGTATAGTGTGTGAAACGTTCTATTTATATATTATTTATTTAAGGATAATATATAGTGAAATCTTGGGTTGTTTAAAAAAAACTTCACATTCTCATTAAAACCTTGGTCCATAATACTTCTGAGCATCTCATTGATCACGTAATTCACCTCACTCTAAGGGTGGACCCTTCACCAAGGCACACTAAATTTCTAATACAATCCTCTAATAAATTTGTACTAGGAGGTATTCATCACCACAACATCATTGTTAAATCTCTCAGGATCCCCTAGAACCGCAAATATTTATCAATAGATTGTAGAATACCCACTTATTTGTCAAAAAACAAAAAAGGTAACCATGTGGAATCAGCATACACTTTCAACCACCCATATATACCTTTTCAAAAAAATAAATGTCAACCCTCACTATACTCTTACCAAGTTATAGTGAGCCTCTATAAACCCTATCAGTAATTCCAATTACATTATAAATCCTAATCTCATCCAAACCAAAATGGGTACACACTCCCATATCACCATATCACACAAACTAACTCAAGCTCCCAAGAGTTGAGTGTCATTAAAACTAGGCTCATGAACCTAAAGAATAAACCATAATTCTATTTCATGCTAATAAAATCTAGCCAAAAATTACCCTTAGTGTTTGTTTTCCAAAAAAATCCCAAGGCATCTCACTCATGGAAATGCCTACCGCATGGTCACCTTCCACTCAGTCATTGTTACAAAACCAAAAAATCATTTACCCATACTCTACGCATCCTATACCCAACCATATAAAATCACTATTCCATATTCCCTTAAAATCATATATGAAACCAACAAGCCTCATAATCTAATTGATCTCACCTTCCTTACTCAACATCGATACCAAAATCACACCATGTTCTTTACATAAAAAATCCCAAGGCATTCCACATGCCTTTCCTATATACCCTCATAAGGGTATCAAGATCATCAAGGAAATTGGTTCCCATTCCAAACCATCTCTCAAACATACTCACCTACACAAAACCATTACCAAGGTATCCAATTCCTAAACCAACCCACCAAGGACCATTATACATCCATTAAAATGAGGGACTATATATTCATTACCATAGAACATCCCACCATGATATTTATATAAGCTTACCTAAAAAATATTATCATGAGTCAAAACCATGATCCAAATGAGTATAATTCCACCAATAAGTAACATAGGAAAATAATATATAAGTTTTTATTGATACCTTAAAAAATTTAACCCTCTATTATTAGTTAACCAATCAAAAAAATAATAATAATTTCATGTGAATCCTATGTGCCAATTATTATGCATGTAAAAACACATTTTTCTAATATGGGAAAATAGAAAAAATCACAATAATAAGATCAAATAATAAAATTATACTTGAATATATATCTCATTTATAATAGTGAAAACTAATAAAAAATTATTATAAACCTCGTAACATGGAATCCCCTCCAAAAATGTATTCATAAATCACAATTTTGAGGTCCATAGGAAGCTACTAAACATTATTATCTCCATCTAAAATGACCCAAATAGTGTGAAAAATGAAAATAATCTTTGATTCTAATTTTTAATACCCTAGATAAAACCACTCAATGGTATCCTAGTCGGAGCACCACAAGACATCGAGTGTCTCTATTTATACACTAGAGGCTACTAACTAGCAAAGAAAGCATAAATCATACATTTGGGGAACTATAACTATGATATGATAACCATCGATAATAATAAATAACTAAAAAATATCCTCAATAGATAATCATAATATGCATAAACCAATAACACATCATGTTATAACTTATGTGAATGCATATCATACCATCGTATATCCCAACTGACCAGCCATGAAGCTGATCACACATTTAAGAGTAAATATCAAAACCAAAGTACAAGGATCCTCTACTATAACCTTTATCCTCACCTCAACTTAGTTTTCAATATTCTTTGAGCTACCTTTATCTTGATCCATTATGTATCATGTGGCCTGAAAGTCAAATAAAAGTATGCACATGCATTAGGTTGCCATGCAAGTTGTGAGAAATGCATCATATAAGGGTTTTACCAAGTAACCAAAACATGCACCAACATATTCATGTGTATAAATTATTGTAATAATTAATATAAAACATTTACACATAAGCATGTTTTTCAGGTTATTGTGTGCTAACTAGGCCGCCGCAGCACCCAAACCTACCTAGTTTGGAAAATTCTAGAGAAGAAGTTACCATGTGCCACAAACCCATAACCATACCTAAATATATATTGGAGGGTTCTATATAATACCTTTATTACTACCCATTCATTGAGGGTACGGACTATACTGAACCATAGTTGTAGCATTTCAATTCTCAGCCTCTACCATCTTAGTTAGGGTGGGGTCCTACAACCAAATCCAAGACCATTACCCTCAAACTTGGAGTGGTCCCTACCCAAACCATCACACTTAAGCTGACTCTATTCATCCCTTTTTTGGAATTTTTTGTTATTTTTAATGTTTTATGTTTTGAATATTACAATTCCTCGCAATATTTTATTCATTTTATGTTAATTATAATTTCTTGGAAATATTTTTTAGTAGCTAACTATCTTTTTATTATATCTTGAGATATCATTATTTTATTTTTTTATAAATCCTATTTAATATGAAATATAATAAGTTTATCTAATTTTATTCGAATATAAAAATATTTAAATTCTTTATTAATGTCTTCACACTTTTAGTCTGAACATGCTGCGTGTTTTTTGTTAAGAATCGGTTTCTTGTTTATAGTTTTTTTCTATTATTAAATGATAACTTGAGTTATATAGCTTGTATTTTCACACAAATTATTTTTTTAGATAGACAATTCATTTATTTACATTTTTCTAAATTAAGAGTAAGATTGAACTCATTGTTTGAGTTCTCTAAAAAATCCAAACTCCTTTACAATATTTCTAGAATTTTACAATTTCTAGAACACAATATCTTAGGTTTTTCACTAGTAACACTAGATATAGACCTCATAATTTAATGTATTTTGTTATCATGGAAAGATAATAAATTTTTAAATATTTAATTCATCTAATGACCCGAACTATTATGAATAAAATTACCCTTTTTGATTTAATTAAATGTCTTACGGATATAAAAAACACATGAACTTATTTTGTTTTATTATATCCAATTGGATTTAAATGACTATTAAGTATTATTACTATTGATAATATAGTCGTTGAGCATTGATCACATGACTTGTATAAATATAGAGTAATAAAAAATCCATTTTTCACAGACAAAGGATGTGATGGCCTCAACCAATAGGATCATAACCTATGAAGCCCATTTATCAGAGATTCCTTGTGAGATATAATTTCTGGGCTTTTCTCTAGACCAATCTCAAGTTGATATCCAACAACTTAAGCATGATTGAAACCGTTTACATGAGAAGTTCAAGCTCATCGATATCACATCCCAAACCATGTTCGTCGAATGGCCCCATGAAAGCTCAACAATCGCGCACCTTACTCTTGCGGTGTATGATGGTGTAATAAATGGATATGTATAAAGACCCTAATAATAAGAATATTTAAACTATTTGTTATTGAATAGGGAATATATTTTCATCCTATTATTGTTACTTTGTAAATGATTTTTAAAACAAAAATAGTATTTTTGGGTAATATTCAAATTCAATTAAGAATACTATTTTGATAAATTTTTTAATTTTCTGAAATAAATTATATTTTAATAAAATATTATTATTAAATTAATTTTATAAATGATCATATAATTTTTAGGAAGTCAAATGTAATTTTTAGGGTTCCAAAACTATTATTGTCAAAAACCCATCAATTTTTAATAAATGTCGGTTTTTATTTTAAAAGTGAAAATTAAAATATTTAGAAAAGTATTTAGATAAAATGAATATTATTTTTGGAATCAGGGCATCAAAATTACCCAATAGTGATTTTTTCATAATTTTTTGAGACAGTCGAATTTTATGGGTAAAAATTAAATACGTATAAATATATGGTGTGTTTTATGGCAACATAATTGCCCAATAGTGATGTAATAAATACTATAAATGGGGTCATAGTCCAAAAATATATTTTTACTTTAAAATAATTTACTTTTATGTTTATTTTATTTATTTTATAAATCCTTAGTGAATCCTCTAAGTCTTATAAAATATTTTAACATTTTAAAATCATTTATTTGAAAGTGTGAATCACCTCCACATAAGAAAGGGAAATATTTTATTATCTTCGGCCCTCGTACTTATAAAATAATTTAATACACTCCCATTTTCTAAAAACCATGGGAAAAATGTGGGATGGTTTGTGTTTTTGAATATTTTATTATGTAGTGCCCAAAACCAAAATAATAAATAAATCTCCCTCCTTTCCTATATAAACCCAAAAAATATCCAATTTATCTTTGCTAAAACTCATTTAATAATGTAAAACCTCTTCTCTATACTCCCCTATAGTCCTCCCAAGGTCCCCCCAATCTCTCGAGAGGCCTCTCCTAAGCATTTGGAGTCACACATCCAAGTAAGGGATTATCTCTCTCCCCTTTTTATCAAGCACTTCATTTATGATATGCCCTTTTGATTTCCATTTTCTTAAGTTGAGATACATTCTTACCTATCTTCATTATTTTTGATTTTACATTTAAATTATGGGATTCCCTTTCACTCTCATTTATCCCTCTTACAAATCCTTATGTACACCTGTTACCATGCTGAAATTTTGTAAGGGTTCTTTTTCTTTCCTTGCTTTCTTCAAGATTCTTTATTATGTTATGTCTTCTATTTCCAATTCATTTTGATTGAGAATATACATACATTTACCTATTTCTATCCATTTAATGTCTAAATTATTATAGACCCATTTAGATCTCATCAAACCATTTTATGAATTTCTATATGATGTCGTTATGCTGTCGAAATTGCACTGTGATTTTCTATGCCAAAATCATTGTGTAGTGAATATCATACCCATTTATCCTTCAAGGTTATTCAACTTTATGCACATATACTTTTTTATTTTTGAATTTAATGTATTTATTTCACATTATTTGATCTTTTAATAAATTATGATGTAAAATGAATCCATGTTAAATTACTTGTGTGGCACACTTAAGCCTGAGAATGAAATATTTATGAAGGGTGTGCCCTGATAGTGCTCTAGTGCATTGGGTAATGTTTAGTATAATGATACTTCATGTTGTGATGGGGGGGTTTACCTTATTCCTTTATGGTACCTTTTCCACCATGGGTTCTTGGTGTATTTATCCTTGATCTATTTATGATGCAGTGTTTTAAATTGTTTCCACATTTCCCATGTTATAATTATCATGTTATATCATTCCTTATTATTCATGTTCCTTTTAGGATCCATTGATATGTATATTTCCTATCATTTATTGTCTTCTTCACGTTATTATTCTTTTATTTCTTTACTGGTATTTCTCTCTCAACATTTATTTTATGTTCATCCCCAAGATATCCCATGCAGTTTTAAGTTTGATGGATTATTATGATCATGTCAAGGAAGTTTTCAATAATGTGTTATATTCCCTGTTAAAAGTTGTTATGTAATGTACCTAATTCCCAAAGACACTATACTTATAAATCTTTTTGGGATGTATTAAGTTATATCTCATGCAATAAATCATGTATTAATGTGTAATAAAGAGTACAGTTTTTATAGTTGTTATCATAACAAGGTATAGTTATTTTTGGTATCAGGATTAGAAAACCCTAGTGAAAACCCATATGGATAATAATAAGTGTAATAAAACATCCCTAAAATTTGGTAAGTATATATTAAGTGGTTTATCAAACAAATAAATCATTATCTTGATACTACAAGTTGATATGGTTATGGAACAGATGTACCTAGGAGTAACAAATCTAACAAGATGTTTCGGTCCTGACTTTGGGTAATTTGGTGCAAGAAAATGGGCCTTACTGTGCACCTAGTTTGACACTCCCAGGGGATATGCTTTGGTAAATTCATAATCTCATTATGAAATATAATTAAGGGAACAAAACAATTCTCATAAGAATATATGTTAGGAAGTAGATCATGTATAAAATAGATTGAAGCCTAGAAACTCATAAGTTAAGGAGATAAATGTAATTTATATGTTATCCCTTTAATGTCATTGGATTCCCCTTTATCTATTTAATTTTTTAAGATACACATCCCCAATTTCCCTTTTTGTTCTATCCAATGGACAGAAATAGGAGGAACTGTACTAACAACTTATGTTAAGGGCATTATGATGATAGCCCCAACGAGATTCCCAGCCCGATGGGAGTGGGAATTTCAAACTTTGTTATGGTAATCTTTCAAATAACTCAAGTTTTGAATAGAAACCTATAATATGAGGATCTCTCCCCCCCAAAGAGATATAAACCCGCAATATAGATCTTCATGTGATGAAGGCCTCCTACTTTCAATGGATCATCTGATCCCTTAATTGTGGAACATTGGATCAAATCCATTGAAAATATCTTCTCAATCCTTCAAAGTTCCGAACAAGAGAACTTTATTTAATATATTTATCATATGGAGGGTGATGATGATCAATGGTGTACATTGACCAAGAATTAAAAGCTTGAGGAAGAGATAGAATCAATGAAGTGGAAGGAATTCAAGAAAATATTTGTTGATAAATATTTTCCCCACACCCTCTATCTTAATATGGAAAGAGATTTCCTTGCACTCAAGAAAAGGAAAAAAAATATGTTGGAGAATATAAGGAAAACTTTATAATACTTTCATGATAAACCCGTGGTTTTTTTCATCACCATTGAATACAAGGTTGACTGCTTCTTTGGGGTGGGCTAAATCTTAGTCTATGAAAAACCATAGAAATCCTTGACTTTGATAGCTATGAGTAAATTTTCTGATGTGCCCTCAAAGTCAATATGGAGATCAGTGAATCTAAAGGGTATTATAGGGATATTAATTGAAAAGTGGACTTTAATTCTTTTGATCTGATGGATAAATCCAATGGTGATAATAAATTCCAGAAACCCACTAGTCAAAGGTGAAAAAAGAAGCAACCTAGAAATTGCCTAAGGGGAACAAGGAAATTCTTTAGGTGTGGAAGCGAAGGGCACCTTGACAATGATTGTCGATAGGAGAAACCCATCAATGTTAAAGAGGAAAGTAATGCTCTGATCAACCCTCAACACATTTTTCATTGATTCTATTGTAATGAATCATGGCACTTTGTGAACTAGTGTACAAAGAAAAGGGTTTTCAGAGGCAACAAACAACCTCTAAGGTAGCAAGGGTGAGCTTTTTCCATCACTACCATCAAAGTGAATCCTGAAAATGAGTTGGTGACAGGTAATCTTGATATTCATTCAATAATAGAGAATTTACTTTTTTATTCTGGTTCTACACATTCCTTTATATCACAAAATTTTAGTAGAACAATCCAAAGACCACCACGAAGTATAAAATTATAGATTTCAGTGAAAATAGAAAATGTGATAATTATTGCATCCCAAGTATATAACTCATCCCCTATCACAATTTGTGGGATAAAATTCTTAGAGATCATTGTCATACAACCGTTGGTGGAATTTGATGTAATTTTACGCATGGATTTTCTTTCCCTATATAGAGCCAACCTAAATTTCTGATAGAATAAAATTACTCTCTGTATGGTGAATTGATGCCCAATTATATACAAGTTCATGGAGGAGTATGAATATTCTTTATCACCATAATCTCAAGCATGGATATTATTTCCCTATGAGAAAGTTTATCTAGCTCAAATGATTGAGTCTAAGGAAATAATGATCCTCAAAGACATTCCAATTGTATGAGAATTCACTGATGTGTTTCCCTGTAAATTTCTTGGTCTTCCTCCAAGAAGGGAGATTGAATTTTTAATTCATCTTATACTAGAGGCATTTCCAATATCCAAGACTCCATATAGGATGGATGTTGTGGAACTTGAGGAGATAAATAAAAACCTATAGTAGAATCAGAATAATGGTTTAATATGCCCAAGTGCTTCACCAAGGGGTGTGCCAGTCTTCTTCTTCAAGAAGAATAATGGGTAAATGCACCTTTTCATTAATTATTTCAGAAAATCATGATAAAGAGCAAGTATCATTTTCCACAAATTGATGAATTTTTCGATCAGCTACATGGAGCACAATACTTCTCCAAGGTGTATATACAGTCGGGATTTTACCATGTAAGGGTGAATAATTAGGATATCCCCAAGACTAATTTCCAAACAAGTTACATGCACTATGAATTCATAGTGATGCCATTCAGGCCCTCTAATATCCCATAAATATTCATTGAATTGATGAATAGTTTCTTTAGATATTACCTTGACAAAATTTTGGTAATCTTTATAGATTATATTCTAATATACTCCAAAACCAATGAGGAATGTGAGGAGTGTCTAAGCACTGTGTTAATGGTCTTGAAAAAGGAGAATCTCTGTGAAAAGTATAGCAAGTGTGAGTTCTGGTTGAAAGGGGTCTCATTCATGGGGAATATCGTCATAAAAAATAGGATATATATATATATATGGATCATTCAAAGACAAAACAATTAGGGGATGGTCGAGGCCAACATCTATGATAGATATCTGTAGTTTTCTTGGTTTATCTAGATATTATCACCAATTTGTGAGAAATTTATCATAATTTTTAAACCCTCTTTCCAAGATAACTTAGAAGGGAGTCAAATTTTCTTAGAATGATGAATGTGAATAAATCTTCATGGAGTTGAAAAGGAGGCTTGTCACTACCCCTGTGCTCACACTACCCACAAGTGGGAAAATTTTCATAATTTTTAGTGATGCTTTGAAGAAGGGATTGGGATATGTGTTGATGAAAAATGATAAATTCATTGCTTACAACTCAAGGAAATTAAAAATTCATGAGAAAAACTATCCCATGCATGATCTAGAGTTGGAAGTTGTGATCTTTGTATTGAAAATCTGGCAGCATTATCTCTATGGTGAGTAGTGTGAGATATAAACTAATCACAAGAGCCTAAAATATATATTCACATAGAAAGATCTTAATATGCACGAATGAAGATGTTTAGATCTCATCAATAATTACAAATGATCGATCCACTACAATCATGGGAAAGAGAACATGGTGGAAAATTCACTAAGTTGAAAAGATCCAACACTTCTATCATTGATGAGAATTGAGAAGGATATGATCTTATTATATTTGAAGAATATTGGAATGATAATCATAAATAAAGGAACATCATTAATCCTTTAAAAAATTATTTGTCAACCATATCTTTTGGTAAGTTTAATGGATGTTCAAAAATATGATGTGGGAATTCCTAAAAAAGTGGAAACTATAATAAAAGGGAAATCCTTAGATTTCAATATTAATGAAAAAGGAATTGTGATATTTGGGTCAAGAATATGTGTTAAATCAAATAAAAAGTTAAAAAAGGAACTATTGGATGATTCACATTGTTCAAATTTCTCCATTCACCCAGGAAAAACAAAGATGTATCGAGATATTTGAGAGCACTATTGGTTGCAAAACATGAATAAGGAGATTGATAATTATACCTCAAAGTGCTTGGTATGTCAGCAAGTGAAGGCTGAAAGGAATAAGTCTAAGGGGATTATGAAACCATTTCCCATACTAACATGTAAATGGGAAAACATCACCATTTACTTTGTCACCCAGCTTCTAAAGATATCTAAAGGAAACAATGCTATATGGTTTATTGCTGATCATCTTACAAAGATTTTACACATCATTGAAATTCAAGAGGATTTCACACTGGATAAAATGGCAAGTATATACATCAGATAAGTGGTAAGGATGCATGAAGTACCACTATAAATTGTGTCTGATCAATATACAAGATTCACCTCTAATATTTGGATAAGTCTCCTATATTCTCTAAACACTGAGATAAACTTCAGTATGGATTATCACCCTCAAAATGATGTCCAATATGAGTAGAATATCCAAACACTTGAGGAAATGTTTAGAGATTTTTCGATGAACCTCAATGGTGGATGTCACCACATCTTCTTTTTGTAGAGTTATCTTATAAAAACAGTTTCCACCCGAGTATCCAAATGGATCTCTATGTAGACCTTTATGGTAAGAGGTTAAAAATACTAGATTGTTGGGATGAGGCGGGGAAACAAAAACTCATAGGTCCTAAAATGGTTAAATAAATAGTAAAGAAGGTCAAGAACATTCTGCAACACATCAAAACTTCTCAGAGTTGACAAAATATCTATACTAATAATCATCGACGTGACCTAGAGTTTGATGTTAGAGACATAGTATTCTTTCACATATCTTCATGGAATAAAGTGGTGAGATTTGGGAATAAGGGAAAGCTTAGTCCAAGGTACATCATCCCTTTTGAGATCCTTGATCACATTGGAGTAGTTTCCTATTGACTAGAACTCTGATGAAACTTATCTAAAGTAAATGATGTATTCCATGTATCCATATTATAAAAGTACATACTAGACCCATCACATGTACTCAATCCAGAGGTTGTACCATTGTAGAATGACTTTCCCTATTAGGATAATTTAGTGAATATATTATATCATAGATAAAAATTTCTAAGAAATAAGACAACACCCCTTGTGAAAGTGTTGTGGAAAAACCATAATTTTGAAAAATAAATGTGGGAACCAAAGGAGGTGATAAAGAAGAGTTACACTCATATGTTTTAGTGTGGGAAAAGGAAATTTTGAGGGTGAAATTTCTAAAGGGGGGAAGATTATAATGACCCAAACTATTATGAATAAAATTCCCCTTTTGATTTTATTAAGATCCTTGTAGATATATAAAACACATTCACTTATTTTTTTATTATATACAATTGTATTTAAATTATATTTATGTATCTTTACCATTTATAATATATTCATTGAGTAGTGATCATGTGACTAGTATAAATATAGGGTTTTAAAAAATCCATTTGTCACAAAAAATGAAGTGATGTCCTCAACTAGTAGGATCATACCCTATGAATCTCATTTATCAGAGCTTCCAATGGAGATATAATTTCTAGTATTTTCCCAAGACCAATACCAATTTTATATTCAAAAACATAAGTATGAGCCAAACCTTTTATGAGAGAAGTTCAAGCTCATAGAGATCACGTCCCAAACCATGTTCACTAAATAGCCCCATGAAAGCCCCACCATCATGCACCTTACTCCCAAAACGTGATAGTCGATGGATTTCTTCATAGATGGTTCTAAGGGGTTTAATCCAAATGGTTTGATCAAAAATAAAGAGAGGTATTTTTAGTGGTTGTCTTCTGGAGTATCTGGTGTTCAAGAAATAAGGCTAGACATGAGGGTACTCATAGTTCGTATATGGACTTAATAGCTAGATCTTAGAGTATGAAGGCTGAACTTGGGCTAATCCTAGAAATATAGGATAAAGCTCCCTTGATGAGAATGGTTTTTTATAACAGACATTCCTCACCTTCTACTAAACGACTGGATCTGCATGTAAGATAGATCAAATGGATTTCTCTTACTAATGTCCTCAAGCTTAATACTGGCGGCTCTTATTATAATGGTTATATGTGGTACAGTGGTGTGGTGCGGGGTGTTAGGGGATCATTTGATCATTCTTTCTCTGCTATCTATGACCAGGGTGACTCTCATGGAGAATTCCCGTGCTTTAATCTGTGGCATCAAGTTGTGTTGGGATGAGAACTTGAATCTTGAGGTGGTGGAGACATATTCTCTGATCATCTTAAACCCCCTCCATTGATAGGCCTAAAACCCATGGATTACCATCTATATTATCTAAAAAATCAATCTTATCTAGAATAGGAAGGTGCAGGTACCCCACACATGGCACAAAGGCAATAAGGCTGCTGGTTTTCTTACATCTAGGAATTCTCATATGGTTCATTTTTCCTTGTTTTCAATTTTGGGCTCACTCCCCCTTGAGTGTGTGAACATTATTAGAGATTATTCCCTTAACTTACATTTTTTCCCACCCCAATTGCATTTTTTTTGTGTTGACTATTAATAAAAAATTCCAAATTTTGATGATAATATACCTAATTCTCAAAGACTATATACTTATCAATATTTTGGGGATGTATTAAGTGAGATCTCATGTAATAAATCAGGTGTTAATGTGTATTAAATAGCAGGGTTGTCATAATTTAGCTGCAAGAATGGATAGAATTTCTATTTAGATACTACAATATTTGAATTAAGGTTTTTAATATTTTAGATATTTTTATGCATATTTTAGTTTATATTTTTACTATTTTCTGATAATATCTTAGGATTATTATGTAATATTTATGTATTGTTTGATCCATTGGAAATTTATCAAATTTAGATACATTTAATTCAACTATATCAATCACATATTTGGATATTTGGATGGTCTAAAAATTCACTAATGTTTGTGAAGAGAAGGTGATACAATTTTTTTATTTTAAATGTATAACATGAAGATTTTCCCTTCATTTTCAAGTGACCGTATATATTTTCTCAAGTGACTTCATGATGATATATCAAGTGACTACATGTTTATATCTGAAGTGATTGCATGATGATATCTCAAGTGACCGTGTGTTGATATCGCAAGTGACTACATGATCGTATCTCAAGTGATCACATATTAATATCACAAGTGATGACACAATAAAATATTTACACGGTTATTATATCAAACATAAGGATAATTGAACTGACCACATGTTATGATGACATGGTATGTTAAAAAACATCAAGAAGTATACCTCATGGTTACTCAGTGATCATGGTTAGTTCAATAATTTATTTATTTTAACTGAAATAAAAAATTTCAAGAATACGCTATTTTTCATTATTTTTGATAATCTGAATTATTTATTTCTTATATTAATTATTTTTAGTTATTTATTGATTTCTAAAATTAATATATATGTTATATAAAATAAATTTTAAGGTTTTATAAAATATTTTTAGTATTTTTAAAATATTATTTAATTTATTCTCTATTCATGCATATAAAAAACAATACATATTTTTATTATTTAAATTGTTACATTTTGAGTTGGTTTGTATGTATTTTTTTTAATTAATATATTGTGAAATAAAAATTATCCAAACTTATTTTTTGTATTCAATATAGTAAATTTAATTTTTGAATAATTATGCATGACATTAAATTTGAAAGTATTTTGAAATCTAAATTTTACTAGTAAAATTGTCTTATGATCCTTATGAAATTGCTTTGACCTATTATTATAGAGACTATTTCAGTTATTTAATATGTAATTCAAATTAGTTTTAGTTAGTATTTAATTTTTGAATTCAAATTATTTTTGTTATGATTATATTGGAATGATATTTTTCTCTCTCTTAGATAATTATGAAGTTTGAATTTGAATTATGTACCCAATTGGAGATTGAATTGTTAGTTTTTTACAAATTTTATTTAAAGGATTCAAGACACATTTAAAGGATAATAGTTATTTGAACACAAAATTTTGTGAAATAAAAGATCTTTAATATTAATTTTGAAGTTTTTTACAATCCAAGTTATGCACGGTCATGTTTTCATATGCTAGAAATATTTTCAAGTGTTGAATGAAAACTTCTAAAAATTCTACTACTATCATAATGAGATGTATTGATACATTACTCAAGAACCAGTATATATGTTTCTTTCATTTATGTTTTAATCTATCCAAATATTGTGTGTATGTAACACTAATTCTCATATCGTGCATGTGCTCTCAATTTTTGTTTATGATTTTACATTCAAAATATTTTTCCATTATTTCCTCAAGATGTGACTCCCATATTTGGGTTGTTAATCCCCATAAAAAATTTAGTTTTCTTGGTTATAATTCTACTAGAAAATGTTGGTTGTAATTCCATTATGATTCCTCTTAAAAAATCAGTGTACTGTGTAATGTATCTCTCATGGAGTAGAGAGTTATAAGATTGGACTAGGTCCAATTTGGACTGAACCACTATAAGCATTCACTAGACTCTATTTTTTATTTTTTAGCTATAAATTATCTCTTTTAATTAACTTTTTAAATAATTTTATCTGGTTGAAATTTTTAATCTGGTCTATTCACCCCCTCTAGACTATCTTTTATTGCCTTATCTAAACTAACAATTGGTTTCAAAGGGTGATCCTATTATCAATTATTAGTTTACCTCTGTAATTATTTTCATTGATACTATATTTTGGTATCATAGGTCCAACCTTCTAAGGGATAGTATTTGGATTTATTTTTCATATTTTATTATTTTAACCCTTACCCGAAACTCATAGTCTAAGGGTAGGATCTTTGAGATAGTAGGAATGTACATATATGATGCATGGATTCCTCAAAATCCACCTCAATTTAATGGAAACAATTTTGGATACTAGAAATCTGAAATGGAGAAATACCTTAAGTAGTTAAGAATAGAACACTAATTAATCATAGTAATACCATGAACACTACCAAAAGATGACGTAGATACTCTTACAGGAAACAATGATGTTAAACATGTTTTAAATCAAAAAGTTATAAATATTTTATATTTTTTTATTAAAAAAAGTGTGTATATTCATGTTTCAACATGTAATACAACTCATGAGATATGTAAGATTCTACAAGTTACTAAAATAATTTTAAAATGCTTTGAGATAATTACTAAGACTTGAGGATGGGTGAAGATAAAACTATGAACAACATATTCAATAAATTCAAAAGTATTGTGAATGGAATGAATATCTTTAGAGAAACATAGGAAAATATAGTACTTATTTAATGAGTCCTATAAAAACTACTAAAGAAATGTCAAAAAAATAAGGTCACAATTGATGAAAATAAGAACATTAAATAGTACACTCTTGATGAATTGAATGGATCACTCCTTTAGTGTGAACTAAGATTAAAGAACATAACTGAAGAGGAGACAACAAAGAGAAAAAGTGTATCTTTTAAATCAATAAATTTTTTTCCACTAAATCTTTTAATTCTAAACTATAGGTAAGTGAAAAATAAAATAGGTCTTACATTGTGACTCGATTCTACAAATTAATGAAAAATAAAGGATTCAAGAACTGATTTAGATGAAACTATGAAAAGAAAAAACATATATAAGAAAATAATGGTATTAGTAATTATAATACTTAATATGTTACTTATTTTGAGTGTGGACATAAAGTGAGTATCAAGCCTAACTTTCCCAAATTAAATAATAAAGACAAATACAAAAAGAAGGAGAAAATAGAATAAAAAACTAGTAGGAGTTATACCAAAGAATCTAATTCTATTGAATAATTTGGAAATGATAAAGAATCAACTAGCTTGTGATTCATGGATTCTCTAAATGAGGTTAGTGATTCTAGATTTTATTCTAGTTACTCTAATTCTATCTATGTTTCTAAAAATATGAATGTTTCTGAGTTAATTGAAGAAATTTAAAGGTTTAAGTAAGATATTTTCAAGGATACTGATTTATATAATAATATTAAATAAAACAATGAGAAATTTTTTTCTGAAAATAAATTACATTTATAAGATAATGAAAAACTATGGAATATTTCTTCTGCATCTCATTTTATAGTTTATTTCGATTTTAAATCTACTTGGGATTTGAATGAAAAATTTAAAAAGTAATTTGAAAGTCATAAGTTTTTCTGATTGTATTCAAGGTCATAAAAACTATCATAAAATGATGTATTGGAATAAAATAGATAAAAATGGTATTTTCTATGATATAATATTACCTCAAATGTATCTAAATAATTTTGTGAAAAGTAAAAATGGTTTTACTTATACCGTTACATGTTTTTAATATGGCTTGAAGGAACACTATGAAAATGATTTTTATCTTATATTTAAACAATATTTGGAATTTAAAAAGACTCATATTTCTAAATATTTTTTATCTAGAATATCATAAGGTATTTATTTAAATTATGTTTGGGTACCTAAACATTAATTTTGTAATCTGATTGGACCCAAAGTATCCTGGGTACCAAAATTGTTATGTGATTGCTTTTTTTAAGAAAAATGCCCATGTTGTATCAAAAATAACATATAGTACATAGACAATGGATTCTCTAGGAATATGACTAAAGTCCCATAAATTTTTATCTCTTAAAAAAGTGATGGAGGAACTATTATATTTGGAAACAATTCTAAAGTCAAAGTAAAAGTTTTTGGTAAAGTTTGTATTTTAAATTCAAATTTTATTTCTAAGATTTTATATCCTAAAGGTTTAAAATAAAATTTAATTAGTACATCTCAATTATGGGTTGATGGAATGGAATTTAAATTTTAAAACGATAATTTTTTATTTTTTAGGTATTATTTCTTATTATTTTATGTTAATTTATCGGAAAATATTTATACTATTGATTTTATAAAACTAACAGTTCAACATGTTAAGTGTTTGAATGTTGTTCATGGGGATAGCCTTCTTTAGAATCGATGATTAAGTCATATTAATTCTAGAATATTACATAATCAATCTAAACATGACAATTTTCTATAGTTACATACTATGAAGAAAGAATGGATTCATGTTTATAATGCTTGCATGAAAGTGAAACAATATAAAGTTTCAGTCAGACTTGTCAATCAAAAAATAACTAATAATCCATTAAAATTAGTACATCTTGATGTATTTTGTCCTAATAAAAAAATTTATCCTTTTAATAAATAAATATTCTTTAGTTATTGTTGATGACTATATTATATTTATATGGGTTTATTTTCTTGCATATAAAAAGATTATTTATCATGATTTATTTCTTTTTAAAATTTATTTCAGAATGAAAAAGGTTTTATGATTTTTTCAAATCATATTGATAAAGGGGGAAACTTTCATAATTTAGAATTTGAAAAATCTATTGAAAATAATGTTTATTTTCATATTTTTTCTACTCCAATAACTCTATAGAAAAATGGAATTTTGGAATGGAAAAATATAACACTAATTAAAATGTTCAAAACTATATTAATATAATTTTCCTATATTTTTTTGGACTAAATTCGTTTTTACTGCTTGTTATATTTTAGAATATAATTATTTTTATACATTTGTTGAAGAAAATTTTGTATGAATTGTTTATGTTAAAAATCTTAAATTTTTTTATTTTAGGGTTTTTGGTTATATATTTTTTATTTTAAATTCAAAGGATAATTTATATAAATTTGATGTCAAAATAAATGAAGGTATTTTTATTCATTATTAAAATAATAATAAATCTTATAGATTTTATAATAAAATAATTATTATTATTGAATAATAAATTCAAGTTATATTTGATGAAAATTATGTGAAATTTAATTCTGATTATGATGTTTTTTATGATGATTTTAGAGGTTTTAACTTTGGTGAAGAAAAACCTCCAGATAAGGATGAATCAATTGAGGAGTAGCATACCCCTAAACCTAATTCAAGATCATATAAGACTCTTAGATATTATCTTATTGAAAATTATATTGGTAATATTGATTATAGTATTAAAACTAGAAATTTTGTTTTAAATTTTTATATTAATTCTACTTTTATTTCTGATTTTATACCTATTAATATTAATGATTCTTTAAATTATAATTGGATTTTTTCTATTCATGATGAGATTAATCTATTTCATCATAAAGGTTTTTGGCCCATAGTTAAACTCCCTTTATATAAGAATGTTATTATAACTAAAAGTATTTTTAAAAATAATATGGATGAATTTGGATAGGTTTTTAAAAATAAATTTGGACTTGTTGCCCAAGGATATTTCTTAGAAGAAGGTGATGATTTTCATGAATATTTTTTACCCGTTTCTAGAATTATATCTGTTATAGTTTTATTAACTTTTTATTCTTTTCAAGGTTTTATGTGATTTTAAATGGATGTGAATGTGAGTTTTTAAATGGTTTTATTTCTGAAGAAAATTATGTTTTTCAACCCCTTGTTCTGGAAAAAGAGAAATTTCTTAATCATGATTTTAAGTTACTAGGTATTTTATATGGTCCTATACAAGAACCTTATGCTTGGTATGATAAACTGACATTATTTTTACTAAAAAATGATTTTTCCAATGGTAAATTTGATCATAATTTATTTACTAAATGATTTAAAATGATATTTTAATTATTCAAATTTATATTGATGATATTCTTTTTGGATCTTCAGATGATATTATATGAAAATATTTATCAAATTTGATAGAAATTGAGTTTTACATGTGTCTTATAGGAGAATTGAAATTCTTTCTAGGACATCAAATTTTTCAAATAAATAATGGAATTTTTTTGAATCAATAAAAATATTATAATAATCTTGTCAAAAAATTTGTTCTTAATTCTTGTAAATATTATAAAGGACCTATGAGTATTTGTTTTAAATTATATTATAATGCTTTTGGAAAATTTATTGATTCCATATTGTTTCGAGGCATGATTAGAAGTTTTTTGTATTTAACTGCTTCGTTGACTGAATATTATGTTTAATATTTATTTATTTTCTAGATTCCAACCAGATCCTAAAGAATCTCACTTATAAGCTGTTAGGTATATTATTAGATATATTAATGGAATTTTTAATTATAGATTATTTTATTATAGACAAAATTGTTTTGATTTGATTAGTTATTTTGACTTTAATTTTAGAGGACGTAGACTTGATAGAAAAAACACATTTGGTATATGTCACATTCTTGGTAAAAAATTAGTTTCTTGGAGTTCAAGAGAACAAAACGTAGTTTATTTTTCAACTATATAAAGTGAGTATATCTCTACTGTATCTTGTTTATCTCAATCTTTATAGATTAAACAAACTTTTTCTTTTGATGGTTTTAATTTTGAAAATATTTCTTTTTGTTGTGATAATTCGTCTATTATTTCTATTTCAAGAAACCTTTGATGCATTATATATCTAAGAATATAGACATGCAATTTAATTTTCTTTGAGATCATATTAATTAAATAACATATTATTCTTGAATACATTTCAACTAAAAATAAACTTGCAGATTTTATTACCAAACCAATGGATTTAAAAAAATAGAAAATTAAATTTGATTTTAGTATATTAAAATTTTCGTTTGAAAATTGTATATTATTTTTTTTAACATACAAGCACTTATTATGGGGGGTTCTGCTTCTAAATTGATGTTTTTCACTTATGTTTTCATACTCTTTATTTTTATATTTTTTACTATTTTATTTTTGAAAAAATTTAAAAGGTGGATAATTTTATAAATACTTGATTCAGTTTTTTAATTTTTAAAAGGGGGGTTTTTGGGGAGTTTTTTTCTTTGTTTTTATTTTATTTTTTAAATATTACAATTCTTAAAAATATTTTATTCATTTTATGTTGATCATAATTTCTTAGAAATCTATTTTATAATATCATTATATTTTTATTTTGTTTTGATCTATCATGCTTGAATTTTTTTATAACTCCTATTTAATATGAAAGATAATAATTTTATTTACTTTTAATTAAACTATGAAAAAAAACTAATTTCAGATTGACACTTTTGGTCTAAACTTGTTGCATGTTTTTGGTTATACATTAGTTTCCATTTTATAGTTTTCTTCTATTATTAAATGATAAATTGTGTAATATTGATCATATTTTCACACAACTTGTTTTTTTGGATATTAAATACATTTATTTACATTTCATTAAAGTAAGAGGAAGTCAGGAAATTTTTTAGTTCCCTAAAATTTACAAAAGTTTTTATAATATTTATAGAACTCTACAATTTCTATAATACAATATATTCTAGTCTTTACTGATAAATATAGATATAGAAAGCATAATTTCACACCGTTTATTGTGATGTAAAGCTAAAAAGTTTTTATATATTAAATTAAAATTTAAGTAAAGATGAAATTGAAATTTAGATATACCAAAATTTGATTGAAATTCTATAATATTTTATTTATTTTGTATGCATATTTTAGTTTATATTTTTTCAATTTTTTCAATCATATCTTGGGTTTATTAAGTCATATTCAGGTGTTATTTTTTCTATTTTAAATATATTTAATTTACCTACATTTAAGTAAACTAAATCAATCATTGATATAGATTTTGGTTGGTCAAAAATTTCACTAAAGTTTTTGAAGATATGGTGGCATAGTTTTTCTATTTTAAACCTATTGCATGAAGATTTTACTTTCATTTTAATATTTCTATATGTATTTTATTAATTCACCACATGATTATATATCGAGTAACAACATTTTGATATATAAATTGATTGTATGATGATATCTCAAGTGACCGAATATTGATATCTCAAGTGACTTCATGATATATCTCAAGTGGCCTCAAGTTTATATCTCAAGTGATTGCATAACAAAATATTCACACATTCAGTATACTGAGCATAAGAATTATGAAGAACCAAAATTATCATACATAAATATTAGATATTTTTATATGAATATTCAATAATTTTCACAAATACATACCCATGAACTGTATAGGTTTAGTGTCTTTGGAGACTAGACAAAAAATCTTCTTATTTGTTGAAATATCTTCAACATATTCCATAAATATATTCCCACATAGTACTATTATTATACATACCCTACTTAGAAACTTTCTTTATAATAGGGGTAAATGAAACATAATATAGGGTGAGATCAGATGCTCAGTAAGGGTAAACATGGGATATATCAATATTACATGAGTATATGGGTATAAAAATATGATAATAACATTTGAAAACTATCATAGTGGAATTTTTTTACTTACAAGAATATTATAGTGCACATATTCCCTTATTAATATGGTTTCACTACCCATTCCAATCCTATTTATATCATGAGATATCAATCATTACCCAATGCATTGGATGGAGATCCAGGTCCACCCATCTTGGTTATAACCTAACCACCATCCTTTCTTATAATATAACAACTATCTCATAATTAAAATCATAGATATGTGTGAAAAAATATCATAAAAATTTATTATATCATAACCCATGAAAAGAAATGGGTTTCGTAAACATTTCATCATAACATAACCTTTAGAAAACATACAGGTTTCATAATCATTTCATTATTTCATCAAAGCATAACCCATATAAAAAAGTGGGTTTGATAATAATTTTATCATGGTATCCTTAGATCATATCACTGGTAAAGCATAAGTAACATAAAAGGATGTATTCTTATAAGGAAAATGATTTTAAAAGATCACTTGGTACATTTCTTAAGGAAACTGTCCTTTCCGCATTGAAAAAACTTTTTAAAACATAAAATATTTTCAAAATATTTTTCTTTGAAAATGACCTTGGAATCTTATAAAGGAAGCCTTAAATATCATTTAAAAATTTTCGTGAGGAAAATATCCTTTTCATTTTAAAAGTCACTTTTTAAAATTAAAAATTTATAAAATATTTTTTAAATCCTTTTTATTTGAAAATAAACTTTTAAACTTTTAAAGGAAGCATTGATACTATGATTTGGTCATGATGGTAGAATATAACATTCATGTCGTACATGTTAAAACAAATAATAATTTCACATTTTCGGTAAAAGTCAAATTGGAATTGTTTGGAAAATTTCAAGAAGATTCTTTTAAAAAATTATAAAAAGTATAAAATTCATAAAAATATATTTAATAAATTATTTTTAGAATGTTAAAAATATTTTTGAAAATATTTTTATAAAACAAATTTTTGTAAGAAAAAGATATTTTCGACTGAAAAGAAAAATAAAGTTGATTTACTTTAAAAAAATTATTTTTGAATTTGGAGAACAAAAAGAGAGTAAAATGAATGGAAAACATTTATTATCATGAAATAACAATAGAAAAAGTAAATTCATGACTTTGTCGAAATATTTATCATAATATTTCATCATCAGAAGCATAAACCTAAACAATCTTGATAAACGATAAGATTTTATCATAAAACTTTTACCAGTTTGGTAATATTGAATCATAATCCCTATAAAAGAATAAAATTAAATAATACATAAAATATTATAAAAATAAATAAATTCATGATATTACATGTAAAATGGTTATTATATACAGCTCATAAAATAAGATAGGTGCATAACATGACATATGTCTCGAAGAAGGCAAATTGAGACAAAGATCACTTACCACTTGGGTATCTTTTGAACTGTAAACCATTTGAAATTGAGATCCAAAATAGATATATAAATAACCATAATTTTCATGAGAAGAAATATAAAATTCATTCATGGAAATTATATACACCACATATAAAAAAAACAACTGGTGAATATGGCATGTATCTCATAGATATAAAGGTGAGATGAAAAATCTCTTACCGCTTTAGTAATATTTTGAATCTTAACAGAAATAAATAATAAAATAAAATAAAACTTTAAATATTATTAAAATAATGATATTCATTATATAACATTTAAAAGGGTAATTATATACACCACATAACATAAATGAGTGGTGAATTTTTATATGTATCCCAGAAATAAAAAAGAGACTAGAAATCCATTACCTTAAGTCTCAAATACCTTAATACACATTTGAACCTCATATATAATAAATATAATTTAATTATAAATTTATTATAGAACCATAATTATATAGATAATACCATATACTATTTACTTATGACCTTTTATTACCCTTTTATTAACAATTCCTTATTAAAATTATGTTTCGGGTAATAAATGCTTCGTTTTTCACGTATGTTTTGTTTTGGAATTTTTGATCCTATTACGTTGATCATGGTTCCATAATATATATAATTTTAACCATGATATAAATATCTTATATATTCATTATATATTTATTTATAGTAATCAATAAAATTTAGGGATGTAAAAGGAAATGCATAGTTTATGGAGATGGTAGGACGTATGCACGCATGAACATTTTTTCTGTTTTCTCAATGGATTGAAATAAAGAAAGTTAAATAATATATTATCCTTATAAAAATAATTTATTACATATATATCGTATATTTTCATTAAACTCATCCTTATTACCTTCCATTTAAATCATGAATGAATCACATCGCTTCGCGAGGCAGTAGTCATTCGTACACACAGACAGGAAAGTAAAAAAGTTATATATGATATAATTATTCCAGAACTATAATTATATTAAATAAATAATATATATTAATTTATTATATCTTTATTACCATCCAACTAAATAATAAATTAAAAACACACCACATCGTTTCGTGAGGTGGTAGTCTGCCACACAGACGAGTGATATTATTGTTTTCCCATCGGGTTTGGAGGTAAGATAGTAGATGTGTTGTTATAATTAAAAAAATATAAAAATAAAATAAATATTAAATATAAACATTAAATACATAAATATATAGCCTTGATAGGAGTTTGTGGAAAAAAAATATCATCGGTTCGCAAGGTGGTGGTACGCCATACACACGTATGAAGATTTTGTATCCCATTTGATGGAAGAGGAGACAGATATTGGTTATTAGATTGACATAAAAACATATTATTATTTTGAATATAATTAGGTTATTATTTAATTATGGTTTAATAATAATTTATGGATTTTTAGGAAGAAATAAAATAAAATTCTTGGTTAGAGATATTACATCTTCTTCAGACAACTTCTCTTTATTTTCATAAAAAACTTCATATGTTGGATTTATAAAAAAACTAAGGCTTCTAAGATGATAGGAGGTGATTTGTTAAGGGTTTTGTATATTCATTGGTCGATGAAAATTATTTTGAAAGTGTGAAGAGGAGAGGAGTGGCGTGGCCTTTTATAAGTGAGGTGAGTGGCACACTTGTAATTTTTTAAAAGAAAAAGGTGTACCCACATTTTTCACATGCCACAAGGATAAAAAAAATAGACTATTATAGAACCTAGAAGAAATAATTTCTAAATATTTCCATAAAATGTGTTTTAGAATGTTTTTGGGTCATTCTTAACCATTATCATTTTATTTTAAACCCTCAGTAAATCCATTTTCACCTTAACCGCGCTAATTTATTTTTAGTTCTTTTACTTTTCATAGTGGTAAAAAATTAAGTTTAAATTATTATATAATATAAATTATGATGACTAAAAATATTTAATCAATTTTTCCAAATTCAATTCACATAAATGTAAATTTTTAATTTAAAATTAATTCTGCAGATGTGATGAAAAAATGGTTTTCCAAAGAGAAAAGTTTAAAAAGTTTTTAATCAAAAAACAATATAAAATTGATTTAAATGACCTAAATTGGGTTGTTATATATATATATATATATATATAATTTTATTAATTTTATTTTTAAATCCATATTAAAATAATTATTAAGTTTTTAAATTTTTTAAAGGAGATGAGAATTCTTAATAAAAACCAGTATTTTTCACTATTCATAAAAAAAATACATTTTTACAAAAATATCTAAAAATCACTCCAATAAAATTTTAAAATACTGATTTAAAAAATTATTTTTATTTTTTCAAATAAATTTTATAAAATTTTAAGAATTAATTTTAAAATATGTTCAAAAAATATGACAAAATTACTTTTTAGAAAAATTCAAATTTAGGATTTAAATTTGATTTATTCATATCTCTTATATTGAAAACACATAAGATGAATGTTACATATTTTATTGAATAGTTAACATATTAATTTATTTAAAATAATTCACTAAAAGTTATTTTTTAATTTTTTGAGTTAAAACACGTTTTTACCCATAAAATTGTTTTTCATAAAAAGATTTCCTTATTTTCAAATGGTTTTTATTATCCTTTAAAATTAATTGGTAACAAAATAATTCATTATTTATACATGTATAAATAATATATTTTCAAAATTTAGTTAATTCTATTCATTCCCACCATTCCAATAGCTAGGTGATAACTATCATATTAAATAATAATATTTTAATAGTATGTCATGTTTCATTTAAACATGATGTTGGGTGTAATACAATCTACAAATAGTGTTACATGTGATTCAAGCTATAATCAGTGTTTTGTTTAATGAAAGAGAAAATCAGTGTTATATATAATGAAAATTATATAAATCATTTAATTTATTTGAAAAAATATTTCTAAAAAACTTAGGGTGTTACATTTTGCCCCTTAAATAAATTGTGTCCTCAAAATTTCAGCTTGTGCTCAATAAATAAGGGTTTAACATTTGAAAATCCCTTTGTGGGAAACCCACATCATAAAAAGGGTTAATAAAAATTCATATTCAAAAGAAAGAAATGAATGTGTGAAGTTTATCTAAAATAACGCATAACTTGGTTTCCATGTAGGAGAATATTGGTGGGAAGTTAAAAAATAGAAATAGAAGAGAAAAATAACACCCAAATACTGATAGAGAATGATAGAGAATGTGGTCAGGAGAAAGTTAATGACCATAAATCCATGAATCTGTGATAGGTGATAATACTATTCATTTATCATAAATGAATGTAGATGTTTAACATTTTATTTCAATATCCTTTTCCTATTTTGGGTAATTTTTATAAGAAGATACATTTACATGATTTTATTTCATTTCATAGGCACAATATCATTATTTGGTTCTTCCTTGATCAATTTCCACTTCATCTACTTACTCTAAGAGATGAACTTTTCATGCCTGATGCACTAACAAATAAAAATACCCATAAAATAATGATAATACATTCCTTATATATTTTTATATTATCAAAAAGAAAATTGTTAGCACAGGATATCCAATAACATCCAAAGCTCAACTTAGTCCACTCCATGAATAGTTAACAATAATGTTCCTCCATGTCTGTCAAAAATTGAAATATGAAAATATAGAAACAAGGTCACTAAATTTTCAAAATAAACATATCATTAATCCACCAAACAATATGAAGTATCTCTAAATTTCACGTACCAAATATGTGAATACATTGATCATACAATCTCCTGAAACATGGTAATATCCTTAATTACTATAAATCCTTAATGAAAACATATCTTATTTCAAACATTAACTCTTTCCTCATTCCTTAAATAAAATCATAGATTATTGAATATATTCCATAATTCAAAAAATGGTATAAACTCCATCAATGATAACATTAAACACTTTTTCATCAAATCATTAATCATTTCCAAGGTAATCCATGTTATCCAATTTACTTTATGCATATCAATCATCTCATTATTCAAACTAAAAACCATTTTCTCAATATTGGGAACTTATTAAGGGTTATCACCTCTTAATAAAAAGACTGTCATTCCATTAAATCACTTTTCCAGTCCATCAAAACCATTTTATGTATTTTTGAAACTTCTTAATTCAAAAATTCTATGGAAAAATCCATTGATGTTTTCGGATTATAATAACCATAATACTACGGATAAAAATATAATTATTTTAATCATAATACATAAACAAATCAATCATTCCACTTTCTTTATACACCATTAACCAGTCTTCATCATTTTATTCCTTAACACTTTTTCCCTTTCACATGTCATTTTTAGTCTCTCATCATTAGTAATATAACCATTACTCATAAAACAATGATAATTATCTTCATGATATTTCCTAGTAGGAAATTGATTTGTATAATTCCCATAAATTCCACATTTAAAACATTAAGCCATTGATGATATATTAGGGACACCATTATTCTCATATATTTTATTAACTAAATTTTTCGTTTTTTTCTCTGTAATTACGTAATTTGTGTCCTTATTTTCCCCACTCAAGAAATCTTCTTTATCGCCTAATACACCCACTTTGGTGATTCTTCCCACATTCTTGACAGATAGGAAAATGAATCTTCATTCCTCCATGGTCTCCACCACTTGTCCTCTCAATGAACTTTTTCCTTCTCTTATTTGATGAATCCAAGAGTTAGTTAAGGTGTAAGTTATTGATCATATATCATGAAAATTTATTAGGTATAATCAAAATATCCTTTACTCTAATCATCATCCCATTTGGTTTCTTATCAACACATTTTCTATCACGTTTATTATTAACAATATTCCTTCTAGATACCACTATTAACTAAAAACAAAAATCATAGTGTGAGAAATTATAATTAAATTTGGAAACCACATAATCATTGAAATAAATTATATGATGTATATATCATGAAAAATTCTTTAAAATTTATTCAACCTTGGGTTTAACCTAGGTCATTTGTGGTAACTATTCAAATATTTCATGATGGTTCTTAAAGAGTTTGTGAATTTCCAAATCATATCCACTGAGAGTGTCAAACCAGGTGTGCAGCAAGGTCCTCTTTCATTCACTAGGTGATGATAGAGTCTACCTCAATGCACACGTTTCAGTTTTATTACCCCTAGGTACCTCTGTTCCATAGTCACATCCACTTATTGTGTCCATAAAGTGATGTAATTTCTTGGAAAACACTCAATCTATCTTTTATCAAAATTCTAGAAAATTTTCTTATACTTTGAATCATCCTTAGAATTATCCTTATAAGTATACCTATACATATCCTTATACATATCCCTAAGAATACTAGTTTCAAAATGTTAATTAAACCTTTCCTCTGATACTAACTGTAAAGACTCAAACTTTTAATATATATATATATATATTACATATATTTAGATGAATATTCAATACATTTCATAAATAAACATATATGAACTTTATAAGTTTAGTGTCTTTAGAGACTAGACAAAATATATATTCTTATTTCTTGAAATATCTTAAAAATCTCCCATAAATATCTTTCCACATGAAACTCATCTTAGACATACTCTAATTGAAAACTTTATTCATAATTTAGTGAAAATAAACATATGAAAGGGTCATCTCATATTCGCAATAAGAGTAAAAATGGGTGATATAAATATAACAAGATCATATGGGTATGATAAAATGAGAATAACATTTTAAAACCATACCCTGTATATCATAGATCATAACCATGAGTGATGGAATAAATCTTAAAAGTTCTTAATCCATGAATCAAAATAGAATCAAAGAATATAAACCATTAGAACAAAATATTTCACTAAGAAATAGATATTTGGCATACACCTAAGAATAGGAAATCATTTCCTTAGTAGTCAAGGATCATTTCAAAAACTATCATAGTAGAATGGGTTCACTCCTTAAACTATCATAGTAGTAAAGGTTCACTCCCAAGACTATCATAGTAGACATAGTTTCTTACTGTACAGGGTTTAATCCTCATTCCAGTTTTTTTATCTCATGAGTTTTCAATATTTATGCAATGAATTGGAGGTAGATATAGGCCCCACCTGGATTATTTATAATTAACCAAAACCTCATTATAAAAATCATACATATTTGTGCAACAAGATCATAAAACATTAATCATATCAAAACCCATAAAAACGGGTTTCATTAAAATTTCATTATAACATAACCCATGTAAAATAAATAAGTTTCATATTCATTTCATCATTTCATCAAATCATAACTCATAGAAAAATCAGTGGATTTCATAAGCATTTTATCATGTTATAAACCATGGAAGAGAAATGGGTTTCATAAAAATATTTTCATCCTAAATATAAACCATATAGAGAAATTATAAGAATGGTATCCTTGGATCATATCCCTAGTAAATAATAATTAACATCAAAGGATGTCATCTTAGATGGAAAATGATTTTGAAATAACACTTCCAACATTTTCTAGAGGAAAATAAACTTTCCACTTTGAAAAATACTTTTTGAAACATAAAACATTTTCAAAATCATTTTATTTAAAAATAACATTGCAAACTTATAAAGGAATCTTTAAAAATCATTTAAAACATTTCTTATGAAAAACAACCTTTTCATTTTGAAAAAAAAATTAAAAGTAAAAATTCATAAAATGTCTTGGAAGTCATTTTTATTTGAAAATAAACTTAGAAACATATAAAAATAATATTTAAAACAATTATTTGGTAATTACAGTGAAAAATATTGTACATGTTGTACATGTTAAAACAAAGATTCCTTTCACATTTTTAGTAAAAGTTAAATGGGAATTTTTTGGAAAAAAGACATGATGATTAATTTAAAAAAAATGTTACAAGTAAAATATGGTTAAAAAATTATTTAATGAATCATTTTCATAATGATAAAAACATTTTTGAAAACATTTTTAGAAAACATGGTTTTGGATGAATTTGTTTTTTCACTGAAGAGAAAAATAAAGTCGGTTTACTTTAAAAACATTCTTTTTGAATATTGAGTACATAAAGATAGAAAATTAAGAAGGTATATGGAATATAATTATTATATAAGTACTAAATATAATTATTAAATAATTATAATTATGTTAAAATTTTCATATATATTCAATTATTCTATCCTTATTACCATCCAATTAAATCATAAATGAAAAACATATCACATTAGTTCTTGAGGTGGAAGTTCTTTGTACTAATAAGAAACGTTATTGTTTTCCCAATGGGTTTGGAGGTTAGAAGGTAGATGTGGTATTATAATGAAATTGGTATAATAATATCATAAATATAATATATAAACATTAACCATATCATTATATCAATCCTTTATATGTGGTGATGGAAAAAGGATAACATCGGTACGTGAGGTAGTCATCCACCGTACACGTGAATAATGATTTTGTAACCCATTTGATAGAAGAGTATATGGATATAGGTTGTGAACTTAACATAAAAAATCTTAGTATATGTATGATAATTAATTTATTATATCATCATGGTTTAATAATAATTGAACGAGGTGGAGGAATAAATACGATAAAATGATTGGTTAGGTATATTGCATCTTCTTGAGAAAACTTCTTTTGGTTAGCACAAAAAGACTACCTAGGTTGGATTTATAACAAAAATAAGTCTTATAGGATGAGATGAGAGAATTACAAAATATATTTGGGTAGGTATTATCTAAACCAAAGGGTTCTGAATGTGTGAAGAGAAGAGGAGAGGGGTGGCATTTTATAAGTGAGGTGAGTGGCACACTTGTAATTTTTGAAAAGAAAAAGGTGTAGCCATGTTTCTCACATGACACAAGGATCCAAAATGTGAAATTATAAAACCTAGAATATATAAGGATGAAATATTTCCATTTAATTATTTTTTTACAAGTTTAGGGTCATTTTTAACCCTTATATATTTAGTTTAACCCCCCAGTAAACCCATTTTCACCTTAACCACGGTAATTAATTTTTTTACTTCTTTTACTACACATAATGGTCAAAAAATAAGTTGAAATTATTAGATAATATAAATTATTCTGATTAAAACTATGGAATCCATTTTTTCAAATTCCATTCACATAATTGAAAATTTTTAATTTAAAATTAATCTCAGAGATGCGACAAAAACGTGGTTTTCCAATGAAAAAGGTTTCAAAAGTTTAAAAGGTTTTTAAATAAAAATTCAATATGAAATTGATGCCAAAAAAAAAATTGGATTAATATATATATATATATATATATATATTTATTTATTTGAACTAATTTTTACTTTCAAAACCATATTAAAATATTTTTTATGTTTTTAAATTCTTTAAAAGAAATGAAAATTCTTTATAAAACCAATATTTTTCACTATTCATTGATAAATTTATCTTTTCAAAAAATTATAAAAAATTAATTCCAAGATAATTTTTGATATGACTATTTAAAAAATGAATTTTATTTTTTCAAATAAATTTTCTTGAAGTGGATAAAATAATTTTGAAATAAGTGTACAAAAGTTCATAAAACTGTTTTTCAGAAAAAAAAATGGATTAAAGTGTAAAATTGGATTTATTATTATCTCTTATATAGAAAAAAACATAAGATAAATATTAAACATTTTATTAAAAATATAATATATAAATTTCATTAAAATCATTCACCAAAAATTATTGGTTTAATTTATTGAGGTAAAACATATTCGTGCACATAAAAATAGTTTTTTCAGAAAAAGATTTCCTTTATTTTCAAATGGTTTTTATTTTGCTTTATAATTAATTTTTCACTATATAATTCATTATATATACATGTATAAACCTTATATTTTCATAATTTAGTCAATATTATTCCTACCTTCCATTCCAATGGTTTTGTGATAACTATCATATTAAATATTAATATTTTAATAGTATGTTAGGTTTTATTTAAACTCATTGTTCCGAGTAACACAAGCCACACTCAATGTTTCATGTAATTGAAGATAAAATCGTTGTTACATTTAAATCAATATAAAACTAAAGTTACATGTAATGAAAAATATAAAAATGAATAAATTTATTTGAAGAAAAAAATATTTCACAAAATCTCAGGGTGTTACAAGACTGATTGAACTGAACACACATTATGATTACATGTCTAGTTAAACAACTTGAGGGAATATACCTCACATTCACTCAGTGATCACAATTAGTTCATTAATTCATTTTTTTATTCAAATCTAAAAATTCAATAATACTCTTTTTTTAATTATTTTTGAGAATCTGGTTTATTTATTTAAAATATTAATTAATTTAAGTAATTTATTTTTATATAAAATTAAAAAATATATATATATATATATTATCCATGTTAAGTATTTTTAATATATTTTTATCATTTTAATATATTCTTTAATTTATTCTATATTCACGTATATACATACAATATGTAATTCGATTGTTCAAATTTTTATATTTTGAGTTAAATTAATTTTCTTGTTCTTTTATAAATTAATATTTAGTGACATAAGAATTATTCAAAATTATTTTGTGGTATTTAATGTAGTATAACTAAATTTTGAATAATTATGCACTGTATCAAATTAAAAATAATTTAGAAATTTAAATTTTAATAATCAAATTGTCTAAATATATTTATGGAATTTCATTGATCTATTTATATAGATATTATTTTAATTATTTAATGGGAAATTAAAATTAGTTTGAATTATTCAATAATTTTTTAATTCAAATTATATTTTTAGGATATTTTGGAAAGATAATTTTCTCCCTCTTGAATAATTATGCAGTTTGAAGTTGAATTTATTTACCATGTTGGTGATTGGCTTATATTTTTTTGTAAATTATTTTTAAGGGATTTGGGGAACATTTAAAGGATAAGAGTTATAAGAAAAAAATTGAGAACCAAAATATCTTTACTCTGAGTTTTTAAGTGATAACAAATCATATTTTGTGTGTTCAAGTTTTCATCTCTATGATAGACTTTCAAGGGGTGAAAAAAAACTTATAAGAATTATACTACATCCTTGATGAGATCTCTTGATACAATACTCAAGAACTAGTACTTGATATTCTTTCATTTATATTCTAGTTCATTTTGGTTTCTTATGTATGTAATACTACTTCTCATCACTCACACATTCTCTAACTTTATTTTTATAATTTTACTTTTAAAAGCATTCATTCTTAATTCCTTGGGTTATGACTCATGGATTCTAAATTCAAGTCTATTTTTTCTTTCAATCCCATTGTCTAAAGTTAATGCTGTGATTGGGTCGTGAATCTCCATAAAAAATTTAGGTGTGTTATACTTCCATAACAAAATGTAGGTTTTAATCAGGTTATGATTCCCCTTCAAAAGTTAGTGTAGTTCACGACGTATCACTCATAGATTGGATAGGTAAAAGAGTGCACTAGGTCCAATTTGGACTCAACCACTATAAAAATTCCATGTTTTATTCCTTTTTATTTTTCCATGATAAATTTACTATTTTAATTAACTTTGTTAAAAAGTTTATCTAGTTAGAATTTATAATCCGGTCTATTCACCCCCTCTAGACCATATGACATCACCTTATCTGACCAAACACTTGTCTTAATCCATATTACATTGAGAACTCCCTTCTCACTTGGGACAGGTCACACACCACATCCCATATCATAACACATTGCAAACTAGTTTCCTATCACTCAAGTTAGTCTTTTCTAACACCTTATCACTTAAGGCAATGCCTCATGTCTAGTCACATTCCTTATTACAACTAGGACTAATATCCTCTCACTTAGAGTGGTCCCTTCCATTACCATCTCACTCTAGTTGGGACCGAGTATCACATCTCATCTTCAACCACATCACACAAACATGTCCACCCTCTTAGGATGGGTCCCACATGTATAACCTATATCAGTACCTTGTCACTCAAGGTGGCCTCTATCAACACCCTCTCACTTATCTCAAGGCCTAAAATCCTATAATATCTTAAAGTGTAATGGCCTAACCCCAGTTACCCAGAGTCGGTGCATTATTAAATAACATTGGCATGATACAAGGAATCATGTCCCAAAAGACCGATCGGTTTAGTATCCTTGTAAGTATTAGATACATTCAAAAGTTTTACATTACATCATGAAATAAAAACATCAACTACATTTTTTCCTCTTTTTAAACACACTTATATCCTTATCATATCCCTAAAGGTCAACCATAAAATACTTATTCACATCCTCATAAAAATAAAACATAGAAAGGGGTGAGATCAGATGCTCAGTAAGGATAACAATATAGCGAAAACTTTCATAAATAAGCGTAAACATTTAAGGCAATGTATAAGACTAAAACAAAAGCCTTTTAAAAATTCAGCATAATATAGAAAAGATAATATCAAATAATGTAATTTACTTATTCACATGAAAATTCTACTATTCGAATAATCACATTCAATATCAATAGCTACTTTTATAATGATGGAAAACATAATTATAGACTTCATAACTACATAGTCAAGGCCTTGTGCCAAGACTACAAATAAGATTTCACCAAGTCCTTATGCCAAGACACTAGTTTGTCTCATGAGACCTACCGATGCATCGAGGAGCTATAGCGGGATCCAACCATCAATTACTAAGTCTAATGCATTATTCATATGAAAAGGTTTAAATATAACATAAACATTCGTATTAAAACTATCATACAAAATGTCAATACTTTATCTATAAACCATGAATGGTATAAAAATAACACATACACATTCAAAAATATCACAAAACCCTCAATACTATATGGAAGATTTGTATCATAATAAATCAACCTCAATCAATAATAATATCCCGTAAAGGATGTTCACATATTTAAAAATGATCAGTAAAAATATTTGAGGGAAATATCTATTTTTCATGAAAACATTTAAAAGTATCACTATTTATCATGAAGTTGTTTAAAATATATTTTTGAATAAAAGTGTGTCACATACCACTTTGAAACTTTTAAAAGGAATTTAAATTTTAAGACATTAATGTAAATATAAATAAAACCTTAAAACCATTTTTAAAACATTGACATTAATGAGAAATATTTAGAAGAATAAATTTTCAAAACATTTAAAATTATATTTTAGTTAGAGTTCCTAACCAAATGAGAGATGATTGAAAAATAATATTTAGTTAATAAAAACTTTATAATATCATGTGAATAAAGGGCTTCATGATATACTATGTCAAAGTATAGTATATACACTAAATAAAAGAGAATTGGCACATAACAACAAAGAAGTCTCAATAGAATGTAAGTTGAGATGAATTCCTTTATAAATATTGTATCCTTAGGGTAATGATATATCAATGGCATAATTATGTTTTAAAAATATAAATACACTCAATATGATTGGATATTCAGTGTAAATCAATCAGATGACATTCACACATATTCTTGTAAAAACAACACCAATGACTTGGATGTTTAACTCAATGAATAGAAATTGAGATAAAATTACTCTTATCAAGTTTATATATATCACTTGAGAATTTATCAATGGAGTGATTATGTGTATCAAAATAATATCCACCCAAAGGGGAGTGGAAATTACTACATAAGTAATTAAATAGTTATTTCACACATAATCTTGGAGTAATGTAATCAATGAAGTTTGCGTAAAACCAAATGAGTGGAAATTGAAATTTGAAATTCCCTTGCTGATTTGGAAACTTACAAAACATACAACCCATGAAAGAAGGATAATAAAATGATGATTTAAATACCTATAAATTAAAGTATATTACACAAACAATACAATCATGGGTAGTACATAAACCACACAAAAGGTAGTAGTGACAAATATAGCATGAATCTCATGGGAATAAAAGTGAGATGAAAACCCATTACCTTGTACATTTTCTTGGTAGAGGGTACATTAACCTCCTATATAATAGTTAAATAATTGTTATTAAATTATACAATAACTATATACTAAATATGATATCATATATGATCCTCTAATACTGCTTTGTTAATAATATTCTAGTAGTATCATCGTTTCAGGTGTTAACTGCTCTATTTTCTTTTATATAATCGGTTACGTAAGCCATATTTTTTTTGGATAAGATGTATTTTAATCATATAAATAATTATATTAAGTTCATAAACATTATTTTTAATCATAAAATGAAATTTTTTCTTGAATGATTACGTTGGGGAATGAATCTCATCTCGTTCGTCGAGATGGTAATTTGTAAGTACGCACGATCAACAATATAATTATATTGATGGTGAAATCATATGTAATTGGATGTTATATCGTATATAAAGAATCATTAAAATTTTATTTTTATTATTTACATCATTTATACTCATTATTATACCCATCCAAATAATGAAGTGTTTGAATAACAAACTACACCATGACGTGGAGACGGTAAGCCGTACGTACGCACGTATAGTGACTTTTTCATTCATATGATAGATAGAATATTGAATATGGTTGTACCATTTTTATAATAAAATTAAATTATATATAATATACTGGATTTATTATTTTATAATGGAAACAACAAAAGAAAGAGAAAGTGGAAGAAAAAAAGAACTTGAAAAAGGTGATGAAATGTTTACCTCTTCTTCAGGTTCTTCGTTTTGATTTGATCAAAGGGATCTTTATGTTAGATTTATGACCAAAGTAAGGACTCTAGGATTAAGGGAGGAAATTTGGGATGATATTTGGGTAGGGGTTGGCCGATCCAAAAGGCTTTGGAGGTGTGAAATTAAGTGAAGTGGAAGTACCCATTTATAAGAGAGGTGAGGGTCACTTTAAGAAAAGCTTGAAATATTATTTTATAAAAAAATAATTTTAGGTTTATTATGGCTCAAAAATGATTTATTTATAATATAAAGTTTTGATGGGTCAAAAACAGTTCCAAAAATATGTTTTTTATAGGTTTAGGTCATCATATTAACCTTATCTTTTAGATTTAACTGTTAGTTAAATAGTTTTTCATTTACCATGTCTCTTTGTATTTTTATATTATATGGTTAATAAACTGACTATAACAAGCCAAGAGAACACCATTTGGTTAATTATTAATATATATAACCTTATATAAGTTATTTGGATAAAAATTATATTTTTAGGAATATTATATCAATTAATAATATAGTATTTGTTTTAAAAACTCAATTATGGGAATTTTGATACTATTAAGTATTTGATTTTTTGAAAGCCATTAAAACTTTATCACTTAGAATAAAATTTATTTAAGAAACCATAACATATCATATTAAACTATAAATTTAGTTTAATTCATCAAAAGTCTCAATTTACATTTATTTGGATATTTATAATATCAATTATTTTAGTATTTCATTAATAAGGTAGTTACTGCATCATCATTGTGTCATAAATTAATTAATTTATTTAATGTCTAAAAATTATAAATAAAATACCATTTTGTTGGAAATATCTTTATCTTTCTAATGAATATTTATTGTCAAGTTTTTATTGTTTTTAACTATATATTAAAAATGGTTTAGTTATTAAACTTTAAATTTAACTCTTTTAACTCTTCTTTAAATAAAATATTAATAAATGTCCTAATCTAATCCAAGTGGACCAAAAAGGTTCATATTTTATTCCTAAGGTTGTTTTTGGCCAAATTATAATTATTGAATATAATTTGGACATGTGTTAAGGAAATTATGATATCATTTTTACCCTTAATTACCTGATTTACCTTTAACCGTGGTAAATAAAAGTCAAAAGTTACTATTCACCAAAAATTATTTTCATCTTATTGGACCAAATTTTACGTACTAATATTAACTATATCTCTCAGATTTTTTAAATTCAACTCACAGAAGCAGTAAGATTAATTGTTTTCCCAATTTGCAAATGCTCCTAGGAGGTGGGTAAAAGATGGTAAAAAGTTTAATAAAATTTGATACATCTAATTTTATTATAAAATGACTTCAATGAGTTGAATTGAAATTATATAGGTATTATATATCTATTTTTACTTAAAATAAATTTAAATAAAATAAATAGTTATTTAAATAAAAAGTCAGTTTTAAACTATAACGTAGTGTTTTTCACTATTCATCAAAAATTGAATGTTTTCAGAAAAATACCAAAAATTTACCATAAGAAAATTTTGATATTCCGAATTGAAAAATGAATTCTATTTTACCAAATTTAAAAAATATAAGTTTTATTAATTAATTTAAAAGTAATTCCCGTTGTTAAAACCAAAAAGCGGGTTTTTAAAAAGTAAAAACTATCAAAATATTGACCTGTGTTTATGTCAAATTTAAATGTGAAATTACTTATAATGACCTAAATTGTATTAAATGATAAAAATATAATCTAATTATACATTCATACCATTAAAATACAAAATTTCTCACTATAAATTATTTTGATTAAAAAATTTGTTTTCAATTAAAATTCACTATTCTTCAGTATTCATCAAAATATGAAAGTTATCAGAAAAGTACCAAAAATTTATCCAAAATAAATTTTTATGTTCTGATTCTAAATATGATTTTAATTTTATTAAATTGAATATATAAAAGTGTCAGATATTGTTTTTAAAAAGGTTTTTCAATTAAAAGGTGGTAAAATTGCATTTTTTGAAAATACTTCTTTTATCTGAAAAAATGAATTTTTTCTTATATTATGTATAATAAACACATAATATGGATTCTAAAATTATATGAAGTATATAAAATTCAAAATTCAGTTAATACTATTCATAACCTCTTTTGAACGGCTAGTTTGGTAAGTCGTGGTGTGCTCAAACTCAGTGTTGTGTGTAACGCAAGCTATTGAATTGCTTTAAAAAAATAACTTACTATGAAATCTTGGGGTGTTACATTCTTCCCCCATTTTGGAAATTGCGTCCTTTAAATTTTAAAATTGGGCTTGGGAACTTCATTGAAAGTCCCACATCAGAAAAAGAGTTAATAAAACTATATCTTTAAAATAAAAATAGAGAAGAACAAAGGTCACCCGAGTTAACCCATACTAGGATTCCATTTATAAAAACATGGATATGGAAGAAAAAATAAGTGTTAAGTTTTGGTGGAGAGTGATATAAAAAATGATCTGGATAAAGTTAAAAACAAGAAAAGCACAAACTTATGATGGGATAAACGGTCATTAGTTTTTTAGTAGGAAAAGTAAACGGATAACATTTTTTGTTTTAAGTTCCATTTCATAAAGTTGAGTAATTTATTCATGATATTGAATAAGAACATAAAGAGATATACTTAATTTTTAAGTAAAGTTTCATCCTTTTATAAATTTCTACCACTAACTCATCTTTTTTTTCAAACGATGAGTATTCAAGATGACTTGGTCACACCTGAAGCGCTAGAATCAACTTCTAGAGAATCACTTAATCCAAAAAAGATGAACTATATATATTTACATTGTATTTAGGGAGTAACCCAAACCAAAATGGTTACTATAAGATCCGATGATCCCCAAAAAGGATAATCCTTTAGAGAAATAAATACTAATCTTAATTTATAAAATTAAACCAACAATACCCAAAGTTCAACAAATACAATTCAATAAACAATTGTCTTTAAAATCCTTAAATATAATTCAAACTAATATTGAAACCCAAAACATAGAAGAATTTTATTACGCAGTCTTCCAAGTTAAATTGTATCTCCAAATAACATCAACTACTCTTAAAGTCACATACATAAAACTAATTAACCTAACCACGTATTCTCTATGATAGTTTAATCATTTCCATAAATAACCCAAATCGCTATAAATCCATAATAAAAACATAGATAAGAATCCACCATTACCCTCAAATGAAATCCCATAGTATTCTATTTTTCTTAGGCATATAGTGTTCCCAACAGAGCAAACATCTTCTAAAATAAAATTTATCACTTAATCACTGAATCATTTTTCTATAATAATGATATCCATTTGATAAGAAATAAGATCTTAAATCAACTTATTATTGATCAATAAAATCATTTATCTAAAAAGAATTAGTTACACTAACCAGGGACTACACGTATTCCAGTGGTAGGCGATAAATCCCAATCGCATTATGGTTGTGGGTTTGATTTCTGCAGCTTTGTCTGACACAATGGGTTGTCACACTGTCTGCGTGTTTTCCTTTATCAAAAACTATATTTTATAATGTTCCCAAAATGAGACAAATTCATCAAAATAACTATAACATAGTTTCACCACAAATTTTATCTCATACCTCGCATTTTCATCCCAAAATTTAATAACTTGTAATTTCCTCAAATTAAAGAATCATATAAACCCAAATTGTTATTTATAACTATATCAACAATAGAGAAAATTCTTCCAAAAATATCATTTTCACACAACAAACTACAGGGTAACACATACAAGAGAAAATTCTTCCAAAGTAATCCCATCAATAAATAACACTAATACTTTTAAACATTTCACCATCCATTTATTTCCACATAAGTTCCTCCTTGACCAAGAGGTTATCGTATAGAATAGGACATTCACTTTGGTAATGCCTAGGTCCCCTACATTTATGGCAAATGACTGTAAATGAATTATTTAGATCATTTTTATTTTTTTTCCATAGTACTCTTCATTTTTCCTCGGAAATTATTTACTTTATGTCCTTCTTTCCCACACATAAATCATTTCTTTGTTCCATTGAAAGACGTCCCAAGGTGTCTCCTTCCACATTTCCTGCATGATGAAAATTGATCTTTCTTTTCTCTATGGTCTCCATTGCTGGAGCTCTTATCATTCACTGCCTTTCTCTTCTTTTTTGAGTCTGGGAGTTGTTTAATATATATGTTGTTGATCATATTTTTAGAAAACTGGTTTGGTATGAACACAATATCTTTTACACCTATCAACATTCTATTTTTTTCTCATTTCCACCTCAGTTACCACCTTATACAACATGTTCAATGTTACTATTACTTCCTTGGAATCTATCCATTGAATAATACAATAAATCATAGTGTGAGTCATAAAATCATTTAGAGAATATCATAACTCCTTATTTTCAATGTAAAACACCTTAGGATTAACCAAGGTTATTTATTCTCAACTTATATTAAAATCCCTGAAATTGGTTTGTAAATAAAATGTGAATTATCCTAAGCATATTCCCCGGGAGTGTTGTAGCCAAGAGTGCAACAAGGCCCGTTGTCATGTACCAAGATACCCTGAGTCAAGCCCGAAACTCCTTATAATAGTTTCCACTCCTAGGTACATCAATGCCAGAGCCGCCTCTACCTGCTCATATCTAGACAGAAATATATTTCTTAGAAAACCCCCATAATATTTACATTACAAACATTTTTGGATGTTCTTCTATACTATTTCTCAATTACTATCTTAGGGTGGTGTTTTATAATCAGAGTTTTTTTAAATATGGCTTCCAAGGTTTTTACTAAACCTCCCTTAGATACCAACTGTAATGCTCTGACCCCAGTTACCCAGAGTTGATGCATTAGTACATAACATTTTCATGATACAAGGAATCATGTCCCGAAAGACCGACCAATTTAGTAGCCTTGTAAGTACTAGATACATTCATAAGGTTTACATTACATCATGAAATAAAAACATCAACAACATTTTTCCACCTTTTTAAACACACTTATATCCTTACCCTATCCCTGCAGGTCAACCATAAAATACTTATTCACATCTGGGAAAAAATAAAACACAGAAAGGGGTGAGCTCAGATGCTCAGTAAGGATAACAATATAGTGCAAACATTCATAAATAAGCACAAACATTTAAGGAAATGTATAAGACTAAAACAAAAACCTTTTAAACTTAAACTTCATCATAGTATGGAAAAGATGAAATCAAATAATTCCATTTACTTATTCACATGTATCTTATACTAGTCGAATAATCACATGAAATATCAATACCTACTTTCATAATGATGGAATGCATAATGTCAGACTTCATGACCATATAGTCAAGGCCTTGTGCCAAGACTACAAATAAGATTTTGTCAAGGCCTTGTGCCAATACACTAGTTTATCTCATGAGACCTACTGATGCATTAAGGAGCTACACCAGGCTCCACACATCACTTACTAAGTCCAATTCATTCGTCATATGAAAAGGTTTTAAATATAACATAAACATTCTTATTAAAACTAGAAAATGAAATGTAAATACTTTATCCATAAACCATGAATGGTATAAAAATAACACACCCACAGTTAAACATATCACAAAACCTTCAATATAGTGTATAAGATTTGTATCATAATAAATCAACCTCAATCAAGAATAATATCCCATAAAAGAATGTTGAAATAGTTGAAAATGATCAGAAAAAATCTTTGAGGGAAATATCCCTTTTTCATGAAAACATTTAAAAGTATCACTATTTATCAAGAATTTGTTTAAAATAGATTTTTAAATCAAAGTGTACCAAACCAATTTGAAAATTTTAAAACATTAATTTCCGTATAAAAAAACTTTAAAACGATTTTTAAAACATGGACATTAATGAGAAAGATTTAGAAGAATAAATTTTTAAAACATTTAAAATGATGTTTTAGTTAGAGTTACTAACCAAATGAGAGATGATTGAATAAAAATAATTTAGGTAATAAAAAAATTATAACATCATGAGAATAAAGGGATTCATGATAAACTATGTCTATGTATAATATATACACCAAATAAAAGTGAATTGGTGCATAATAACAAAGAAGTGTCAATGGAATGTAAGTTGAGATGAATTCCTTTATAAAGACTGTATCCTTAGGTTAAGGATAAATCAATGACATAATTATGTGTGAAAAATATAAATACACTCAATATGATTGGATATTCAGGGTAAATCAATTAGAGGAAATTCACACATATTCTTGTAAAAACAACACCAATGACTTGGATGTTTAACTGAATGAATAAAAATTGAGTTAAAATTACTCTTATAAAGTTTATATCGATGACTTGAGAATTTATCAATTGAGTGATTATGTGTATAAAAAAGTATATCTAAGAAAAGGGGAGTGTAAATTACTACATAAGTAAATAAATAGTGATTTTACACATAATAATGGAGTAATGTAATCAATGAAGTTTGCTTAAAAATGAATGAGTGGAAATCGAAATTTGAAATTCCCTTACTGATTTTGTAACTTACGAAACATACACCCCATTAAATAAGTATCATCCAATGATGATTTAAATACCCATAAAATAAAGTATATTATGCAAATAATACAATCATGGGCAGAACATACACCACACAAAAGGTAGTAGTGGAAAATATAGCATGAATCTCACGGGAATAAAAGTGAGATGAAAACCCCTTACCTTGTACTTTTCCTTGGTCAAGGGTACATTAAAATCCTGTATAATAGTTTAATAATTGTTATTAAATTAAACATGAACTATATACTTAAATATGATATCATATATCATCCTATAATATTTTAGTAGTATCATCGTTTTGGGTGTTAACTGATCCGTTTTCCTTTATATACGCAGTTATGTAAGCCATGTTTGTTATGGATAGGATGTATTTTATTCATATAAAGAATTATATTAAGTTCATAAACATTATTTTTAACCATAAAATGAAAATTATTCTTCAATGATTACGATGGGGAATGAATCTCATCGTGTTCGGGGAGACGATAATTTGTACGTACGCACGAGCGACAATATCATTATATTAATGGTGAAATCATATGTAATTGGATGATATATAATATATAAATAATCAATAAAATGTTATTTTTATTATTTACATCAGTTATAATCATTATTATACTCATCCAAATAATTATGTGTTTGAATAACAAACTACACCACGATGTGGAGACGGTAAGCCGTACGTATGCACGTATGGTGACTATGTCATTCATATGATGGATAGAATAATGAATATGATTGTAATATTTTTATAATAACATTACAGTATATAGAATATACTGGAGTTATTATTTTATAATTCAAATCACAAAGAAAGGGGAAGTGGAAGAAGAAAAGAACTTGAAAGAGGTGATGAAATATTTACCTCTTCTTCGGGTTCTTCCTTTTGATTTGATCAAAAGTGATCCTAAGGTTGGCTTTATGAACAAAGGAAGTCCTCTAGGATTAAGGGAGGAAATTTGGGATGATATTTGGGTAGGGATTAGATGAGACAAAAGGCTTTGGTGGTGTGAAATTAAGAGAAGGGGAAGTACCCTTTTATAAGAGAGGTGGGGGTCACTTTAGGAAATGATTGAAATATTATTTTATAAATAAATAATTTTCAGTTTATAATGGCTCCAAAATGATTTATTTAGAGGATAAGGTTGGGATGGGTTTAAAACCTTTCAACTAATAGGTTTTATATAGCTTTAGGTCATCATATTAACCTTAGCTTTTATATTTAACTCTTAGTTAAATAGTTGGTCATTTACCATGTCTCTTTGTATTTTTTTATTCTATGGTTAATAAACATACAATAACAAGCCAAGAAAACCCCATGTGGTTAATTATTAATATATATAACCTTATCTAATTACTTTTACCGAACCTTAGATTTTTAGGAATATTATATCAATTAATAATATAGTATTTGTTTTAAAAACTCAATTATGTCAATTTTGACACTATTTAGTATTTGATTTTTTGAAAGCCAAAAAAACTTTATCACTTCGAATAAAATTTATTTAACTAACCCTAAAATGTCATATTAATGTATAAATTTAGTGTAATTCATCAGAAATCTCAATTTACATTTATTTGGATATTTATAATATCAATTATTTTAGTATTTCATTAATAAAGTAATTATTGCTTCATAATTGTGTCATAAATAAATTAAATTATTTAATGTCTAAAAATTAAAAATAAAATACCATTATGTAGGAAATTTATTTTTATTACTAATTAATATTTATAGTTGAATTTATATTTTGGGTAACCCTATATTAAAAATGTTTTAGTTATTAAACTTTTAATTTCACTCTTTTAACTCTTCTTTAAATAAAACTATAATAAATATCCTAATCTAATCCAAATGGACCAAATAGGTTCATATTTTATTCCTATGGTTTTATTTGGTTGAATTATACATATCCAATAGAATTAGGACATGTGTTAGGGTAATTATGATATCGTTTTTACCCTTAATTACCCTATTTACTTTTAACTGTGGTAAATAAAAGTCAAAGTTACTATTCACCCAAAATTATTTTAATCTCATTAAACCACATTTTACTTACGGATATTAACCGTGTCTCTCGGATTTTTGAAATTCAACTCACAGAAATAGTAAAATTATTTTTTATGGAAATTTGTAAATGCTCCTAGGAGGTGGGTAAAAGATGGTAAAAAGTTCAATAAAATTTTATACATCTAATTTTATTATAAAATGACTCCAATGAATTTAATTGAACTTATATAGGTATTTTATATCTATTTTGAATTAAAATAAAATAAAATAGAATAAATAATTATTTAAATAAAAGTCGGTTTTAAACTATAACGCAGTGTTTTTCACTATTCATCAAAAATTGAATGTTTTCAGAAAAATACCAAAAATTTACCCTCAGAAAATTTTGATATTAAGAATTCAAAAATTAATTCTATTTTTAAAAATTAAAAACATAGAATCTGAATTAATTAATTTAAAATTAATTCTCATTGTCAAAACCGAAAAGTGGGTTTTTAAGAAGTAAAAACTAGCAAAAGATTGATGTGTGTTTATGCCAAATTTAAATGTGAAATTGATTATAATGACCTAAATTGTATTAAATGATAAAAATATAATCTAATTATACTTCCAAATCATTCAAATACATAATTTAACACTATAAATTTTTTATATTAAAAATGTTGTTTTCAATTAAAATTTAGTATTCTTCAGTATTCATCAAAAATATGAAAGTTATCAAAAAAGTACCAAAAATTTATCCAAAATAAATTTTTATGTCCTGATTCTAAATAAAAATTTAATTAAATTAAATTGAATATATAAAAGCGTCAAATATTTTTTTTAAAGGGTTTTCCATTAAAAGGTGGTAAAATTGCTTTTTTTTGAAAAATACTTCTTTCATCTGAAAAATGAATTTGTTATTATATTATGTCTAAGAAACACATAATATGGATTTAAAATTATATTGAGTATATAAAATTCAAAATTTAGTTGATACAATTCCTAAATGCTTTTGAACGGATAGTTAGGTAAGTCGTGGCGTGCTCGAACTCAGTGTTGCGTGTAGCACAAGCTATTGAATTATTTTAATGAAAATAACTTTCTATAAAATCTTGGGGTGTTACATTTTTTACCCCTTCTGGAAATTGCATCCTCGCAATTTTAAAATTTTTCTTGGGAACTTCATCGAAAGGCCCACATGGGAAAAATAGTGAATAAAACTATCTCTTTATAAGAAAGAAAGAGAAGTACAAAGGCCACCTGAGATAACCCATACTAGGATTCCATGTAGGAAAACATGGATATTGAATATAAAATAAGTGTCAAGTTCTGGTGGAGAGTGATAGAAAACTTGATCAGTAGAAAGATAACAACAAGAAAACCACAAACTTGTGTTGGGATAAACGGTCATTAGTTTCCTAGTAGGAAAAGTAAATAGATAAAATTTTTTGTTTTAAGTTCAATTTCATAAAGTTGAGGAATTTATTTATGATATTGACTAATATCATTAAGATATATACTTACTTTTAAAGTAGAGTTTCATCCTTTAATAAATTTCTACCACTAACTCATCGTTTTTTCAAATGATGAGTATTCAAGATTACTTGGTCACACTTGAAGCGCTAGAATCAAATTACAGATAATCACATAATCCACAAAGGATAAACTATATATATTTACCTTGTCTTTAGAGATCAACCATAACCAAAATGGTTAGTACAAGATCAGATGATCCACAAAAAGGATAATCCTTTAGAGAAAGAAATATTAATCTTAATTTCTAAAATTAAACCAACAATACCCAAAGTTCAATAAATACCATTCAATGAAAAATTATCCTTAAAATACTTCAATATAATCCAATATAATATTGAAACCCAAAACATTGAATACTTTGATTAAGCAGTCTTCCACGTTAAATTGTATCTCTAAGTAACATTGACTACTCTTAAAGTCACATATTTAAAAGTAATTAACCAAACCACATATTCTCTATGATAGGATGATCATTTCCATAAATAACCCAAATCGCTATATATACACAATAAAAACATAGATAAGAATACACCATTACCCTCAAATGAAATCACATAGTATTCTATTTTCCTTAGGCATATAGTGTTCCCAACAGAGCGAACATCTTCCAAAATAACATTTATCACTTAATCACCAAATCATCTTCCTATACTAAGGATATCCATTTGATAATACATAATATCTGAAATCAACTTATTTTTTATCAATAAAATCATTTAACTAAAAAGAATTAGTCACACTTACCAGGGACTTCACATATTCCAGTGGTAGGTGATAAATCCCAATCACACTCTGGTTGTGGGTTTCATTCTCGCCGCTTTGTCTGATGTGATGGGTTGTCACATGGTCTGTGTGTTTTCTTTTTCAAAAACTATATTTTATAACTTTCCCAAAATGAGATAAATTACTTAAAATAACTATAACATAATTTCACCACAAATGTTATCTCATACCTCGCATTTTCATCCCAAAATTTAATAACTTGTAATTACCTCAAATTCAAGGATCATATAAACCCAAATGGTTATTTATAACTATATCAACAATAGAAAAGATAATTATTCCTAAAATAGAATTTTCACATAACAAACTGTAGGGTTACACATACAAGAGAAAAGTCTTCCAAAGTAATCCCATCAACAAAGAGCACTAATACTTTTAAACATTTCACCATCCATTTATTTCCACATAGATTCTTCCTTGACCAAGAGGTTATCCTATAGAATTGTTCATTCACTCGGGTAATTCCCAGGTCCCCTGCATTTATGGAAAATGACTGTAAATGGATTCTTGGGATCATTTTTATTTTCTTCCATAGTACTCTTCATTTTTCCTCGGAAATTATTTACTTTATGTCTTTCTTTCCCACACATAAAGCATTTCTTTATTCCATTGAGACACTTCCCTAGGTGTCTCATTCCATATTTCCTACATGATGGAATTTGAGATTTATTTTCTCCATGGTCTCCACTTTTGGATCTCTTATCATTCACCGCCTTTCTATTATTTTTTGAGTACAGGAGTTGGTTAATATATATGTTGTTAACCATATTTTTGGAAAAATAATTCTTCATGAACAAAATATCTTTTACATCTATCAATATTCCATTTTGTTGCTCATTTCCACCTCTGTTCCCACCTTGTACATCATGTTAAATGTTACTATGACTTCAATGGAATCCATCCATTGAATAACACAAGAAAGCATAGTGTGTGTCATAAAATCATTTAAAGAATATCATAACACCTTATTTTCAATCTAAAACAATTTAGGATTAAACAAGGTTATTTATTCTCATCTTATATTAAGATCCTTCAAATCATTTTGTAAATAAAATGTGAATTATCCTAAGCATATCCCCCAGGAGTGTTGTAACCAAGAGTGCAGCAAAGCCCATTGTCTTGTACCAAGATATCTCAGGTCAAGCCTGAAACTCCTTGTCGGAGTTTTTACGCCTAGGTACATCTATTCCAGAGCCACCTCTACTTGATTGTATCCATAAGGGATGTATTGATTGGAAAACCCTCATAATATTTACATTACCAAAATTTTTGGATGTTCATCTATACTATTCATCAATGTCTATCTTAGGGTAGTGTTTTCTAATCAGAGTTTTTCTAAATCTAGCTTTCATGGTTTTTACTAAACCTCCCTCTGATACCAATTGTAATGCCCTGACCCTAGTTACCCAGATTCGGTTCATTATTAAATAACATTAGCATGATACAAGGAATCATGTCTCTAAAGACCGATTATTTTATTAGCCTTGGAAGTACGAGAGACATTCATAAGTTTTACATTACATCGTGAAATAAAAACATCAAACCCATTTTGTCCTCTTTTTAAACACACTTATATCCTTAGCCTATCCCTGCAGGTCAACCATAAAATACTTCTTCACATCCTAGAAAAAATAAAACATAGAAAGGGGTGATCTCAGATTCCCAGTAAGGATAACAATATAGCAGAAACTTTCATAAATAAGCATAAACACTTAAGGCAATGTATAAGACTAAAACAAAAGCTTTTTAAACTTAAAATTCAGCATAATACGGCAAAGATAAAATCAAATAATGTCATTTATTTATTCACATTGATATTCTACTAGTCGAATAATCACATTCAATATCAATAGCTTCTTTCATAATGATGTAATGCATAATTCCAAACTTCATAACCACATAGTCAAGGCCTTGTGCCAAGACTACAAATAAGATTTTGTCAAGGCCTTGTACCAAGACACTAGTTTGTCTCATGAGACCTACTGATGCATCGAGGAGCTATAGAGGGGTCCACCCATCACTTACTAAGTCAAATTCATTCCTCATATAAAAAGGTTTAAACATAATATAAACATTTGTATTAAAACTAGCATACGAAATGTCAATACTTTACCCATAAAACATGAATGGTATAAAAATAACACATCCACAGTCAAAAAAATCACAAAAAATTCAATATAGTATGGAAGATTTGTATTGTAATAAATCAACCTAGATCAAGAATAATATACCGCAAAGTATTTTGACATAGTTGAAAATGATCAGTAAAAATATTTAAGGGAAATATCCCTTTTTCATGAAAACATTTAAAAGTATCACTATTTATCAAGAAGTTGTTTAAAATAGATTATTGAATCAATGTTTCCCATACCAATTTGAAACTTTTAAAATTAATTTCAATTTTAAAACATTAATTTCCATATAAATAAAACCTTAAAACCATTTTTAAAACATGTAAATTAATGAGAAATATTTAGAAAAATAAAATTTTAAAACATTTAAAATGATATTTTTGTTAGAGTTCCTAACCAAATGAGAGATTCTTGAATAAAAATAATTGAGGTAATAAAAACTTTATAATATCATGAGAATAAAGGGATTTATGATTTTCTATGTCAAATTACATTATATACACTAAATAAAAATTAATTGGTGCAAAACAACAAAGAAGTCTCAATGGAATGTATGTTAAGATGAGTTATTTTATAAAGCCTGTATCCTTAGGTTAAGGATAAATAAATGAACTAATTATGTGTGAAAAATTTAATATACTCAATATGATTGGATATTCAGTGTAAATCAATCAGAGTACATTCACACATATTCTTGTAAAAACAACACCAATGACTTGGATGTTTAACTCAATGAATAGAAAATGAGTTAAAATTACTCTTATCAAATTTATATCGTTGACTTGAGAATTTATGAATGGAGTTATTATGTGTATCAAAATTGTATCCACAAAATGGGGAGTGTAAATTACTAAATAAGTAAATAAATTGTTATTTCACACATAATCTAGGAGTAATGTAATCAATGAAGTTTGTGTAAAACTGAATGAGTGGAAATTGAATTTTGAAATTCCCTTACCGATTTGGTAACTTATGAAACATACACCCCATTAAATAAGGATCATACAATTATGATTTAAATACCCATAAATTAAATTATATTATGCAAACAATACAATCATGGGTAGTACATACACCACATAAAAGGTAGTAGTGGAAAATATAGCATTAATCTCACGGGAATAAAACTGAGATGAAAACCCCTTACCTTGTACTTTTCCTTGGTCGAGGGTACATTAACCTCCTGTATAATAGTTAAATAATTGTTATTAAATTATAAAATAACAATATATATAAATATGATATCATATATGATTCTCTGATATTGATTTGTTAATAATATTTTAGTAGTATCATCATTTCGGGTGTTAAATGATCTGTTTTTCTTTATATACTTGGTTACGTAAGACATGTTTGTTATGGATAGTATGTATTTTACTCATATTGAGAATTATATTCATTTCATAAACATTATTTTTATTCATAAATTTAATATTGTTCTTGAATGATGACGATGGGTAATGAATCTCATCGTGTTCGTGGAGACGATAATCCGTACGTACGCACGAGCAACAATATCATTATATTGATGGTGAAATCATATGTAATTAGATTTTCTATAATATATAAATAATAATTAACATGTTATATTTATTATTTACATCAATTATACTCATTATTATACCCATCAAAATAATTAAGTGTTTGAATAACAAACTACACCACGACGTGGAGACGGTAAGTCGTACATACGCACATATGGTGAATTTGTCATTCATATGATGGATAGAATAATGAATATGGTTGTACCATTTTTATAATAACATTACAGTATATATAAGATAATGTAGTTATTATTTTATAATGGAAACAATAAAGAAAGAGGAGGTGGAAGAAGAAGAGAACTTGAAAGTGGTGATGAAATATTTACCTCTTCTTCTGGTTCTTCATTTTGATTTGATCAAAAGGGCTCCTTAGGATAGATTTCTGAACAAAGTAAGGACTCTAAGATGAATGGAGGAAAGTTGGGAGGATATTTTTTTAGGTTTTGGCAGAGAAAAAAGGATTTGGGGGTGTGAAATTAAGAGAATGGGAAGTATCCTTTTATAAGAGAGGTGATGGTCACTTTAGGAAAAGCTTAAAATATTATTTTATAATAAAATAATTTTCAGTTTATAATGGCTCCAAAATGATTTATTTAGAGGATAAAGTGGGTATGGGTCGAAAAAAATTCAACCAATAGGTTTTAGATAGGTTTAGGTCATCATATTAACCTTATTTTTTAGATTTAACTCTTAGTTAAATAGTTTGTCATTTACCATGTCTCTTTGAATTTTTATACTATATGGTTAATAAACATAGAATAACAAGAAAAGTGAACCCCATTTGGTTTATTATTTATATATATAACCTTATATAAGTCCTTTGGCTGAACCTTATATTTTTAGGAATAGTATATCAATTTATAATATAGTATTTGTTTTAAAAGCCCAATTATGTCTATTTTGACACTATTTAGTATTTGATTTTTTGAAAGCCATAAACACTTTATCACATTGAATAAAATTTATTTAAACAAACCTTACATGTCATATTAACCTATTAATTTAGTGTAATTCATCATAAGTCTCAATTTACATTTATTTTGATATTTATAATATCAATTATTTTTATATTTCATTAATTAGGTAATAACTGTATCATCATTGTGTCATAAATAAATTAAATTATTTAATGTCTAAAAATTATAAATAAAATAAAATTATGTATGAAATATTTTTATCTTTCTAATGAATATTTATAGTCGAATTTATATTGTGTTTAACCCTATATTAAAAACGGTTTAGTTATTAAACTTTAAATTTAACTCTTTTAACTCTTCTTTAAATAAAATAATAATAAATGTCCTAATCTAATCCAAGTGGACCAAATAGGTTCATGTTTTTTTTGCTAAGTTTGTTTTTGGTCGAATTATACTTATCCAATAAAATTAGGACATGTGTTAGGGTAATTATGATATCATTTTTACCCTTAATTACCCTATTTACTTTTAACTATGGCAAATAAAAGTCAAAAGTTACTATTCACCAAAAGTTATTTTCATCTTATTGAACCACATTTCACTTACTAATATTAACCGTGTCTATTGGATTTTTGAAATTCAACTCACAGAAGCGGTAAAATTATGTGTTATGCAAATTTGAAAATGCTCCTAAGAGGTGGGTAAAAGATGGTAAAAAGTTCAATAAACTTTTATACATCTAATTTTATTATAAAATGACTCTAATTAATTAAATTGAACTTATATAGGTATTATATATCTATTTTTACTTAAAATAAATTTAAATAAAATAAATAATTATTTAAATAAAGAGTCGGTTTTAAACTATAACGTAGTGTTTTTCACTATTCATCAAAAATTAAATGTTTTCCGAAAAAATACCAAAAATTTACCCTAATCTAATGTTGATATTAAAAATTAAAAAATGAATTCTATTTTACCAAATTTGAAAAATAGAAGTTTCATTAATTAATTTAAAATTAAGTCCTGTTGTCAAAACCGAAAAGCGTGTTTTTAAAAATTAAAAACTATCAAAAGATTGACATGTGTTATGTAAAATTTAAATGTGAAATTACTTATAATGACCTAAATTGTATTAAATGATAAAAATATAATCTAATTATACTTCCAAACCATTAAAATACATAATTTAACACTATAAATTAATTTGATTAAAAAAATTATTTTCAATTAAAATTTAGTATTCTTCAGTATTCATCAAAATTTGAAAGTTATCAGAAAAGTACAAAAAATTTATCCAAAATAAATTTTTATGTCTCAATTCTAAAGGAGAATTTATTTTAATTAAATTTAATATATAAAAGTGTCAAATATTCATTTTAAAAAGGGTTTTCCATTAAAAGGTGTTACAATTTTATTTTTTGAAAAATACTTCTTTTATCTGAAAAAACGAATTTGTTCTTATATTATGTCTAAGAAACACATAATATAGATTCTAAAATAATATGGAGTATATAAAATTAAAATTTTAGTTAATACTATTCATAAACACTTTTGAACGGCTAGTTTGGTAAGTCGTGGTGCGCTCGAACTCGGTGTTGTGTGTAGTGCAAGCTATTGAATTAGTTTAAAGAAAATAACTTACTATGAAATATCGGGGTGTTACATAAAGCATACACATAATTAGACACACACACATATCATCAAACAAGGTATCATAGCCTATCCCACATGGGAACCAACCCATAACCTGGGTACTAGTTACTCAGGACCTAGCCTCATGTCTCAAAATGTATCTCGTTATCCCTTTATACTCATAGGATAGTCTTTATATACCAGACCCTGTCATATATGGCATGATATATTGAACCCTTTAGTATTACTATCTTTTCTATGAAATAATCCATTAATTTCCTCAGACCCCATATGATCTCTACTCACATATTCTAACCTGCATCTGTCACCTGACAATGACCTCATAGCCCACAATCCCTACCTAACCCTAGACATAATAGGCTTGGTATAGCCCTCTTTAAAATCCTAAAACACTCACTAGGGTCCCACATTACATCTATTATGGGAGAGACCCCAGGCTTATTATTTATAGGGAATAGTCCATGTCACACTAAATCAATCCCTATAGGGTGTATTCCTCTCACCATATACATCAAGTCGCTAATCCAACCTCAATAGGGGGTGACTCATATGTGATACATACAATTTTCATGCTTATTATCCCTATGCCTAAGCACCTCAAGATATCCCAACTATCCTTAGGAAACTAACCTAAGCTATTCACATCTCATCTCAATCCTAAAGTCTTTCCCAAGTCCTCTTATAAACCCAAATGGTATCATCTTCCCCTCGGTGACATAGTCGTTTGATGCTTATAAAATACCCCAAGTACAAAGAATAACTTACTACCTCTCTAGGAGGATCAATTCCAACCTATATCCTTATTTAGTGAACCCTCAATACCTATCCATTTTAGCTAAACCCATATTTTCATGTAGGAAATCACAATCATATATAAATAGACATATAGTTTAGTAATATAATGAACACTAACCACAAACACAATGTTACACCCTTTCCATGTATATCTCTCCTTGGATAATATCGCTTTAATCCATGACAACATATGAGACCCTATCTCAAAGAACAACTTCCAAAATAATTAATTTTAATCAATTTATAATTAATATAACACTTTCATCCAATGATCCATAACAACCAAAAACTCATCGAGAAATTCAATATCACTGAAACCACACCCAACTATGCTTGGAAGTTCCACAACGCTCTCTGAAAACCACTGCAAGAAAAATACACAATGATTAGGGTGATTCCAGCATGATCAGGTAGGTACATCACTCAAAACCTTGAAAAAAATCATCACAAATCGAAGGGAAATGAAGAGGAAGAATAGTTAAGTAAGAAAATGAAAATAATACATCAAATAACTTTGGAAAATACCGTTAAAACACACCTCACCAAGTGGGTCAAAGAGAGTAAGAAAGGGGGAAATGTCTAACTTAATATCCCTTCCATGTGATCATATTCCCTTTAAACCATGAAACTGGTTTACCTATAAAATACAGGTCTTACCTTTTCTAAAAAAAATCGGTATGTCACTTTGTGAACCTAAGTGTCATGGCATGATTCCCTAACCTGTGGTCAGGTCATAGTGTAACCCACGGGGTCACATTGCAACATTATACCTACAGTTACCCCTCTATGGTGTAACCTAGAGAAACATGATGAAACCCTCCCCTTTTGGGGACTCATCACGGTGTGACCACTCTATTCATGGAATGAAACACCTCTCCTAGGAAAAACCAAAAAATCCTTGTCCCAAGCCTTCACATCATGGCCTCATATTTTCACATCATAGCCTCCCATCACACGGCATGACATTCATGCTTTACACAACGATACGTAACCTTATGAAGGCCTTTACATCATGAACTAGGGGTCATAATGTGATAGAATTTCCTTGTATAACATTTCAAAAAGGCATACTTTATTTTTTTCAAATAATACGTAAGGATTTCCACCTTCATGGTGTGACCCTAGGGTTCATGGAATATCCAACTTGTTAGGTCGGACAGGGTAATCTCGATAATAAGGATTTTGAAATATTAGTTTTTTTAAATCCCAAAGATTGTCTAAATCTAAGTGAGCTGTCATTGGAATAGTGTCCATTTATGCCACATTTAAAACAAGTAACAGTTGAAGTATAACCATTTTTACTTTTAACAAAACAGGTTTTATACATTTGAGGTAATCTTTTATCATAACCAAAACCATATTTATTTTTATCAGTTTTAGTCAAAGACATCATATCATGATATTTTTCATGACCTTGAATAAAAGAAGATAAATTTTGTTTAAGAAATTCAACTTCCTTTTTCAATTTCTCATTCAACTCTTGAGCAGTTTTCAAATTATCATAAACTATTGAATGACAAGTATAAGCAGTGTGTGATCATCATACATAAGGATTTAACTCGTGTAGTCACCCATCATGGTGCAAAATTCCCATATTGTGGCATGATAGTCTCAACCCAAAACTCTTCATAAAATGATCATCACCCAACATAGAATAATGAGTCGCATGTAACAAAATAACTACACCATACAGGATAAAACTTCTCCAACATCCCATAATACCCCCGAGTACCATTGAAAAACCTTAGATAATACAAAAAATATTTCATAGAGATGTTATACAACCTAGGATCATAATTTTAATACATATTCTCAAAACAACCCCTACTCTAGAAATCAAAAATTCAAATTTTCCCTAAAAAATAATATTTAATGATGTAGTTCATTAAAATAATCACACCACATGTCACTTATCTAAATATGGTCATATATTTCCTTTAATATTTCTCAGTTGAGGGTTTAGATGTCATACTATAGATGCTAAAAAATACTCAAGGGCTGAAGAAGGCTTGGTCGCGACAAAGAGAAGCCATATTTGGACCCGAGGATCCATTTCTGGGGGCCCGGAGAGGCTGCACGAAAAAAATTCAGTGGTTCGCGAAAAATATGTCCTATGTGAAAAACTTCTGTATTTGAGATATTTTTTTGTACGGGCATGGAAATTTATGTTCCACCTCCCCGCATGGTGGAATTTTTGTGTTGCCGACACTGGCGCGCAATATTTTGTACAGGCCTGTTTTCCATGCAAATCTGCAACCCCGAGCGCCTATAAATAGAAGGTCACACCTTCGACTTTCGAGCTGAATAATCTGAACCGTCTCTCCGGCGTGAAATTCACCTCTCGTGCATGAAAAATATGGCTCTCAGGTACTTAATTTTTCATTCTCGGTTTCCTAGGGGTCCGCCTTTGTGCGAGACCACTCAGGCTTAATCCTCATCCAAAATCCCATCGAGTCCTATCCTCCGCGTGCAATTCCTTCCAATTACACCCTGGCCTTTTTTCGTGCCCACCGGCCGATTGAGTGCCGCCCCGGTCTTTTTGGTGCAAGAAGCACTATTACGCGCTGGCCCAAACCCTTTTTCCCGTAACTGTTCCTTTTGCTTGCAAGCCTCCCTCCTTGTGCGCCCATGATGTCCCTCTTCTAGGCATCATTTTTGGGCACCTCCTGCACCCAAAACACCTTCACCATTTTTGGAAAAAAATCCATGAAGGTAATAATGCAACACTTTTGTGTTGGTTGTGTTTGTTGACAATGCAGGTTTCTATGGTGAATTGACATGTCCCAGAGATATTTTTGACAATCCATGTTGACAAAGAACCATGACAAATGAATGGACGATCTGGAGGAGATATAAAATAACATATAAAAGGTGGCATCGTTTCCTAGTGTTTTCCAAATTTTTGGGGTCCAAAATTTGGATTTTGGTGGGCATCACAAAAATAATATTTCCTTGAATATCTAATTTAAATATGGAAAAGGTATGAGTTTTGCGAACATAGGCTTCATCTATTGGATTTTGCGAAGACTAGAAGAATGTTGATGGTGATGCTTCATGATTACAACGAGTTTCGCGAACGACAGTGTTGAAGGGAAATGCAAGGGAACTTTGCGTTGGTAGCGTGAAGTTAATGACGGAATTCTTCGCGATTACGATGAGCTCCGTGATCAGAAAATTGTCGTGGTGCTTCGTGATTTTGAGAGAATTTTGGCGGGAACTTCAGAGCTTCGTGATTTGAGATGACATGGCATTGACTTCGTGTGGAAAGTTTGAGGGTTGGTGAAATTGACTATAAATATACCTCAACCCCTTTGAGTGAAGAAGAAGAGAAAGGGAGAGTTTTCAAATAAAATTATTTGCTCTCAGCTAGCGAAGGTGGTTTGTGAAGGCAGTTTGCTTCGCAAAATAAGAGCTTCGCGACAGCTAATCTAGCTCCACGAAAGTTGCGAGCTCCATGTTGGATCAGTGAACTTCATGAGGGAAGTTGCTCTACGATGACTTGATCTTTGAGAGAGTGATTCGCAAAAAGGGAGGTGCTTCACAAAGGCTTGTTTGAGGTTCGCTAAATTGGGATCCTTGTGAAGTACGGTGCTTTGCGAAGGTGTTTCCAAAGTGAGTTGCTCGGTGTTTAGGGGGAAAGGGGTATTCATCAATGGATGAGCTTTTAACTTCAATAGAGAAACTACATATAGTGGAGGATTCAATCATTAGTGGTAATGAAGAGACCTACAGGTCTATAAACTGTGAGTGGATCTTCTGAAGAAGAAGTGAGCACACTTTAGTTGAGAGAGTAGTGAGTTCTTAAATTGTGAGTGGTTGTAAACCTAGAGGGGCTGTGATTCTGCTTCAAACTTGTAAACAGCAGTGCGCTTATAGTGGAATTGGTATATTGGCACACTTCCAGTGTATGATCCTTGGACGTAGCCCAGTGAGGGTGAACCAAGTAAAAATTATTGCGTCTTATGCATGCTTTAAGGTTTGTTCATACTCTGCAATGGGAAGGAGAGAGAAGAGGGTTTTTTCTAAGAGCAAAACAAAATCAAAAGGGGCAGTCGTTTTAATCTTTCATACCCCGATTCACCCCCCACCCCCCACCCCCTCAGGGTATCTAGCATAGTGGACCTAACAATCATACACTCTTTTCTCGTACGACCCTCTAGGTTCATGTGATGTAACTTCAAAGTCCCTTGGACAATACTACCTGTGGTGTTGCTTCGCCTCATGATTCTTTGCATAGACACGCTAACGGCGATTGCTTCTTGGCATAACCATGCTAACGTGGACCCCCAATGGGATCACATCTCAACACCCCCCAGTCATGGAATTTCCTGTCCCCTCTCTTCACCAAGGTATAGAGGGTACCAGTTATGTAAGTCCAAGGGGTGCAGAGCGAACCCGCCTCGTCTAAGCTGCAGGACGTTAAACTACCAAATACCATCATCCTCAGCACATGACATTAAACTGTGACTTCTCCCCATGCATCTTACATGGGGAAAGGGCAACCACTCTGGTGTAATCCCCTATATTTTATGGTAGGAGGCAGCATCCCTGCCCCTCTTTTCTTCGGTGCCAAATCCCTCTCCCATTGGGATTTTTCGCCACTGGGCCTCCATCCTAGAGTAACTCCCAACCTCTTCAGGCTGCTAACCATGCATAAGACCCCATGTTTCCTCTTTGGGATGTGATCATATGTAATCCCCACTCCATTTCCCATAAATGCACCTTTTTAGACAAGATCATCAGGTCTTTGCTGTCTCTTGTTTCTCACACCAAGCATGACTCACGTGGGCTTAGAGCAAGCACCGACCATGACATCCTCTTTGGGAAGCCTAGATTTTAATCCTCACACACCCACCTAAACTACGTGGTCTTTGATCCTTGCCAAGGAAAGGTACATAGAAAGTCTCCCCGAGGTCCAAACCCACCACCCATTGGTCGCTCCGACCCCCTTCATGTCGGTGCACCATGACCCCATTCTGAACTACGTGGTCTTTGATCCTTGCCAAGGAGAGGTACGTAGGAAGCCTCATAGAGGTTCAAGCCCACCACCCCGGTCGTTCCGACCATCTTCACATCGGTTCGACAATACCACCTTCTCAACTACATGGTCTTTGATCCTTGCTAAGGTGAGGTACGTAGGAAGTCTCCCTATGGTTCAAGACCAACACCTGTTTGTTCCAAACATATTCACGTCAGTTCACCAACACCCCGAGCAGCCTATAATGTAATCCCCACAACCATACCCAAACTATGTGGACATTGATCCTTGCTAAGGCAAGGTACGTAGGAAGCCTCCATGAGGTTCAAGCCCAACAACCATTGGTCCCGAACGTCATCATGTCGGGATACCAAAGTCACCCCTCCCAAACTATGTGGACATTGGTCCTTGCTAAGGTGAGGTACGTAGGAAGATTCCCTGAGGTTCAATCCCAACACCTGGTCATTCTGAACCCCTTCACATCGGTTTTCCCACACTATCCATTTAGACCCCAGGTCATTATTCACGTCGGTTCACCTTCATCCCGCATGACGTTAAACTATAAACCACATGCATCAGTAAGTCGTTGTGTCCCTCAGTCAACGATAATCCATTGTATCCTGATCAGCGGTAAGTCACTGTGTCCCCTATTCAATGGAAATCCATTGTAATCCCCTTCAATGGGACCCACATATTTGGTCCGTCCTAGTGGCGTCAGACCAACCCAGGTTTCTAACCACGCTTAAGCCCCATACACATCATCGTGTTGTTGTCCTATGTGTACACCCCACATTAATCTCATCGCCTACCCTTTCCCTCGAGCCTTTGTGTCTCAGCAAGGTCATGCCCCAACCCAGAGGTTCCACTTCCTCTGGGTCCCATCCACACATCCATTCTCACGGACTGCCTCCTTAAGCGTCCCATCACCCTCCTGAACTACGCGAAATTTGATTCCCTACCACAGGGATACGTAGGAAGTCTCCATGAGACTCAAGCCCAACATTATCATCGCCCTCACGGCGGTTCGATCCCATTCATCACCCATTTCACTCATCACCCCATCATCCATCTTGATTATTTCCCATGCCGCCACATCCTGGTGAGGTCATGTCAACCCACCTATATCAGTGTTCCCTCCAGGGGTTGCACCCATATGATCCACTCTATTCAGTGTTCTGATCAGTCTTATCTATCTCCACTGGACGTTAAACTTGGTGCATACCCTATGTTAAACATAGGAAGATAAGGAAAACCACAGATACATGCTCATGGAATATGATTCTCTGCGTTCAATGTGGGATGCCTCGGGCTTCTGTGCCCTCGAGAAGCCCAATAATAAGGGACAGAAGACAAACACGCCAGTGTCCCAGTGCCCAGACATGCCAACGATGCCCAACATGACTACTCCTTCGACTGAAGGTTGCTACCCTGACCAAACCCTTTGGAATGTCCCGACAGAAGCAGTGTAATTAACTGGTGTCCATAAAGATATGGCACTAGGAAGAGTTTCACGAACAACGTCTTAAATCTATAAGGGGGACCCAGACTAGGTGAAGAGTTCTGAGGAGAAATACATGGATAGAAGAATTGGTATCCCATCATCCCATTTCAATCGAGGAGAAAACGTCCCTAAAAAAGTGACGGATGTCACCCGCATTTGGAAAGTGGGAATACGGGGCAACAACTACGCGTCTTCCACAGAAAGATGCACGCACCCCAACGAAAGTGTTGGAAATAGAAATGGTGAACCTAACGTGAAATTATTCTCCTCAGTATGGAGATTAGAAGTGCTCGAGGCATCAATGGATCGACATGTCACCGGATCCAGTTATCCGACATCGGGTCCCACCAAGAAAATAACAGAATCGATGTGAAACTCACCAGAAGTTGGGGCAGTAGAACGTTGGACATCCCGTTTTGCGACGTGTTAGCACGGATCCCTCTTACTGTTCATGGAATACAGGATGGCACTGTGGCATTGGTCGTCAATTCCTTTTTCTTTCAGCACTGACGAGTTAATCTCCTTGATCCTCAGGAATCAAGTTTCTGCACTTGGAACACGATCACTACCTGCACACCAACATAGGGGCCGGGGTAGTACCAACATGGCAGTCCCGCACGGATCTTCCTCTTCTGCAACATCCTCTACACTAATGGCCCTGGGGCTCCCATGCCCCATCTCCCCATCTGAGGTTATTCAGCGGAGGGTAATCAATGAACTTGTGCACCGTTACGAGGAGGAGGGTATAATCCTGACTTGGGATATGGCCCGCCTGGATCTCGAGGCATCTGTGCCTCATCTTCAATGCCACCCCCAAGGGCCACGTAGGGAGAAACTTCTCTCCACGCCAACATATAACCATTTCGGGAGCCTCTCCCCAGAATTCATTGACGACTCCCTGCCTTACGCTGATGAGGTAGGTGACGTCCGGCCCATCCCGGTCAGAGTCCCATTCCATGGGCTCCCAGTGAGGGCTCCCACCCGGCCGCATCAGTGATGCCACCAGGCTTGCTGGATGAGGAGCAGGTAAACCACGTACATGTACAACCAGCTTCGGTTCATCCCTCAAGATGCTAGTGTCAGGTGCAAGCTGAGGACGCCCACCAAGGGGCATCAACGTCGACGACTACTGTGGCCCGAGCCACCGTCGATGCATATCATCAGTTCACTGGATATGTTGATTAGGGGAACTTATACACCCGACCAGGATCGAGGCCCCAACTACCCCACGGGCAAGCTGGGTCGACTCTCTTGGTCTCTAGCACGAACAGTGGTCGCTGTGAGCTAACCCGCAGCGATTCCACTCAGTACGGAGGTCCTCCTCGTACCACTACCACAAAAAACATGAGCCTTCCCCACTTCGAGGCTCGACATGGAGGTCCACCCCGTGCCACCCTCAATCCAAATGAGGGTATTCCTCATGGTAGTGACGCTCAACATGGGGGTCTCTCCCATGCCCATTACACCGGGTATAGGGTCATTCCTCCCGCCACCGACCGCCGGTGTAGGGACATTGCACATCTGGTCTCCCTCCAACGTGGAGATCCTCCCCACGTCCTCTCAGCAGCTGATGAAGGTCCTCCTCACCTCATCAACCAGAGGGATGAAGGTCAGCCTCACTCCACCCACGCCCAGCACAGAGGTCCTACCCGTGTTCATATAGCCCAGTACAAGGACCCTCCTCATACTGAGGCTACCAGGAGAAACAAGCATGAAGGTCCTCCCCATGCTCCTATCAGTTCTAGAGGAGGTCTTTCCCACTTCAGTGCTAACCATGGAGGTCCAAATCATGTCCCCTTTGATATCTATCCTAGTGCTCCTCACACCCCATCTTTATCAGGGAGACACCCTCTATGCCTCAGCACCGGTGTAGCCAAAGGACCTTGTGTCAGAAATGGTCCATATCCTGAGGAGCCACCCAGGGGCCAGAAGGCGGGTCTTCACCGCCATAAAGAGAATTTTGGGAAGTTTTGGATAGAGATCAAACCAGTCATATTCTCAGACTCTTAAGCATAATACGATTCAGCTCGGGAACCCTCCCCTCACTCATCTAAGTCAAGGGTTGGGGCAGGGACAAGGCACATCAGCCTAATACTCCCAAAATGTGAGGTCCATCGTATTCCCGACTCCCTCCGTAGGTATATCCAAGAGGATGAAATTATAGAAACCCCAGAGGTCACGGTCGTGCAATCACCATCGTCATCACCAGAAGCGTTCTTTACCTCGACAAGAGATCACATAGAGCTATTTTGGGGACCAATGGTGGGCAAGCAGCAGCGTGAGCTATCGCTAGTAGACCTAGACCCTGAGCTTGGAACTGCGGTCGTCGGCCCATATTATCACAACATAGTGGTTAGGTTGCTACACTCTTTGGAAGATAGCCCAAGATTCGGTGGCCAGTCAGCCTGCTCGTTGTACTCCCCACCGGCCAGCCTACCGTCCTAGCGGTCTGCCTTAGTACCGCTGCCAGTTCCTCAACCACCTCTTGTTGATGAGTGAGGAAATCAAGGGATGTGCCCTAAATCCAAGCCAAGAAACTTATGGGACATCCTTTCAGTGAACCACTTCCTCGAGATGTTCTAGCCCGTGGCAGCACCAGATTTTCACACGCTAGAATACCTCACCCCAGAAGAGTTTGAATGTTTCTGAAAAACCCTCTGGGCGATGCACTTTCACCTTCATCATCAGTGAGTGTTTTATCCTAGGATCCAAGTACATTTTGAATACATTTCAAAGCAATGTCTTCTAGTCAATCTGGATGCGCTCCTAGTGGCCTAGCACCCAAAGTCACCAGGCCGCTGTAAGGTCCTCCGGGATCAATGCATTCAGAGTTTCAAGATACTCTGCATGATCATCAAGGAGGATTCCCCCCATGCGCAAGTCCATGGTTGGGGGAATTATGCTGCCCTCCTCTTCATTATTATCCAGCGGCAACCCGAACTGCTAGGCGATATCAAGGACATTCCCCCCAGAAGGGTCTCGATCAACATGGCCGACATAGTGGATGAGGACAATGAGTTGGAACTTTTTTATGGGGACTTACCCCCTGAGGGCGTGCCACCACTATTGGACCTATCAGGGAGGCTTAATCATCAGTAGAGAAACCTACTAGGTCTCCCTATGCCCACCGAGGCATTGGTACGTAGCCAGAATTCTGGTAAGGGTAAAGAGCACGTCAGAGCTACCAAGCACTCTGACTCGTCCGCATCAACACAGAAGATGGAGGAAGACCCTGAGAAGACCACATTGCACTAACAACTTTCCGAGCAGAAGAAGTTCGTCGATGAACATCTAGATGAACGTGATGCAGAGCGAAAACATGAATATGGTGATCCTAGGCCAGGAAAGCAGGGGTAGGAAAAACTTCCCATCGACGAGCTGCCTTAATGCGACCCTGACCGTCCTGCCCCTGCAGACAGGGTTGAGGCCAGAACTTACGGCAAGAGGGCACAGTATGTCTCGCCAAACCCTCCTGAATGGCCCGAAAATCCAAGCGATCTAGCTTGGGATCCTCCAGCCACCCCGAGGGTTGTACCACCAACCGCTCCACGAGCTGTTGGGCCTGCTTACCGTGTTGAAGAACCCGCTAACACACTCATGGTTAGGGATCCCCATCAAGACAGGGACCACTGCCCAGATGATCCAATGGTCATGCTCATTGCCCTTCTAGAGGCGTTGGAAACACGACAGGTGGTGATCCCACCTGATGGAAAGCCATATCCAGTATGGTTGGATGACATGTCGGCACCTCTGGGATTCGGGAATACCACCTTCTCTCCCTTTAACGAGACGGGGGACCTGCCAAAGCACTTGGACCACTTCAACTCAAGGTGTGGGCCCATGTTGGGGACTCTAGAATAGTAGGAGGCCACTAAACTCTGATGCTTTGTGCAGACATTGGAGGGGCATACATTTTTCTAGTACAACCAACTCCTCACCGGATCAGTAACCTGATGGGAGGACCTCCGGTGGAAATTCCTTTACCAGTTCAGCTCCACCACACAAAAGACAAGCATCAAAAACCTCTTCAAGTGAAAAAATAGGCCTGATGAGCATGTCACAGACTTTATCACCCAGTGGAAAGGACTTACATACTCCCTTGACATGTCACTGACTCAGGAGAAATTGCTAACGATGTGTGTTAGGAACGTCAAGATGGAACTGGTTCCCTCTCTGATCATCCAGAACTACCCCGGGGGATTTTGAGACTTCTCCGATAAGGCCCAGTGCCAGAAAGAAGCCCTACAACAAGCTAGCAGACACGTCTGTTGCCCCCTGTAATTCCCGAAAGGAGGGATACTAGAGTCGAGCCTACCACGGTGGCCCAATTATAGGCCTCCAGACAGCTAGAATTATTACCGACAGAGCCACCTCCCTAGCCTCGCAGAGGCCCACTACCACAGGCACAACCTCCATCCCAGCAACAGTTTCCTCAGAATCAACAGGTGCCCCTGCGAAATGCACCACCACTGCCTAGCTAGGACAACTAGGCTCCACCTCCTCGACAGCCTCCTCCAGCCCCTTGTCAGGGCCAGGATCCAAGGCCCCCCTTTCCAGAAAAAAGAAACTAGACCTACTTGTTCAATGATAATTAGGTCCCCGGTTATTTTTAAAGTGCTTGGGAACAAGGGATTGTGCGTTTTCCAGAGTGCAGAAGGCCAGAAGAGGAAAACCTCACTGATCGCCCCAACTACTGCCTCTATCACCAGATCCTAGGGCACACCCTCAAGTAGTGCTATGTGTTCAAAGACTGGCTTTAGGACTAGGTTGATAACAACATAGTCAGGCTGGGCCTGGTTCCAGCACAAGTGGCATGTGTCTCCACAAGGCAAGATAGCAACAATGACTATAAGGGCGAGTGGAAGTAGGTTTCTAACTGTGAGTCCCATAAGTATGATGACTGGATAGCTCACAAAATGGTTTCTCATGCCCATGGTATCATTCATGCACACCTGAATCAGCCGGAGCCTTCAGAAACCGTAGATGCTACTTCTGCATCATCACCTCAGTCGGCCTCTTCCCAGAAGAGAAAGCATCAGCGGCGCAAGGGAAAGAATGCTCCCCCCAATTCCATCATCATCCCACACTATCAGTGATTTCATGCCTCCAGCGATAGGAATTCCTCCCAGAATCCACCCAGTAATGGATGAATATTTGAGTAATAGTCAAGGGTATTCTTTGGTTAATACTGTGGAGTTGGTAAATCCCTATATGACCCCTGACGATGGGGAGCGCCAGGCGAACCTCCCCAACTTCCCCAGCCGATGCCAATGTCAGTGGAGCCGCGACCATGTGGGTGATCGAGGCACATCAATTGGAACTTCCATACAGGTCGTGCATGCCACTGAGACCAGACAGCAGGCCCAGCCCAGATCTCAGAATGCATAGCCTGTTCATCTGGTGTCATCAAGCCCTCCCTCACCACCGTTTGTGCAACTGGATCAGGTAGAGCCACCTCAACCATGTCGCGACCATCCACGCCCTGCTACAGGCCGGTCTCAGCCGTCCAACCATCATCCGGTAGCTACTCTATGGGCTTCAACTAGTGAGCAGCAGAATATTCCCAGCACCAGTCAGCCGCCAGCCCATCCGGTAGGGCCCGCCATTCCTCTTGTCACAGAATGGACTCCTGCAAGCAGAAGCTCGCGCCTGGTACGGAAGTATGATGTTCTCAAGAACCTTGCTGGCATCCCAATGAGTATTTCTATCCTCAAGGCCCATCAAATGTCACTAGATATGTGTGAGGCCCTCAGTGAGGCTTTAAGAAGCCCCCTCCAGTTTGAGACGGAGGTAGAAGCTGTAGAAGCGTTTCATGATAAAGCGGTCGAAAATGCTGAATTTCAGGCCATCATTTTGTTCTATGGAGAAGATGAAGGCTCTCCCATATATGGGAACATCCTCCCACTGTACATCACCAGTAAATTTAATGGCGTGGAGGTTCACCGCTGTCTTGTTGACACGGGCTCTGGGATCAACTTAATCCCGACTCAGACACTACGGAAGCTGGGGTTATCCGAAGATGACCTGAATCCCTCTGATTTAAGAATCCAATGATACGACAGGACAAAGCAGACCCCAGTCGGTAATATCCATTTGAAGACATAGTTTGGTGGCCTAGTTTCAGCACCAAGTTTATGTTTGTCTCTCAAGACACCGCGTACAATGCATTGATGGGCAGACCATGGCTCTACCTGCACGTGGTGGTCCCCTCATCGTATCACTAATGCCTCAAGTACTCCCTCAATGGTCGAGTATGAGTAATAAAATGTGACGTGTCTTCTTTTATCTATAGTGAAGCCCACTACCTGGATGTTGACTATTACAAGAGAAAGGATAAGCAGATTCAGGCCAGTGAGATCAAACCTGTCGCTGTTGCAACTGACCCCTGGGCAGGTCCGGATGATGCCTACGTCTTCGTGATCCATCAACTGGAGTCCACAACCCCCAACATGGGGAATTTTTTTTGTCTCTGGTACAAGGGGGAAGCATATGCCCAAGTCTAAGAAATGGCGGGAAATCACCTCGTACTCCTACACGAATCAGGCTCAGGTAATCCTAGAGACTCCTACCCCCATAAGGTATCGGGACGTCCGCCCCATGGTAATAGCAGTATGTTATATTTGCATGTTTTTCTGCGTTGAAATTAACTGGATCAAGCCAACACGCCACTACTACTTTGACATTATCAAGTGTGGCCCCTTGGGCCAAAGACCAGATGGGATTGGGTCGAGATCTTTCATTGCTATAGTGTCGGTAGCACCGGAATCCACTGATGCAGTGACCACTAATACTTAGGCAGATACCAGCCTCCCATCAGAATCTACCGACCCAGAGGAGGATCCTCCTGCTGGGGATCCCTCCTCTTCAAGAGAAGAATAGGATTTGGAGGACGTTCCCCCGACCTTTTAAGAGGGAGTCTCTACCATGGTCGATGAACTGGTACAGGTCAACCTTGGTAGCAAGGTAGATCCGAGACCCACATTGATCAGTGTCACCATGTCCCTTGAAGAGCAGCAACGGTACGTGGTCTTCCTTAAATAGCACTATGATGTGTTTTCCTGGAGTTACAATGAGATTCCAGGACTAGATCCTCGGGTATCCATCCACCGCCTCGGTCTTCTGGAAAATCATCATGGGTTCAAGAAGCCTCCCAGAAAGATGAACCCTTCTCACGATGCAATGGTCGAGGATAAAGTTGAAAATCTCATTAGATACAACTTCATCAAGGGGGTCCAGTACCCCAAATGGATGGCCAACATTTTGCCAGTCAGGTTGAAGAACAGACAGATTAGAGTCTCCATCAACTTCCGTGATCTCAACCGTCAATGTCCAAAGGATGATTTTCCCCTTCCAGTGACAGAATTGTTGATCGATGCTATGGCTGGGTTCCAATCCATTTACTTCATGGACAGTTACTCCGGATATAATCAGATCTGGATGGGCCCCGAGGATGAGGAGTCCACAGCTTTCCGGGCACCACAAAGTATGTTTTGTTACTAGTTCATGCCCTTCGGATTAAAGACTGCAGGTGCCACCTATCAGAAGTATATGAATCTCATATTCAAGACAATCCTAGAGACACTGGTGGAATGATATGTGGATGACTTGGTGGTCAAATCCTGCCAGCGCCAGGACCATCTCACGGACATTGAGAAAGTGTTCGGCTTGCTCTGTTCCCACCACCTGAATATGAACCCGTTGAAATGTGCCTTTGGGATCACCTTTGGGAAGTTCCTTGGCTTTGTTATCAAGTACGGGGGCATCGAGACCGACCTAGAGAAGATCAAGGAAATTAGCCAGATTCCTCCCCCGAGCAACATTCAGGAGATTTAAGGTTTCCAAGGCCACTTAGCCTACATATGCCAATTCATTACGAATATGGTCGACAAGTGTAAGCCCTTTTCCCAGCTTATGAAGAAAGGAACTGCCTATGAATGGGACAAAGAGTGATAGACTTCATTCGATGAAATCAAGCATTATCTACTACAACCTTCGGTCTTGATGCCACCCATCTCCAGAAAGTTGTCGATCCTGTATGTGACTGCCCTGGAATGATCTCTCGATGCCCTCCTCGCCAAGAAGAACAATGAGGGGACAGAAAAAATCTTCTACTAACTCAGTCATATTCTCATCTATATGGAGACCAGGTACTCCCCCATCGAAAAGAGATTCCTTGTGTTGGTATTCGCAGTACAGAAATTGTGGCATTACCTGCAGCACCACAAGGTACAGCTAGTGTCTCGGGTAGACCCACTAAAGTACATTCTAAAACACCCAATATTGACAGGCTTCCTAGCTCGGTGGGTAGTGATTCTTCACCAGTTTGACATCAGGCTTGTCCCTCAGAAAGCTATTAAGGGGCAAGCATTGGACGAATTCCTTGTAGCCCATCCAACTCCTACTGACCAGTCCTTAGATCTCAATTTTCCTGATGAGGCAATCCTCTCAGTAGATCATGACATCCCGTGTTTGCAGATGCATTTAGAAGGAGCTTCCCAGAGTCCCGCCGGCATGAGGCTCAATGACCCCAGGCTCAACAGGGTAGGCTTGGGTATCATCTTTATTACCCCAATGCAAGACATTCTGCCATACTCATTCCTGTTGTCAGAAGGCTGCACCAACAACAAGGTAGAGTATCAGGATCTCATCACTAGCCTCGAGCTGGCCCTCAAGATTGATGTTTTCCATTTTCATGTGAAAGGGGATTCTGAACTAGACATCAAGAAGATCAATCGTAACTACATCGTTAGAAATCCAGAGCTCATACCATTGTTGGAGCGCACTCTCCAGCTAATGGCCCAGTTCCCATATCGGCCGGAAGTTACTCATGTCCCTTGATCTCAGAATGGTCGAGCTGATGCTCTAGCTGGCCTAGCTACATCACTTGCAGAACCCGAGCCAGATGATCTGATTATCCACGTGGAACATCGGAGATTCATTGCTCCCATCACCCCAGATGATGGCGACGACCTAAGGGTAAGCTATCTTACCACTGGAGCCTCCACGCCTGGGCATCTAGGTTCCTCAGATGCAGTGGTTGAAGTGACTCCCAACTGGAGATCCCCCTTCATCAATTATCTCCAAAACAGTTACCTCCGAGCTGATCAGGCCGATCATGAGTGAATCCAACGTTGCGCGCTGCAATTTACCCTCCAGAGTGGTACCTGTCTTGAACAGACCCTCTACAAGCACGGGTTTGATGGTGTTCTCCTCCATTGCATCCAAGGAGTTGAGATTTCTTAGTCATGCAATAGGTTCTTGCTGGTTCCTGTGGTTCTCACTAGACTGGGCCAAAGTTATCCCCCTAGATCTATAGAATGGGGTACTTTTTTCCCTCCATGATCCATGATTGCATTGAGTTCGCCAAGAGATGTTACGCGTACCAAATTCATGCTAACTTCATGAATCGGCCTCCAGAAACTCTCCACTCCACCATGTACTCTTGGTTATTTGTGGTATGGGGACTCGATGTCGTGGGACCATATCCACCAGTGACAGCTTGCCAGTGTAGGTTCATCCTGGCCGCTACGAATTTCTTTTCCAAGTGGGAAGAGTTAGTTCCACTCAAGGAGGTCAAGGCACGTTCTATCATTGACTTTGTGATCTACAATATCATCTACTGGTTTGGATTCCATCACATCATCCTCACCAATAATGGCACCAACTTCCGAGAAGATGAGTTGAAGAAGTTGTACGCAAAGTACAATATCCGTTCGAACCATACCTCCTGCTATCACACGCAGTCAAATGGATAGATCGAGGCATTCAACAAAACCCTCTCTAAAATTTTTCAAAAAATGGTTGGTCAGAATAAGAAGATTTGGCCAGACAAGCTTCCCAACGCCCTTTGGTCTTATTGGATGACGACTCATAATTCCACCCAGGTGACCCCATATTCCCTGGTGTACGGAGTTGAGGTCGTCCTGCCCATCGAGATCTAGTTTCCTTCGTTACACACTGCGGTCTATGACCAACAGGCACAAGATATGGCAGCTGAAATTCGTCTGGCTAAATTGGAAGCACTTGATGATAATAGGCTTCATGCCCTACACAATCTGGAAAGGCATCATAATAATATATCTAGAGCATTCAACAAGAAGGTTTGCCTCCGCTCTTTCCTGTAAGGTGACCTGGTATTGGCCCTCCGGAAAGCAATGATACCTGGTAGGAAACCACCCAATTTGGAAGCTAAATGGGAAGGACCTTACATAATTCACAGGGTTTACCCCAATGGTGCATACTCCATGGTGACCATGGATGGTGAGAATATAACTCCTCCCACCAATTCCAAGTTTCTCAAGCAATACTTTTCCTCAGCCAGAATGGTCCTGCATGACCCTAAACTACCGGGTCTGACATGACCCTAAACTATCTGGTCCTACATGACCCTAAATTACTTCGTCTCACATGACATTAAACTATATTTCGTCCTGCAAGATGTTAAACTACACCCTTAGAACTACGTGTGGATTGATTCCCATTACATGGGATACGTAGGAACGCTCAAGCATTTCATCTTAATCCCAGCCCCAAACTCTCTTCTTTGACTATTCCCCTTGGATATAGTTCTCTCAGAGGGTCCTTTCATGATATGGTATAGGCTTCCTTATCCCCACTAATATCAAGATTATGAAGATCTCACCATGTTCCAACTCCTCGTTCTTCTATCCTCCCACATCCTCACCATATGACGCTAAACTGCATGGCCTTCAAGAACTACATATAGCTTGATTCCCATCCTCATGGGATACATAGGAACACCTAGACATTTTGTCTATTGGCCCAGCCCAAATTCCATAATCTCCCCTCGGGTTAAGACATATGGTGTGGTGCAGGCTTTTCCCCAATACACGTCGATCTCATCTCGATTCCGCCATATGTCCCACTTCCTGGAGAGTTTTTCCTCCTTCACCACCCTACTTGACTTTAGAATGTATGGGCACAGCTATGCTTCGCCCATTATTTTGATTGGGACTCCATCATCCCTTCCATCTAGAAGGGCCCCCGAATGGCAGGGATTCTAGGCCCAAGGGCTCTCCTACCACTTCGGGCCAACTCCCTCGAGGATGTTGAGAAACAAACTGATACAAGTCCCACATTACAAATATATTCACTAGTCGATGCTCATTTGGTGTTCCCATTCCAGGCCACTATATGAATGCTATTTTACGAACATGTTCAACAACTATCCATTGCCATTAAAGCCACCCCAAGATGTCCCAAACATTGAGTGTAGTGGATCATTCTTCCCCATTGCATCTGCAAGCGACAAACTCCCTTTGGGAGATGCCAGCTATCAGCCCCCATATGACAGGGAGATCTGAGTCTGGTTCATTGTTTCCCACACTGAGTACTGCTCACGTGGGCTTAGGATCTGTGATGAGGCAGTAGATGCACAAGAGGTCGTATGGATAGCATTGGTCGGGACACCCAGCCTCTGGCCCCAGGGCCTTTTCCAGCCCCTGGCCCAAGTTCTCATTTAGTGTTGCACGGTGTGGTATGGGATTAAGTCATCATTCACGTCGAGTTACTCGCCACGCCGTAAACCCCCTCTGTGTGGGGTACCTCCCCATTTGTGTCCTTACTACATGATATTAAACTACACAATACTCTCTGTAAGAACTACGTATGGATTGATTCTCATAGTCATGGGATACATAGGACTGATCGAATGTTTAGTCTTTAGGTCCAACCTCATCTTGGCCCCTTGGCCTACATTCCCCAGGGAGAGGGGTATATGATGTGTTATGGGATTATGTCCTTATTCAAATTGGGTTTTTGTAACAAACATGCCATTTACCTCCTCCTGAGAGTTTTCCATCCCCTTATACTATACTCGTCTTTTCAAATCGGCCGCTCTCAAGATGAGACCATCGGTCTTATTAGATAGTTCACTAATGTGCCCAAGGGTACTCTGGTTTAGCACCTGGAATATTGGATTCTACCAGGGCATGCTTGCACCCATTTCTCAGTCTTTGTGTTCCCCCTCATTAGGGCTTCCATCACCTTTCACACCCAAAGGGACCCCAGAATGACATGGATACTTAGCCCAAGGGCCCTTCTACCATTACGGGCCAACATCCTCAAGGGTTTCGAGAAAAAAAATTGTTAGAAGTCCTACATTGATAATTTGGTCAGCGGTCGATGCTCGTTTGTTGTTCCCACCTCAGGTCACACGATATGGATGTCATGTTTCGAACACAGTTAACAGTTTCCTCCATCATCACGCCAACCCCATTAATCCCAAAATGTCGGTTACATGACTCACATCATTTTCCACCTCATCATGTTCAAGTAGAATTTTGAGACTCTGGGTACTATTCCTCAGTGCTCATTTGCACGTTAGGAGGAAAAAGTCACGATAAGGCAATCATTAGGGGCTCTGCACTGATTACCCTTCAGGATGCATTCTAGGTACTGCAAAGAAACCTCGTCCATCCTTGTTTCCAACATCGGTCACCTCTCACGTGGGATTAGGGATCAGGTTGAGTTATGAACTTACTTGGAAGGATTTCACCTCTCTATGGTCCTAGCTATAAGACCAAAATCTAAGATCTCTTTCAGAACTATGTGCGGCTTCATTCTTGTCCTCATGGGATACGTAGGAACACCCAAACGTCTCGTTTTCAGGTTTGGATCAGTTGGAAGATAGTTTATTCTACCCCCTTTGTTTCCTCTAATCTTTCTCATCCCCTCAGCTCAAGGTTTCCTTCTCGGATTTGCGTAGGATACGGTGTGGACCTTGTCATCATTCACGTCATATACGCTTTATCACGCTGCATGCATCCCCTTTGGAACCTCATCTCTCCTGTACGCATCTGAGCCATATGACGTTAAACTATGATGCCTAGTCCCACATGACTTTAAACTGTTGGATCCATCCTAAACGATGTTAAAAGTGCGTGGTTGGTCCCATCACATGACCCCAAACTGTGATATTATCGTCCTAGCTGCACGACGAAAACAGCATTGCATTGTGATGTCCTCACCCGAGAGGACATCATGTTTGGTATCGGTTACACACCATACCATTTGTAAATGCTTGTATATGGCTTGATTCCTATGGCGATACCTAGACCTTCCATCCCAGGTCCATCGCTTCCCAAAAAAACTCATTTATTCTAAAGAAAAAATAAGATATATCAAATACCGTTTCTTTGGTGCAAGGGCCAGACCTGCACAACCTTATTATACTTGGCACGGGTATCCCACCGTGCCATCTCCCAGAACTATGTGCAGCTTGATCCTCATCCTCATGAGGTATGTAAGAACACTCATTCACTTTGCCTCATGCCCAGCTTAACTTTCGTTTTCACCTCAATCTAAAACATTCCCAGTGAACACGTGGTGGCCAGAACCCCAGGTTCCCATTCACATCAAGTTTCATAATCACCTTACCATATGTCACCTAAATTCCTTACCGATCCTCGGTCCGAGTTCTAAGACCTTAAACTTAGACCTCTCTTAGAACTATGTATGTCTTGATTTCCATCCTCATGGGATATGTAGAAACACCCAGGTATTTTTCCTCAGGTCCAGCCCCAGTAATCATAAATCTCATTCCTCCTCATTTTCGGCCCCCTGGCCTGACCCCTTGTGGGGAACCATGTAACTGCAACATTTTTCCTGAACAAGTTTGGGATGCACCACAATGACATTGGGAAGCAACAACTCCCTCGCCAATGAGGTCCTGTCTAAAAGTAGGAATGATCCATGATTAGACTGATGCACCCATCTAATGTGCTTCCACCACAGTGGCGTAATTTCAAGAGTGTTGGATTCTGTTCTAACAAACCATCACTCCACATTCCACGCTTTGAGTTCCCCTTATTCGGACCATCGTCCTCTTTCATGTCTAAAGAAACCCCTAACAGTATAGATACTCGGCCTATAGCTTTCCTACTGTCTTGGACCAACATTCTGAAATAATAATGGATGACATTCTGAGTCAGTACCCATGTTTTGAACACGGTCAGCGGTTGGCCCTTGTTTGTCATCCCCATTTTAGGATAATACAATATTGATACTATGTTTCAAACATGTTCAATAGTTATCCTTTATTTTCATGCCACACCTTCAGTGTTCCGAATCTGGGGTATTTTGATTGACATATTCCATTTCCCTATGTTTGGATTGATTCTAATGCCCCTGGAGTTACCCCGCTCATGCACTAGAGAACATTCGGAAGACGATATGTCGATTTTTTTGAGGAACTATTCCTTTAATCGGGCCTCCATCTTCTCTTCTCAGAAATCTGGATTGGCTATTTGAATCTCGAATTCCCAAAGCTTGATTGATGTTCCCATGATCAAATGAAGTAATAGTACAAACATCCCTTGTTTCTCACAATGAGTGCGACCCGCGTGAGCTTAGGAATGGATTTTTATTTATTTCGGGATTGTGGTTGAATGTGTTAAACCAAACTAACAAGTAAATAAATTTATCCATACATGCGGTTTAGAATAAGAAGCAGTAAGGAGAAATGAGTTTATGAGTTCAGCCAAAACAGGGCCCTTAAGGGTCAGCTTCTTGGATGGATTGTTCCAGCACTGCTACCTTCTGGCTGGTGGCCTCTAGGATTGTTTCCCGCCCCTTGAGGACTCTCTCTTCATCAACAGCCGCAAAGCGTAGTCCACTGACCCTATCTCGTTCTTGCGCCTGTTCAATTTGAAGTTCAGTCATTTGGTGACCCGCTTCCACTAGTTGCTCTTGGGAATCTGCCAGCTGGGCCCTCAACTACTCCACAAGCTCAAAATAGTTTACAATAAATATCTCATTTTATTTTACATGTTCTTAAAGGTGTCGGGCCTCTTGTTATGCCTTCATGAATGCTTGGGTACTCCCTAAATACTCCCGACACTGGGCGACATTGGAGCATTAGCTGCTCTCACATAGCTTCTTGGCCATGTAGTCACGGACTGTCGAATTAGGAGTTGAGTATCCACCCCTCCAGCACAGATAAAACACAGCCAGGTGTGGAGTGATCCCATCCATTTTAGAAATTCCTTCTAAGGTTGACCGAGAAAGTGCTTGATGCACTTCCACCCTTTACATCACATCATCCGGCTCTCCTCAGCTACCTTTGAGTCTGAATCATCAATCTGCTCGGGATCTGCAGGCCGATAGTTGGGGAAAGCAGGCAACAGACTAGCAGTAGGGTCCTCTTTGAGTTTTCCTCCCAAGGGGTTAGGCTCTTCAACGCCTGGGTGACCTTCCTCTCTAGCCTCGGTCCCAGTAGTTTCTTCATCAACTTCTAGCCCCACCTCTACATTGGTACCACTGATATCCATATCACTTTGCTCACTGAGCATCAGGGATGGATCAGTTTGAGAAGTGTGTCTTGAATTAGATGGCACATTTGCAGTTGAATCAATCCCAGATGACCCAAGCTCGGCAGCCCGACAAGCCTCCAAGGCTGTGATTACTACACAAACAATGATCACCCTGGTCAACTAAGCTCTCTGACAGTAAATACCAGTGTTAAAGTAATGAACTTACAGGATCCCAAAGCATCATCCTCCAGTGTCCTAGCCACTACAGGATCTATAATTATAGGGGATCCCTCAGTGCTCGTCATCTCAATAATGGGTGTCGGTTCCCCACTTTGTTCTATCAGTGCCTCCTCCTCCCCTTCGAATAGAGACTCTTGGTTGGTACCAATATGCTCATGAACAGGATAAGGATATCTAATTGAGGGCTACAAAAAAATAATTAGGGGAAATGATAGACAAGGGATGAGATGTACCTCAAGTAGCTCAGTTATATCTACATCAGAGCCAATGATCTTGCCACTCTCCCAAAGACTCCCTTGGTGGGATGGACCCTGAGACCCTCCACCTTCAGGCTCCCCTTCTTCTTCACCCCTCCTTCACCTTCTTCTTCTTCCTCCTCTTCCGTCTCACTGCCCTCTGGCTCATCGTCGCTGTCGTCATCCTCTGATGGCATCTTTTCTGGATCATGCTCCTGGCTGAGCATTACTTTCACCAAGAATTATGGCTCCTCACGCCGACCCCATTGGAGTGCATACACATCCATGGCCGTCAGATACGCATGATGACAATGAAATTACACCCTGTCATCAATCTGAATGAGTCCGACCTCTGGAAACTGGATTCTGTCTCGCACTATCTTTTTCCAAAGAGCTTCAGTATCCATCGACTGTCACAGGGTCATCCAGGCTGACCACAGAGCCGAGAAGATTGCGTCATTGGAAGGTTGAAGCAGATACCTTATCTGCTTCTCGGGAAGTTCCCTAGACACTTCATGATCTCATCTCCTCATTGGCGATGAGGGCATGACCACACTGTGTGACGTCCCCACTACTGAAGTCCCGGACTGTGCGGGACTAGTTTCCTGATATGCTTCTGACCTTTGTTACCTAACAACACCCGGTCTACTCTCTCGCCACCTAGGTTCTACACTAGCTACCTTGAGTTTCCAAACTCACTTCCGCAAAATCTCATAAGGGTATGATATGGCCCAATTTTCATCATATTCGGTTGAGAGGCCAGCATCAACTAAGGTGGGAGGAAAGGTGATAACATCGCGAGATCCATGGGTCGTGAACATCATCCATATTTGGCGAAGAACGCAGGGATTCCTTCCTCCCAAACATCTGTGTACACTTTCTTCGACATCCACTAAAGGAATCCAAACTGCCTAGTGAACCTGGATGGCACGTAGGGCTCACAAAAGATCTTCCCATCAATCCGGGCCATGAGCACCCCACCTCTGATGCTCGGGAAGTATTCCCTTTGCTCCAATGATCCTTGCCCGTTATCTATCATTTGGACAGTTGGGGTGGGGGATGGGATGAAAGTGAAGTCGACATGATTTCCAATTATGGTCCTTACTCCCTCCTCATTGAGAATCAATGGCATGACCCCATCGATGTTCAACAAGGAATGTTGCAGGCCATTACCTGGAGGACGAATGGCGTTCGGAAAGGTATACCTACCGCAATGAGCCACGACCCAGCCATAAAAGATCTGGAAGGGACCATAGATCCTATTCAGTGACCCAACTATCAGAATACGTCCCAAAATGGTGTACAGACGAGCCAACACAGGGACTACCAGATTGAATCTTTGATTAGCGGCAATGATGCTACTCATCACACGAGTCACTGGACGAACTCCCATCCTTGCATCCCTCACTGATAAGAGCCACCCACTCAGGAATGTGGAAAGAAATATGGAGTACCAAATGTTTCGGTCCAGACTCTCAATTATGCTAAATCCCCATGAATAATAGTCCCCCACCTCCAGGATCCTCCAGTACGATCTGCTTTTGCTCCTCTGTGTCACGGTCAGACACCGTCTCCCTCGCCCCAGCATCTTGAATTTTGAATATCTTTGTAGGAACAAGCTAAACCATTTCTTGTAAGAAATGTCCTTCAAAAAATCCTTGACCCCCAACCTCTCTTTGGCCAGCTCCAACAGGTGCCATGTCAGCATAGGGGTTCATGATCCGGATCCCCTTATGTTCCTTGGCGGGAGGAATTCATCGTATTGGTGCTCATCCAAAAGGATACCCCCAATCCAATGAATGTCCCAAAGGATGATAACAACTTCCCCATGATCAATATGGAATGTACTGGTATTGGGTGACCATCGAGTAAATAGCTCTGGCCCGAGCTCATGATGGCGATAGAAATGAAACTGTGACATCCACATTGCCTTGAACAAACCGATGTGCCGCAGTTCGGACCCAAACTGGTCACATGTCTAGTTAACCCAATATGCCCAGGACCATTCACTTGAGAAATTGCCTCCAGAACGCAGGTCCCAATCCTGTATCCAGCCTTTAGTATCTTCAGTAACACTCAGACGGAAGGTGCTTGCGTAAAAGGCATGAGAATTCTCCACGATAGGGTCACTCCCCGAAATGGTACTAGTCCTGGGATTCAGGACATAAACATCCATATGTCTGGTTTCTCTAGCAGGATGGCCATTTTAGGTGATATTATACCGATGTAGGTCATCCTCGCGGGTCACCCATGACCGTGGTGTGCCGAATTCAAATCTGGGAACGAGTACTTCCTCCAAGATACCGAAGTCCCATATCGGTAGGTTGGAAGATAGTGCATACTCTTCCTGGGATGGGGTAAACATGTTGAAAAGATTATGGTTGCTGGATATGATCCTTCGGGTTCCATAAACCTCAATGTTGGTGACCATCTCAGCCCTAAGAGCAGGGAATGCGGCTTCTCCCTCAATATCATCCTGATTGACTGCCATCTTCTGTTGGAAAGGTCTTAAAAGGTTGGCATGAAAAAAAAAGAAGTTGGTGTGAAAAATCAGAGGCTGGCATGAAATATCAGAAGTTGGCGCACAAAATCCTGGGTTGGCATGTAAAACGATGGATGACCTCAGTGAATTATGCGCAATCGAAGCATTTTTCTACGTAGGGTGAAGGAAATGTTTTACGCGTGAGAGCTCCTAGCTTATCGCACAAGAAATTACATATGGAATGAGGGACCCACGAAGATTTTATAGGACCAGAGATGGGTTTTCACGTGTGAGAAAAAATTGGATTGCGTGCTTCGTATCAGTTTTACATGCCATTCTAGTTTTGAGTGTGCGCAGGCCCTATGGAGTCTTACATCTCGGTGTTTCCCTTGGAATCTAACCTTTGTGGCCCCTCGCCGATCCGATTCTGAGGGGGGAATTTTTAGACGTCAAAAAACTCTCATGGGATGATGAAGATTTGGTCACAACAAAGAGAAGCCATATTTGGACCCAAGGATCCATTCCCAGGGGCCCGGAGGGGCCGTGAGAAAAAAATAAGTGGTGCACAAGAAAATCTGTCCTACGAAAAAAAACTCTAGGCTTCATGAGAGTTTTTCATGTAGGTGTGGAAATTAACACGCCACCGCCCCGCGTGGTGGAATTTTCACGCTCCCAACACCAACGCGCAATATTTTGCATAGGTCTGTTTTCCGTGTAGATCTGTGACCCCGAGCGCCTATAAATAGAAGGTCACCCCTTTGACTTCCGCGCTAAAGAATCTGAAACATCTCTCCAGTGCGAAATTCACCTCCCGTGTGTGAAAAATATGGCTCTCAAGTACTTAATTTTTCACGCCAGGTCGCCCAGGGGTCTGCCATTGTGCAAGACCACTCAGGCTTAATCCTCGTCCAAAATCCCATCGAGTCCCATCCACCATGCGCAATTCCTTCCAATTGTGCACAATCCTTTCTTATGCACAAAATTCCTTTCAAATTGCATGCCCTCTTTTCCGCACCGCCCCGGTCTTTTTTTCCAGCCACCGGCTGATTACGCATTGTCCTGGCCTTTTTTCACGCCCACCGTCTGATTGCATGTCACCCCAGCCTTTTCACGCAAGCAGCACTATTACACGCCAACCCAACCCCTTTTTTGCTCAACTGTTACTTTTGCATGAAATCCTCCCTCCTTGTTCGCCCGGGATGTCCATATTCCAGGAATCATTTTTGGGTGCCTCCCACACCCAAAACATCTTCTCCATTCACTCTTTTCTTGTACGACCCTCTAGGTTAATTCGAAGTAACTTCAAAGTCCCTTGGATGATACTGCCCGTGGAATTGCTTCACCTTGCGCTTCTTCACATAGGCATGCTAACGGCTATTACTTCTTCACATAGCCATTCTAACATGGACCCCCAATGGGATCACCTCTCGACACCCCCCAGTCATGGCATTGCCTATCCCCTCTCTTCACCAAGGTGCAGAGGGTACTAGTTACATAAGTCCTAGGGGTGTGGAGCGAACTTGCCTCGTCCGAGATGCAAGAAGTTAAACTACCAAGCACCATCATCCTCAGAACATGATGTTAAACTGTGACTTCCCCCCACGCATACTACGCGGGGAAAGGGCAACCACTTTGGTGTAAGAGCCTAGCTTTTCTTGCAGGAGGTAGCATCCCTGCCCCTGCTTTTTCGGTGCCAAATCCCTCTCCTCCTGGGCTTTGTCGCCACCGGGCCTCCATCCTGGGGTAAGTCCCAACCTCTTCGGGCTGGTAACCACGCATAATCCCCCCTTGTTTCTTCTTTGGGATACGATCACATATAAGACCCACTCCATTTCCCACAGACGCACCCTTCGCGACATGATCGTTAGGTCTTTGTTGTCTCTTGTTTCTCACACTGAGCATGACTCATGTGGGATTATAGAAAGCACTGACCATGAAATCCTCTTTGGTAATCCTAGATTGTAATCCCCACACACCCAACTGAACTATGTGTTCTTTGATCCTTTCCAAGGAAAGGTACGTAGGAATCCTACCTGAGGTCCAAGCCCACCACCCATTGGTCGCTCTGACCCCCTTCACGTCACTATACCAAACCCCCATTTTGAACTATGTGGTATTTGATCCTTTCTAAGGCGAGGTATGTAGGAAGCCTCCTAGAGGTTCAATACCACCACCCCGGTCATTCCGACCATCTTCACATCGGTTCGCCAAGCCCCCTTCTGAACTATGTGGTCTTTGATCCATGCTAAAGGCGAGGTATGTAATAAGCCTCCCTGAGGTTCAAGCCCAAAACCCGGTCGTTCTGACCATTTTCACGTCGGTTCACCAACACCCCGGGCAGCCTAGAGCATAAGCCCCACAACCATACATGAACTATGTGGACTTTGATCCTTGCTAAGGCGAGGTACGTAGGAAGCCTCCATGAGGTTCAATCCCAACAACCATTGGTCCCAACCGTCTTCATGTTGGGACACCAAATTAACCCCTCCCAAACTATGCGGACTTTGATCCTTACTAAGGTGAGGTATGTAGGAAGCTTCCCTGAGGATGAAGCACAACACCTGGTCATTCTGAACCTCCTTCACATCGATTTTCCAACACCATCCATATAGACCCCAGGTCCTTATTCACGTCAGTTCACCTTCGTCCCGCTTGATGTTAAACTGTAAACCACATGTAGCGGTAAGTCATTGTTTCACTCAATCAGCGGTAAGCCATTATATCCTGATCAGCAGTAATCCGTTGTGTCCCCTATTCAATGACAAGCCATTATAATCCCCTTCACTCGGACCCACATATTTGGTCTGTCCTAGTGGCGTCAGACCAACCCGGGCTACTAACCACACATATTCCCCATACACATCATCGGGTTATTGTACTATGTGTACACCCCAATTCAAGCTCATTGCTTGACCTTTCCCTCGATCCTATGTGTCTCGGGAAGGTCATTCCCCAACCTAGAGGTTTCACTTCCTCTAGGTCCAATCCACACATACATTCTCATAGAACACCTCTTTAAGCATCCCATCGCCCTCCTGAACTACGCGGACTTTGATTCCCTACCACAGGGATACGTAGGAAGTCTCTCTGCCACAGAGATACGTAAAAAGTCTCCCTGAGACTCAAGCCCAACATTACCATCGCCCTCATGGCGGTTCCATCCCATTCGCCACCCATTTCACTCAGCACCCCATCATCCATATTTATTATTACCCAGGCCGCCACATCCCGGTGAGGTCATGTCAACCCACCTATATTGGTGTTCCCTCCAGGGGTTGCACCCATATGATCCACTCTAGTAAATGTTCTGATCAGTCTGATCTATCTCCACTGGACGTTAAACTTGTGGAATACCCTGTGTTAAACATGGGAAGCTGAGGAAAACCTCAGATACATGCCCATGGCATATGATTCCCCATGTTCGACGAGGGATGCCTCAGGCTTCCACGCCCTCGAGAAGCCCTATAATAAGGGATAGAAGACAGATGCGCTAGTTTCCCAGCACCCAGACATGCCAGGGATGCCCAACGTGACTACTCCCCTGACTGAAGGTTGTTTCCCTGATCGGACCCCTTGGAATGTTTCGACAGAAGCAATTTAATTAACTGGTGTCTATGAAGATATGGTGCTAGGAAGAGTTTCACGAACAACATCTTAAATCTATAAGGGAGACCCGGACTAGGTGACGAGTTCTGAGGAGGAATCCACAGAAGGAAGAACCGACATCCCATCATCATGTTTCGATCGAGGAGCAAACGTCCCTAAAAATGTGACGGATGTTGCCCGCCTTTGGAATGCAGGAATGTGGGGAAATAGTTACACATCCTCCATAGACAGATGCATGCACCCCGACGAAAGCATCAGAAACACATACCTATCATACATAAGGATAAATCCCATCACGGATAAGAAAAACCTACTACATAATTATCAACATACCCAATAAACATTGATTAGATCATCCTTAAGGATATCATATGAATGGTATCAAAATATGAAGTTTTGTGTATATGGTAACATGTTAACATCAAGTAATGGTGATTAATGTAATGTAAATAACCTTGATTATATCAATGTAAGTTACTTTATCAGCATAAATTAATGAAGATTAATATAGATTATACACCATCTTTATATAAAATTTCTATATGTATGAAATTTAATGTGATATAAGTTTATGGATTGATCTGGATAATAATAAATGCTTGTTATCTCGTGATTAAAATTTTATCATATACAATCCCATACTCACACTAATTTTAACATATCATAACAACACATAGTACTATATGAGGATCATAAATTAGGGATAAATCATGGCCTTACTTTATAGGGTGTTTATAATTCCATACTCATATAAAATATGTAATACACATAAATAAATGATAAATTAAGATTAGTATTTTAAAATAATGATACATTTATATTAACAAAATCTATTGTATGTATTTTTTCATGTATCTAATAACAAGATAAATTATAAAACTTCCATGATTTTCTATTAATAATGGCTTTGTCAATGGATCTATTATAGTATCCTTTTAGCCACCTAAAAAGTATTTATTTTACCCCAGCCACTGATTTCTAGAAAGTGGTAGTACATAAAAGGATGTATTTATTCCTATATTGTCAATGGGGTTACTTGAAATGAGAAATATCTATATTTTTTCATGATAGAGTTCTAATTCTTCCAATATGATTGGAATTACACTAAGTTCAGTGATAAAAATATTGATTCAAATATATTTCCGTACAAAATATATAATAACAATGCATTCTTCCTTGATAGTTGATTCCACCATGGTAGGTTTTTGGAACTCTTCTAGATAGTATCTCCATTATTGAAAAAAATAGAAAATTGAGTTGATGTCTATAATCAACTTTATTGATTTGAAAGTTGTTATCAGTGTAATTGTGGAATTATTTCTTATGAGTAGTGTATAATCCACCTAAAACACTAGAAATACCATGGTACTCCCACTAAAAATATTGTATATATAGGAATCAAACATATTTATTATGAAAAAAATCTCTTTTATTGAATCATAACACCTTATATTCCAACTCTGAGAATCATGATTCAATACATAATTGGATCATTGAAACTTTTATACCTTAGCATCACTATTTTGATCATAAAAAATTTTATACCATATCGTATAAACATCCTGGTTGCGCCCAAATTTACCCTACATGTATGCGGTCGTTGTAGTACAGGTAGGGGTCGAATCCACAGGGACCGAAGAAGAAACCGAGAGACACTCTGATTTTGGAAGGATTTGGCTATGGAGTGGCCAACTATTTGGATTGATTTTATTTGAATAACTACTGATTTAATTTAAAGAAAATAAATTAAAACATACACTTACTTAGTCTAAAACAATTAATGGAGATGAGTTGATCCTAAATTGTTACTAGGGTTAGATTGGATGTATTTATTATCTTATAACGTTCGTTTCACTAATTCAAGACGTATCCACAAAATGATATAATTCTTCAACATCATTCACCAATTTAATCCCTACACAATTCCAAGGCTAATCACCAATGTACTTAGAGGATCAATTTAATGATCACTCCAAGGAATTGGATCGTACTAGCACTCGAAATGTGTTATTGTTAAAGTTGGCGAAGATGAAGAAGAAATTAATCATCAAATGGAAATCTTAAATTAATGAAATGATTAAAGAATTTTAGATCATAAAATAACATCCAATCTTCCCCACGCAACTCCCTAGGACCAACCCATAAGGGTTTAGCCCTCCATTTATGCTATTAAATAAATGGAAGCGGGAAGTCGACTTAAAGAAGCAGAATTGGAGAAGAAAAATAAAACAATGAAACGATTACTCCACCGTTGTGTGAATAAATTCACAAGTTCTGGTGTGAATAAATTCACACCTTAAAGAAACGGTATCAAAGTGATACGAAGAAAAAAATATAAAAAGATGAAATGAAGAACTTTTATTGAGAACTAATGTGATTCAAATAACTTACATGAGAATGAAGAACGATTACAACATCAAATGGACATCAAAACATTACAATGAAAACAAAGCATCCAAGATGATAAGAAAATTTTCCACACCCATTCCCTTCACCACCAGCTCCTTATATAGGAATATTAGGAGCCTTAGGTACATACCCCAACAATCAATTCACCCCCCAACAATTAATAGAGTCAAATGGAGGGTGAATAATCAAAAAGAAATTGATGTTTTGAATTTGACCCGGAAAACTGTCCAGATTCGTCCACCACATTGACGTGTGAATTAGAAATTGAAGACGGCCGAATCCGGAGGTGCTGTATAAGATAAATATCTTCATCCATCTGTCCTATATGATCTGTAAAAATTTCAGGAAATTTCGCTTATCCGTTTGGAAGTTATAGTTGAAATGGTGGGACGGATTTTTGAGCATTAATGTCATGTCCACCATTTAAATCTCAACTTCAGATCCATTTATCATCATGATAACTTCAGAATTAGCTCCATCCACAGTTGAATAAAATGATCCTCATATTTTTATATTTCTACTGTATAAATTTGAGCTTCATTGGGCTTGGTGTCTGGGCCCCACATTTGTTTGATGGGCCTTAGGCCCATTATGCTTTTTCCAGCATGTTTCTGCCTTCAGGCGCAAAATTCTCCATCTTCCTTTGGGATTAATCCATCGGACCTAAAAGATAAAATGTTACAAACAAAGTGATCAATCATATCCCAAAATTTCAAATTAAAATGATGAATATTGTAATTTCCACAAGCAAATTATTGAGTGGTCCCAAATTGACATTTTAAGCATGAATTGCACAATGATGGGAAATGAAGTTCAATTTCTAAATTGGACTAAAATTGATGTTTATGAACTTTTAAATACATTAATATTAAGATCTTAACAATGAATATTAGCCACTTTTAGTGACTAATCACATCCTAAACTAAATTTCCATTAAGTAAATATGTCTTGAAATTCATTTTATATATATCATTATCATAATATTTTATAGTGAAAAATGAAATTTAAATGGAATATATCATAACTATAGGAGAAAAGGTATCTTTATAGACAATATCATAAAATTTTTTTCTCCCCATTTCCACCAAGAGAGAATTATATACAGACACTCTATAATCCATTTCATTATTATTACAAAAAAAAAACTTTCAAGTAATGGGTATTTCCCCTTTAGGTACATCCACAAAGTTCAAATCTTGGTTAGTGTATATCAAATCTGTCTTAGATTTTATAAACTCAAATATTTTATCTAAATCCAAACTCTTGATGTAATGTTGTCATGCAGTAGGATCATATTACATTAAACTAATTATAATTTCCTATAAGAAATATATATTTCTCAATATCTTGATTAATTATACTAGACCAATGATGTTTTCATGTATTTTGAGTTTTTTGGGTTTCTGCAACCCCTTATGGATCATCATACTTTTATCCTAGTAACCATTCTTATTTTTTGTCTTGAACATCTCAAAGTTCAACTTTCCTTCCTCTCAATCCTTGAGTGATATATTCCTTCCAATGGAAAATATCATTACAATACATAATCCATTTGTACTTAATTGTCTTTTAAAAATAATATCCCTAAGTTTCCTTAAAACTACCAACAAATAATAAATTCAATACTTTATGAAAAAAATATCTAAAATCTAATATTGTACTTATATTTCAAAACCCTGAATCCTCATAAATTAAAATTTGTTATACCTCCCAATCCATATCTCCTATAGTATATTTATGACAGCCTTTTATGGAATGTAGTAAATAGGAATAGAAATATTTAAAAATAATATACCTCGAATGATATATAATGGTCACATTAACTCATCATTGATTTAAACATGTATAAAAATGCACGATTACTTGTATTTTTCTCTTTAACACACTATTCTTGGTATTATATGAAAAGTGAGTTGTGAGATTATTACACAATATCTATTGTGATCAATAAATTCCTTTGTTTGGCATTCCCTATCTTAATCTAATCATAGAATCATAATGTTTTTTTAGGTTACTATCTGATCTTTTGAAAGGTTTTAAACAAGTATTGTATAATTGAGGAAACTCAATAATTTCATACATATATATTACATTATTTTATATAAATATTCAATATGTCTCATAATATTACATGTCATGATCTGGCCCACTGGGAACCCACCCGGGTTGAAAATAGGTAGGGGCGACACCCCAATCCTACCTCTAATCTGTATGGGGATGGTGACAACTGTCAAGTGGGAAAAACACTAAAATGGTAGGCCTTAGCCTAAAGTACCTATATACACACACACATAGCCAGCTCTATAAAATGGTTTAGAGGTATAATAAAATACTGAAACATAAAGATTTTAATAAATGTATGTGAAAACATCTAGTAAAACATCAAATTAGATCAAGTTAATAAAAAAGATATAAAGGGGGAAAATATACACCCAACTAGAAATGTGGTCTGAACCTTAAAACAACTGAGAAAGGGGGGAAATTAAATTGATCCTAACTCAAAATATATAATGATAACCACCAAATATGGTCAGCACCTCTAGGTCTTGTATGCCCCTCTAATACCGGGTCCACCGAAGGCACTGCCAATATGTATGTCATCTACATAAGACACAACATGTGTGGGAATAACCCATATAGGGGTGAGTATATACATACCCATTAGGATTCCCTTAAAACAAAGAGGAAAGTGTTAGAATAATATAGTTAGCTTAACCCATATGGAAATATGGTATAGGAACCCAACAATAGATATTCTCAAAAAGAAATCTAATTGAAGAGATAAAGGGGATCTATATCTTCAGAGTCATCTAATTATTGTAAAGAGTATGATTATATCTCCAAAGCTCTCATATCTGATGTAAATAACCATGTGAAACCTCACAAGAATCATAATGTAGGTCCCATATATCTCCACTACACTCTGAATTTGAGGGAGTTCTAACTTCAGTGGAGGACCCGCTCTCTACTTGTGCTCAAAGACGGGGGAGTTCCACCCCATAGATAGAGGATCTTCACCCTATGTGGTGTGATGGAGTATCAAATCTACCAATATAAAGATTATGATAGACCAGTTACTTGGTGAAATAGGAGAGTACCAACCTTGAAATTTCTCTGATGAACAAACTCAATCGTTGTTATTGGGCAAGCATCACTAGAATAAGAGTGTCTCTCATAACATGTCATGTTGTATCTTTGTTGTAAGGCCACAAGATTTTGAAATAGAAACATCATGTTTGATAAAATATATGAGATGAAACACTAAACTTATAATAGAATGAAACACCATAATACATTAAGATATATTTCTTTTTTTCCAATCCCTTCGATAGATTGCGATGCACACAATGTGAGGTTTAAAAAAAACATGATACCCTATTAAAATATTATTATTTAAACATGACTATTATAACTTAGTTGCTAAGTTAGAGGGTATGAATATGACTAACTAAATTATTAAAATTATATGGTTTACACAAATATAACATTAATTCTATGCTAATATGTTGATTATAAATAAAATAAGAACCGTTCGAAGGAAAAAATTAATGTTTTCTAAAAAATTGTATTTTTCTAAAAGGTGGTTTAGTCATGATCTGTGCACATAATTTAAAATTAATTTTTTATCAATTTTAGGAAATTTATTTAGAAAAAATAAACTAAATTTTTTAAATCTACATGTAAAAATTATCTTTGGGTGATTTTTTGATAATTTTTTGAAAAAATAATTTTTTTTGACGAATAGTGAAAAATACTGATCTTTATTGAAAACAACCTTTTTGTTAATAATATTTACAAAGTTAAATTATATTTTAAATTGGTTTTAATTTAAAATTAGTTCATTTATATTAAATTAAACTAAATTAGTTCATTTTAATAAATTTAATATTGAATTATAATATAAAAACTTTTTAAACTTTTGAAAGTTTTCCTCAGAAAAAATCATTTTTTATATGTCTACTAGTTTAATTTTAAATTGATTTCAATAAATTATGTCAATTGAATTTAGAAAAATAGATTAAATATTTGGAATCAAATTTTTTTTATTATATAATAATTTCAACTTAATGTTTTCCCATAATTAATAGTGGAACATTAAAAATTAATTACCACGACTAATGTAAAAACAGGCTTACTGGGGGTTAAACTTAGAAAAAGTGATGAAATATACTAAAACTTGTCCAAAATACATTTTAAATACATATTTAGACCATATCACCGCTAAGTTTCTATAATTACCTATTTTTTATCCTTTTATAATTTGAAAAATGTGGATATACCTTATACATTTCAAAAATTACAAGTGTGACCTCTCCCTCACTTATAAAAAGTCTCCCCTATTCTCTCCTCTTCACACTTCCAAAACCCTTTGGTTTTTTCAATACCTGAATAAATACCCTAATTTATACTATTAAAACATCCTATATTCTTTTTATTTATCATAAATACAACATAGAAATTCTTTTGTTGTAAACTTAAAAATGTCTTCCGAAAAAGAGGTAATGTTCTTAAACAAGCATTTTTATTTTATTTATTCTTCCACTCCCTAAAATATTATTAAATAATTATAATATAAAAAAATATATACCATATTTTTATATGTTGTTATGTTATGATAATTACTTATATCTATATCCTATTCCATCAAATGGAAAACAAAACTGTCGACCGTGTGTACGACATACTACTGCCTCGCAAACAAATGTAATTTGTTTTCTATAACCGCATCTCACAGTCTGGTATAATAATTGATTTAACATATTTATATTATATATATTAATTTAAAATTATTATTTAATTATAATATCTCACCTATATTCTTACTTTCCAACCTATTAGAAAACAATAACATCACTAGTATGTACGATGGACTACCACCTCCCAAATCGATGTGATGTATTTTTTCCATTTTCCATTTTAATTGGATAGTGATAAGAATATATTAAATGAATATTTATTATATTTTTAAAATAATTATAAAAATTTAATTATGATATCACATATACCTTCTTAATTTCCATTCTGTGGGAGATATAATAACGTCACTTGTGTCTACGGCGGACTACCGCCTCGCGAAGCGATGTAACTCATTTTTCAATAATGCTTTACATTGAAGGTAATAATGATAAATTTAATTAATATATTTAACATACATTAATTCATAATTAATATATAATTGTGATATATTATTTATCTTCATTTCATTCTATCATTTGAGAATAACAGAAATGGAATTCATGCATACACACGGTATACCATCTCCATGAACGGTGTGATTCATTTTCTATCTCTAATTTTTTTAGATTACTCTAAATAAATAAAAAATGAATATATATGATATTATATAATGGTTAAAATTATTTATATTATTTATCCATTATCAAAGTAAAGGATCTAAATTACCGCACCAAAACATACATGAAAAAGGAAGTAATTATCACCCAAAACAGTGATTTTAGAAAATAATTATTAATAAATAGGTGATAAAAGAATATAAGTAAATAATATATAGTATAATATTTATTATTATGGTTATTTAATATATTTATAGTAAACCTATATTTATTATATAAGATGTTTGGACACATAAAAAGTAAGTTGAACATGAGGTAAAGGTTTCTCACCTCACTTTTACCTCCTTGAGACGTATGACATATTCACCACTTAGTTCTTTTATATGGTGCATATACTGCCTATTTTGATATTTTATATCAATAATTACTTTATATTCATGGTATTTAAAGTTTTATTTGATGTTATTTCTTTTATAGTTCTTATGATTCAAAATTTACCAAAGTATTATGGGTTTATTTCACAATCTCATCATTATTCATGATTATTTATGTTTAAGTATCCCTTAGAAGAATGGTTTGGTATTTCTATCTTAAACCCAATATATTTTCATCTCCTATGGTTTTTAAGGAATTTTTATAGTAATTATTCCATTTTTCTCTCTTTGGTACTTAAAATAATTGTGAAAATATTTGTAAGGAAAATATTATTTATCTTTTTAGTTGAAAATAATTTTTCTTCTGTAACAATGTTTTATAAAAAAAATTAATTTTTTTTAACATTATAAAATTGATTTATTAAAACAATTAACCATGTTTTAATTTTTAAATTTTTCTTAAAGGAATATTCATGTTGTTTTCCAAGAAAGGCTCATTTAGTTTTTACCGAAAATGTGAAAGGAATATTTGTTTTAATGTTTTTGACATAACAGAATTTATTGTATTCATAACCACTCAATTTTTAAATATTAATTTATAGTTTTAAAAGGTTATTTTCAAAGAAAGTTATTTCAAAATATTTTTCGAACTTTTAGTTTTAAAAATATTTTCAAAGTGAAAATGTTATTTTCCTCAAGAATGTTTTTAATAACAATTTAATGGTATTCTTATTCATCAACAACATAAAATCATTATTTAAATTATGATATAATAGGGATATGTTCTATTGATATAATCCTTATTTCTTATTTTGATGGTTTATGATCAGTTTGATTGAGGTTGTACAATTTTATTACCATTCACCATATTACTCTGGATGGTTTATGATTATGTTTATTTGATGGGGGAAAGTATTAACATTTTGTATGTTAGTTTTTCAATATGAATTTTTATGTTGATTATGTTTTACCCATTTCATATGAGGAATGAATTAAAATTATTAAGTTACATGTGGGGATCAGTTATATATAACTCATCGATGCATCAACAGGTCTCATGAGAAAAATCAGTTTCCCAAATTAAATAGGTTTCTACCCAATGTTTTAAACTATCTTGTTAAAGGTCTTGAAAATATGTTTCAAATGTCCAGTATTATGTGTTCCCTCATTATGAAATTAGTGATTGATATCCATGTGATCATTCTATTTGTTAGAATATCCATGTATAAGTTTCAAGCTCATGTAATTATTTATATGGAATGATTTGATCATTATTTATTTATACCATATTATTCTTTATGTTCAAGTTAGTGATTAAATGGAATGTGTTTAAGTTATTTACCTTTACATATTGATTATACCTTATTTATTCTTAGCTTTCTCTATATGCATACCCTTACTAATAATCTGATCTCACCCCATTCTTATGTTTTATTTTACCTAGGATACTAGGAAGTTTTTTATGATTGATATGTAGGGATATGAAAGGGTAATAATGGAATTATAAATGAAAAAACATTATTTATATTATATTTTGAAATGCAATGTGAATTTCAAGTTTATATCTATTTTTCCAAGACTACTAAACTATTTGGTCCTTTGGAATGTGATTTCAGGTATCTAGTGTCAATGTAATATATTAACCATAAACTATGGCCCACTAAGGTGAGAGACTTTACATTTATTTCCAAAAAAAGGATACCATTTCATACTATGTGGAAACCTACTCAAGAAAGGCTACTCGAGATCCCAAATCTGAGTCCTAAAGAAGTTGATACAAAAGGTAGAAGTTTCTTGGAAAATTATATGATGTGTACAGAGAGTCACATGACATGTGATATTTCCCAAATACTTGGTCGTGTCCTCCCTTGGACATTAATTGGCTAGCCATGTGGCTCTACATGATGTGTCACTATGGGAACATGACATGTATTTTCACTCGGGGTCATGGGTGTGTTCCCTCAACATATGGCTCAGCTTGTTAATAATATGAAACTATATATAATGATTATTCATTATTTACTCAATAATTAAAAGGGTATATATTTAATTTTTTCGGAAAATAGGTATGAAATAGTCCAAAGGAAAATCTATCAAAATTATCCAAAAATAGAATTTACACATTGTGAAACACATACACGGTGTGTATGAATCATTCACAGCATGGAACAAGTCATGAAAAACAATTTGAGAAGAATTTTCAAGTCATGAAAAGAATACATGACATGAATCTATAGTACACAATGTGTAACAATTGAAGGAAACTTCCTGTCTAAAGTTCAATTTGTGAGAATAAACTTGTCACGAGATTCCATTACACATCGTGAAATGAGTAGCATCTCCAAATCCCAAATATTCAGGCCGAGACTAGCACCAGATCCAAAGTATGCGGAGGAAAATGTGGATTGAGATTAAATGATGAGATAAGGTCATACATCATGTAAATTATCATCTATTTATTTATAGAGCATGGATAGCTACACATAACTTTTCTAGAGCATCGTTTTTCTCTCAATTTCTCTCAATTTTCTCCCTTATTTTCTCTCCCAATTCAACTTTTATCAATTCCTTTTACCAATTTTATTAAATCCAAGTTCCATTGATTAATATACAAGTGTTATTCCTATATTTCATCACTATTTACCATTCCAACATTAATTCTATGTTTTTGTTTCCACTTGACAACCAATGCATGCCACGTTCTTTCTTGTTTAATATATCATGTAAGTATTTTAATGGTTTCTTACTTGTTTTGATTGAGAAATTCTCAATTCTTGAACATGTGATTGAAAATTGTTTTATTTAAATTATTTTATTAATCTTCCAAGAATGTTTGTGATTGTTTCTTTGATCTTGATTAATACCTTCATGATAGGCTAAACCTCTTAGGGTAAGGGTGGAGAGTAAGCGTTTCTCTGAACTTAATGAATCTATAAACTGAAACTTGGTAACCCTAAGGCTATTAATCATGTTAAATTACAATTTTTTATTCAATTATTTTACACAACCCTAACCATGGAAAGTTTAAATTAATGAACCCGGCCTGACTAGAGTAAATTAGGCTATGACTATTAGCCTATGATACTTTCTTACATAGAATATAGGATTAATGCATCTAGGTTGTTAGCTATATCTGGACAAAGGAATAGTTTCATATTTGATAGATCTAGTTGGTTTGACCATTATCAACTGTTTCTCTATGCACCGCTTCATAGCCTAAGCCTTAGGACTATTCCAAGTTAGGACTGAGATTATCCATTTTACCTAAACCTTAAAATTGACTATAATCCATATCATATTCTTGCATCTTAAACCAAACTCAATAACATTAATTAAATCCCAAAACCAAAAAAATTCATAAGGAATCCTATATAAAGGGTTTGAATTCACTGGTTCCTTGTCTACCAATCTTTCCCTGTGGGTTCGAACCCGCACTACCGCTCTACTACATTATTGTAACAAGGGTAGTTTTGGATAAAAAGAAATTATAATTTGACCAGCAACTACATGAATTAAATGATGCATATAGTCTTGTTAGATTTTGGCACTATTGTCTATGAATATTTCTTTTCTTAGGCATAATAACCTTCAACATGAACCTGGTATAACCTCACCCATACCCCCCCTCTTTTCATTCATTTTTCCTTCTTTCATGCTCCATTGTGTCCTTCTTCCTACTGGCCCAGTTTATGCATTAGGGCCCCATGACTCATTCAAGGAGCCTTGAAACTCAATAAACACTTACCTTTATTTCTAAAATTGAATGGTACCCCTCCACATGCCACCGCCCAAGTATGGAATATCACAGAAATCCTACGGGTCTTAACCTACTTGACATGCAATATGTACTATCAGCACTACACAGAGATAAACCCTACAGTTGAAGTGCACTATCATGGATTAAGTATTTCAGTATATCAATGGTGCCTCACCCAACATTGTGCACCCTCCTGTTCAAGTTCACACCTTTGAAATAAAACCTAGAATCATCAGTATCATCCAGAACATGGTCATGTTTAGCAGATTACAGAGTAAAGATCCTCACTAGAATATCTCTAACTTCTTGGAAGCTTGTGATACCTTTTGTATCTAGGGAGTGTCCTTGGATGAAATTAAAATTTTTTTATTCCCCTTTTCATTGTGTGATGGATCCAAGGACTGGATAAATAGTTAATCACCCAAGTCAGTTATTACATGGGATGAATTAGCCAAGAAATTCTTGGATAAATGCTATCCTCTAGGTCAAACATGGAAACTACACAATGAAACTCATAATTTCAATCTAGAGGATGGAGATTTAGCCTAGGAGGACTAGAATTTATTTAAAGAAATTACTCAGAGATTCCCACATCATGGACTTGACGTCTGGCTTCCACTACAAACCTTCTACCAAGGTCTCAAACCCGCTGCCCACACAGTAGTAGATACTGAAATCAATAGTGGTCTAACACTAAAAACACCTGAAGTCATCCAAGAAATTATAGATGAGGTATAAAAAATATTCTATGAAAAAGTGATTTTGGATTGTCTCATTGTGGAATCCACCATGTTTAATAAAACACTCGTCTAGCTCCACAGGTTGAGGCCCTGACTAATAAGATAGAATCCTTTCAACTTCCTACTGCACCACCACCCCCTCCTTCTCCTATACTAAATATCCAATCCTATAAAATGTTCAATGACCCAAACTTATATCAAGATTATAGGTAAGGATTAGATGAAAAAAATATAATATTTTAACTGTGTTAATTAAAGTCAGTAAAACCAATAATTCCAGTAACCACAATAGTACTATCAACAAAGGTCAGCTCAACATCTACCACAAAATAAACGAGGGTAAAATCAATAGAGAAGTGGAAAAGAACCACCCATGAACTAAGGACCACCTATATATCCACCCATAAATCCTTTTCCTAGACCACATTAACAAGTACCCTAATAGGCCTTTCATCCTAAAGGTCAGTAGTAATTTCAATCAGCTTTGCAAATACCATCGCAACCTGATGCGCCCCTTCAATCAAATTTGGATAATATGCTCCCAAAATTTGTTAAAAAGGTATATTATAGGATTAAAACCCAATAAATAGAAATAAAAAATCAATGTGAGACCCTCCAAAATCTCAAACATCAAATGGGTCAAATCTCAAATCCCTTGTTAGATAGATTACCAGGTATGCCACCTAGTAATACTAAGACCTACCCGAAGGAGGAAGCAAAGGTTTCAGTACTAAGGAGTGTAAAAATTATGTATTTTTATAAACCCTAATAAGGAGAATATAATAATATTGATGAACACAAGAAACTTTCAACATTCATTGAATATGATGATAACGAAAGATAAAATAGAACTGGTCAATAGAAACCTATAGAATTAATACCTCCTAAAAAATATCTAACACAAGAGAAACCCAAAGAGGACATATAAGTTGCACTAATAGATTAAAAACCACATATACCCTTTTTGAAATGAATGATTAAAGGTATAATTGAAGTTCAATATAATAATTTTTTAGAATCTTTCAAGAAATTTCATATCAACATTGCATTTTCTAAAGCTATTGCCCAAATTCCTGCCTATACAAAATTCCTAAAAAAACTACTCTCTAATAAGGGAAATATGGAATATCTAGAATTAAATTCCTTAAATAAATAATTCTCTACTATTTTTTAGTAGAAGATTCCTCCAAATATGAGAGATTATGGGATATTCTCAATTCTATGCACCATAGGAGAATGAAACTTGGAAAGGGCCCTATGTGACATAGGATCCAGCATTATCCTCATACCAATGACTATATTTCACAAGATAGAACTCAATGAATTAAAACAAAATATAATTGAAATTCAATTAGATGTCTGATCATTAAAGTATCCTTAAGGTATTCTTGAGGATGTTCTTGTAAAAAACAGAAAATTCATATTCCCTGAAAACTTCTCCATTTTGGATATGGAAGAAGAAGACATTCTAATAATCCTAGGCTGAAAATTATTTTCCACTAGGAAGGAACTTATTTATGTGAATAAAGATATACTTACATTCAGAGTAGGTGATGAACATGTTTTGTTCGACCTAGTGAAATCTGAAAAATAAAAAAATGACTCTTTTGACTTCCAAGATTTTTTTCTCACTGAAGATAAGAATGACAACATGGCCATCAAGGAAGATAGTGATGAATTATCTACTACTGATATGGAGGAGTACGAATTTGATGAATTAAACTACATAGAACCTTTGAAAATGGAAACTATATTTCCATTCATACACTCGATCATCCAGCCACTGATGCTAGAACAAAAACCTCTCCCAAACACACTCAATTATTCATTTTTAGAGACTATAGCTGCACTACCAATCATCATTAACTCGGAACTAAAATAGCCACAAGAATAAAAGTTGATCAATGTCATAAAAATACATAAAAATCAATTTCCTAGGATTTGATGATGTCAAATTGATTATCCCCACTTTATGCACTCACAAGATCTTACTGGAAGAGGATGTGAAACCCAAACTACAGCCCCAAAGGTTACTCACCTAAAAATTAAGAAGGTAGTTAATAAATAAGTATAGAAACTTCTAAATGTTGGAATAATTTTTTAGATCAACGATAAAGAGTGGGTGAGTCAGCTATAGATTTTTCCAAAGAATAACAACCTCACAATTATAAAGAATAATGAAAAAGAACTGATCTCAACTAGCACCATCACTGGATTGAGAGTATGCATGGACTAAAGAAAATTAAATACAGTGTCCTGAAAAGATCAATTTCTCTTTCCTTTCATGGATCAAATGTTGGAGAGACTAAAAGTGTAAGAACCCAGATCTTAATTTCAGGTATGGATCTTGGTTTCAGGTGTTTTTGAGAAAAATGAGAGTTTAGAAAATTTAAGGAGTACACGCTGTGTACTTAGAAGTACACATCGTGTACCCAGTTGTCAAGAGTAACCGTGTACTAGCCATGTAACGGCCAGTACATGGACATGTGAGGTGACCTAGAGACCACCTAAAGTGGGGGCCGGTTAAGGCATATGCACGGCATGTACATTAAATGAACATGTTTTGTGCTTTTTTTTATTTGATTAATTGTACCGGAGTCGTGTCTAATCCCCAGATCTTCCTTCTTATAGATCTATATCGTCCAAAAGTGATGGAAATTGCCAAATCTTATCCGATCCCCTGATCTATCGTCCATTATCTTAATCAAACACTGTTGATTACGTGGGAATCGCCTCGATGAGTTCTTACTTCTTCTAGAGCCTCTCCTCCTAATTTTCTCTTCTATCGTGAGAAATTATAGGTTGGGAGTTTTTGATGTTTTTGTAGATCTACGATTCTCTAGGTAAATTCAAAGGTCGAGGTTCAACTATATAGATCATACAATGTCAAGGTAGGTGGTTTTTGCCTTTCGTGGTTTGTCTTTGAGTTTATATGCCAAAGTGCTGATTGCCCAGGTTTTGTGTATTTAAAGTTAAAGGATTTGAACCCTAATTTATTTGTCGTAGATTTATTATTAGATTAAGGATGTTTTGAAGCGATATTATCTTAAGATTAATGTTAAAAGAACACCCCAAGGGTGAGTTTACTTGTTTGATTGTTTAGGGATGTTTGGTCCAGGTTTCCTATGAGGAAAACCTTGTTTCCTTACCAAGATTGATAGGATGGAACTGTTTGTCTTTTGCTGCTTATGATATGCATTGGATTTTGTTTATTCATATAGTATTTGATATTACTTAGGGGTTCTTTTTATCGTGTACACATGATTGAATTAAATATGGTTGTGGTAACCTGGTGTAGTTAGACCAAGGGTGCATTGACTGTGAGTGCTCCCCCAGAGTGTCTATATTTACGTTACAAGACCACAATGGGAATTGATGTTGAGTGATTCCTCATAGTGTCTGATATAATTGTGCTACAAGACCACATGGGGGATTGACTATACAGGCTCCCCCAGAGTATCTATAGATACATTACAAGGCTATAAGGGTGAATTGACGTTGAGTGATTCTCAAAAGAGTCTATAGTTGTTGTGGAAAGACCATAGGGGGAATTGACTGTGAGATCTTCCTTAGAGTGTCCTTGTCTTTTATTTCTTTAATTGAATAGAGGGGTTAGACTGTGTGATCAACCCATAGGGTTAATATCAATTTTGAATATTGTGACGCGTTTTCCAAGCCAAAGCACAAGCTTGGATTCAGTCCCGTTATGTAGTCTTCTTAGATAACTATTTGTGATACTTGCTTGATTAAATGCTAATTAATGTAAACAGAAACTGTGGGATTTGTTACTTTTGTGTACTCTTATTTTCTTTGTTGTATATTACATTTTCACCTACAATATATACTCACTGACAATTAGGCATAGATCTTTAGGTCGTCGCCAACTAGGATTCGTCTCAAACCCTATTTGGGTCATGCTTTTGGTCCCAAATAGATTATATTTCTATAGGTATAGATAAGGGAAAGTGCCCTTCTTCTTCAGGTACTTGATTGTTGTGGAGATAGAGAGCATGGGACTAAGCTGAGGCTTGCGATGCTTCTTGAGTTTATTTGTTTTCTTTGTACCTTGTTTTACTACTGTATTTCCAGCACAATGACTTATTTGGATACTTTCCTAGACATATGTGACATGAGTCATTTATATATGTTCTCTAGTTTTTTATTTATTTCAATCTTCCACTATTTAATTATTGTATGGTATTACTACTTTCGTTACTGTTTATTATTTGTTATTCCACTGTATATACTCTACCAATGAGGGAATAGTTTCCCCACTATCACACCCAAGGACCTTGCTATTAGTTGGTAGCCTCTGAAATTTTGGGAAATGAGCTTGAGGCCATGTGACCAACTAGGTACGGGGCACCTTTGGATGTCACCTAGAACTGGGTCATTACAAAGTGTTATCAAAGGAGGTTCTTTTCTTCTTTGACTTACTGTTTGGATCATATTGATGGGGATAGAAAGGAATTGGTAGTTGGTAATAAACTGTTCCTGGGAGTAGCTAACCTATGTACAGGGAAAATCCAATATTCCTTGAATATTTTATCATTGATATTATTGAGGTTCTATTTCTGTTGCAACCTAATGATATGAGGGTATTCCATCTCATGCATCATATAGACACTTACTAGAGATCACATGTCATTCAATTTAGAGTGTATTACCAATTCCATGTTATTGTGATAGATGTTGTGCTCGATATGCATGTTGTTTTGATAAATTCCTTGATAGAATACCTACAATTTGATAGTGTATTGCTGATATGTAAGGTTTCATTGGATAGACGCCAAACTTTGGTCCCTAAGTTGTTATGGGCCCTCATGGATCATAATTTTGTGGATCATATGATTGATTGTAATATTACACTTTGTGAATTACATGATTATGATGCCTAAATTTGATTCGCAGGGAGTGTGGGCCCCCACAGATCAGAATTTATCACTTTAATGTTTATTTTAGTGTTTTTATGGGGTTCTGGAGTAGTTTTTGAGGCTTACTATCCAAAAATACCCATAATACACGGTGTGTAATGATGAATACATGTCATGTATCCTTATGTTTGGGAAGGAACAACACTTCTTAAGTAGACTCTGTGTACTATATGTACACACCCTATAGTCCTTAACCGTGTGATTGGCTATGTGGGCAGAGACATGTGGTTGGGAAATATTTAGTGGCACACGCCATGTACCTGTAGTACATGTCATGTTTTAAGGACCGTGTATCCATCCGTGTGACTAAAGACTTGGTTGTTTAAAGCCTAAGTTGTACAAGTCGCGTCTATGGAAAACACGATGTGTTATAGAGACTAAGTTTCCAATCGTGGGACCAATGACACAGATGGATGAAACTTAGGAAGTACATGCCATGTCCTGCTTCAACACATCATGTAGAGTCGACTGTGTATCCAACCGTGTGACCAATGGCACAGGTTGGTAAAATCCTTCTAGTACACACAATTTCTAGAATAAACATATTACTTAGTTTTGTTCTAAGATATCCATGTGGTTTATCCATATAGGGGAACTCGAGTAGGTGAAAATGATTCAAGTACATGACGTGTCCTTGGGAGGAACATTCCATGTATATGGGGTGTTACACGACCAGGGTTGGCATAAGTACATGTCCATGTGAAGGCTTAAGGGAACATGTCGTGTAGGGTCATACACACCGTGTATCCATGTTTTGAAAAACTTGAATGTCTTCTTTCTCATGTTCCTTTATTTCACTTCTAAGTTTCAATCCTTAATCTTGAACTAAGTTCTGTTCTTCACCTTGCAGATTCATGCCACAGAGATGTCCTCTGGTTGTGCACCAGATACAAGGAAATGAAAAGACATCAAACATGGTAGATCAGGGACTACCAGAGGACCCTCCCATCGTGCCTGTCTTGGAACCAACTTTCATTATGGATATAAGTGTCGATGCACAGTTATGAGAAGGCTTCATCAGGATGATGTAGACCTTCTAGGGAGAACTGCATCATACCCCATCTATGGCAGAGTTCACACAGGTTTTTCAGCAGTAGCATCCTCCCACCTTCTCAGGGGATACAGGACCTCAGGCTGCAAGGTCATGTTTAGAAGCCATGATATCTATCTTCAATCATCTTGAGATGCCTTTGGAGAGAAGGGTAAAGCTCGCTACATATATGCTTCAGGATTCCACCAAGATATGGTGGGACGTGATTTCATAGGTAGGACACCAGCAAGTTATGTCTTGGGATGAGTTCCAGCATACCTTCTATTACTACTTCTACCCAAAGACCTTGAGGGCCAATCGAACCTGAGAGTTCATGATCTTGGAGCATGGTACTCTCTCAAAAATGGGGTATTCTTCTCACTTCACAGAGATGCAGAGTTTCACACCCATTCTAGGGGGTGATGAGTTATTTCTGGCGAGGAAGTTTGAGGATGGTCTCAGGAAGGACATCTGATCTCAGGTGAACATCTTCAGTTTGACTTCCATATCTTATATAGTCAACCAGGCGCTAATCACAAAGAGTAACATAAGATACTCTGGAGATGTGGGCTAGGGAGGTTCAGCATCTAGAGTTGGTGCTTCTCCAGCTGATAGTAGGAAGTTCCATAGGCAGACTACATGTGGAGATCCGAGTAGGCGGTATTTTCATTCAAGTATCCATGTGGTATGCTACTAGTATGGGAAGGGAAGACATATGAAACCTCAATTCCCGAGGGACCTAGTTGAGTTCAAATCCTGCAGAAATATGGGACATATTCAGCATTTCTCTCTGTTTTTTTCACCAGAAAATAGTAATAGGGGTTCTTCTATGACACAATGTTCAGGAGAAGGACCACAAGTTTCTCATCAGTTAGGGAACTGGAGTTCATCTGGCTATTTAGGCTGAGGTGGAGGTCATAGTTACAGTGGTAAGACACATGTTTTTTGATAGATGTAGGGTGGATCGGCTCACAGATCACAAACAACTTCACAGGGCTACACTGTAGGTCAAGACTTTTCACAAGAGCAAACCCAGCAAGAGAAGGATCCTAGACCCTCTACAGTTAGAGGTATGGTTTGGGTCACCTCAGTTTTAGCTTCCCCTCTTTTCAACATAGGGGTTTTCCATATTTTTATATTTGTATTTGTTTTAGAGATCATTGGTCTTTGAATATTTACTTCTGCTGATATCTTGATGCTGGACACACCGTTGGGGACTAGAATGGATAGTGCACATCAGTGCAAGGAGTTCCCTCTTGAGTTTGGTGGGTGTCACTTCTTATGATACCTTTATGTCTTTGAGATGATGGGCTATGATGTCATTCTCAAAATGGACTGGTTAGTTCCCTTCCAGGATGTCGTCGATTGTTATCACCATAAGGTGAGTTTCACGTCACCAAAGGGAAGATCGTTTCTACATAATGGAAAATGGGATGTCCAGGTGAGCATAGAGGGACCCAAGCATCATGGGTTGGGAGGAGTTACAACACATATTGCTAGTTTGTATCTAGATGACCAGGGGACCTCATAGATGAACTTTCCTCCATTGGTGGATTTTTTCAGAGATGTCTTTATAGATGAATTTTCATGTTTACCTATGAAGAGAGAGGTAGATTTATCTATTGATCTTGTGCTATGAGCAGCATCAGTGTCCATTCCTCTATATAGGATGGCTACACTAGAGTTATAGGAGCTTAAGAAGCATTTAGGGGAGTTGCAGGCAAAGGCTTACATCCAACCAAATACTTCTCCTGGGGGTTCGCGTGTCCTATTTGTGAAGAAGGCGGATGATACCCTCAGACTATGTGTAGATTATTGGAAGATAAATCAGTTGATGGTCAAGAACCAATATCCCTTGCTGAGTATTGATGATCTCTTTGATCAACTTTGATAAGACCATTTTTTCACGAATATTTACTAGAGATCCAGTTGTCATCAGTTGGGCATTAGACCATCAGATATACCTCTTACAACCTTTCAGATAAAGTATGGTCTATACGAGTATGTGGTTATGCCATTCGGTCTCATGAATGCACCTATAGTTTTTATGGAATAAATGAACCTAGTGTTCCATCCATACTTGGACTCCTTTTTGGTGGTTTTCGTGGACGATATCTTGGTGTACTCTCACACTTGGCCCGACCATGCTTCCCATATTGAGATTTGTTTGTGTACATTGAGAGGGCATCAATAATATGATAATATCTAAAAATTCCACTTTTTAATGGACTAGATTCACTTCTTGGGTCATGTTATCTCAAAGGTAGGAGTATCATTTGGCCCAAAAAAAGTGAGAGTAGTGGTTTCCTGGGAGAATTTGAAGAAAATCTTTGAGTTACAGAGTTTTCTAGGGCTGGATGGTTACTATAAACATTTTATACAGGAATTTTCATGCTTAACAGCACCACTGATGGGCCTGACTAAGAAGGGTGTGAAGTACCTGTGAAAAAATTCCTTTCATTCAGCCTTCCAATAGCTGAAAGGGAGGTCGAATTCAGCACTGATACTAGTTTTCCCAAAGCCATGAAAGATTTATACTATTTACTATGATGCATCAGGTATTAGGTTGGGATCATTACTTGTGCAAGGAGGAAGGCGTCATTGTGTATAGGTCTCGTCAGTTGAGGCCACATAAGAACAATTACTCGAAGCATGATCTTGAGTTGGCTATGGTTCTTCATGCCTTGCACTGTTAGAGACATTACCTTATGGGAGAGAATTTTATGGTGTATACTGACCACAAAAGACTCAAGTATATCTTAACTCAGTGTGATCTAAATTTTAGACAGTGAAGGTGGGTTGAGTACCTTCAGTCCTTTGACTTTGAGCTTGCCTACATGCCTGGGAAAGGCAACATAGTGGCTGATGCATTGAGCAGGAGGACTCAGAAACAGGCAGTTCAGGAGGATAGTAGTGAGTGGCAGCTTATGACTCTGTTATCTGAGATGCATTTGGAGGTGCATGACAAACATGGTCAGACGTTTATTTCTTCTGTAGTTATTTCTTCTACTCTACTTGATCGAGTGTGAATGAGGTAGCTATCAGATTCTGAAGGCCTAGTTCTACAGGAGAGTATGTCAGGAAAGGACCCTATTTCTGGATGGACTGTAGGTGAGGACGAGATCTTGTGCTTTTATGGATGCGTATGGGTGTCAGCAGACACACGCAAAGAGTTGATGAGGTATTTTCATTCCTCATTTTGGATAGTTCATCTTGGCATCACCAAGATGTATCTAGATCTACACCATCAGTATTGGTGGCCAAGTATGAAGAGAGATGTCACTATTTTTTTATGAGGTGTTCCACCTGTCAGTAGGTGAAGGCAGAGCATTAGTGACCAAAAGGACTTTTATAGCAGTTACCCATTCCCGAGTGGAAGTGGAATGATGTCGCAATGGACTTCGTGACAGGTTTGTCGAGGTAACCTTGATGGAATGATGTATTTTGAGTTTTCATTGACAGACTCATGAAGGTTTCACATTTCTTACCAATCAAGTAGACCTTCAGTGTTGATGAGCTGGGAAGGTTGTACATCTAAGAGATTGTACATTTTCATGGGGTTCCTCACTCCATCATTTTATATAGGGTTGCTCTTTTTACTTCTTGGGTCTCGTAGGGACTACAGAGGTCTTTGGGTACACAAGTAATTCTGAGTACAACTTACCATCCCCAGATAGACGGTCAGTCCGAGTGCATGATTTAGGTGTTAGAGGACATGCTTCGAGCATGCATCCTAGATTTTGGAGGTTTAATGAGAGAATCACATACCTCTAGTAGATTTCACCTATAATAATAGTTTCCAAGAAACTATTCAGATGGAACTTTATGAGCCTTTGTACGGTAGGCCATGCCGATCACCCCTATGTTGGATGGAAGTAGGAGAGACAACTATGTTGGGAACTCGTCTTGTCTAGGAGACCATAGAGTAGGTGGATTTTATTTGGAATAGGATGGCTACTACACAGTCATGACATAATTGTTATGCTGATAAATGGAGACAACCTCTGGAGTTCGAGGTCGGAGATTAGGTTTTCTTATGTGTCACACCGAGGTTGGGACACATGAGGATTAGGAGATAGGGAAAGTTGTCACCAATATATATTAGGCCATTTGAGTTTTTGGAGAGAGTCAATTCGGTTTCCTATCGATTGTTTTTACCTCATAAGTATTAGGCTATGCACGACATCTTCCATGCTTCTCAGCTACGATGTTACTTCTCAGACCTGTCTCGTGTCTTTCAACCTAAGTAGGTTGAGTTATAGGTGGAAACATCATTCGAGGAGCATCCTATCATGATTTTTGATCGTAGTATGAAGGTTCTCCATGGTCAGACTGTTCCTCTGGTATGGGTGTTGTGACAACACTGGTGAGTATAGGATGAGACTTAGGAGAAGGAGATCGATGTAAAATCGCAGTGGTCGGAGTTGTTCAAGGATTATTTTTCTTCGCCACCTTGTTAGGGAAATTTAGGGAAAAATTTCTTTAAGGGGGGAAGTTTGTAAGAACCCAGATCTTCATTTCATGTATGGATCTTGGTTTCAGATGTTTTTGAGAAAAAGGAGATTATTTGGAAATTTAAGGAGTACACACCTTGTACTTAGAAGTACACACCATGTACCTAGTTGTTGCAAGTATCCATGTACTGGCTGTCTAACAGTCAGTACATGGCCGTGTGAGATAAACTAGAGACCACCTAAAGTGGGGGAAAGTTAAGGTATATACATGACATGTAAATTAAATGAACACACCATGTACTTTTTTTATTAGAGTAATCAGACCAGGTCCCATCTAATCCTCGGATCTTCTTTCTTCTAGCCCCATATCGTCTAGGAGCGATGGAAATCACCGAATATTCTCTGAGCACCTGATCAGCCATCTGTTATCTAAATCAAACATCATATATTTCATTGGATTCACCTCGGTGAGTTATTCCTTCTTCTAGAGCCTCTCCTCCTGATTTTCTCTTCTCTCATAAGATATTCGAGGTTGATAATTTTTGACATTTTTGTAGATCAATAACGTTCTAGGTCGATTCAAAGGATGAGGTTCAACTATATCAATCGTAAAATGTTTAGGTAGGTGGTTTATTTCTTTTCATGGGTTGTCTTTGAGTTTATATGCCAAAGTACTGATTACCCATGTTTCAGGTGTTTTGGGTTAAAGGATTTGAACCCTGGTTTATCTTCCTTAGATTGATTTTTATATTAAGGATTTGTTGAAGTCATATTATGTGAAGTTTCATGTTAAAGGAACACCCCATGGGTGCATTTTATTTTTTGACTGTTTAGGGATATTTGGTCCAAGTTTCCTAGGAGGCAATCATTGTTTCCTTACCGTGATTGATAGGATGGAACTATTTGTCTTTTGTTTCTTGTGATATGCATTGGATTTTGTTTAGCTATATAGTATTTGAGATTACTTGGGGATGCATGTTATAATGTATGCATGATTGAATTACACCGGGTTGTGGGAACCTTGTGTAGTTAGACCAAGGGTGTATTGACTATGAGTGCTCCCCCAGAGTGTCTATAGTTATGTTATGAGACCATGGGGGAATTGAAGTTGAGTGCTTCTTTAGAGTGTCTGATATAATTTCACTATGAGACTACAGGGGGGATTGACTGCATGGGCTCCCTCAGAGTGTCTATAGATATGTTAAGAGACTAAAAGGGTGAATTTACATTGAGTTTTTCCCCAGAGAGTCTATAGTTGTTGTGGAAATACCATAGGGGCAATTGATTGTGGGATCTTCCTCAGAGTGTATTTGTCTTTTATTGATTTACTTGACCAGAGGGGTTAGACAGTGTGAGATACCCAGAGGGTTGTTATCAATTATTAATGTTGTGATGCATCTTCCAAGCCAAAGTACAAGATTGGATTCAGTCCAGTTAGGTAGTCTTCTAAGATACCTATTTGATATACTTGCTTGATTAAATGGTAATGAATGTGAACAGAAACTGTGGGATTGGTTACTTTTGTGTACTCGTAGTTTCTTTGTTGTATATTACATTTTCACCTTCAATATATACTCACTGATAATTAGGCACAGATATTTGGGTGGTTTCCTACTGGGATTCGTCTCACACCCTGTTTGGGTCATTCTTTTAGGCCCAAATAGATTATGTTGTTACATGTATAGATAAGGGAAAGCGCCCTTCTACTTCAGGTAATTGATTATTGTGGAGCTAGAGAGCATGGGACCAAGATGAGGTTTGTGATGTTTCTGGAGTTTATTTGTTTTATTTGTACCTTGGTTTAGTACTATATTTCCAGTATGGTGACTTGTTTGGTTTCTTTCCTAGACATATATGACATGCGTCATTTATATATGTTCTCCAGTTGTTTATTTATTTCAGTCTTCCACTATTTACTTATTGTATGGTATTAATTATTCCATTACTATTTTTTATTTTTTATTCCATTGTGCATACTATTCTAGTGAGGGTATAGTTTCTCCACTATCACACCTAAGGCCCTTGCTGCTAGTCAGCAGCCTTTAGTATTTAGGGAAATGTGCTTGAAGCCATGTAACCAACCGGGTATGGGGCACCTTTGGGCGGCACCCGAAACTAGGTCTTTTCAAGAAGGACATGAATTATACTATTTCCTGGATGGATATTCAGGATACAATTAGATTTTAGTCAACCCGAATGATTACTCCAAAACTACATTTACTTATCCATTTGACGTTTTTTTCCTACAGATGCATGTCATTTATAATGTGAAATGAACCAACTACCTTTCAAATGTTCATGATGCATATATCCCATGACATTATGGAGTAATTATTGTAAATCATTATGTATGATTTATCATGTATTCTTAAGCACTTTTTAACTAGTCCTGCAACACTATAAAGAGAATTTTTTATTTTCAAATAGGGAAAAAATTTATTCTATGGTTCAAGGAGGCATACTTCTCAAGAAAAAAAACTCCATGGATGGCATGTAATTTGATCCCACAAAGATCAAGGTGGTCGAATATTTACTTAATCCCTTAACTATTAAAGGAATAATAATCTTTTTGGGCCCTACAGGATTCTACCACTACTTCATAAAATATTTTTCGAAAGTATATGTTCCTCTTACACACCTGTTAGTGTAGGTTACTCCTTTTGAGTTCACTAAAGAGTGTCAACTAGAATTCAACATTTTAAAGAATATCATATCGCCTCTCTCATTATCATTTCATTGGATTGGGATAGACTTTGAAATTATGTACAACACCAACGACTTTGATGTAGGCACTATCTGAGGACAACGAGTCCCATCTACTATGCCATTTTCACCTTAAATGATTCTTAGATTAACAACACAACTATAGAGATGGAAATTTTATCAATTTTCTATGAATCCGAGAGGTTTCATTCTTGCTTAGTTTTGTCTAAGATAATTTTTTATACTAACAATGTTTCCCTTAAGTATTTGTTGAGTAAAAAGGATTCCAAACCAGGACTAATATGTTAGATCTAGCTACTACAAGATTTTGACATCATTATAATTGATACTAAAGGAACCAATAAGGGTGTTGTTGATCAGTTATCCAACCCCCCACTGACCATCATTAAGGATGATGATAATCTTGATGTTAAGGTTGAATTCTATGATAAAACTCTGTTTAGCTTAAACACTAAGGCATGCATGTGGTCATATGACATTGAAAACTATATCTCTATGGGGTAACTTTACACATATTTCTCTTAAAAGAAATAGATAATATTTTTTTATCAAAACCTCACACTACTAATGGTATGAGACTCTAATTTTTAAGCATAGTTTTGATGTCTTAATGCGGCCCTTCATCCCATAGGACGAGATCCAGAGGGTGTTAGACATGTGTCACATGACACCAACTAGAGTAAATCATGGAAAAGAATACACAATAGTAAAAGTACTGAACATTTGAAACTTTTTTCCTACACTTCATCAAGATGTAGGAAACTATTTCTAAAGTTGTGATCTGTTCCAAAGAGATGGAACCATCAAGAAGAGAAATGAAATGCCCCAAAACTTGATCATGGAAGTCAAAATATTAAATGTATGTGGAATAAATTTTACTGGGACATTCCATAATTTGTATGGAAAATTCTATATCTTGGTTCACATTAACTACGTCTCAAAATGGGTAGAAGCCAAAGCTACCATTCATGACACATAAAAATTAGTCATGAAAACTTTTCAAAAAAAACATCTTTTCCAGATTCAGATTCCACCAATTACTCATAAGTGAAAGACACCCTCACATTACCAATAATTCTATCAAAGGACTACTGGGGAAGTAAAAAATATGATATAACACAGGAACTCCCTACCACACGTAAACAAGTGGGAAAGTTGAATTTTCAGATAGGGAAATCAAACAAATCCTGGATAAGACCATAAACACAAGCTGGAATGAATAGATCCTCAAGTTAGATGATACACTCTAGGAATAAAATACTATGTAAAAAAAACCAATCTTCATCATTCCATTCCGATTAGTGTACAGAAATCATTTCCATTTTCCAGTGGAACTAGAGCGTCACTGATATTGGGAAATTGAGAAGTTGAATATCGATTCTCAAAAAGATAGAGAAGTTAGGATGTTGTAATTGGATAACCTAGAGGAAATAAGAAAACATTCCTATGAGAATTCCAATATTTATAAAGAAAAAACCAAGAAGTGGAATGATCATTATATATCCTGGAAAATCTTCACACCAGGGAATAAAGTCTTATTATTTATTTCACTATTGAAGCTATTCCCTAGAAATCTCAAGTATATATGGTCAAGAACTTTCATGTTCATACAAGTATTTACTTATGGGAACATATAGATTCATAAAATAGGATCACCACCCTTCAATGTTAATGTAAAAATATAGAAGATATATCAAGAACCATTCTACAAAGTGTATGTCAGCACTTTGAGATTTATCTGAGCACTATTGAGTTAAGATTTCATCGTTAAAAGGAGTTATGAATGGGAGGAAACATAGGATAGGTCAACATAGACTAAAATATAATGAATTATATTTTTTTAAATCCCTGGGTGTGCAAAAATAAAAGAACATGGGTCTAAGGCCATAAAGGGGGGAAATACCAATTTGCACATCGTGTAATCCAATACATGATGTGTTCGGTTCACATCTATGGAAATATTAATATCATTCTTTACATATCATGTAATATTATAGGATGTAAAATTTTTTGATAATTAAATTCCATTAACCTAGGTTTCATGACACAACCCCCCCCCCCCCCCATGCTCTCCCTCTCGTGCGACTGACACCCCCCCCCCCCCCTTCGGTAGATCCCTCTTCATCGCCTCACCCTCGCTACAACCACCACCTCCTCCTTCTTTGGATTATTCCCTCATATCTCTTCCATCCTATCTGGTATTTCACATCCAAAATATACCATATGATGATGGTGAAAACTCCCCTACTGATCATGCGCCTAAGTGGGAAGAATCACCTAAGACCAATCACTAAAGGGCTCCAACACCCCCATCACCTCCCACTTAATCCTCTTCGAGCTCTGTGGATTCCTACACAACCCCATAATCCACTGGGGACTCCCAATAGACACCCATAAGGTTATAGGATGCTACACGTCCACATATACACCCCATCCTGCACTTATCAAACCCCAAGTACCAAGTCGCGCTGGCCCATTTGCAGGAGAAGCCCATGCGGGCCAACAAAACATTGGATCTAAACGTCCTTGAATTCATTCACATCATCCAGGAGTTCCTTCACCTAATTTAACACCTTCACATCAACCTTATCATCAACATTAAAGAAGATACCTTTAAGGATCTTTTCCTAGAGTTCTTGTCACTTCTGAGCTTGTTGTTGACCACATCTGCTTCCGGCTATGCCGAAAACCACATGATCTCTCCTTCACCAAGTTTGGCATCAGAATCGATATTTATTATAACTACTAAAACACCACATATTTATTTTTGAATCTATAGGTTGATAAGAGAAAGTCATATGAAACCTAACTCTGAAGGATGATTTCCTGAGACCCTCAAAGTGTCCAAGATCCTTGGATTATGAAATCCACTCATCTATGAGGTCTTGCACTCCATATTCTTTATCATGCACTGAGTCATTACTGGTTCACTCATGAAGAGGCTCACAAGGGTGTGAGTTAGCTTAATTTACTCATCCTCACTATAGTCATGGGTTCCCCTACCATCAACATGGATTCTTAGTTCACAATATATTTCAAGTCACATGTGCATCAGACACAAGGCACGCTGATGGGTGGGTCCTTCATCACTCATCTTTTCCAACATTTTTTATTCTTTGAGGATACTCTTACCTTAAAATATCTTAGAATAATTTATTCAATTGACTTCACACTACTTGCAATATGAAGTTTCTAAAAAAATATGGTGACATCTATCGATGGGCATCAGGATGCATTGAGGGTGTTGAGGAGTCGCCAGGAGACCATGTTGCTGACATAGAACCTACTTCTACCACCTATGATATGTCCACCACCCATACCACCTCCATATCATCCCATACCTACACCTCAACCACTCTTGATCCCATTCCTACCCATACTCACACCCATTTCACTTCCCCATCCACCTCTACCATACCACCCCATCTCCCACCCCACCCTGCTCAGCCGATCTTGGTCTCTCACAACAGTATATACTGGTGAACGTGTATCACATATGCCACCACCTGAGAATTAATTTCATTGCACCCCAATCATTTACTATCCCTCCATCCCCACCATCACCTATATAACATCACCCTCCACCACTAGAAGGCCCTTCATACTCCACCATTCCTACACTATCCACCACCCCGGCTGACCTACCCTCCGAGCTAATAGACCCTATTGCCCAACATGAGTTTCTAGCAGAGAAGGATCATCGAGGTAAGGGCCCGTATCCTATGTCATCTTATGATGTACCTTTAATTGATTATAATACTAGATCCATGACCACTATTAGGATTGGTACCTCACCTCCACCGTCATCAGAGATAGATAATAGCATCATGGAACTCACTGCAATATTTGATCCTCCAACCCCTTCCTCCATTATAGATATCTATCACATGGGATAGCTACATCCACCCTCTATTCAGGATAATACCCCAGATGAGCATCTCAAGGATTTTAATTATTCCTAGTATCTTGGTCCCCTCCCCCGTTTTTTTATTCTGATTGGGTGTTCAATTTTTTTACTTTTATTTCATTGCATTGATGTATCATTTCTCTATTTATATATATGTGATATAGTTTCTTGATTCAATATTGGTTGGATTATTTTTCATTTCATTGCTATATTTCATTAGCCATGTCTAATTATTCGACCTCATCCATGGTCATAGATGCACCTATTCCGTCACCATCTTCCCTTGTAATTCGGGTGACTCAGTATTTGGATAACATCAAGTTCCATCTAGAGGATCTATCACTAGAGATCTGTGCTCAGTAGAGGTCTCCACCATGATGGGAACATGTGATTTTATTACCACAAAAGATTCATTCTCAGTACACTCCATAGGTAATTAACCCCACCAAGAGTCTGTGTGAGCTCAATGACATAGCCACCAGTACCTGTTGGAGGTGGTGGACCTTTGATAAGATTGATGACACTTATTGATCATTTTTTATATTATTCTAGATGATAACGTTGTTGTTAGAACTTTATGGGAGGAAACCCATATTTTATTTCTTTTCATTATTTTTACCCTTATAATTAAGAATTTTTCTTTTTCTTTTTAATAACATTTTATTGTTTGTAGGATACTTTGAACTACATTTTACCCACATGTTTACATATATCTATGCTACTTTTCATTATTATTCACTGTGTGAACCTACCTATTTCATTACTATCATTATATTTAAACCCTATGGACTAATGTTTTATTTAGTGTAGGATTTTTGTTTCTAACACATTATGCAAGTTTCCCAGATTTGAAATCAAGATCCACCAAGTTTCCCCATGGAATAACCATTAATACAGGGATCTCTCGATTACCTCAATTAATTTTTAAAATTTACATTTAATTTTGTGTATACTGTTTCTATCACCTCTCTACTACAATGAATTTTAGAGAATTACAGGCACTGTATCACTTTATGTGTGGGGGGATTTATTCTTTCCTAATATTCATTATTGATACACTTGGATTTTTTTCTTATTTTCATATATCTATGAGAAATGTTTCATTGAAAACATGATTTAAACATGAAAACTCATTACACCCATTTAAATAAATAATAAAGTTAAGTTTTAAATTGTTTAAATCCATGTTTTTATCCTATTTAGATTTATTATAATGTTTTCTGAGTTTATTAATTTAATTCAAAATTTATAATTTTTTAAAATTATTTTGATTGAATTATTACTTGACTTTATACCTTGGGTGATTATTATTTTTTCTTGTATACACTCATTCTCTTGAAGATTTTAAACTCATAATTTCATATTATTTTTTAATAATATTTCTTGAGAGACACCTGGTATAAGGACTCGGCCTTAAAACATTACATAATATTGAATTAAGTCAATAATTCACATTGAGGATATTTTTAGTTTTAAAGTTTTATAGAATTAGGTCATAACTATTACATTACATCCCAAAAGTTACAAAGTAGACACTTCTACTCAGTTCTCCTATTTTTTACAAAATAAAAATTCTTGAAAAAAAGAGTCATGTATAGTTCCATGATTTAGACATCATGACTTTTCCTTGATACCATCCTTGACCCTATTCCACCTTTTGTCCGGTGAAAAACATTTCAAAAACCTGGGATGAGCATAAAAAACTCCGTAAGGGATACACAAAAAAGGAAAACTATTATTTTTTAAAAAAAAACAAGTAAACCATGAATACTTTATCATAAGTAATACTTTTCACATTTATGAAGTAGTAAATACTCTTCACTGAATAAAATATCATTTCTTACCCTTTTGTAACCAAAATATTACCATAAAACCCATATAAAGAACACATTACATATAAATTTTATTTGGGACATAAACATACTTAAATGGAATAACCATATGGTCGACTTCCACACATATCACTAAATGGAATAGCCATACGAATAAATTCTATACTCAATGCATTGGAGGTTATAACGTAACCAATCATCTTGGTTTATCATGGCACCACCCTTCATTTGGTTTATCATGTAACCACCTTTCAAATGTCCTAGTACCATTATAAAATCATAACACATACAAAAAATATAAAGGAAATAAAACATTTCCACATTTCAATCACAATATATCACTTAAATATGTTGACATAAAAATCCATTATCAAAAAAAAATTCAATACCAACATACATAAAAGAGTATTTCATATTTATTTTCCTTTTAAAAACATTACGGCTTGTTAAGGAAGCCAAAGATCAAATAATACTCACGGCAGCGGAGAGGTCGTTATCACCGCTTATGTTAAAAATTAACATTATTTTTTATCGTTTAGTAAAATGCTTCATAGAAAAAGATTCCCTTTTAATGAAATTAAAATTAAAATGTGTTTATATAGTGTATAAAATAAAGTTGTGTATTAAAACAAAATATGGCTCAATAAAAGGAGATTGAGGAAGTCCCTTACCTCGTGTCCAAATTGAACCGTTCGTTCTTTAATCTCCAGAATAATAAACTAAAGTTAATTTCTACTTTCTTAAGAACCTTTTTCGAGTTTATTACTCCTTTTATATCAATTATTACCATGTTATAAACCTTATGTAATCATTTAAGTTAATAATGGTCATTTTTTCGATATTTGGTACTTGAGTCAAAAATGGACTTCTTATAATTAAAAGTTGTTCATGTGGTAAAAATTTCATTATATCCAGAATTATATTCTTGATTTAGATGTCATATATATCATATAAATCCAGTACATACATGTATTTATAATAGTACATCACATTTGGTGATAAGAAATAAAATGCACCGTTCATGGAGACGGTAAGTCGTACGTACGCATGAACGCTACTTCCATTTCTATTTCGTATTGTAATTGAATGAAAACTTAATGATACATAATTATATTATAATTCTAGTATAATATCATATATAATATCATTAACTCTATCCTTTATATGTTCCACATAAGGCATGAACGATTCATATCACTTTGAGGGGGCGGTAGTCCGCACTTCCTCAAATGAGATTATCGTATTTACCCACTACAGAAACCATAAAGGTATTCTATAAATGAAAAATAAAAAAGCATAGAAACAATATAAATATAATATATATCATATATAAATACATTTCCATCATAATTTCCACCATGAGAGGTAGTTGTAGATATTTGAACAATCATCGTTTCGTGAGGCAGTAGCTCGTCGTCCACAGAAACAGTAAGTTATTTACCCATTAGATGGATGTGTGTGTAAGTGTAGTTCGAATACTCCTCATAAAAAAATCCTAGTATATTTATTATACTAGTGTTTTTATAAAAATAAATGAATAAAAAGAGTTTAAGGGGATGGAGAAGTAAAATAAAACAAAAGAACTTAAGAGAAGACAATACCTTTAATTCGGGTAACTCCCTTTGGTTTGAACCAAAACGGTTTGTTGAAGTGTCTTATGCCTAAGGTAAGGCTTCTAGGAGGAAGATAGGGATCTTGAGAGATTATTTGTTCAGGGTTTGGATGAGCCAATGGGCTTGAGAAGTGTAAAGAATGGGTTAGAAGTGTTGTTCTTTTATAAGGGGGAGGATGGGCTTTTTCAGAAAGTTTGAAACAATTATTTTATTATAAACTTATCTTCGGTTGAAAAAGGTCCAAAAATCATTAAAGTTGAAGATAATATAACTCATGGTCAAAATAAAACCATACGATAAGAATTGGATAGTTTTTGGATAATATTATAATCATTATAATCTTGTTTATTTAAATCATTTATTAATGAGGTAAACACTGCATCATTATTGTGTCATAAATAATTTAATTTATTTGATGTCTAAAAATTATAAAAAAAATACCATAATGTAGTAAATATTTTTATATTTATAATTAATATTTTTAGTCTAATAAATAATGTATATAACCCCATGTAAAAATTAATTTACTAAAAGATATTTGTTTATGTCATTTTTGTCTTTACTTTAAGTTAATTAAAATAAAGTGTCATTCTCACCCTCAACTGGCTCCATGGGGTCCCAAAATCGACCCAAGGATTCCCATGGTCGGATATTTATCAACCAATATTATTAGGATAAATGTTAGGGTAATTTTATATTATTATAGTAATATTTTTTTACCCTTATTTACCAGATTTACCCTTTAACCATGGTAAATAAAATATTTACTGAAGTAAATATTCATAATGTATAAAAATAAAAGTTACCTATTTACACAATTTGGACCTATTGATTCCAAATATGGAATATATTTTTCCAAATTCAAAACACAGAAGTGGCAGAAATTAATTTAAAATTAATTCCCGCTGTCAAAACAAAAGGCGTGTTTTTAAGAAAGAATAACTATCAAAATATTGACACTTGTTTATGTCCAATTTCAAAGTGAAATTAATTACAATAACCAGAATTGTATTAAATGGTAAAAACATAATCTAATTACACTTTAAAACCAATTAAAAATAAAATTTTACCATATAAATAAATTATATTAAAAGGCAGTTTTGAATTAAAATACAGTATTTTTAACTATTCATTAAAAAATAAATTTTATCAGAAAAATACCAAAATTTCATCCAATGTAAATTTTTATGTCCCAATTATAAAGAATAATTTTATTTTATTTCAAATATAACATATAAAAGTGACCAAAACTATATTTCAAGAGGACTCGCCATCAAAAGGTGGTAAATCGACCTTTTAATGAATATTTGAGTATTTATGCTTAAAATCGGATTCTTTCTTATTTTAAGCCTCTAATATTTATTAGATAAATGTAAAAAAATTTAACAAAAATGTATAATCATAATTTAGTTAGTTCTATTCAATCCTACCAATACAACGGTTAGGCGTTAACTACCATTTAAAATAATAATATTATATTATTAGTGTGCAACGTAAGATTTCAAAGAAACTCGTTGTTGCATATCGGGTACGCCATCAAACATAGCAACCCCTTTAAGGTAAAATTAAAATTTAATTCACAAAATATTAATTAAAAAGAAAATGTATTATTTCTTTATTTATATGGGTTGTTACATCCTTTCCCCCTTTTTAAAATTGTGTCCTCGCAGTTTTATTCACTTATCAAATAAATGGGGGTATTTATCCCTCATAGAATTTTCAGATTTCCACATTGCCTATTCAACCATATGGTTTTTCCACAAAACCTTACCTGGGGAATTACCTTATTCTGCAATACTTGCTCTCTTCGGTCAAGAATCTGTACTGGTTGTTCCTCATAAGAGAGATTCTCTTCCAACTGAACTAACTCTGGGCTCAAAACATGAGAGGGGTCTGGAATATACTTTCTCAGCATTGAAACATGAAACAAATTGTGTACCTAGGAAAAACTTGGATGTAAATCCACTATGTATGCAACTGATCAAACTTTCTCTAGGATTTCATAAGGTCCAATAAACCCTGGACTCAACTTTCCTTTCTTACCAAAATGCATCACACTTTTCCATGGAGAAACTTTGAGAAAGACATGATCACCTACCCTGAAAGAGAGATCCTTCCTCCGGTTATCTGCATAACTTTTCTACCTGCTCTGATTTGTTCTCATGTGCTTCTGAATCAACTGAACTATCTCTGCCATCTCTTCTACCAATTCTGGTCCCATCAGCTTCCTTTAACCTACTCCATATAAAAAATATGGAGTTCAACACTACTTCCCATATAATGCTTCAAACAGAGCCATCTGTATACTGGAATGAAAGATCTTATTATAAGAAAATTCAACCAAAGAAATATATTGGTCCCAACTTCCCTGGTAATCTAGTGAACAAGCATGTAACATATCCTCTAAATTATGAATTGTTCATTCTGACGGCCCATCTGATTGTGGATGAAAAGCTGCACTAAAATTTAATCCAGTACCCAATGAATTCTGAAAGCCTTTCCAAAATTTAAAAGTAAACCTGGGATCATGATCAGATACAATGGAGAGGGGAACACCACGCAACTTGAATATCTCTTTAACATATAACCGAGAAAGTTGATCTAGAGTAAAATTATCTCGAATAAGAAGGAAATGAGTAGATTTAGTCAATCGATCAACAATAACCCAGATTTCATTGTTACCTCGATTTATCTTTGGTAATCCCACAACGAAGTCCATGGATATATTTTCCCATTTTCACTCTGGTATTGGTAAATACTGAAGCATCCCTTTCGGTAACTACCACTCTACTTTAACCTACTGACATGTCAAACACTTCATAGTAAAATCAACAATATCTCTTTTCATTCCATCCCACCAGTAAAACTCCCAAAGATCCCTATATATCTTAGTACTGCCAGGATGAACTGAAAACGGGGAACTATGAGCTTCACATAACTACTCATTCTTCAACAGTGAATCACAAGTCACAAATAATATCTTTCCAAATATCAATACACAATCACTATCAAAATTAAAATCAGGAAACTTACCCTTCTGAACCAACTCTACCTTTTTATGCAACTCACTGTCTTCCTTCCACACTTGCTTAATTATGTCTGATAGAGATGATCTCACTGACACCTGAAACAAAATAGAAGAATTTCCTACACCAAAAACTTCTATGCCAATGTTCATCAAATCAAAAACCAAAGGATCTCGTTCCAAACGTTTCATGGTTAATGAATGATTACTTTTTCGACTCAAAGCATCAGCCACTTTATTTTCTTTTCCAAAATGGTAATGGATCATGCAATAATAATCCTTGATTAATTCCAACCATCTCCTCTGTCTCATGTTAAATTCTTTTTGAGTGAATATATACTTTAAACTTTTTTGGTCGGTATATATTTCACATTTTACTCCATACAAATGATGCCTCCAAAATTTTAAAGCAAAAACAATAGTAGATAATTCCAAATCATGTGTAGGGTAATTTAATTCATAAGGTTTCAACTAACGTGAAGCATAAGAAATTACCGGATCATTCTGTATAAAGACATAGCCAAGTCCTTTTAACGAAGCATCACTGTAGATAAAAAACTCACCATTTCTAGAAGGCAGTTCCAAAATAGGATCACTCACCAATCTTATTTTAAATTCTTGAAAATAATCATCACATTATTTTGTCCAAATGAACTTAACACCTTTTTTATTTAACTTATTCATTGGACTAGATAACTATGAAACATTCTCAACAAACCTCCAGTAATAACCTACCAAACCAATAAAACTATGAATCTCAGTTATATTTGTGGGTCTTGGTCATTCTTCAACAACTTTTGTTTTAGCAGGATCAACAGTAATACTTTTTTTTAAACAATGTGATCAAGGAAAGAAATTTTTTGTAACCACAACTCACACTTGATGAATTTTCCAAATAGTTTATTTTCTGTTAAGGATTGGAAGACAAACCTTAAATGACTTTCATGCTCCTATTTACTTTTAGAATAAACCAAAATATCATCAATGAACACAACCACAAACTTATCCAAGAACTCATGGAAAATTTTATTCATAAGATTTATGAATATAGCAGGTGCATTGGTTAAACCAAAAGGCATAACTACAAATTCTTAATAGCCATATGTAGTATGAAACATAGTCTTCAGAATGTCTTCTTCCTTTAATTTCAACTGTGGGTACCCCGACCTCAAGTCAATCTTTGAAAAATACTGAGCTACCTAGAGCTGATCAAATAAATCATTGATATACGGAAAAGGATACTTGTTCTTAACAATGACGTTATTCAATGCCCTGTAATCAATTCATAGTCTTATTGAACCACCTTTATTTTTTACAAAAAATATAGGATCACCCCATGGTGATGTGCTAGGTCGAATGAAACCTTTATCTAATAACTCCTATAATTGCTTCTTTAACTCTAAAAGTTCAATTTGAGCCATTCATTAAGGGGTTTTTGAAATTGGCTTAGCATCAGGAACTAAGTCATCAGTAAATTCAACTTCCCAATCAGGTATAATACCAGGCAGCTAATCAGGAAAAAATATCAATATACTCATTTACCACTGGAACATCATTAATATGAACAATTCTTTGTTTCAATAATATGTGCAAGGTAACATTCATTTCTATCTTTTAATAGATTATCAGATTCCTGATATGTTATCAAAATTAAGGGTTCATTTTTGTATACAAATTAAAAATCTTTCTGAAAAGAAATATATTTAGCTCTACATTAAATCTTAGAATGATAAACAGACATCCAATCCACGCCCAAAATAACATCAAACTCTACTATAGGCAAAACAATAAGGTTTGTATGTAGATTCTTTCCGCACACAAGGACAGGAAGGTTCTTATAATTTCTTTTTGTTTCAACGTTTCCTCTAGGTGTTTTTACAATATGTTCAAGATTCATATCTTGAGATGGAATTCCCAATTTACTAGAAAACTTATCAAAAATGAACGAATGTGTAGACCCTGAATCAAAAAACACATTGGCATAATCTGAATAAACAAATAGTGTACATGATACTAATTCATTTGATGGCCCAACATCTGCTGAAGTGGTTGCAAAGGACTTCGCCACCCATTTCTGCTTGTAGTCCGGTTGCTTTCCCTCATTTGATTTCTTCATTGGACACTCATTTTCATAATGACCCATTTCATTGCACTTAAAACATCTTACTGTTGGCTTTTCATCGCCTGCTTGATCATATTCCTTACAGTTATGAGCAATATGACCAGACTTACCACACCGGAAGCACTTTCCATACTTTGATAAAAATTCTACAGGATACATTTTACCACACTTCTCACAAGATGGATATTTAGTTTTCTTACCTCCAGGCTTCTTTGATGAATTCCTTCCCTTTGTCTGCCAACTAGACCTCTTATTCTGTTGTTTGTCAAAGAACACATGATCATCGAAAAACTCCATTTCCACGTTCTCCTCACATCAAACAAGTTTTTCATAACTTTTGAACTAACGAGAGGATAATGCTCTTCGATATCGCAGATTCAGTCTTGAGTAAAATCGATTTATCTTACTATCAAGATCTCGGATGAAATTTGAAGCATACCTTTCCAATCGAGTGAACTTTCCATCATCAACAGCCACTGCGTCATCCTCCTGACTCAATTCCAAGATTTTTTTTCCATCCTAAGTTGAACCACCTTAGGAAAATATTTCTCAAGGAACATACCTTTGAACTCATCCCAATCAAGAGCATCAATCTCCTCACTACCCATGATATTTTTCCCCATCACCAATGATTAGCTTCACCTTCAAAATGGTAAACAACGAGACTAACCTTTTGATGTTATGAACACCCCATGACATCAAAAAATTTCTCTAGTGCTTTAATCCATCCTTCACCTAGCACAGGGTCAGATAATCCTCTAAATTATGGGGGATATTGCCTCATGAAATGCTCCGCTACTAACATGTTCCTCTGTGGTTGATCTGGATAATCTCATGCATGGATACCACCAACATTTATAGCCTAATTCAATTGTGTCATCACTGCAACAAACAGTTCAGTTCCAATTCTGACCATCTTAGGTTGCTGATTTGGAAGGTTGTCTTCTTCCTGATGTCATCCCAACATAGTTTCCCTGTTTCCTCTGTGGAAAACCATTCTGAACACAGAAATATCTTAGGCAAAGCAACATGGTAATCTATAAATGATATCATTTCAATATTAACATAAATTAATTTATGGATATTAATTTAACAATACTCTAACTCTTAAAGTTATCTAAACCGACCTCTGATACCAACTATAAGGATCCGGCCATAAAACATTACATAATCTTGAATTAAGTTAATAATTTACATTGAGGATATTATCAGGTTTAGAGTTTTAGAGAATTAGGTCATAAATGTTACATTACATCCCAAAAGTTACAAAGTAGACACTTCTACTCAGTTCCCATATTTTTCACAAAATAAAAATTCTTGAAAAAAAGAGTGATGTCTAGTTTAATGATTTAGATAGTATGACTTTTTCTTGATACCATCCTTGACCCTATTCCACTTTATGTCCTGTGAAAAACATTTCAAAAACTTGGGATGAGTATAAAAATCTCAGTAAGGGATACACAAAAATGGAAAACTGTTATTTTTTCAAAACAATAAGTAAACCATGATTACTTTATCATAAGTAATACTTTTCACCTTTATGAAGTAGTAAATACTCTTTACTAAATAAAATATCATTTCTTACCCTTTTGTAACCAAAAAATTACCATAAAACCCATATAAATAACACATAACATAGAAAGGTAACTTGAGAAATAAACTTACTTAAATGTAATAACCATATGATCGACTTCCACACATATCATTAAATGGAATAGCCATACGGTCGACTTCCATACCCAATGCATTGGAGGTTATAACGTAACCACCCATCTTGGTTTATCATGACACTAACCTTCATTTGGTTTATCACTTAACCACTCGTCAAATTTCCAAGTACCATTATAAAATCATAACACATACAACAAATATAAAGGAAAGAAAACATTTCTACATTTCAATCACAATATATCACTTAAATATATTGACATAACAAATCCATTATCAAAACCATTTTCAATACCAAAATATATAAAATAGTATATCGTATTTATTTTCCTTTTAAAAACATTATGGATTTTTAAGTAATCCAAATATCAAATAATACTCACGGTGGTGGAAAGGTCGTTGTCACCGCTTATGTTAAAAATTAAGATTATTTTTTGTTGTTTAGAAAAATGCTTCGTAGAACAAGATTCCATTTGAATGAAATTAAAATTAAAAGGTTTTTATACAAAATATAAAATAAATTCATGTATTAAAACAAAATATGCCTCAATGAAAGGAGATTGAGACAAAGTCCCTTACCTCGTGTCCAACTTGACCCGTTCATTCTTTAATATCATGAATAATAAACTAAAGTTAATTTTTACTTGATTAAGAGCCTTTTTAAATTTTATTATTACTCTTATATCAATTATTACCATGTTATAAACATTATGTAATCATTTAAGTTAATAATGGTCATTTTTTCGATATTTGGTACTTGAGTCAAAAATGGACTTCTTATAATTACAAGTTGTTCATGTGGTAAAACAGTCATTATATCCAAAATGATATTCATGATTTATATGTCATATATATCATATATATCCAGTATATACATGTATTTACAATATTACATAACATTTAGAGATAAGAAATGAAATGCACTGTTCATGGAGATGGTAAGTCGTACGTACACATGAACGCTACTTCCATTTCTATTTCATATTGTAATGGAATGAAAACTTAATGATACATAAGTATATTATAATTATAGTACAATATCATATATAATATCATTAAATCCATCCATTATACATTCCACATAAGACATGAACAAGTTATATCACTTTTAGGGGGCGGTACTCTGCACTTCCTCAAATGAGATTATCGTATTTACCCACTATGGAAACCATAAAGGCATTCTGTAAATGAAACATACAGAAGAATATAAACAATATAAATATAATATATATCATATATAAATATATTTACATCATAATGTCCACCATGAGAGGCGGTTGAAGATATTTGAACAATCATCGTTTCGTGTGGCAGTAGTTCATCGTCCACAGAAACAGTAGGTTCTTTACCCATTAGAAGGAGGTGTGTGTAACTGTAGTTCAAATCCTTCTCATAAAAACATCCTAGTATATTTTGGATACTGGTTTTGTTATAAAATAAATTAATAAAAAGAGATTAGGGGGTTTGAGAAGTAAAATAAAACAAAAGAACTTAAGAGAAGATGATACCTTTAATTCGTGTAACTCCCTTTGGTTTGAACCAAAAGGGTTTTTTGAAGTGTCTTCTTCCTAAGGTAATGCTTCTAGGTTGAAGAGAGAGATATATAGAGCTTAGTTTGGAAGGGTTTGGACAAGACAAGGGGCTTGATAGGTGTGAGGAATGGGTTATAATTGGTGTCCTTTTATAAGGGGGGAGGGGCTCTTTAGGAAAGTTTGAAACAATTATTTTGTTATAAACTTATCTTCAGTTTCAAAAGGTCAAAAAATCATTAAAGTAAAATATAAGATGACTCTTGGTCAAAATAAAAACATAAAATTATAATTGGACAAGTGTTGAATATTATTTTAATCTTTATAATCTTATTTATTTAAATCATTTATTAATGAGGTAAACACTGCATCATTATTGTGTCATAAATAATTTAATTTATTTGATGTCTAAAAATTATAAAAAATACCATAATGTATAAAATCTTTTTATATTTATAATTAATATTTATATTCTAATATATAACATATATAACCCCATGTAAAAGTTAATTTACTAAAAGATATTTGTTTATGTCATTTTTGTCTTTACTTTAAGTTAATTAAAATAAAGTGTCATTATCACCCTCAAGTGGCTCCACGGGGTTCCAAAATAGACCCAAGTATGAAAATGGTCGGATATTTATCAACCAATAGGATTAGGACACATTTTAGGGTAATTTTATATTATTGTAGTAATATTTGTTTACCCTTATTTACCATATTTACCCTTTCACCATGGTAAATAAAATATTTACTAAAGTAAATATTCATAATGTCTAAAAAATAAAATGTATTATTTCTTTATTTACCTGGGATGTTACACCTGGGGCATGTAAACCTATCAGAACTTACATTGAGATCTTATTGAGGCTATGACTGACCAAATAAAATTTTAATATGATTGAGGTAATATTTGTTGAGATAATTTCTCATGAGTCCCACCTTAAATTTTTTCTTATTTATCCCATAGTTTCCTTGAATGACCTATTTACGATGATTCTATTCCAAGGAGATTTTCCCTTCCTACCCTATTCTTGGTATTATGCATGATTATCCTTTAAATAGGTGTGGGAGAATTTTCAGCTGATGAAAACGGGGTATATTTTTTATACATACTTGATATACTCATGGATCCACTTGATCTATTTGGATCATGAACACTATTTTATCCTAGAGTATCCATTACATTACACTATCTTGATTACCATGCATTGTACTTTATAAATTACCCTCCTTTTGATATTGATTTTTTATTTTCTACCTACCTTCCCTCAGCCTCAGAGTTAATTGAACCCTTATTGTTGAAATCCCTCTTGATTGATTTTGTATTTGTCTTTATGAAGTAGATATGATAGAACCAATGAAAGCCTAAGGTTTGGAGCATGTATTCAATTTATGATCATAATTAAATTACTTTTTTCCTTGAGTGATGAGAGAAAATTCATTGTGAGGTAAATTTTAAAATTCATATAGAATTTAAGAAAGAGTTATGAAATTCTAATTAAAAGATTAGGAACTTGAATAAAGAATTGAACTATGAGGTATAATGGATGTTCTCTACAGGATTGATTCAGTAGGACTAACTTTTTCTACCTACACTTAGTTTTATTTTCTTGGTTTTAATTCATGTTTCTTGTTTTAAATTTTTTTTCTTTTGGAATACCTATTGAGATGTTTTTTTATTGAGGACAATCAATTGTTAATGTGTGGGGTAATTTGATTAAAATAAATTTTATATACATTTTGGATTCATTTAATTATGATTATTCATGTTTTATTTGATAATGAACTAGGTATAATTTGTATTTTTCATAGAATATGTATCCAATATTCTAAAGTAAAATCTATCAAAAGTATCCAAAAATAGACTTCACACATCGTCAAACACATACAAGATATGTATGCATCATTTACAACATGTCACAAGTCTTGAAAAAAATTCATAAAGAATTTTAAAGTCATAAAAATAATACATGATGTGAACCTCCAATACACGTCGTGTAACATTTGAAGTCCACTACCCAGTTAAAGTTCAAGTCGTGAGAAGAAACATTCTATGAATTTCCATTACACGTCATGAAATGAGTCACATATTTGAATCTTAAACTTTCGGGATGAGATTGGTGCCAAATCCTAAATACATAGAGGAAAACTTAGATTGATATTACATGACGTGACAAGGTCACACATCAGGTAAATTATTGTCTGTTTATTTCTAGAGTGTGGACATCTGTGCATAACTTTTATGGACCACCATTTTTTCTCTTTATCTCATTTATCTCCCTTCTTTATCTCCCAAATGAACTTTAAACAGTTACTTTTACCATTTTGATTAAATCTATGTTTCATTTATTGATCTAATTTTTTTTTCATCTCATTCATCATTGTTTACCATTATGACATTCATTTTACATTATCATTTCCACTCGAAAATGGATATCCACCATGTTTATTTTTTTTCTATTTGAAGTAAGTGTTTGATTGATTTATTACTTGTTTTAATTGTGAAATGCTTAATTCTTGAACTCATGATCACAAATTGTCTTATTTCAATTATTTCATTAATATACCAATAATTTTTGGGATTTTTTCTTTGATCTTGATTAATACCATCATGAGTGGCTAAACCTCTTAGGGTAGGGGTCGAGAGTAAGGGTTGTTCTGAATTTAATAAATCTCTAAATTGAAACTTTGTAACCCTAAGGCTATTAATCATGTTAAATAACAACTATTTATTTTAATTATTTTATGAAACTCGGACCATGTTAAGTTTAAATGAACGAACATGCCCTGGTTAGAGTAGATTAGGAAATGGCCATTAGCTTGGGATACTTTCTTCCATAGAAGTTAGGCTCAATGCATCTAGGTTGTTATCTATAACTAGACCAAGTAATAGTTGCATCTTGTATATTTCTAGTTGGTTTGACCATAATCAACTAGTTCTCTATGTACTACTTCAGAGCTTAAACCTTAGGACTATTCCAAGTTATGATTGAGATTATCCTTTTTAATTGAACCATGAAATTGAACTTGATCCCTATATTCTTCCAGAATATTAAACCAACCTCAATAGAATTAATTAAATCTCAAACCCAAACCAATTTGTGAGGACTCCTACATATAAAGGGTTCAAAGTCACTAGTTCCTTGTTTTCTAATATTTACCAACGGGTTCGACCCCGGCCTATTGCTCTACAAAGTCATTAAAGAAAGTGAAGTTTGGGATAAAAAGAAATTATAATATGATCGCCACCCGCACAAATTAAATGATGTGTGCGGGAATGTCACTATCCATTTACCTTCACACGGTGTGTTCCCATGGGGAAACGATGTTTCTATTCACCTGGTGTCTTGGGAATGTGCCCTTGGAATGTGGCTCGGCTATGCAGGTAGGGTCACATGGCATGTGGGCCTAGGAACAAAGTGTGTAATAATTAACTCGGGTGAAACCCTATCCGCCCTAAAATTTCTAGGAACACAGCATGTGTTCATTCAGATTACATGGTGTGTACTCATGTTTTTTGTAGAAACTAACTCTGGTCATCACATGGAGGCCAAATCCACGATTCCTTTCACTTCTATCACCATTTTACTCACTTGAAAAGGAAAAATCTGAAGGACATCGTATCTTATTATCGTTTCTCAGCCTTCAGTGTCTGAAAAATGGGATTTTGATTACCCATGTAGTAACTATCATGCCTCTCATCACTATTTATGATCCCAATCCATGAGTCCATCACCTAAATCAAAAAAATAAATCTCAATCCATCTAAAAATTATTGATCCTTAAGTTTTTAATGCATCTTTCATGAATATGGGGGTTCAATAACATTCAAATATGGCCTATAAATGTCAAATCGTGACCCCATGGGCCAATGATGAAGAACATGTACGCCAAAAACTGGCAAGGGAAGCGCTACCCCTTTATCAGCGCTAAAAAAACGTTGATAAAGGGGACCCCTTTATCAGCGCTTCCTTAAGTAGCACTGATAAAGGGGGGATTTATCAGTGCCTTTACCGAGTGCTGATAAATGTTGAGTTTCAAAAAAAATATTTTTTCATGAAAAATAATATTTTGTTATATATGTATATTTATATTGATATAAATACAATATATATTTTTTAAATATGTTATAGATACATGTAAATAGACTATTACATTTAATATATAATAAATTTAGTGAAAATGGATTCAAAATATTTTAAAAAAATATTATTAATTAATAATTTTCTAATTATTATCGATTAAAAAACATTTAATAACAATTTGAGGACATAAAAAATAAAAAAAATAATAAAAGATCTAAAATATATTGAAAATGTAACTCAAACTTCAAACGGCCATAACTTTTGATCTGGGTGTCCGTTTGAGCTCTACAGCATATCAAATTGAAGCCTGCGATGATCTGTACGCGCTAATAACCTAGGCAAAGCCTTTGTAACAATTTTAGAGCCCAAAAAAGGCCCAGAAGGCCTCCAAAACTGAGTTTTTAGTCAGGATGCCCATATTTGTTAACATTAAAACAAGTATAACTTCTGATCCAGATGTCTGTTAGGACTATAACACATATCATATCGAAGATTGTTTCATTTTCTTCGATTTGACTGGTTGTGGTGTTGAAACGGAATTCTAGATTATAAGTTATGGTCGTTTTAACATTCTATGGCTTTTCAAATACACATATATATGTATTTATTCATAAATATATATCTGTATGTGTGTGTGTGGGTGTCTATGTGTGTGTCTGTGTGTTGTATATATGTATATATGTATGTATTTATTTATTTACTTACTGATAAACACACATAAAAAACATATTTTTTCTTAAATGTATTTAAAACTGATCTTATAAGTACATTCTATGGCTATTCAAATACACATATATATGTGGTTATTCGTAAATATATATGTGTTTGTGTGTGTGTGTGTGTCTCTGTGTGTGTCTGTGTGTTGTTTATATCTATGTATGTATGTATGTATGTATTTATTTACAAACACACATACAAAATATATTTTTTCATAAATGTATTTAAAACTAAACTTATAATTATAGATTAATATAAAAATAAATATACGTATAATAAATTATAACTATATATATATATTAATATACGAATTAATATATATATACTAATATATGAATAAATATATTTTTATTAATATGAATCTATATCAAAATATGAATAAATATAACTATATATATATAGATATATCATTAAATAGAGAACAAATTGAAATGCATAGTGGTAAAGGTGCGGCCATGAAAGGGGAAAGGTCCCGGGTTCAAGTTCGGGTGGAAGCGAAGGGGGTGCCCGCGTATGGGGGATGGGTGGGAAGGGGGTGCGTGCGTATGGGGGATGTGCGGCAAGGGGGTGCGTGCGTATGGGGGATGCGTGGGAAGGGCAGTGCGCGGGAGACCTCCTAGCGCTGATAAAAGGAGTGTGAAGCGCTGATAAAAGCACTCCCCTCGTATTATTTTTATTTTTATTTTTATTTTTTTAAATTTTTTTTGACCTTTATCAGTGCTAAAAAAATCGATGATAAAGGGGACCCCCCCCTATATTAGCGTTGAGCTTTACAGTGCTTTTTTAGCACTGTTAAATCCCCTTTTTAGCGCTGATATAGGCCGTTTTTTTAGTAGAAGTGAGGACATCATTAGATGATGTGATACTAGCCAATGATAACATATTTTGGGAACAAATAGGTGAGCAAGTATACAATGGAAATAATCAGTCAGGGTCAATAACACTAATTAAAACTGTGGTCATGAGAATAATAGCAAATCACATAAATAAAGCAGATACACAATCCATGGTTAATAATTAAATCAAAGGGAAGAAATATAAAAAATAATAATCCATAGATTAATAATGTTTCAATAATTTGTGAATAACATTTACACTAGTTATTATGATAATGATCCCACTATGTTCATCATTCACCTCATGAATCCTCTTGATTATTCATTGATGATTCATGTTCCTAAGTTTCCAATGCCAATGAAACTCTCACTTTTTCCTCTCTAATCTACCAAGGTTATTAAGATAACCCCGATGATTCTTTATAATGATGTATTTATAGATGGATATTAGGTTTTATCCCATCTAAGTAAAATAAATAAATAAATTATTTAATTAGATTAATGTGCCCACTAAAAAGATTCCTCCAATTGAATGCCTAATGTCAATCAACTTTATTTTGTGCCTATGGTAAACCCTACATTCTAAAAACAACCATTGTCTCAGTTTTTCCAACTGATATAATGATCAATGGGAAAACCATTTATTCTGAAAATATGTGTGCGAGTACTTTAATATTTATTAATATTTTTTTTATATTAATTCTGGGGTCCAACGACACCCAAAATGTAGCATCAAATCTGAAGAAACATATATATATATATATATATATATATATTCAAATAATAAAACTATAGAAATAAAATTCATTGAATTCTCCCCTTATTTCAAGGATTTTCACCCGTAAGATACACAAAAATATAGGGGTACTAAGCCGACATCTGACTCCCATGCGCTTAGGAGATCTTCTACATGCTCACATACTTCCAAAGAACTCAAACAAGAGTAATGGTTCATGCACATAGTATCTTCTCCCATTGATCCTCTATCACCATTTGGTACTCTGAGAAGGTGTCCATGTCTTCGATGTCCAAATCACCCTAGTCAATGACATGTGATGGGTCATGCATATATCTCCTCGGTTATGACACATGGAAGACATCATGCACTCGTTGTAAGTATAGGGAAATGTCCAAGCTGTAATAAACCTTGCCAACCCTCTATAGGATCTATAATGGCCCTAAAAACCTCTGGGATAGATTTTTTCCCCAACTAAATATCCAAAATTCTCATTATGGGGAGACTTTAAGGAAAACACGGTCTCCCTGCTCAAAATCGAAAGGCCAATGACATCAGTTCACATCATATTTCTATCGACTCTAATCCATTATTATACACTAGTGATCACCTAAATATTATTTATCATTTCCTACACATATTTGGTCCCAAAAAGTGATGTCTCAATAATTTTAGCCCATCATAAGGGTGACCTGAAAAGTCTCCCATACAATGCCTTGAAGGTTTCAATTCCAATAGTGGAGTGATAAATATTATTATAGGGAAACTCCACCAATGTTAATAGATCCCCCCCCCAAAATCTAACCAAATTCTAACATATAATCTCTCAGTACATCTTCTGAAACCTAGATTATCTACTCAATTTGGCCATCTTTTGGGGGTGAAATGTCATGCTAATTTGTAACTGGTCACTAAAATCCTCCTACAAACACCTCCACAACCATGAGTTGAACCAATCATCACAGATAAATACAATCAACATGGGTACCCCATGAAGTCATATGATCTCATACATGTACAACTTCCTCAAACTCTCAATTTACCACTATTCCTTAGTGGCAAGGAAGTGTGATGACTTGGTAAGTTGATCAAAAATCACACAAATAGTATCGTGTCCCTGCACATTACATAGAATCCCCATCACAAAATCCATTGATATTTCATCCCTCTTCCATTAAAAAATTTCAAGAGGTTCAGTCAAAACTTTTGGAACTGAATGTTTAGCCTTTACGTACTGACATGTGGGGAATTAAGACACAAACATGGATACGCTCAACCTTATACTATCCAGGAAAAATTATCATTTAAGGTATTTATATATATATATTAAATGTATAGATATAAACCCAACTTGTATGTATGAAACTACCTCATCACCTCAACACAAATGTGACCAAAAATATTTTTCATACCTAAAAAGGGATGATGTCCTATCCATCGTTAGAGAATCCATTAGGTGCATCTTATGAGGATATTTGGTCATGAAAAACTTTTTTTTTTCACATGTACCAAATATTATTCCCTGACATGATGAAGTGGTGGATTCACAATAATCAACTGAAGGTAATCCACACCCCTCTCCTCTACTAGGTTCAGCTGCAATGAATCCAACTACTCAGATTCCTCCTCCACTAAGTGAGAGTGGAATTTCTTACTAATGTCATCTACCACTATGTTTTTCTTCCATGGAGTGTAGAGTATCTCAAATTTATAGTTCTATATGAACTAAAACAAGTTCCCAGGTCTCAGTTTATGATCTATCTGGGTGGGGATGTACCTGAGACTCTAGTGGTCTTAGTAAAAAATGAAATTCTCACCCAGAATATAATGCCTCCACATCTTCATGGAGAATAATACCGCTTCCAAATCTTGGTTATGGGTCACATAATTCTACTCATAAGTCCTCAATTATATCAACCCATAAGTGATAACTGCCTTCCTTTTCATCAACACATATTCAATCCCATCTCCATATGTGTTTCAAAACACCATGTACTCAAGACCATCCTATGGTAGTCTTAGAACAAGATCACTAGTCAACCTCTGTCTCAACTCCTCAAATGCTCTCTGACACTTCTAATTCTCGGAAAGATAATTCCCTTTCTATTTCAATATAGTCAAAGGGGATGTAATCCTAGAAACTTATAATATGAACCTATGATATTATCCTATCAAACTAAGGAAACTATACCCCTTTAACATGATATTGGGTGGTTCCAAAGTGAGCACTGCATCAACCTTTTCTAGATCCCCAACTAGATCATGCTCGGGGATGACCTAACTCAGAAAATGAACCTCTCAAATCCAAAACTAACACTTTGAGAGATTACTATATATTTGGTGCTCCTAAAGTAATTATATGACCAATCTCAAATTTTTTTTATGATCCTCCTAAAATATATAGTATATAATAATATATTCAATAAATAAAACTATGAATTGGTCCAAGTGTGGCTGGAAAATAAACTTATAAAGTTCCATGAACATAGTAGGGGAATTAGTCATACCAAAAGGCATCAACAAATGTTCATATTTTTCATTGAGACATCAAAATGTTATATTTGGAATATAATCCTCATTAATCCTCAACTAATGGTATCCATAACTTAGTTCAATCAATGAAAACCAAATCGCACCTTTCAACTAGTCTAAAAGGTCTTGAATCCTTAACAAGGGGTACATATTCTTGATCATCACCTAGTTTAAGAGATGGTTATCAATGAAAATCCTCAATCTCCCATCTTCCTTTTTCAAAAACAACACCATAACCACCTGGGGGGACACACTAGGTCTGATAAAACCTTTCCATTAAAAGTATTTCAACTACACCCACAACTCCTGGATCTTTGTGGGGGTCTTATGATATGATAAAAAATATATTGGTTTGGTCCTGGGGTGAAATTAGATGTGGAATTCAATCTCCCACCTTGGAGGTAGTTCTGAAAAATATTCAGGAAAGATGCCCATATAATTCTCCACTGGAATTGGAAATAAGATGCCAGAAGTTCCCACTGCACCAAATGATAAACTCACCAACTTATGGGAGATAGGTCGTAGCTTTTTTCTCATGATCCCCACTCACTCAACCAAAATATCCCTCTCACCCATGAATGTGAATCTTGTCCCATATTCACAAAGGAATCTAAATAAACTATGATTAAAGTCTATCTAGGAATTCATCATAGATAAATAGTCCATACCAAGGATGACATCATAAGGTTTCACTACAATGACCAAGAGGCCCCATGAGAAACTCTCTCTACTAAGTACCAACTCGCATTACTAGAAGATGTGTGTTATATAAGAATATATCCTTGTAATAACCTCTAGATATATCCAATGTTTTAAAGTATATACTATAACATATAGCTCTCATAAAAGGTATATGGATATAAAGTATTGGATTGTGCCTATGTCTAAAATTACAAGAGCTAAATAAGATAAGATACTGATCGTACCTCATATTATATCATGAGCATCTAGATCATGTCCTTCCATATCCTGGAAATAACTACTCTCATGACCACCATACATCTAAGAATAGTGTAGGACACCTGTTGGTGGTGGTGGGAGTAGTTTGTAGCATCACCCTCCTCCTACAACTCCTCTCTCTAGGGATTTTCCTTCCCCTATTTCAGCATCACCTCCCTAGGGGCCACCCTGAACAAACCCGGGGGATCCCTAATCATGAAGTTTCCTATACCATGGAGGTCCATCCACTTTCTATCCACCATCTATAGCATGATTATTTTGGTAATCATGATCCATGTGACGTCACCCATCACAAGCATAGAATCTTCCCTCTACGGGATGACTGGACCCTCTGCACAAACTTGGTACTGCAGATCCACATGTTTTATTCCCATCATGGGTATGAATCTTACACTGAGACGCAGATGATTGACACCTAATAATTATTATTGATTACACATCCCAATGATGTCCACTCTCAGTTTTAGTTTCCTGATAAACCTATACTATAAATTTCTCTATAATCAAATCTCGTTCCATCACTCCATCATAAGTGGGGGTGCTATGGATGCTATGCTAGCTCAGATGTCTCTGTGAAGGCCCTACTCAAAATTCTATGTATGGAAGTATCCATCCTTCACTATATTTATAGAATATAATGTGAGGTCAATAAAATTCAAGGCATACTAAGAAACCAAAATATCTTCCTATTGTAACTCAAGAAGCTCCTGGATCCACATGGATTGAGACCTTTTAGGGTTTTTCTCATAGTGGAACAAATGATAAAAGTTTTTTCCATGAGGGTGTACTTTTATTATGGGTCTGAGTGATTATACCACACTATTACCCTTCTTCTCCAAGAAGAATAATGGTTTCAAGTGAAATCATCTAATTGGGCAGGGTTTGAACAAGATAGGAAACTTGAACCACTACCTAGATCCAATTGTCCAATTCCTAGGGGTGTGTCTCACCATGAAACCCAAATGGTCACTTTCACTAAAACTCACATAATGTGTTAAGCATGTGTACATCATCATCCTAACCTTATTGAACTATTAGATACCCAACATGTGATCAATCATCCACCTAGACCATTGGAGTAGGATCTACACACTTCCCCTTAAGTGGAAGAAATACTCTATGTATTATTAGAGAAAACACCTCATGAATAGGTCCTTAAACTGAGGCTTTTTCACTAAACCGGTCATATTCACATCCTTGTATCGATATCTTAGCTAGTTGTCATCATGAAAGCATCCATAAAATCAACAATACGTAGTATAGTTAAATGAGAATATCTTCTGATATGACTTAAGAAGGAAATGAAATTCAAAGGAACTAATCTTATATGATGCATGTACCATTGTTTTCCCTGAAACTAATTCCTCATCATTTTGAGTCAATAAATAGGTAGTTAATTCCTAGTGTATGGATACATTAGTTGTTGCACCATCACTAGGTTCCTTGGCCTGAGAGATGAACTCATGACACTACAACATAATTTCCCTATGTTCCAAAACCAATCCTCACAATTTTTCTAACTACAACACTGAACTAAGGAAAAACCACCTTTTATACCACTCAGTCATACCCAACCCAATGGGACCCCTCCTGGTCCGACAGTAGGCTAAGGTTGAAACTCCAAGCCCACCTTCAATAGGTCTAGGTCTGGAGAAAATAACTGATTTGGAAAAATACTAAAATGGGAGGCCCTATCTTAATTAGTCTAATTCATGAACACAACTAGATCTAGGAAAATTAGTAAAGATATAATATAATACTGAAACATCTAGAGTGTAATAAATGCATGTGACAACCTCTAGGCGAATGTCAAAGTGCGACAAGGTAATACAAAAGATATAAAGTGGAAGAATATAGGCCCAATCATAAATTAGGTATCAACCTGACAACAACTATGAAATGGGGAAAGTGAAGAGTTTTCATATCAAAATATCTTATTATGACCACCAAACATGGTCAGTACCTCCCGGTACCACTATGATCCTCCGATATCGGGTCCACTAAAGTCACCATCGATATGTATGTCATATTTATAAGATTCAACACATGTGGGAATATCCTATGTAGGTTTGATTATATACATACCCATTAGGATTCCCCAAAAACCAAGATGTAAGAATTAGAATAAGATGGTTATCTCAACCCATAAAGAAAGAGGGTAAAGGAACCCAACAACATATATGATAAAAAAGAAACTCAAGCAAAGAGAGAAAGGGGATCTACATCTTCTCGGTCAGATAAGAATGATAAAGAGTCTTCATAAATCTCTAAAGGTCCTATATCTAATTCTTAACATCATGTTAAAATTCACAAGAATCATAGTGGAGGGCCTACACCTCTCTACTGCACTCCATAGTCATGGTAGCACCGACTCCAATAGAGGACCCGATCAATAGTGGAGCTCAAAGGAGAGTGAGTAAAACTCCATTTCTAGAGGACCTAATACCTCTGTACTTTAGGGGATTACTAAATCTACCTATATAAATAGTATGGGGGGCCTACACCCTAGTTAGATAGTGGAGGAATGATCCCGACATCTCTTTGATGAACAAACCAGATCACTATCATCTTCCAAGCATCGTTGGAAGAAGTGTCTATCTCATAAAACCGTATGTCATATCTTTATTTCTAAAAAAAGGCTACTATTTCATCCTACACAAAAAACTACTCAATATAGGATACTCATAGGCCCAAATATTAGTCCCAAATAAAAATATTCACATGGTATAAGTTTCTTGTAAAAGTATATGGAATGTACATAGGGTCTCGTGGTTTGTGACCTCTCCTGAATTCCAAGGAATTTCCTCCCCTAAACATGGCTTAGATAGCCTTTTGTATCCACATAGTGTTTCCCTATGGGTACACTATTTGTATTTTCACTCAAGTTCTTGGGTGTGTTCCCTCGATACACGGCTCGACTAGCCATGTACCTTCACACAGTGTATCCCCATGGGGAGATGGCATGTTTGTTCACCTAGGGTACTAAGAGTGTGTCCTTAATACATGGATCAGTTGCTCTAGTAGGGTAACTTGGAATGTGTTCCTAGCTACATATTGTGTGATACTTAATTTGAGCAAAACCCTAGCCAACGCGAGACTCTGAGTAACACGGCGTGTGTTCTTCTGAAGTACACAACATATACTCACGTTTTTTATGTAAAGTAACTATGGAATTCATGATAAAGCCATATATTTTATTATTATTATTTATTCTGTCACCATTTAAGTCATTTTAAATGGATAAATATAAATGAATTAAACTCTTGTCATCTTTTCCAAGCTTCTGGTGGCTGAAAAATGGGATTTCAATTACATGTGTGGTAACTGTCGCACCTCACGTTATCATTCGGGGTCCCAATCCATGAATACATCACCCGTATAAAAAAACCATCAAGATCCATATGTAAAATGATGATCCATAAGTATTTAATTCATCTATCATGAATTTTGGGGTTCAATCATATTTGAATTCTGCCTAACAATGTCGAATCGTGATCCCATAGGCCATGGAAGAAGAACACAAAGAGCGGTGGTGGGAAAAGCATAGGAATGAAGTGATATCATTTTTAGATGATGTAATCCTGGATGAAAATTACATATTATAGGAACAAAAGGGAGAATCAAGGATGCAATGGAAATAATGAATTTGGTTCAAGAATACTAAATAAATCTTGGATCATGCCAAGAATTGAAAAATATGGAAATAAAGCAGTTATACAATCCATGCTTGACAAATAAATCAAAGGATAGAAATATAAAAAATATTGAGCCCTACCTCAATAATGGATCAATAATTGGTGAAGAACATGTCTACTAGAGATAATGATGAGTATTCCCTTTAATTTTTCATTTGTCTCACGCATCCTCTCGATTGTTCATTGATGATCCACATTCCTAAGTTAGAACACCAATAGAGCTCACACTTTCACCTCTCTAATCTCCCAGGGTTATGTAGATAACCCTAGAGATTCATCATAATCACTTATTTATATAGGGATATTGGTTTTTAGGCAGTTTAATTAAAATTAATAAATAAATTATTCAATTTACTTAATGCACTATCCAACAGCTACCTCAAATCGAATGCCTCATGTTGGCCAAATTTATGCCATGCCTAGTGTAAACCCCATATTCTAGAAAAAACCAAGGTCTCAGATTTTCCATTAGAGGTATCAATCAATAGGAACACCATTTATTCAAAAAAATATGTGCATGTGTGCTTTAATATATATTAATATTATTATTATATTAATTAAGAGGGCCTATGACACACAAAACAAAGTTCTAACTCTAAAAAAATCCATATATATATATATATATATATTCAAAGGATAAAACCATAGAAAATAGAGTTTTTATATTACATGTTTGAGGACTGTAAAGTTTTAGTGTCTTTGGAGGATAGATACATAATCATATTATATCATGAATAATCTTCAACATCTCCCACAAAGATCTTCCCATGTAGTAGACTTCTTATACATACCCTACTTAAAACCTTTCTCCACCACATGGGTAAATGAACATAAGAAAGGGTGAGATCATATGATCAATAAGGTTAAACATAATAGATATCAATCAATGATCATAAGTGAGCATAAGATAAACATAAGGGTACGAGAACATGATCATAAACTATGAAAATTATTCCCAATTATTCAAAGATAATTAATCATAAATTGTGGGAAAATGCTTTGTCATAAAAAATAATAATTCACGAGTGTGGGGAATAATAAATAATCAATAATGGTCCATGAGAACAAATCATAAGCATATTACATAGGTTTTTAGCATACACATTAGCATAAAAATCATTTCCTTAGTAAAGTTTCATTATCAAGACTTTCATAGAGGATTGGTTTCACTCCACATTCCATAATTTCCTTCATCAAGATTCACTACCAAGAATAAATTATTGGATAGAGTCCCATACTAAATTGGGTTCACTCCCCATTATAGTCTTTATTATCTCATGAGATATTCATATTTACCTAATTCATTGGAGGGATATATAATTTCAGACCCACCCATAAGATAATGAAAAACCTATATATGTGTGCAAAAATATCATAAAAAATTCATAATATCATAACATCATAACCTTTGGAAAGGAAACGGGTTTCATAAACATTTCATCATAGCATAACCCGTGGAAAAGAAATAGGTTTCATAAAGGTTTCTTCATAACTTAATTAACCCATGGGAAAGAAATTATTTCTATAGAATCATCCTTAAATTATCATCATCATAATCAATACTGATAAAGAATGTGGATGGTATAATAATATCATATCCCTAGTAAATAATAACATATGTTGTAATAGATGAAAAATACATTTAAAATAACAATTTATCCTTTCTTTGAAAACATAGTAAAAATATCATTTTCTATTGATAACATCTTAACTAAAAATTTCGATAATATTGATGAAATGATGTTCTTTGAAAATACCCATGGAAACTTGTAAACTAGTCTTCAAAGAAAGTAATGGTAATGGCTATGGGAAAATCTATTCATATTGTATCCATTAAAAGCCAATATTCTTTTAACACATTGTAAAAAATCGAAAATGACTTATTCGTAAAAATTAATTGAGAAGATTTCATTTAGAACATTATAAATAAATTAAAAGATAATGAAAATGACTTTTTAAAACATTTTATGTATAGGTAAAAACTTCTATAAAACAATTTTGAATAGCGTGGTCATTGAAGAAAAAGATTATCGACCAAAAAGGATATAAGGTTGACTTTTCTTTAAAAACATTTTATAAATAATTTTAAGTACCATAGAGATGAAAATGGTACTATTACTTTAAAATATTATTAATTTCCAAAGTAGAATAAAATATATGGTGTTTAAAGTATAATATCTATATAATTTAACTAAAAGGAAATTAAGTATGGACAATCCCAAAAATAAATGAGATTGAAACATAAACCCATACCAAAAGTACCATATTTCTTCATATACATTAAAATATCATGTATAATAAATATATATTTATTATAAATATTTTCAAGAACCATTTTCATATATAAAATACTATGTATAATTCATTTATAATTTCCTATTATTCTTTTATTAACAATTGTTCCTTAAACTAAATTATTATACCTCTTTGTTGAGGAACCTCCTTTAGATTATAGTTTAAGCCTTATAAGAATGATATTGTAATCAAACCAGGACCTATAGTACATTGGTAGGGATATTAGGATATGATTTTGGAAGTTATTGGCCAAAATAATAGGATCTTAAAGTGTGAGAAAGAGAGTAAAGGTGGTGTCCTTTTATAAGGGAGGGAGATGACACACATTGAATTTTTTAAAATATTAAAATATATTAATGTTTTACTCAATCTAAATAGGTCCAAAAACTGATATTTGAAATTGAGATGAGATACTATATAAATATTTCCATAAAATATTATTTAGAGAAGTTTTTAGGTCATTTTTACCTTTATCATTTTAGTTTTAACCCTTTTGACCTGTTTTAACTCTTGTCGTGGTAACTGACTAGTTTACCAAAGTTATTATTCAGAATGAACATAAATTAAGTTAACATTATTAAATAATATTGATTATTCTGATTTCAAATATGGGTCCATTTTACAACATTCAATTTCTATAATTGGTTTATATTCATTTTAAAATAGGTGCGCAAAATGCAACAAAACCACTTTTAGAAAAATGCATTTCTAAGCATTAAACTTAGTTTACTTTCATTCATTTCCTAGTAAAAAATATCAAATGAATGTTAAAATATTTTATTGAAAATATAATATATAATTTTCCTTAAAATCATTCATCTATAGTGACTAATTTAATTTATTAAAATAAAAACTCATTGCGTGTATAAAAATAGTTTTTTAGAAAAAATATCTTTTTTTACATTAAAATAATTTTATTTTATTTTATAACATGTTGATAACCAATGAATTTATTTTCTAAATGTACAAAAAATAATATTTCATAATTTAGTTGGTTATATTCATACCATCCCATCAAATTTTTATATGATAATTGTCACATTAAATAATAATAATTAAATAGTATATCATGGTTTATTTAAACTCAGTGTTGCGCATAAAGAAATATATCGAACACTTAAAATTTATTAAAGAAAAATATATCATAAAATATTAGGGTGTTACATTCTACACCCTTATAATAATTTCTCCCTCAAAATTCCATCACTCTAATACAAAAAACTGAGGATACTTCAACCTTATCACATCTTCAGGTTCTCATGTAGCTTCCTCAAATTTATAGTTTCACCAAAAAACTTTGACTAGGTGAGTGGTATTATTTCACAGCACTTCTATATTTTATCAAAAATCACCTCCAACTATTCCTCATAAGATAGATCATTCTTTAGTGGTACAAAATCTGAGCTCAGTACATGTGAAGGATCAAGTATTTATTTCCGCATGAGAGAATCGTGGGATGCATGGTGAACTTCTGAGAGGTTTAGTGGAAGCTGTTGTATTGAAATGGATATGAAGAAGACACAAGTGGTGGTGATTTGTATCCTTTAATTTTTTTTTGAAAAAATTAAAACCTCCCTATTGAAATGAAGTGATTTTTTCCTTCTATTTTAAATATGAGTTATGAAAATAAATAAAGAAAATAACATGGTGATGTATAGTGGTTCAGGTCACAAAAATACCCTAAACCACTCCATCAAAGATCTGCTCTATGAGATTGGTGATTTTCACTAGTAGGTCCTTTTATCTAGAGACCTATACAACTGAGTATAGGTAGTTGACACCTTACAAGGATTTCACAGGGCCTTATAGTTCTTTACAAATAACCAAAATATCCATATTTTATTTTGAGAAGCTGACACTCCATCAAGATCAAGTCTGAGTAGACAATACTCCAATATATCAATAGAGATTGATTTTATTGATAAAATAAATTTTTCTTACAATTTCAATAAAAACTGAATGTTTTATTTTATCTTTAATAGTTTAAAATAGTAGACAACTAATCTTTAATGTTGTGTAGATTTCTTATTCTTCTTTAAAACGCATCAAATAATATTTTTCTTCTTTGGAACATGCTATCTTCTTCTTCATATTCTTCACACAGTGAGAGAGTAATATATATAAAAATTACTTCAATTCTATCTTCAAAATGTCAAGCTGTATAATGAACAAATTTTATCTCTTTATTTTCGTAAGTTTTTTTCACATCTCCTCTCTTTTGCGTATATTTATTTTCCTATAAGGAATATATATAATACCTAGAAGTTGAAGCACTCATATTCCTTTGGATACTCAAGATAAATTGAGATAATATCCTTCATAAATATCCCAATAATTTCATAACACCATTGGCTTCTTCCTATATAATAAATATCTAATAAAATCATTCCAAATAATTTGAATAACTCTTCCAATAATACCTCCAAATTAAAAGTATAGTTAAAAGATCCTCCAAAATATATTTAAATACCATTATAATATTCTTTTAAAATAGCTAAAACGGTTCCACAAATCTAGAAGCATAATCCGAATGTAAATTAAAATATTTGAATTTGAATAACCTTGTTTCCTATGACTTCAATAGAAAAATTATGTTAGAATAAACAATAAATTTTCACTCTAAATATTGGACCAAAATCTTTTTAATCTCTTCAACCATAATCCTTAAAATTTATTTGGAATTGTCCAACTGATAAACAGCTGAAATAATTCTAGGTAAAAATGGTGTAGATTTAAATAATAAGAAATAAGTAAAACAGAGTACCATAACAAGATTATGAAATATCCAGAATATTAGAAATTTTTATTTTCTATAATCTCATTATTATAAACTAATATTAAAACTCCCAATATTTGATACTTGTAACTTGTTTCATAAGCCGAAAGTTCTCCATGTAGTGGATACGCATACCATAATGTCCAACTTAACAAGTTATTATTCATGCAGTATCAGTGTAGAAGAGTTATCCTTCACACGACCTTACCTTCAGAATGATTTTTCATGATAAAAACATGTTGTGATCCTTTACATGATATAGCACATTTATGTACTCAACATTTCCTCCTGTGTTCACTGTATAGTTTTGTGTCTAGAATGTTCTTCTCCACATGAGGTGATCACATTATACCATGGCCAAATATTTTTCATTGCTCCCTGGATTTCTAGTTTGAGTCCATATAGTAACTCCAATTCATCTGGCATCAGCGTGGAATCATACAGCCAATGGTTTTCTCTAAATCTACTTAGGGGGAAAGTTATTTTAGGTGCATGAAACCACATTGTATTTGAATAAAAACTTCCTCCAGTTTCATTCAAAAAATATAACACATATGTGGTTGAGATACCAACTCATTCTAGTGACCAGGTTGACGTAGAAAACTGAATATAGAAATTTCAAGTTCAGAGGTACTGTTCATCTCCTTAAACCTTTAGTTTAATTTGAATAGTTCAATACGTATTCTCCTCAAGTAGGTTGATGCAGAAGATTTACTTTCAGCATACAACAGTTCATCTTGAAATCCAAAAACTATTTTTATAATGTCAAGAATTATGATTGTTCCACGTCCACCACCAAAAACTCCTCTATTCATCATGTCAATATGGAAGACAAAAAACTTAAGTTTCTAGTTTTTTTATGAGTTAAAGTTCAGTATATATTATATTTTAGAAGTTCTATTAAGAAGAACATACCATCATATTATCAAAACAACGGTTTCACACATGATGAATATTCAATAAAACATTTTAAATTTGTTTAAAATTCAAATGAAAGTATCAGTGACATTCTGAATAACTTTAATGTGGAATCGTATATGAAATTTAGGGTTTTTTCCAATATAACATATGGAGCATTTCTAACATAACATGGGTATCATTATATGGAATTTATGGTTCTTTAACCATACTTTTATGTTTTATGTATTCTTTCCAAAAGAAATGTATGGTTCATTTCAATCCAATGTATGGTACATTAACCATACTTTAAACTCAAAAGTAGATTTCAAAAGTATAGTTTCAACATAGATTTCAAAACTTGTAATACCTTGACCCTAATTACCTAGAGTCGGTGCATTATTACATAACATTGGCATGATCACAAGAGATCAAGTCTCAAAAGACCGTTTAGTTTAGTATCCTTAGAAGTACTAGATATATATATAAGTTTTGCATTACATCATGAAATAAAAAAACAACATTATGTCCCCTTTGAAAACAATCATTTCCCTTAGCCTATTCCTACAGGTTAATCATAATATACATCTTTGCATCCTGGGAAAAATAAAAAATAATAAATGGGTGAGCTCAGATGCTTAGTAAGGATAAAAATATAACAGAAACTATCATAAATAAACATAAAAATATAAAGCAATGAATAAGACTAAAATAAAAGCCTTTTAAGCTTAAACTTAATCATAATATGGAAAAGATAAATCAATTAATTCAATTTACTTATTTACATGTATATTCTACTAGTCGAATAATCACATGTAATATCAATAGATAATTTCATAATGATGGAATTCATAATGCTGGACATCATAACCATATAGTCAAGGCCTCGTTCCAAGACGAAAAATAACAATTTTTTCAAGGCCTTGTGCCAAGACACTAGTTTGTCTCATGAGACCTATCGATGCATTGAGGAGCTATAACGGGATCCACCCATCACATACTAAGTCCAATGCATTCCTCATATGAAAAGGTTGAAACATAACATAAACATTCATATTAAAACTAGCATACAAAATGTTAATACTTTAACCATAAAACATGAATGGTATAAAAATATCACATCTATAGTCAAACATATCACAAAACCTTCAATACAAAATGGAAAATTGTATCATAATAAATCAACTTCAAATAAGCGTAAAATCCAACAAAGTTTGTTGACATAGATGAAATCAATCCAAAAACTATTTGAGTAAAACATCTCTTTCCACTTTAAAATCATTTAAAAGTAAAGAAAAGATTTATTTTGAAAATATTCTTATAAGATTGTTATGGAAGCTTCTAAAGTATTATAATGGTAGAAAATATATGTACCCACCATATAAGTTAAAAAGACATTCTTACCTTAATTTGTCGAAAAGGTCATAAAGTACTTTATTTGGAAAGCGACAGAAAGATTCCATTCAAACCATTTTATAAAAATTAAAACAAGGGTATAAATGACTTTAATACATAGTATATTAAATGGTAAAAAAAAATTGAAATACATTTTTAAGAAATATGGATGTGGATGATAAAGAGGTCCTAGTAGATACTTACCTATAAACAACCTCAGATAATAAATAGATTGTAAAATTAACCCTTACCTTGTATTTTTCCTTGGTCTAGGGTAATTTAAACTCATGTATAATTGTTAAATAATTTTTATTAAATGATAAAATAACCACATAAATAAATATGATATCATATATGATCTTATAATATTGCTTTGTTAATAATATTTCAATAGTATCATTGTTTCGGGTGTTAACTAATTCATTTTTCTTTATTTGTTTTGTTACGTAAGTCATGTTTATTATGGATAGGATGTATTTTATTCATATTCAGAATTATTTTAAGTTCTTAAACATTATTTTTAATCGTCAAATGAAAATTATTCTTTATTGGTTACTATGGGGAATGAATCTCATCGCGTTCATGGAGACGGTAATCTGTACATATGCGTGAGAGAAAATATCATTCTATTAATGGTGAAATAATATGTAATTGGATGGTATATAATATATAAAGAATAATTAACATGTTATATTTATTATTTATGTTAGTTATACTCATTATTATACCCATCCAAATAATGAATTGTTGAATAACGAACTACACCACGACGTGGAGACGGTAAGTCGTACGTACGCACGTATGGTGACATTGTCATTCATAGGATGGATAGAATAATGAATATGGTTGTACCATATTTATAATAATATCAAAATATTTATAAGTTACTGTAGTTATTATTTTGGTATGTAAACCACAAAGAAAGAGGAAGTGGAAGAAGAACTTTGAAAGAGGTGATGAAATTATTACGTCATCTTTGGGTGCTTCCTTATCGATTTGATAAAAAGGGCTCATTAGGTTGGCTTTCTGATCAAATTAATGCCTCAAGGTTTACATGAGGATAGTTGGGAAGATATTTGATCAGGGTTTTTTTGAGCCAAATGGATTTGGAGGAGTGATTTTGAGAAAAGGGTAAGTACCCTTTTATAAGAGAGGTGAGGGTCACTTTAGGAAAAGCTTGAAATATTATTTTATTATAAAATCATTTTCTGTTTATAATGGATCCAAATGGATTTATTTCTAGAATAAGTTGGGTATGGGTCTAAATCCTCTCAACCAATAGGTTTTAGACAAGTTTAGGTCACCATATTAACCTTATCTTCTAGAGTTAACTCTTAGATAAATAGTTTACCTTTTACAATGTCTCCTTGTATTTTTATATTATATGGTTAATAAACATACTATAAAATTCCAAGAGAACCTCAAGTGATTCATTAATGACATATATATCATTATACAAGTCCTTTTTTCAAACCTTATATTTTTAGGAATATTATATCAGTTAATAATATAGTATTTGTTTTAAAAACTCATTTATGTCAATTTTGACACTATTTAGTATTTGGTTTTTGTGAAAGTCAAAAAAATGTGATTACTTCGAAAAAAAATATATTAAATCAATCATAACATGTCATATAAACCTATAAAATTATTTTAATGCATCAAAAGTCTCAATTTAAATTTATTTGGATATTTATAATATCAATTATTTTAATCATTCATTAATAAGGTAATTACTACATCATTATTATGTCATAAATAAATTTAATTATTTAATGTCTAAAAATTATAAATAAAATACCATGATTTAGAAAAAAAATTAGATTTCTAATGAATATTTATAGTCAAATTTATCTTATGTATAACCATATATTAAAAAATGGTTTATTTATTAAACTTTGAATTTTACACTTTTAACTCTTCTTTAAAGAAAATAATAAAAAATATCATAATCTAATCCAAGTGGATCAAAGAATATCATATTTTATTCCTAATGTTTATTTTGGTCGAAATAAACTTATCCAATAGAATTAGGACATGTGTTGGAGTAATTATAATATCATTTTTATGTTTAATTACTGTATTTACTTTTAACAGTGGTAAATAAAATTCAAAAGTTACTATTCACCAAAAATTATTTTCATCCTATTGAACCACATTTTAATTACTAATATCAACCATATCTCTCGGATTTTAAAAATTCAATTCATACAAGTGGTAAGATTATGTTTTATGCAAATTTTTAAATGTGCCTAGAAGGTGGGTAAAATACGTTAAAAAATTCAATAAAATTTTATATATCTAATCTTATTATAAAATGACTCTAATGAATTACATTAGAATAATATAGGTATTATGTATCTATTTTGACTTTACTAAATTTAAATAATTATTATTATTATTTAAATAAATAGTCAGTTTTTATGTGCTATGTAGTATTTTTCACTATTCATCAAAGTTTTCAGAAAAATACCAAAAATTCACCATAAGCCAATCATGATATTGTGAATCCAAAAAATGAAGCCTATTTTACCGAATTCATTTTTTAGGAGTTTCTAATATTAATTTTATTATTTTTCACAAAAGGACATAAAAAGTAGTTCTTTTAAGAAAATAGTTTTTCTAAATATATAACTATTTTAACAAAACAGATACATTTCATTATAAATATGTTTTATTTATGTGAAAACATTATAAATAAAAATAAAAATTTATTTGTTACTATTCATAACACAATATTTAATTGATAAATAAATATATCGTTTAAATAATTATAATACTAATGTGTTGTTTCGCAGAAACTCGATCTTGCATATAACACAAGCCAAGTCAGTGTTGCGTGCATTATAAGTTATTGACTTACTTTAATGATATAATTTACTATGAAATATTGGAGTGTTACATTCTTCCCTCCTTTAATAAATTTCATCCTCTAAATTTGAAAAAAATTTTCAAAAATAAAAGCTTAAAAATAGAAAATACCTTTGTGGAAAACCCACATCAGAAATAGGGTTAATAAAATTTAGTCATAATAAGAGGGAAAGGGAAATGAAAAATTCACCACCAAATTGGGATTTCTAATAGAATAACATTGGTGGAAATTTGAGACACATAATTGGAGGGAAAACATAAATATTTATAGGGAGTGATTGAGTTCATCAATCACAAACAAGTGAACAATAAATAGAAAATTGAGGGCCTCAAAGCCATAAATCTATGATGAATTAAAAGATCATTGGTTCATCAAAACATAATGTATTAGGAGCACATGAGCCTCAGCCCGGTTGTTGAGGTATCCTTAAGTGCATCCACAAGACCGAGGTTCAAAACTAGGCAGAGGCATATTTTCTGGTACTATAATAGGTATTGTAGCAGAACTGCACATTATTTGGTACTGCAGCAGAAATGTACACTATATAGGTACTGTAGTAGAGTTGTACATTGTGTGGGTACTATAGCAGGAACTGTAGTAGTTACTGTGGCAGGTATTGTTTAGTACTGTAGCAGCTGGAACTATTCACCTTGGGCCACCGGTTTGGGCTTGGAGTCCTTAAGGCTTTCGGGCCATCCAGGCCTTCGGGTCTGTAGGGCTTTTTGGCCACCTTTAAGGTCTTCAGGCCACCTCAAGGCCTTCAGTCCACATGTAGTTTCCCCAGACACACTACAAAAAAGGAGTAGCCCCAGGAGAGGATTTAGAGCAAGTGCACTCACCAAGAGTAGAGCCTAATAGATTTTTCAGAATGAGAGGGTATGGCAATGCCATCGGAACCAGCCTTTGCTTGCACAGGAAGCCTAGCTAGACGACCATGCGAAGGTGGAGAGCTACTATCATGATGCAGATGCTGGGGAGGGGCAGCTCCTTGTAGATAGTCTGGTTGAATTACCTAAGACCTTCGGGTCATGTAATCTCCTAAGCCTGTGGGCCATGTAATCTCTGAGCTTACGGGCCTTGTAAGGGCTCCCCCTCATCCCCTGAAAGGGGGGTTATCAAAAATAAATAAAAATGAAGTCCTTCGGGCCATTCAGTCTTATAAGGTATTAGGATAACATATTTTTTGGTTTTTAGATTATTTCCCTAAATTTTAATAATTAATTTCTTCATAGAATAAAAAAATACTTGACAAGTAGAGTTTCATATTTTAACTAATTTCTACCACAAACTCATCTTTCACTCTAAAAGATAATAGAACTCAAAAATATCCTACTTATCCTAATCATATAGGGTTTTAAGAAAATGAATTTATAATTCATTTATCAGATCATTTAAAAAAACTACATTATAAAAACCAGGACATCGCATAGGACAGTGGTGGGTGATGCACCCTTGTCACCTTTCGATTTCGTGTTCAAGTCTCGCGACCTTGCCGGATGCAACGGGTTGTCTCCCGACCTTCAGGTTGTCCATTTTATAAAAAAAATCCAATGAATCTTAAAAAAAAGTAACCTTAAACCATAGTATCCAATGTCTAACTTAATCCATTCCAATCTTTAGATTTATCCAAAATACTTATGTCCAAACTCAAAGTCCAAAAATTTATAAGGAAAGTCAATATAACATAATGAATATTTATTTCTACCACATAATAACATGTGAGTACCTTCATCATGTATTCTCTTAAAACATGGTAACACCCTGAATTACCATAAAACCTTATTTATTATATTCATTCTCCCTTATTCCTTATAGAATACTAGATATATTCCTTATATCCAAAAATTTTGAATACTCTAATAATGATGGAATAAACAAACCATTAATCAGTTCTAAGGTGGTCAATAATATCCAATATAATTTATCCAAATAAACCATCTATTATTCCAAAATAACTACCTCAGTATCAGGACCATATTAAGGTTTATCTTTCCTTCAACCATGTATTTTTTTAAAAATTTAACTTGTTGTTGAGTTACTTTTCTTAGTACCATATAATCTCAAATCCTCAATGAAATAGCACTACAATACAATCCTAATTTATTTCCATAATTAATATAATCAGTACATCATTGATACAACACTCAAATGAAATAATTCATTAATAAAAATATAAGGACACTAATTATTCATCTTCATCTTTGGTAGTATCATAACTTTGTTATTATCCAATAACATCATTTGTGGTATACTCTGATGATTGTGGCATTGATTCGCATAGTGTCTCAACTCCTTGCATATGAAGAATTGTACATTTGAAAAAATGTTCTCACCCTTGTAATCACGTACTTTGTGTCTTTTTATCCACACTTATAAAAAACCCTCATTCCCTTTAAGCATTTACGAAGGTGATTATTTCCACATTTATAACATATGGGAAATTCCCACTTTCCCTACTTCTTGTTATCCATCTTTCTATCTACCATCTTTTTCTTCTCTAGCTTCCCTTCGATGCCATAAGACTCAGAGAATTATTTACTTATCTTATTAACACATGATACTATTTCTTCGTATTATGTGAATAAATGGGAGATTATTTCCCTTATAAATATTGTCTTAAGACCATGAAAGATATGATCCTTCTTAATATTTGGATCATGAGTATTGTTGGAGTTCTCATTCCTTCTACTGGGCACCATTTCTAAACAATGGCATACACTAGGTTAGTTTATGAATCAGAATGCATAATTACAAACCTATAAAATACCTAACATAAATTGAAAAGTTTATGCATATAATCCATAATCATATAAATGTTTTCTTTGTGTAAGTATTTACTCCTAAATCCTTCATAATTATTTTTAAAGAAAATGTGAATTGTCCTAAGCATATCCCCTAGGAGTGTCAATACCAAGAGTGTAGCAAATCCCCTTGTTGTGTACCAGGATACCCGAGGTCAAGCCTGAAACTCCTTGTTAGAGTTTTCACTCCTATGTACATATGTGCCAGAGCCACCTCTACATGTTTGTATCCAGAAAGGGATGTATTTTCTTAGAAAATCCACAATATATTTACACAATCAAAAATTTTGGATGTTCTTCTATACTAATCCTCAATATTTATCTTAGGGTAATGTTCTCTAATTAGAGTTTTTCTAAATATAGTTTCCAATGTTTGTACTTAACTTCCTCTGATACCAACTGTAATGCCCTGACCCTCATTAACAAGTTTCATCGCATTATTACATAACATTGGCATGATCACAAGAGATCAAGTCTCGAAATACCGATTATTTTAGTAGTCTTAGAAGTATTGGATACATAAATAAGTTTTACATTACATCATGAAATAAAAAAACAACATTGTGTCCCCTTTGAACACACTCATTTCCCTTATCCTATTACTATAGGTTAATCATAATATAAATCTTCACATCTTGGAAAAATAAAACATAAGAAAGGGTTGAGCTCATATGCTCAGTAAGGATAACAATATAACAGAAACTATCATAAATAAGAATAAACATTTAAGGCAATGTATAAGACTAAAACAAAATCCTTTTAAACTTAAAATTCAGTATAATATGGAAAAGGTAAATCAATTAATTCTATTTACTTATTCACATGGATATTATACTAGTCGAATAATCACATGTAATATCAATAGCTAATTTCATGATGATGGAATGCATAATGTCGGACATCATAACCACATAGTCAAGGCCTCATGCTAAGAATACAAATAAATATTTTGACAAGGCCTTGTACCAAGACACTAGTTTGTCTCATGAGGCATACCGATGCATATAGGATCTATAGTAGGCTCCACCTGTCACTTACTAAGTCCAATGCATTCCTCATATGAAAAGGTTGAAACATAACATAAACATTCATATTAAAACGAGCATATGAAATGTTAATACTTTAACCATAAACCATGAATGGTATAAAAATAGCACATCCACATTCAAACATATCACAAAACCTTCAATACAATATTGAAAATTGTATCATAATAAATCAACTTCAAATAAGCGTAAAATCCAACAAAGGATGTTGACATAGATGAAATCAATCCAAAAAATATTTGAGTAAAATATATTTTCTATTTTGAAATCATTTAAAGGTAAATAAAACATTTATTTTGAAAATATTTTTATAATATTGTAAGGGATGCTTCTAATGTATTATAATGGTGGAAAATAGATGCACCCACCGTATAAGTTAAAAAAACATTCTTACCTTAATTTTTTGAAAAGGTCATAAAGTACATTATTTGGAAAGTGATGGAAAGATTACTTTCAAACCATTTTATAAATATTAAAACAAAGGTATAAATTACTTTAACCCATAGTTTAGCAAATAATAAAAATGTTTTGAAATAAATTTTTAATAAACATGGATGTGGATGGTAAAGAGGTCCCAGTAGATACTTACGTATAAACAACCTTGGATAATAAAGAGATTGTAAAATTAATCCTTACCTTGTACTTTTCCTTGGTCGAGGGTATATTAACCTTATGTATAATAGTTAAATCATTATTATTAAATTATACAAGAACCACAAACATAAATATTATATCATATCTGATCTTCTAATATTGATTTGTTAATAATATTTTTGTAGTATCATTTTTTGGGTGTTAACTGATTCGTTTTCCTTTATATGTTTTATTACATAAGTCATGTTTGTTCTGGATAGGGTTTTTTTGATTCATATATCTAATTATTTTAAGTTCTTAACCATTATTTTCAATAATAAAATGAAAATTATTCTTTAATGGTTACAATGGGGAATGAATCTCATCGCGTTCGTGGATATGGTAATCCATACGTACACACGAGCAACAATATCAATCTATTGATGGTGAAATAGTATGTAATTGGATGGTATATCATATATAAAGAATAATTAACATGTAATATTTATTATTTACATCAGTTATACTCATTATTATACCCATCCAAATAATTAACTGTTGAATAACAAACTACACCATGATGTGGATACGGTAAGTTGTACGTACGCACCTATGGTGACTTTTTCATTCATAGGATGCATAGAATAATGAATATGGTTGTACCATATTTATAATAACGTCACATTATATAGAAATTATTGGAGTTATTTTTTTGTATGGAAATAACAAAGAAAGAGGAAGTGTAATAAGAAAAGAACTTTGAAAGAGGTGATGAAATTATTACCTTTTCTTCAGGTGCTTCCTTTTTGATTTGATAAAAATGCCTTTTTAGGTTGGATTTCTGATCAATGTAAGGCCTATAGGTTTAATTGATGGTAGTTGGGAATATATTTTAGCATGTTTTGGCCAAGACAAATGGATTTGGAGGTGTTATTTTGAGAGAAGTGGAAGTATCCTTTTATAAAAGAGGTGAGGGTCACTTTAGGAAAAGCTGCAAATATTATTTTATTATAAAATCATTTTCAGTTTATAATGGCTCCAAATGGATTTATTTCTAAGATAAGGTGGGTATGAGTCTAAATCCTCTCAACCAATATGTTTTTGACAATTTTAGGTCACCATATTAACCTTATCTTTTAGATTTAACTCTTAGTTAAATCATTTACCTTTTACAATGTATCCTTGTATTTTTATATTACATGGTTAATAAACTTACTATAAAATGACAAGAGAACCTAAAGTGGTTCATTAATGACATATATATCATTATATAATTCATTTGGCCGAACCTTACATTTTTAGGAATATTATATCATTTAATAATATAGTATTATTTTTTAAAAACTCATTTATGTCAATTTTGACACTATTTAGTATTTTGTTTTTGTGTAAGTCAAAAAAACCTGATTACTTCAACAAAAACACATTAAATAAATAATAACATGTCATATTAACATATATAATTAGTTTAATGCATCAAAAGTCTCAATTTACATTTATTTGAATATTTATAATATCAATTATTTTAATCTTTCATTAATAAGGTAATTACTGCATCATCATTGTGCAATAAATAAATTTAATTATTTAATGTCTAAAAATTATAAATAAAATAAAATGATGTAGGAAATAATTTTAGATTTCTAATTAATATTTATAATCAAATTTATCTTATGTATAACCCTATATTAAAAAATGGTTTAGTTATTAAACTTGGAATTTTACACTTTTTACTCTTTTTTAAATAAAATAAAAATAAATGTCCTAATCTAATCCAACTGGATCAAAGAGTATCATATTTTATTCCTAAATATGATTTTGGTCTAAATATACTTATCCAATAGGATTATTATATGTGTTGGGGTAATTGTAATATCATTTTTACTTTTAATTACCCTATTTACTTTTAATCGTGGTAAATAAATTTCAAAAGTTACTATTCACCAATAATTATTTTCATCCTATTGGACCACATTTTACATACTGATATCAACCATGTCTCTCAGATTTTTTAAATTCAGTTCATAAAAGTGATAAAATTACATTTTATGCAAATTTGCAAATGTGTCTAGAAGGTGGGAAAAAGATGTTAAAAAATTCAATAAAATTTTATATATCTAATCTTATTATAAAAAGACTCCAAAGAATTATATTAAACTAATATAAGTATTATGTATATATTTTTGCATTAAAATAAATTTAAATAAAAATAATAATTATTTAAATAAATAGTCGGTTTTTATGTACTATGCAATATTTTTCAATATTCATCAAAAATTGAAAGTTTTCAGAAAAATAACAAAAATTCACCCTAATCTATTTTTGATATTATGAATCCAAAAATGAACTATATTTTACCAAATTAATTTTTTAGGAGTGTCTAATATTAATTTTATTATTGTTCACAAAAGGACATTAAAAGTAATTCTTTTAAAAAAATAGTTTTTCTAAATATATAACTATTTTAACAAAACATATAAAGTTCATTATAAATATGTTTTATTTATGTGAAAACATTATAAAAACTAATAAAAAATTATTTGTTACTATTCATATCACAATATTTAATTGATAAATAAATATTTTTTTAAAATAATTATAATAATAATGTGTTGTTTCACAGAAACTCAATCTTGCGTATAATGTAAGCCAAGTCGATGTTGCGTGCAGTATAAACTATTGACTTAATTTAAAGAAATAACTTACTATGAAATATTGAGGTGTTACAAAACTCCTCTGAAAATCTAAACATCTTAACTTCAGAGTTTACTGAATTTTTTAATCCTCTTAACATTAGATTCATCATTTGTCTTTGAATAGTTCTTTTTAGGAAATTTAAGATATTTTTAAGGAATCAAGAATTAAATCAATATTTCATCCATATATTTTTATATCTTTAAAAAAAAGCATCACAATTTTGGAAAAACTTCATTTATGAAACAATGTTGCAGAACATCAGATAATTTATTGACCAACCAAATGACATTTTCAGCCTTCTATGTAAACTGATGAAATCAATATAAGCTTCTTGGATTTCCATCACACCAAGATGAGTGTGGTTCAAATCTGTATCACTTATAGTAACATAAAAACTATAGGTCTCCAAATCTATAAATTGTAGAACTTCAGAACTGTTGTAGTAGATTTGGTGATTTTTTAGAGAACCAAAATAAAATTTCCATACATTATCATAAACTAATAAAGTTTAGATAAATATATTATATATCCAATGGTATATGACTCATGTGAATCCATGCATTATATCTTTAGATACCACATAATATATAGGTTACTTGAAGATAAAAACCACAATGTCACTTGAAAATCTAGTAACTACTTCAGTTAATTTTTTCACCATTGAATCAACAGAATTGGAATTTGATATAAATAGATGAAATTAATATAATCTTATTATCATTCCAAAAAAAAACTTTGAAATAATATAACCACTATTTATTCAGATATAAAATAATTAAAATGAAATACTAAATCTAAAACACTTAAATAGGTTTATTAGAAAACAAAGGATAATGGGTTGATGTAATTATCAAAACCAAACAAAGATGATAATAATAAGGATTCACTAAAAATTCTCCCCCTTTTTAATAATTACAAAACCCTAACTGTCTACTAACTCTTTCTTCCCCTTTTTGTAATTATCAAAAGGATAAGTCCTTGAGAATATTAAATAATATAGTATATTTACACCTTTTATAAAGAATAGGAATTCAAAATTAAAGTAGAAATATAAATTTTTTAAAAAATTGTAAAACAAGGTTTCCTTTCCCTTTTTAGAATATCAAAATAATGAGTTATTAGGAATGATATGAAAAATATATTCTAAATAAATGTAGAAATATAAAATCCCCCTAAATTTAGGCTTCCTTCCAAAAGATAACATATTATATTCTAGGAGCCACAAAAATATGTAAAATATTATTCAATGAATAATAATATATTTTCATGTAATTAAAAATATTTATTAAATAATTTAATTCATGTCGTAATAATAAAATATTCAAACACATGTTAAAGATTTAAAATAACTCTCCCTGAGACATATAATAAATATAAAATATATTTAAGGAATTAAATAAAATATTTTCAAGGAACTTTAAGTGAAATAATTTCAAAGAATTTAAAATTAAGGATTTTATGAGAATTTAAAATAAAGGATTTTCAAATAATTTAAAATAAATTTTTTCCATGTCATAATTTACAAAAACATTTTAATCTATTAATAGAATAATTTATTACATATGGTAATAGATTAATTTAGCACATGAAATTAATTTAAATAGTAAGTCATTAAAACTCATGCTTACAATAAAAATTACTTTTAATAAATACATTCTAATATAATATTTCAAACATAATGCTCGATGTTAACAAATTAATTTAAGTGATTAAATTATCACATAAAATAATATAATGAGAAAAATATTAACATTTTATTTATTAAGATAATCAAATTTGGAGTGAAAAAATATTAAAAAAAATTAAAGGTTTCTCTCCCCTTGTATAAAACAATTAGTTCACTTAAATTCAATATTAAAATGAAAAATAAAATACTTTTTGGATTTAATAGTTCTAACTCTATGAAAATTTTTAAATAAAAAATGTCTTCAGAGATTTCCATACTTTATAAAATAATTAAAATAAATCTCCATGTATTTTTCAATCAACCACTTTATGATATAATAATGATGGTCAATGGCAGAAAACTACAAAATATCAAATACAAGTGTCTTTTGTTAGCCTTATGCTTTTGGGTCTGGCCGTGTTATCCACTAAAGATTTAGGTAACCAAATTTTTTTATTTTGATTAAAAATTTCAAACATAGATAAGGATTTGGAATAATGAACATGCTTGACACCAAAAAATTGAGGTTTTCTAAAATAATTTTCATTTACATAGTGTCCATTAAGTCTATAATAAAAACATTTAGTGGTAGAAATGCTTTTGATTTTAGAACCTGGAACAAAATAAATTCTATATAATTTGGGATTTCACCTTTACTTCCTATTACATGTTTACCTTTGTGAATTTTATTTTTTCTAATAATTTGATTAAAATAATTTTCTCCTTTAATAATAATACTATAGGCTTGTTTTAAAGTGTCAATTTCATCCAATAATTCCTTAATTTTAGTTTCATGTGGATCATAAGAAATTTTGGAATAATTAGATCTTAAATATGAAATTTTATTTGAAAAAATATCTTTATCAATTGAAATAGCATCATATTTTTTTTAAGTTTTATTTTATCTTTCTTTAAGTATTTTAATCTTTATTTAAGCATAATTTTTTTTATCAAGTTCATCATGAGAAAAATATTCTAATTTGGAACTTTCAGAGTAAGATGATTGTACCTCATCAGTGTGAGCCATAAGAATTTGATTTAACTTTTTATTTTCATTCTCAACATCAGTGTTTTTTGTTGATTCAATTATTGAATCCAAATGACTAGAATCAAAAAATGAATACTTCAAAACTTTGAGTGAAACATTTTACATTTTTATATAAATATGATTATTAGTTTTTCCTTTCATCTAAACTTCATACATCTCAATCAACACCTTTAACGGCTACTTTTTTATGAAATTTGAGTTCACAAGGCAGTAACATCATTGGTAACTTCTATCAATTTATTGGTTCCTTTATAAGAAACGGTGATTGTTTGTCACATCTCATAGGTAGTAGAACATTATGAAATTAAATTAAATTCATCTGAACCAAGTATTCATATGATATCATTCATTGCTCTCAAATTAATATAATATTCATCTTCCTTCACATAATCCCACTTTTCTGGTTTTCCAAAGATTTCATAAGGTTTTACAATCTTCATGTAAACTTTGAAACCAAGATTCTTCAAATATATAGTCATAAAATATTTTTAGCATCCATAATTATTTCCATTAAAATAATGATCATAGATCATCAACATACCTTCTTTAAGATTAGTCATAGATATTTTTCTATGTTTGAATCTTTAAGTCGGCCTTTTTAGATCCTAAATAAAGCTTTAATATTCCAAAATATTCCAACCTTTTATACCATTGGTTGTCTCAGAGTGGATATGACGAAGACACAAGAGGGGAGTGAATTTTGTTCTTTAAAAAATGTTGACAAAATAAAAAAATCCCTTTTGAAATAAATTGATCATTTCCTTCTCTCTTAAATATGCATGAGTGGCAGAAATAAATAAAGAAAAGAACATGGAGATGTATAGTGGTTCGGAGAAAATAAATCCTCTATTCCACTCCAAAAATAAGCTACTCCATGATCTTGGTGATTTTAACTTGTAGTTCCTCTTATATGAATACCATTACAACTTATTGCATATATTTTACACCTTAAAAATCTCTTATAGGGCCTTTTGTTTCTTTTACATGGGACCTGAATATCCACAGCTTAGTATGAGAAGCTAAAACTCCACCATGACTAAGTACAACTATGCTATAATCCAATAAATCAATAGAAATTGATTTGATAGAGAAAATAGATTTCTTTTATAGTTGCAGCAACAACTGGAAGTTGTATTTCATCTTTAATAATTCTTAGCATAAATATAATAATCTTCAATGTTGCACAAGCTTATTATTCTTCTTTAAACAACATAATATAATATTGTTTGCCTTTGGTTTTAGATATATTCTTCTTATAATTATTCTCACAGTGATAGAATAATATATGTACAAAGTATTTCAAATCTATCTTAAAATTTCTGAGGAATATAATAAATATATTTAAGAACTTTATTTTTGTAAGTTTTTTTCTAAAACTCCTCTCTCTACCTATATTTATTTTCCTAGAAGAAAGAGATATGTGTAGAATAAATATCAAATAGTTATATCACTTTTCTTTCTTCAGACACTCAATATAAAATGAGTTAATAGCCTTCATAAATATCTCAAGAATAGATTAGCACCATTGTCTTCCTCTTGTAGAATAAATATCATATAAAATCATTCAAAATAATTTGAATAACTCCTAAAATAATATCTATAGAATAATACCAGCATTGAAAGATCCTCAGAAATATATTTAAATACCATTAAAACCTTACTTTAAAATAGATAAAATAGTTCTAGAAAAATAGCATCATAATTTGAATGTAAATTCAAATATTTGAATTTTAATAACCTTGTGTCCTTCGACTTCATTGGAAAATTTATGTTATAATAAAGAATAATTTCTCTCTCTAAATACTAGACAAAAATCTTTTCAACCTCTTCAACTATAATCCTTATAATTTATTAGGAATTTACCAATGGATAAACTACTGAAAGAATTTCAGATAAAAATGTAGTAGCTCTAAATACCTAAGAAATAAGTAAAACAGAGTATCGTGATGGGCTTATGAAATATCCATAATATTAGATATTTTTATCTTCAATAATCTCATTATTCTAATATAATATTAAAACTCCCCAAGATATGATTTTTTGTAACTTGTTCCATAAGGTAGAAGTTCTCCAAGTAATGGATTTTCATATCATAATCTCAAACTTAACAAGTTACTATTCATACGACATCGGCATAGAAGAGATGTCATTCACACTACCTTATTTTCATAATATTTTATCGTGATAAAAATATGTTTCAAGCCTCTAAAGGATTAATCAAATTTATGTAGTGAACATCTCCTCCGGTGTTCATCATGCAGTTCAATGACCAGTATGTTCTTATTCACATGAGGTGTTCACATCATACCGCATCTAGATCATGTTCATTTTACTAGATTTCTAGTTTGTGTACAAATTAAAATTCATATATAATTATCATAGCATAATGAAGATAAGGTTTTTCTCTAACTCTACTTAAAGTGAGCGATAATGTAGGTTCATGAAACCACATTATATTTGAAAAAAACACTTCCTCTATTTTCATTTTAAAAATATAGCAAATGTGTGGTTGAGATCCCAGCTCATTCCAGTTACCATGTTGATAAAGCCATCTAAATATAGAAATTTTTAGGTCTAAGGTACTATTCACCTCCTTCATCCTTCATTTTCATTTGAATAGTTTAATAACTAAGCTTCTCAAGTAGGTTGATGGAGCAGATCAACTTTCAACGTGCAGCATTTCATTTTGAAATCCAAAAATTATTTTCACCAAATAAAGAAGCATGATTGTGATACAGACACCACCGAGAACTGGTCTATTCATTGTATAATAAAAGTGGACCCAAAAGTTCAGTTTCCAATTTTTTTTAGTTATAGTTTAGCATGGATTCTATTTTAGTGATTTTATTGAGAAGTGACCATTGTTTTATCAAACTGATGCATGCATGATGAAGATGTTTTCTAGAATTTCGTATTTGTTTAAGATTAATATAGTAGTATCTGAAATGTTTTGAAAAACTTTAATGCGGAAGAATATAAAAAATGTAGGGGTTTTTCCAATGGAACATATGGATCATTTCCAATATAGTATAGGGATCATTTTATGGAATGTATAGCTCTTTAACCACGCTTTCTTGTTTAACGTATGGTTTCCAAAATTAAATTATGGTTCATTTTATTCTAACATATGGTACATGAAAAATACCTTTAACTCATGATTAGAGTCAAAAGTAGGGTTCCAATGTAGGGTTCCAATATAGGGTTTAAAAACCCTCTGAAAATATGAATATCTTAACTTCAAACATCACTGAATTTTTAGAGCCTCTTAAAACCAGATTCATTATTTATCCTTGAAGACTTATTTTTAGGAAAATACTAATATATTTCTAATGGTTCAAGAATTGATTCAATCTAATATCCACATATTTTAATATTTTCAAAAAAAAAAGAAGCATCACAATTCTGGAAAAAACTGCAGTTATAAAATAGCATTATGGAACTTCATATAATTTATTGACCAACTACACAACCTTTTTAGACATTGATGTAAACTGATGAAATAAATATGAACTTATTTTATTTCCATCACACAAGGTTTTTAGTGATTATAATATCTGTATCACTTTCAATAAAATAAAAACCCTAGGTTTCCAAATCTGTAGACTGTAGAGTTGTAAAACTGATGTAGCAAGATTGGTGATTTTTTAGAGCACCAAAACAACCATTTCACACTTCCTAAAAACTAATTAATTTTATATAAATATCTTAGATATCCAATGGTATAATAAACATGTGAATACTTGCACTATATCTTGAGATACCAAAATAATATAGAGGTAACTTTAAGCTAAAAACTGCAATGTCACTTAAATAATGTGTAACAGATTCAGTGAATTTTTTCACCATCGAAACAACTAAATTGGATTTTGACATAAATAGATGAAATGAATACAACTTTCTTATATTTACAACAGAAAAAACTCTATAAGAATATGATCACTATTTATTCAGATATAAAATAAATACAATTACATACTAAATCTGAAATACTTAAAGGTACTTATTAGAAAAAACAAATAATGTGTTGAAGCAATTATCAAAACCAAACCAAGATGACAATAATAAGGATCCACTCAACATTCACCCCCTTTTGATAATTATAAAACTCTAACTCTCTACCAACTATTTCTCCCCATTTTTATGAATTAAAAAATGGGTTCTTGAGAATATTAAATAATACAATATATTTACTCCTTTTATAAATAATACGAATTCGAAGTTTAAACCGTAGTATCAAAATTTTAAAAAAATTTAAAACAAAGTTTTCCCCTTTTAGAATATAAAGATGATGTGTTATCAGGAATGATATGAAAATTTATTATAAATACATATAGTAATATAAACACCCCATAAATTCATGCTTCCCTCAAGAAGATGAAATATTATATTCGAGGATCCATGAAAACATGTAAAATATTATTTAATTAATAACAAGATATTTTCATAGAATTATAAATATGTCTTAAATAATTTAATTCATTCTATAGTAATACAATATTTAAATACATGTTAGAGATTTAAAATAACTCCCCCTAAGTCATATCATAATTATAAAATATATTTAATAAATTAAAGAAAATATTTCAAAAGAATTTTAAGTGAAATATTTTCAAACAATTTAAAATAAATTATTTTTAAATAATTTAAAATAATGGATTCTTAAAGAATATAAAATAACTTTTGGACATTTCATAATTGACCCAAACATTTTAATATATTAATAGAATAATTTATCACATATAGTAACATATTAATTTAGAACTTAAAATTAATTTAAATAGTAATAAATTAAAAAACATATTTACAAGAAAAATAATATTTAATAAATACATGTAAATATAATATTTTAAAGATAATACTTTATGTAAACAAATTAATTTAAGGAATTAATTTATCACATAAAATAATATAATAAGAAAAATATAAATAGTTTAATTAAAAGGATAATCATATGTGGAGGGAAAAAATATAAAACATTTAAAGGTTTTTATACCCATGTATAAAAGAAATTAGTTTACTTAAATTGAATTTTAAAATGAAAAATAAAATACTTCCTAGATTTAATAGTTCCAACTCTATGAAAATTTTCAAATAGTGAACAACTTTAGAGATGTTCGTACGTTATAAAATAATTAAAAGAAATATTTTTGTATTTTCTAAAAAATAACTTGATGATATAATGATAATGTTTAGTGGAAAAAAACTATAAAATATAAAATACAAGTGTATTTTGGTGCCCATATGCTTTTGGGTTCAGCAGTGTTAGAAACTAAGGATTTAGGTAACAAAATCTATTTATTTTGATTAAACATTTCAATCATAGATAATTATTTTCAATAACAAACATGATTAACACTAAAAAATTGAGGTTTTCTCAAACAAAATACATTTTCATAGTGTCTATTAATTCCACAGAAAAAAAAATTATTAGTAGACATTCTTTTTATTTTATAATATGAAACAAAATAACTTCTATATAATTTTGATTTTCACCATTACTTATAATATCAAATTTACCTTTGTGAATTTTATTTTTACAAAGAATTTGATTCAAATAATTTTCTCACATACTAATCATATTAGAGGCTTGTTTTAAAGTGTCAACTTCATCCAATAATTCTTTAATTTCAGTTCCATGTAGATCACAATAAATTTTTTATGAGTTAGATCTTAAATATTCAATTTGATTTTACAAAATCTAATTATAAATTTAAATCACATCGTAAGATTTTATAAGTTTTATTTTCTCTTTATTAAAGTATTTGAATTCTTCATGAAGCATAAATCAATATTTATTAATTTTATCATGAGAAAAAAAATTTAATCATAACTTTCAGAGTAATATGATTGTACCTCATTAACGTGATCCATAAGACTTAGATTTACATTTTGATTTTCATACTTAGATTCTGAGTTTGTAGTAGATTCTTTGCTTCAATCCGAATGACTAGAATCGAAAAATTCATCCATCAAAACTTTGAGTTCAGCATGTTCCTTTTTGATAGAAATATGATTTTCATTTTTTTTGTGCATCTCGTCTTCATACATCTCAATAAACTCCTTTAACAACCATTTTTTTTAATTGGAGTTCCCAAGCTAGCCACATCATTGTTAACTTCGGTCAATTTATCAGTTCCTTAATAAGAAACATCGATTTTTAATCGCATCTCATAAGCAGTAGAACAATGTGAAATGTGATTAAATTCATCAAAAATGAACTACACATATGATAAAATTCATAGATCTCTAATTAACAACATATTTATCTTCCTTCAGATCATCCCACATTTTTGGTTCGCCATGGATTTCATACAGTTTTACAATATTCATGAAAACTTTGAAACCGAGATTCTTCAAATATATATTCATGAAATATTTCCAACATTTATAATTATTTCCAGTAAAAAAAGGATCATGGATCATCAACATACCTTATGTAAGACCATCCATTGAGATTTTTCTATGTCAGAATCTTTTATAATGTATTGTTAGAGCCAAAATAAAAGTTTAATATTCCAAAAGCGTCCAACCTTTGATACCACTTATTTTGTCAGAATGGTTATGACTAAGACCCAAGAGGGGTTGAATTTTTTCAATTAAAAAATCCAGAAAAATTAAAATTTAACTCCTAAAATTAAGTAATCATTCCTTATCTCATAAATATGAGTGAGAAATGGAAATAAATAAATAAAATAACACAGTGATGTATAGTGGTTCGGGGAAAAAACCCTCTAGTCCACTCCACCAATGCTATACTCCATGAGCTTGGTGATTTTCAGTAGTAGGTCCTCTTATCTGAATACCTCTACAACTGGGTACAAGCTGTTAACACCTTACAAGGTTTTTATAGGGTCTTCTCGTTCTTTTGCAGGGAACAGAAATATCCACACCTTAGTTAGAGAAGCTAACACTCCACCAAAATTGATTCTGAGTATCTGATGCTCTAGTAAATCAATAGAGATTTATTTGATTGAGAAAATATATTTTTCTTATAGATGTTGTAGCAGTTGAAAGTTTTATTTTATATTTAACAATGCACAACAATAGAAAAATATTCTTCAATATTTTTCATGCTTTTTATTCTTCTTTAAATAACATTAAATAATAGTTTTATTCTTTGGTGTAGGTTTTCTTATTATTATTTTTCTTTGTATAGTGATAGAATAATATATGTACAAATTATTTCAATTCTATCTTCAAAATGTCGAGCAACAGAATGAATATATTTCAATACTTTATTTTTTGTAAGTTTTTTTCATATCTCCTCTCTTCTGTGTATATTTATTTTCCTAAAAAATAGATATATATAAAACAAATATCCATAATTATCATCATTCCACTTCCTTCAGATACTCAAAATAAATTGAGTCAATAGACTTCATAAATATCCCAATAATATTTTAACACAGTTGTATTCTTCATTTAGAATAAATTTCTAATAAAAACAAATCAAAATAATTTGAATAAATCCTCTAATAATACCTCCATAATAATAGTAGTATTGAATAATCCTCTAAAATTGATTTAAATACCATTAAAACCTTCCAGTAAATAACTAAAAAAATTACAGAAAACTAGCAACATAGTTTGAATGTAAATTCAAATATTTGAATTTGAATAATCTTGTGTCCTCCGACTTCACTATAAAAATTGGGTTATAATAAACAATAAATTTTCTCTATAAATACTAAACCAAAATATATTCAATCTCTTCAACCATAATCTTTTGAATTTATTAGGAATTTTCCAACTGATAAACTACTAAAAAATTAGAGGTAAAAATGCAGTAGCTTCAAATACCAAGAAATAAGTAAAACAGAGTACTGTAACAAGAATATGAAATATCCATAATATTAGATATATTTATTTTTTATAATATCATTATTTTAATTTAATATTAAAAATCCTCAATATATGATGTGTGCAACTTGTTCCATAGGCAAAAATTTCCCCAAGTATCGGATCTCTATATCATAATATCCAACATAAAAAGTTCACGTTCATGCAACATTGGCATAGAAGAGTTATCTATCACACGACCTTATTTTTAGAATGTTTTATCATGATAAAAATATATTATGTTCCTCCTCATGATGCATCACATTTATGTAGTGAACATCTTCTCATGTGTTTACCATGCAGTTTGACATCCAACATGTACTTCTTCACATGCGGTGTTCACATCATACCATGGAATAATCATGTTCATTATTCAAAATATTTCTTGTTTGAGTATATATAGAAAAAACAATTCATCTGGAATCAGTATGGTGGCATGAATCCAATGGTTTTCTCCAACTCTTCTCAAAGTGAGAGTTGTTGTAGGTGCATAAAAGCACACCATATTTGAATAAAAAATTCCTCTAAATTCATTCTAAAAATATAGTACATGTGTGGTTGAGATCCCAACTCATTCCAGTGACCAAGTTGATGCAGAAAAATGAATATAGAAATTTCAAGGTATTAGGTACTTTTCATCTCCTTCAACCGTCATTTTCATTCAAATATTTCAATAGGAAATATCCTCAAGTTAGTTGATATAGTAGACCAACTTTTATCATGAAACGTTTCATCTTGAAATACAAAAAAAGTATCAAATAAATAAGAATGAGTGTGCCACACCCACCACCAAAAACTTCTATATTCATTGGGTAATCATGGTGGGTATAAAAATTCAGTTTTTAGTTTGTTTCTAGGTTACATCTCAGTATGGTAATTTTTTTGCAGTGATTCTGTTGAGAAAAAAAGACCACCATTTTATCATACAAACTACTACACATGTGATGAAGATGTTGTACAACATTTTAGATTTGTTTGAGCTTTGTATGGAAGTAGCAGTGGAATTGTAAATAACTTTAATGTGGAAGAATATAATAAAAATAGGGTTATTTTCCAATGTAACATATGGATTATTTCCAACGTATCATAGGGATCATTGTATGGGACATATGGTTATTTAACCATAATTTTGTGTTCAATGTATGGTTTTAAAAAGTAACATATGGTTTATTTGATTCTAATATATGGTACATGAACTAAACTTTTAACTCAAATATAGGGTTCCAACATAGGGTTCCAACGTAGGGTTCCAACATAGGGTTCCAACGTAGGGTTCCAATATAGGGTTCCAATGTAGGGTTCAAAAACCCTATGAAAATATAAATATCATAACTTCTAAATTCACTAAATTTTTAGTGCCTCTTAACACCATATTAAGAATTTTTCCTTGAATAATTATTTTTATAAAATATTATTCTATTTATAATATATCAATAATAAAATCAATATAATATCCATATCTTCTAATATCTTTAAAAAATATAAGAATCACAATTCTGAAAAAACTGCAGTTCTAAAACAGAGTTGCATAACTTCAGATAATTTATTTACCAACCAAACAACCCTTTTATCCTTCAATGTAAACTGTTGAAATCAAGATAAAATTATTTTTTTTCATTTAATCATGTTATGAATTATTTTTATATTCATATGACTTGAAATGAAATAAAAAACATCGGTTTCCAAATTTGTAGACTGTAGAGTTTCAAAACTATTGTAGCAAATTTGGTGATTTTTTAGAGCACCAAAAAACCTTTTTCATACTCCCTCATAAGATAATAAGGTTTAGATAAGTATCTTAGATATCTAATGTTACAATATTCATGTGAATTTTTTCACTCTAACTTGAGATATCATCATAATACAGAGGTGACTTTAATCTAAAAAACTACAATGTCACTTGAACACCTTGTAATAGCTTCGGTGAATTTTCGAACCATTGAAACAACTGAATTGGATTTTGACATAAATAGATTAAATTAATATGATATTCTTATCTTTCCAAAAAAATAAACACTATAATAATATAAGCACTATCTCTTAAAATTCAAAATTAATACATTGATATAATAAATTTGAAACAATTAAATAAATTTGTTAAGAACCAAAGAATAATGGGTTGAATTAAAAATCAAAACCCAAACCAAGATGAGAATTAAAAGAAACTAATAAAATGAATCATAAATCACTAATAAACTTTATAGATTCAATCAAGAATCTAGAAAGGGACAATATATCTAGGGATCAACTTTCCCTTATTTTTGAATCTTATAATCTTCTTCTAAGGATATATTCATAGGAATACCTTCTCATCAACTATGAATTCTAGATCTCACTGACAATTCTCAACATAACTATTCTATTGACTCTGATCTTCCCTGATATGTTATTTATTTTTTAAACAAATTTGAAAATTTCTTCTATTTCTTTAAGGTCTTCAACACAATCTCCAAATGATCTTCATGATATTCCTTTCTATTGGAATATATAAAAATATAATCTATAAAGAAAACCAAATACTGATCGAGGTAATTTCTAAATAATCAATTCATTATATCCATGAATATGTTAGGGTAATTGGTGAGTCAAAATGGAATTACTATAAATTCATAATGATCATACCTCAAATGAATGGTTGTCTTCAGTGTATCCTTTTTCTTGACCATCAATTAATTATATCTAGAATGAAGGTAAATCTTTGAAAAGTATTGAGATATATGTAGTTGATCAAACAATTCATCAATATAGGGTATAGAATACTTATTCTTAATAGTGATCTTGTTAAGTTATCAATAATCAATGAAAAGGCACATTGACCCATCATTATTCTTAACAAAAAGAATAGGTTCCCACATGGTGAAACACTAGGAAATATGAATCCCTTATCAATATTATCCTATAATTTATTCATTAATTCCTATAACTTGATCTGGGATATTCAATATGGAATCTTTGAAATAGGTGTAGCACTAGGTATAAGTTCTATTGAAAACTCAACTTCATGATTCATGGGAATAATATGCATATCTTTAATGTTGAGTTTATCCCCTATGATTTGAGATAAATATCCCTCATGACTAGGCAGAAATACAAATATAACTGAAGTAACTTCTATTGGGAGTTCATATTTATCATCGCATCAAAAGATGATCATAGGTTGATTCAGAATATCAAACATGAATCACCTTCCTTAGTAGTTGATATGGGATATATATAAAGAAATCTGATATGTTCCCAAAATAACATCAAATTCCAAAAGAGGGAGAATCACAAGACATAAAGGAATCATATTCCCATAAACTTCTTTCAAAGAGGATTTATATATTTGAGATGTGGTCATCACACCCTTAAGATTTTTTAATACTAATACAACATCTAATCATTTAGGATATGAGTGAACATATTTGGATTCTTTTAATAAATAAATTCATTTGACTAAACTCAAATAAGATACTTCAATATTTGAGTGTTCCTTTAACCAAATCAACCTCGTCTTTATATCATTATTCCATTACTAACAAAAAAATGGTTAGCATGATCATCAAGCATCAATAACTATTGTCAGAAAATATATGATTACAAAATTAATTATTATGATGTCTTACATTATGACACTTTCTTTCAACCCATGATACTTTACCCCTAGGATCATCTATGCCACAGCCATATCCACTTTTCAGTATCCAGATGGGAATTTATTTTCTAGTAAAACCTCACAATATCTACTACAACAAATCATTAGGTTGTTATCCTATATATAGATTTATCCCCATAGTTTTCGAAAAAAAATCTCTTATCCTAATCTCAAAAAATAAATAAACACTTCTTTGCTATCAACTAAGGGGAAATGACCATTTAATACATATATATTACATCAATTTAGATGAATATTCAATAAATCTCATAATCATACACACTCGAGAACCATAAAGGTTTAATTCCTTTAGAAACTAGATTCATAATCATCTTATTTCATGAAGTATATTCAATATCTCTCACAAATATCTTCCCACAAGGTACACTTCTTAGACATTACATTCTTAAAACATTTCTTAATAACCTAGGTAAAGAAAACATTAGAGAGGGTGATCTCAAATGCTTGGTAATGGTAAATATAAGAGATATTAATCAATGATCATATGTGTGTATAAGATAAGCCAAAGAGTATGAGAATGTGATCATAACTTACAAAAATCATACCCAATAATCCAAATATCATTATTCATAAATCATGCAATAATGATTCTTCATAACAAAATACATAATTCATAAGTGTACTAAATCCTAAATAATCAATCATGAGCCATGAGATCATATCAAATTCATAATACATAGGTTTTTGGTATATATATATAAGCATATAAAATAATTTCCTTAGTTAAGGTTTACTGCCAAGACTATCATAGTGGATAGGTTTCACTCCCCATTCCATCATTTCCTTAGTCAAGGTTCACTCTTAGGACTATATTATTGTAAAGATTCCCTTAATTAATAGGATTCACTCCCAATTCATGTCCTAATTATCACATGATATATTCATCTTTTCCCAATGCATTGGAGGGATATATAATTTTGGGCATGTCCATAACATAATGAAAACCAAGAATATGTTTTACCCAAGATCATAAAACATTCACCATATCATTGTATCATAACCCATGTAAATTAAATTTATTTAATAAATATTTCATCATTTTATCGTAGCATAATTCTTGGAAAAGAAACAGGTTTCATAAAGGTTTCATCATAACTTAATTAACCTATGGGAAAGAAAAAAGTTTCATAGAATCATCATTAAATCACCGTCATCATAAAAAATATAGAGAACTAAATTGGATGGTATCATAAGATTAAATCCTTAGTGAATCATAACAATTGTTAAATTATTTTAACATACATGGAAAATACCTTTAAAAGAACATTTGAACCTTTCTTGGAAAACAAGGTGAAAATATCCTCTTCTTTTGATATCATTTTAATTAAAAATTTCCATATTATTGAGGAAATTATTATTTTTAAAATAACCATGTAAAATTGTAAAGGAATATTAAAAGAAAATAATGGTCATTATGGTTGGAAAATCTATTCATACCATTTATGTTAAAAGATAACATTCTTTTCACACTTTTTCGAGAAAAGTCATAAATGAATTATTTTGAAAATATTTATTTAAGAATATTCCTTTAAAAAATTAAATAAAGTAAAATGAAATGAAAATTAACTTTGAAAAAAATTCAATTATAGGTAAAAACGTATATAAAATAATTTTTAAAAATCATGGGCATGGAAGAAAAGGTTCATCGGCCAAAAAGAAAATAAGGTTCACTTTTCTTTAATAATATTTTCTCTATCATTTTAAGTAAAAACAAAAGTAAATGGTAATATTACTTGAAACTTTCATGAATAAATATATTATAATAAAATAAATGGGTTTTAAAAGATAATATCTATATATTTTTCATCAATGGAAATCTAACACAAAGAGCTTGGAGAAGAAATGATATTGTAACATAAACCCTTACCTCAAGTCCCATCATTGATCATATGTATTCAAATATCCTATTTAATAAATATATATTTATTATAAATATATTCCATGAAAATATTAATATGTAACATACTATTTAAAATTCCTTTATAATTTCCAATTATTCTTTTATTAACAAATCTTCCTTGAAATGAACATTCAGGTGAAAAGTGATATGTTTTCCATCCATGTTTCAGTTCAATGGATATGGTACTTGAACCTTGGTCATGGTTTCATAATATATATAATTATAATAATGAAATAATTATCATATATATTTTTCATTTTCAATTTTATAATTTCTCATGTAAAGTGGTGATGAAAAATGAATTACATCACTTCATGGAGATGGTAGTACGTATGTATTCATGAGTGATGTTTCCACTTTTAAATTGATGGAATAGGAGAAAGATAAATAATATTTTACCATTATATAATCAGTATTATATCATATATATCATATATATTCATTAAATATTACTTTATTACTAGTCATGTAAAGCATAAATGAAAAAAATCACATCGCTAGTGGAGGTGGTAGTCCACATGTACTCACAAATGACATTATCGTTTTCCAATAGATGGAAAGGTAAGAAGGTAGATAATATATTTTAATTAAATAATAATACTAATTTATTAAATATCATATATAAATATTAAATCCATCATAATAACCAACCATGAAATATGGTGATGGAAAATGAATCATATCACTACATAGAGGCGATAGTCCATACGTACGAACGAGTGATAATTTCATTTTATATTTGATGAAAAGGAGGTGGGAAATAGTTTTAAAATCATCATAATAATAGTCCAGTATATTGAATATACTGTATTAATTAATTTAGAATTTATACCATAGATTTATAATAGGTATAATAAGAAATAAAAATGAATTTACTCGGTTAAGAGTTATACCTCTTCGTTTAGAAACCACGTTTGGATTACACATTATTCCTTGAAAGGATGGAATTGTAATAGAAAATGACTTATATTTCATGGAAAGTGATGTTATAAAATGATTTTATAAGTACTTTTCTGATATAATAGGCTCTTAAAGTGTGAGTAAGAGAGGAGAGGTGTTGTCCTTTTATAAGGGGGGGGAGAGGACACACCTGGAATTTTTTAAAAGATTAAAATATATTAATGTATTACTCGATCTAAATGGATCCAAAAAGACTCATAATCTAATATGAGATAATATTGTGTCTAAATATGATGTTAAAATAATATTTAGATAAGTTTTAGGTCATTTTAACCCTTATAATTTTATTTTTAAGCCTTTTAACATGTTTTAACTCTTACCGTGGTAACTAACCTTTTTACCAAAGTTACCATTCATAATGAACAAAATTTAAGTTAAAATTATTTAATAAAATTAATTAAGATGATTTGAAATATGTGATACATTTTGAAAAAAATTATTTCTAAAAGTGGAAGGAATTCATTTTAAAATAAGTGTGCAAGACACAACAAACCCATTTTTGAAAAATGAATTTTAAGCATAAAAATGAGCTTACTTTCATTTCATTACTAGTAAAAACTATCAAATGAATGTTAAAATATTTTATTGAATATAAAATATATAAATTTCATTAAAATATTTCACCAATAGTAATTCATTTAATTTATTAAAATAAAAACACATTGTGCACATAAAAATAGTTCTTTTAGAAAAACATCACTTTTTTACTTTTAAATAGTTTTATTTTATTTTACAAAAAATTGATAACCAATAAATTAATTTTATACATATGTATAAAATATTATTTCATAATTTATTTATTCTTATTCACACCCACCAATCCAATGGATAGGCATTAACTACCACATTAATTAATAATAATAATTCAATAGTGTGTTGTGGTCTGTTTAAACTCAGTGTTGTGTGTAAAGAAATCTATCTAACACAAAGAAATTATTAGAGAAATATTTCATAAAATATCAAGTTGTTACAATAATAAAAACATAGTTATATTTACTAAATCTATTTGTATATTTTACAAATTATATATTCCCGCTATTTTCTTATTACTCATTGGTTTACGTACATCACTATGTAGTTTCTTCAATATCCTATTGTCCCTTTATCCAATTTCACTAAAGGGTTATTTTTTATTTTTTATAATAAATAATATTCGAATTTATCAAAAAATTAATAATTTAATTCTTCCAAAAACAAACTTTTACAAAGTTTTTGAATATGTTTCCCATTTTTATTCCCAAGGTGACAATGAAAAAGATAAGTTGTGTTAAAATAAACTGCCTTAATATTTTTATCTTTAATATTATAAAATATTTTATCCATTTACATAATGTATAAACCATTCAATAAACTCCTATTTCTATAAAAATTTTATTCTTATATATAGAGAAACTATAGTTTTTTATTACTAATGAAAAACCTTTTTTTATAAACAAGAAATAGAAATCAAATTTTTATTTATAAATGGGGAATAGTAAAAGTTTTATAATTCTAGGATAAATCAATTATGGATATGTATATCATGTGTTCCTACCACTAATGAAACAAATAAGTTCCCATTTACAAAAAATATATCTATTTTCTTTTTCATAAATTATCTCATATTCATATGTTTTTTTACATAAAAATATATGTGTAATACTATAGTGACCCTCTCATTTCATACATTAAAATTACATCATTTTTATGGAATAATTAATACATTACACAAACAGACACCCAAAGACCATAAAGAGACATGAAAACATAAACACTGGTATATAAGTGAGATACATTATCTCCTACTAGGTTCTTCATGACTAGAACCCTTCTTATACACATCATACATAATACATATCTTCATAACATGGGGAAAGGAAACATAAATAGGGGTGATCTCAGATTCTTAGTAAGGGTAAACAAGGGAGATATGTGAGCATAATCATGAGCATAAGGGTATGATAACAAGGTTATAACTTTAAAATACCATAACCTTAATATCAAATATCATAAACATGAATCATGGCATAAATATTTATCATTCATAAGACATGAATCATAAGTGAATCAAGATCATAAGTCATGAAAACATAACACATGAATAAGACATAGAATTATGGAATACACATAAATATGTAATATAAATCTCTATAAGTCAAGGAGAATTTCTATAAATTATCAAGGAACTTCATGGGTACTACACCTAATGGGTGGTATACACCATCATCCCCAATAATAGTCCTTTCCATATAAGGTATTATTTTTCCCTATCTTCCCATAGTGGATCGGGTTTCCCCAATTTCCCATAATGGATCGGATTTCCCCATCTTCCCATAGTGGATCAGGTTTCCCCATTTTCCATAGTGGATCAAGCTCATTTACTTGATTATCATCATCATATTATGAGATATAAATCTTTACCCAATTCATTAGAGGGAGATATTGGTCCCACCCATCACATAATATAACCATACATACATGTTCCATAATATAATAAAACATGCATCATATCATGAACCATAAAAAGATATGGATTTCAAAAACATCATATCATAACCCATGAAATGAAAAGGGTATCATAAACATTTCATAATATCATATCCTATGGAAAATATTCATTTATCATAATCATTTCATCAAGTATAACCCATGAAAGTAAGTGATTTTCAAAAGCATATAACCCATGGAAGAGGAACGGGTGTCAAAAACAACTTGTCATCTTAAACATAAACCATTCATAGAAAGAATAAGAATGGTTTCCTTGAATCATATACACATTAAATAAGAAAATATTTCAAATTATTTCATCTTAGATAGAAAAAATATTTTGAAAACATTTCTTGAAGAAAATATCCTTTCTACTTTGAAAAATGCTTTTTAAAACATAAAACATTTCTGAAAATATTTTCTTAAATATATTTGAAAAGCATAAAACATTTTTAAAATAATTTTTCCTTTAATATCATGGAATAAAAAATTATTTTCAAACATTTTTTAAGAAATATTTGAAAACACGGTTTTCAAATAAAATGGATTTCTTTCCCAAGAGAGAAATAAGGTCATATTTTCTTGAAAACATTTTACTACTTATCTTAAGTACCAACTAATGGATGAATGAAACCAATACATGAATATATCATGAATAACCAAAGGATAATAAAATTAATGATTTTTCTTGATATATGGATCATAAAATTTCATCAATGGAATCATAATTGTAAATAATCTCGATAAACAATGAGATTGTAGCAAAAACCAATTACCACTTTAGTAACTTTAAATCATAGTCCCCATCAGAGAATAACATTTTATGAATCTTATAATATCATTAATACAAAAATATTCATTATATAACATATCAAATGGACATTATATACACCTCATAAAATAATATAGGTTCATAACAAAACATGTGTCTCAAAGAGGGAAAATTGATACAAAATTACCTTACTGATTTGGTAACTTTTGAGCTTTAAACCCTGTGAAAGAGAGATCATAAAATGGGTATTTAAATACACATAAATTTATGTATAATGATAATATAATAAATTATTGGTAATTATATACACCACATAAAATAAATTAGGGGTGAATATGGCATAAGTCTCATAGAAATAAAAGTGAGACTGGAAATCCCCTTACCTTATGTCTTGACCCTCTTCATACTCATTCATACCTCTTGTATAAAAAATATAATTTTATTATAAATATATTAAATAAAAATATTCAGTTATAACATACCATATATTATTTACTTATGACCTTCTATTACCCATTTATTAACAATTTCATGTCAAATTTATGTTTCAGGTAAAAACTGCTTTGTTTTTCACATATGTTTTGATTTGTTATATTTTTTTTCCATTATACTTATATCAAGATATACTGAATATAAAACGTGATATAAATATCACATATATTCAGTATATAAGTATTTTGAATAATCTAAAAAATATATAAATATGAAATTTAATACACCGTTCATGGAGCTGGTAGGTCGCACGTACACATGAACGCTATTTTCATTTTATTATCATATTGAAAGAAAAAAAGGTAAATGACATATATGTATATATATATAATTATATATATATTTGTGTGTGTGTGTGTATTTATTTTCATTCCTATATAATTATTATTTCATATATATCATACACATTTACTAAACCTGTCCTTAATATATTCCATGTAAAGTGTGAACGAATCACATCACTTTGAGGAGGTGGTAGTCCACACGTCCACAAACAAAGTTATCATATTTACACAAAATGGAAAGCATGAAGGTATGTTTTATATAATAATAAAAAAATGATAAATAAATCATAAATATCATATATATATATATATATATAATATATATAAACATTATTTCCATTGTAATTCCTAATCATGAGATGTTGTAAAGGAAAAACGAATGACATCATTTGCGGTAGTCCGCCATACACACGGATGGTAAGTTCGTTACCAATTTTATGGAAGTGTGTATAGGTGTAGGTATAAAAATTATAATAAAATAATCTAAGTGTATTTAGGATACTGAGGTTATTATATAATAATGGAATAAGGATATTTTTGGGGTGGAGAAATAAATAGAAACAAAGTTCTTGTTGAAGGGTGTTACTTCTTCTTTGGGTAACTACTTTTAGTTTTCACCAAAGGGATTCTTTGGTTTACTTTATGCACAAATGTAGGATTCTATGATGAAGCTAGGGTATTTGGGAGGATATTTGGGTATTTTTTTGGTAAAACCAAATTTCTTCAGAGGTGTGAAGAAGTGAGGGGGATGTGTGACATTTTATAGTGGAGGAGGAGTGGCATTTTTGTAAATATAAAAAAGAAAACACTATTGAGAGGTCTCCCTTACATCATGTGCCTCCAATAATTTTAAAATTTATATAAAATAGGGGGATTAGTCTAAAAGTTTCTATAAAATGGATTTTTTACATTTTTTTAGGTTATTTGTCCCTTTAAATTAATTTTTAACCATTATGTAATCTTGTTTTACCATAATCAAAATAATTAATTTTAACTACATTCGTTAATATTTTTGGTCAAAAACTAATTTGAACTTGTTATAAAATATAAATTATTATGATTCAAAATGTGGAATCAGTCTTTCCAAATTATCATCATAGAAATTTCAGAAATTAATTTAAAATTAATCTCACAGACATGTAGCAATGTCGGGTTTTTTAAGAGAAATTTTTTAAATGTTTTGAAATGTTTTTATATAAAATTTCATTGTGAAATTTCCTTCAATGAGATAAATTGGATTAATTTATGTAAAATTTATATAATTACACTTTAAAACCAAAATAAAATATAATTTTAAAAAATAAATATATTAGATGAAAAAGAAGTTTTGAATTAAAATTCAGTATTTTTCAGTATTCATCTAAAAATGAAGTTTTTTAGAGAAATCCCAAAAAAACTCTAAGATAATTTTGACATTAAAAATTCAAAAAATAAGTTTATTTTATCAAATTAAATTTCTAAAATTGTATAAATTAGTTTTATTATTGTTCACAAAAGGACATAAAAAAGCAGTTCATTTGATAAAATAGAGTTTTTAAACATATAAAGACTTTACTAAAAATATGTATTTTTATATAAACCCATTATATATAATATTTTAAAAAAATAGTGATTAATGTAATTCGCTGACCCCAGTTACCCAGATCAAATGTATTATTTCAATACATTGGCATGATTACAAGGAATCAAGTCCCGAAGGACCGATCAGTTTAGTACTCTTGGAAAATAGATTACATACATTAACTTTACATTACAATTTCAAACATAAAACACAACATAGATAGTTATTTGATAACCCCATCATTTCCTTTAGCTTAACCCTGAATATCAATCATAATACACTTCTTGAAATCCTGGGAAAATAAAACATAAGAAAAGGTTGAGATCAGAGGCTCGGTAAGGGTAAATAATTTAGCAAAAGCTATAAACATTTAAGGAAAGATGTGTAATAAAAATAATATCCTTTTTAAACATAATCATTAACATAATATGGCAAAAATAAATAAAAAATAACCATATAAACATTCACATGGATATTCTACTAGTCTAATAATTCCATGTAATAACTAATTTCATAATGAGGGAATGCCTAATGTCGGACATCATTACCACATAGTCAAGGCTTTGTTCCAAGACTAAAAATAATTTTTTTTTTCAAGTCCTTGTGCAAAGACACTAGTTTTTCTCATGAGACCTACCGATGCATCGAGGATCTATAGCGGGCTCCACCCGTCACTTACTAAGTCAACTGCATTCCTCATATGAAAAAGTTGAAACATAACATAAACATTCATATTAAAACTAGCATACAAAATGTCAATACATTAACCATAAACCATGAATGTTATAAAAATATAATATTCATAGTCAAACATATCATAACTAATTCAATACAATGTGGAATATTGTATTATAATAAATCAACCTCAATCAATAATAATATCCAATAAAGGAAGCTGACATAGTTGAAAATGATCAGTAAAACTTTTTGAGAGAAGTATCCCTTTTTGTGAAATCATTTAAAAGTAACACATTTATAAAGGAAGTAATTTAAAATATATTTTTGAATAAAAGTGTCCCATAAAAATTTGAAACTTTTGAAATGAATTATCATTTCAAAACTTTCATGCTCATATAAACAAATCCTTAAAAACATTTTGAAAACATGGACGTTAATTAAAAGGATTTAGAAAGATAAATCTTTAAAACATTTAAAATGATGATATAGTTAAATAGAACCTCCCATAAAACCTTAAAATATTCATTTTGAAAACATTTTTATGAAATATGGGTTTCTATGATAAATATTTCCCAGTAAATACTTACACATAAACAATCTCAGATAATAATGAGATTGAGGAAATAACCCTTACCTTGCACTTTCCTTTGGTCGAGGGTACGTTTATCCTCCTGTATAATGACCATAGTATGTTATTAAATTATACCAGAAATATATTAATATTTATTATATAATACAAGATTCATTTATGACTTTATACTACCCATTTAATAATTATTTCCATGTTAAATTAACATTTTAGGTAATAATCGATTTCTTTATCGTACATGTTTTAACTTGTTATTCTTGATCGTATCATTTAGATCATGATTTACATACTTCCAGAATATAACGAATGATTTATATATCATATATATTTATAATATAAATATGTATAATAGATAGATATAGGTAATGGAAAACACCATTTACGAAGATGGTAGGTCGTATGTACGCATAAACGTTGTTTCTGTTTTCATATCGTATTGAACAGAAGTAAGTGAATAAGATATATGTAAGTAAATATATATATATATATATATATATATATCTAGTATCATTATTATTTCATGTATTACATACTTATTAATAATATATATTTTTATAATCATCATTTAATGGTGAATGTGGAAATGAATCTCATCGTGTCGTGGAGACGATAATCCGTACGTACACACGAGCGAAAATATCATTATTTTGATGGTGAAATCATATGTAATCGGATGGTATATCATATATAAATAATAATTATCATGTCATATTTATTATTTAAATCAGTTATACTCATTATTATACCCATCCAAGTAATGAAGTGTTTGAATAACAAACTACACCACGACCTGGAGAGGGTAAGCTGTACATTCGCACGTATGATGACTTTGTCATTTATAGGATGGATAGAATAACGAATATGGTTGTACCATATTTATAATAACATAACATTATGTATAATTTACTGGATTTATTATTTTGGTATGGAAACAACAAAGAAAGAGGAAGTGGAAGAAGAAAAGAACTTGAGAGAGGGTGGTGAAATTATTACCTCTTCTTCGGGTGTTTCCTTTTGATTTGATCAAAAGGGATACTTAGGTTGGATTTATGATCAAATTAAGGCCTCTAAGTTGAATTTAGGGAAGTTGGGAAGATATTTGGGCTGGGTTTGTCCAAGCCAAATGGCTTTGGAGGTGTGATTTTGAGAGAAGGGAAAGTGCCCTTTTATAAGAGGGGTGAGGGTCACATTAGGAAACTATTAAAATATTAATTTATTATAGAGTAATATTCGGTTTATAATGGATAAAAATGAATTTATTTCTATAATTAGGTGGTTATGGGTCTAAATCCTCTCAACCAATAGGTTTTAGACAAGTTTAGGTTAACCTTATCTTTTAGATTTAACTCTACCGTGTCTTCTTGTATTCTTACACTATATGGTTAATAAACATACTCTAAACTTCCAAGAGAACCTCAAGTGGTTCATTAATGACATATATAATATTATTTAATCCCTTTATCTAAACATTATGTTTTTAGGAATATTATATCAACCAATAATATAGTATTTGTTTTAAAAATTAATTTATGTCAATTTTGACACTATTTGGTATTTTGTTTTTGTGAAAGTCATAACAACCTTATCAATTCGAATAAATTTTATCTAATAAACCCTAAAATGTAATATTAAACTATAAAATTCTTGTATGGAATCAAAACTTTTAAATTCTATTTATTTTAATATTTATAATATAAACTATTTTAATATTTCATTAAGAAGGTAATTAATGCATCATCATTGTGTCATAAATAAATTTAAATATTTGATCTCTAAAAAACATAAATAAAATACCATGATGTAGGAAATATTTTTATCTTTATAATGAATATTTATATTCTAATTTATCTTATGTATAATCCTATATTAAAAATATTTTAGTTAATAAACTTTGAATTTAACACTTTTAACTCTTCTTTAAATAAAATAATGATAAATGTCCTAATCTAATCCAAGTGGACCTAAAGGATAATATTTTATTCCTAATGTTGGTTTTGGCCGAAATAAACTTATACAATAGAATTAGGACATGTGTTAGGGTAATTATAATATCATTTGTACCTTTAATTACCCTATTACTTTTAACCGTGGTGAATAAAAGTCAAAAGTTTCTATTCACCAAAAATTATGTTCATCTTATTGAACCACATTTAACTTAATGATTTCGACCGTGTCTCTCAGATTTTTGAAATTCAACTCACAGAAGTGGTAAAATTAAGTTTTATGCAAATTTTCAAATGCTCCTAGAAGGTGGCTAAAAGACGGTAAAAAGTTCAATAAAAATTTGTACATCTAATTTTATTATAAAATGAATCCAATGAATTATATTGAACTTATATAGGTATTATATATCTATTTTTACTTAAAATAAATTTAAATAAAATAAATATTTATTTGAATAAAAATTCAGTTTTAAATAATAACGTAGTGTTTTCACTATTCATCAAAAAATTAAAGTTTTCAGAAAAATACCAAAAATTCACCCTAAGATAATTTTGGTATTCTGAATTCAAAAATAAATTCTATTTTACCAAATTAAAAACATATAAGTTGAATTTATTAATTAAAAATTAATTCCCGTTGTCAAAACCAAAAAGTGGGTTTTTAAAAAAGTAAAAACTATCAAAAGATTGACATGCGTTTATGTCAAATTTAAATGTGAAATTACTTATAATGACCTAAATCGTAATAAATGATAAAAATATAATCCAATTATACTTCAAAACCATTCAAATTCACAATTTAACACTATAAATCATTTCAATTGAAAAGTTATTTTCAATTAAAATATAGTATTTTTCATTATTCATCAAAATATGAAAGTTATCAGAAAAGTACCCAAAATTTATCCAAACTAAATTTTTATGTCCCTCTTCTAAAGAAGAATTTAATTTAATTTAATTGAATATATAAAAGTGTCAAATATTGGTTTTAAAAAGGGTTCTCCATTAAAAGTGGTAAAATTGCATTTTTTGAGAAATACTTCTTTTATCTGAAAAATGAATTTGTTCTTATATTATGTCTATGAAACACGTAATATGGATGTTAAAATTATATAGAGTATATAAGATTCAAAATTCAGTTAATATTATTCATAACCTCTTTTTTAATGGATAGTTTGGTAAGTTGTGGTGCGCTTAAACTTGGTGTTGCGTGTAGCGCAAGCTATTGAATTACTTTAATGAGATAACGTAATATGAAATATTGGGGTGTTACTATTAATATTCATATTACTAATTTTATTGGCTATGTTATAACTATCTCATTTAAATAATTATAATAATAAAATGTTATTTCCCAGAAACTATGTGTTGCATGTAACGCAAGCCAACTTGGTGTTTCATGTATCATAAACTTATCTTGGTGTAGTGTATAACAAAATCGTAACTTGGTGTAGTGTGAAATACAAGACATCAAATAAAATTAATTTATTCTATAAAAAAAATGTTTTTAAAAATTCAAGGTGTTACAAATACACACCTAGTATCCAATAACCTTAAATAAAAAATAGAGAAATTGAATTTTATAACATCTATATACTATTGCACGAAATTATCCTCCCTAGGAAATATTCTAAATATTAAATATCAATCAATTAAATTATATCTAAACCTTATAATATATCTTAAAATTTTATTAATGATACATGTCATAATCGAGAACAAGGAATTTATTCTCAGTGAGTATCATGTGTTAAATGAATTTAATGAGGTTTTATATTGAACATATTACCAATAAAACATTAAACTCTTAGATAAAATCTATTAGTAATCTAAAATTAATGTTTTACTAAAAATCAAGTCATATTGAAATTTATCTCAACATTTAGATATTTCAGTAGACAATCATTTCAATTATCTCTTATATGACTCTTAGATAGCTAGGTGGAAAAAACCTTACACAATTCATAAAATGAATTATCCTAACTCAATTCCTCTAGGCACCTAATCTTAATAGGATAACTTAAACAAGTGTAACTCAAAATTTACAGTCAAATATTAACACTAAATCTTATTAGGGTTGTTAATAAATAGTGTTCCTTGCACAAGATAATACATGGGTACCCATATTTGGTATAACCTACTCATTTGGATGATCAAGGTCTTAACATGTGTTCATATTCAGTGGAATATAATTTTATTGGTTTTATTAATCTTACAAATTCCTTATATATTTCATGCATAATTTAAATTAAATTAAATTCATATATGTATGCATGATTCTAGTGATTTAATTTTATATTTAATTACTTCAACCAATTTAATATATTCCAAACATATTAATGTATAACACCTTATACAACTAATGATTTTTTTTACTTAATTAAAATAAAATAAAATTATATCTACACATATCAAAATACATCTTATGAATAATATAAATGAAAACCTTTCATGTAATGGTTTGGAATATTATAAAACCAAAATATTACTCTATAGAATGTATGGTATGACAAGTATATAACTATTTATTGATTTGATAAAATATTTATCCTTAATCTAATGTAAACCAACCCAATGTACCACTATACATAAACCAATACTCAATCAATTTCTCAATACCAAAAAAAATATGATACTTAATATGTATAAATAATATTCAAATTTTATTATTTAATTCATAATAAAAAAATCATAGGTTTAGATAAATAAAACTAAATATTATGTCAAACCTGATATGTAACTCCTTAGATTAATGGTTCAAATGAGGTGGAACCTAAGTGGAAAACCTCGTAATCCTTCATCCAAAAGAGCAGGGTTCAAATCCTGGAAAGCCCCTTGAGGGATTTATGATGCAGGTGGTGATGCATTCATGACATAGGCCAAGCGACATGAGCAGGATGATGTAGGCACGATGATGCATTGGGCATTTGGGCCATGTTAATTGGCCACTTGTCCTTGGGCCTATGGGCTATGTAATGGATCTCCCTTTACCCAGACAGAAATAGGTCTTTTCTTTCATAATAAAAAGAGGCTTTGGCCCCAAATTTTTTAAAAAATTTATTAGATTCATGGTATTCCATTTATAGAAATAAATTTAAACACATTAAATTAAATCATATGGAAATTTATAATATAAATTTCAATCACAGTAGACTATACATCTAGACTGAGAGGGGGTGAATCGGTGTAGAAAACGTTTTATCGAATAACTTCAACTTATAATTTTTACCCCCTTTATTTTTTTTGAACCACTATCCTCATTTAGGATGAATTAATTTTTTATATACACCCTCAACACTTAATCCCATGTGAAATACATATGATTTAAAGGAAATAACACATAGGTATTTTATAAGCTTTGGCCTTAGTGTGGGAAATATACTCCTTTCTTAATTCAGTTGTTATCTTGATTTGTAGATTTAAACATTCACATAAGTGTTTTAATGGAGAAATTTATAATCCTTTACCCAAGAGAAGGTATCATCCTTAATCCAATTCCACTATATTACACAAATGTATAGGCTATCTCCAAAAAGCCTCTTTTTTATCTCAATAGGAATGGTGGCGTTGCTTATACAAGAACCACCGATCTTCAATGGTTCTTCATGAACTCCCTCATGAACAGTTCTTTGATTTCCATATTCTTCTTTTGGTAAACCAATATTCAAGTAAATTTAACTTTATATTCTTGTGATCTGAGCCCATATCCATCAATATTGAGTACTTCTATGTTTTGAAATAATTTTCATTCGGAATGGCGTTAGTCTGGGATTTCTTCATCCTCTGGAAATATAATTTTTAGTGCCATCTCTTTCAAGTGCTTTGGTGTTTGTAACTTCAGTAGGTAGATATTATATTTTTTCCTTAATAAATATCTTCTAGTTATCTAGATCTAAAAACTATTCCTTTATTAAAAATTAAAATTTTAGGTCATATCAACCCCTCAACCCAAATAAACATCTAATTGAGTATATTTCAGCAACTCCCTCTCTTCTTCTTTTCTTGATTTCTTTTTCTTCTTTTACTTCTAAATTATGGATGATATCATCCCTTTTATAGAATCAATATTTCCTAAAAAGTTTAGTAATTTATAGTATTTTAATTCCAAGACTCTTGAAAATTTCTATTTTTAGTCAATAGCCTTTGTCACATCATAAATATTATAGATTTACTTTAATAAATCCTTCATAAATATTAGCATCAACAATATTTTACTCTTCCTTAAATCTTAGCTTGAAACACAAACATTCCTTCATGAATTTTTCAACTTTAAAGGTTTATATCATCCTTATATGGATTAATTTGAATTTATAAAATTATAAATTATTCTAGAATAATCTGATAACTGTTCATCTATATACTTCCACAATACATAAATTCCATTCTACTAAGCTTCTGATTCTATATTTTCTTTCACAAATCACATACTATTGCAACCATAAATATTTCGAAGAATTTTTTTTGATGATTTCAAATAATCTAGTGTTATTCATCTATTTATCCAATATATGTTTGAATCCTATTTTTGGAATGCATCATCTTTGCATAAATTCCAACCACCTTATTTTCTAATCATCTAGACTAAGTGCATATCAAAAAAAAATAATGTTGGAAGAATCTATCATTAATTTAACTCAAAAATTGATAATCTATGACTCTATGATTATCATATTCCTTATTTCATGGTATTTTAATGTAAAATATTCACCAATTTATCCATTTCCTCAACACTTGGATCAGTTATTTCAAACTTGTGATACTTTGTCTTTTTCATCATCCAAAGTCATTAGCGTGTCTGACTTCCACATCTTCCGGTGCTTCAAATAATAATTGATATTTTAACTTTCAATCAACCAATAATTAAATATTAATAGGAACTACCTTATATTTTGGTTCTCTAACTTTAATATCAAATTGTTGGAATCATCTTCAAGTTATAAAATGTTTAGTTATTTGATACTATTTTTAGGGACTAGGGTGATTTTTTCTACTAATTATTTTTTGGATTAGGTGAAGAAGCTAGTTAATAGGAATTTTTTTGTTTATGATGATGTTGATTTTTTTTGTTAACACTTTTATGTATTTTTTCATGGTGTTGATTCTAGGTCCTACCACAAAGTGTTACCATCAAGGTGATACCATTGGGGTGCTACCTTTGGGGTACAACCATCAGGTGCTACCATTGGGGCGCTACTTCCAGGGTACTATTTTTAGGATACTATTTCTAGGTGTTACTACCAGGATGTTATCATTAGGGTGCTACCACCAAGTTCTAATTCCAGGTACTACCGTTAGGTGCTACCATGGTAGATGAGGCCAATTGATTAAAAACATAGCAACCGTGAGTCGCATGTTATTTGGTTCTACCATGAATTTAAATTTTACATTTCAAAATAAATTGTTCTTATAACAATTGAATAAAATGATATAGAGTATCATGATTCATGAAAAAATATGTGTCAAATGTAGGCATAAGGATAGATAAATTAAGGGACATCTAGTGGAACTATTATAGTTCACTGAAGAAAGGATGAAAAAAATGTATGTTATATACATTAGTAAACACATGAAGAAGAGAGACAGTTGGATGAGTTTATCATGGTTTTCACCTTAAAAAGAGGTGTTTAAAGATGTTTGACAAAAATATGGAAGAATACTTCACGAAATGATTTATACTCTATATAAAGGAAGTTGCGATAGATTTCATTCATACATAAATGCATGATTATTGCATGTGATGAGTTGTTCTTTTTCCATGGAAAGAAGGTGGTTTTGTTTTAAGAGGAATAATGTAAATATTGAAGATAACATGATCTTGTATTTTTATCATGCATGTATTGATACGTATGTTTGGATTTAATGTTGATGAAACATATGTTTTAAAGAATAGTGAAGATGTTGTGTTAATTTCTTCATGGCTCAATGTAGTTACAAATTATTATGGAAGTTATTTCCCATGGATATTATTATGATGAATGTATTTTATTTTTGTTGGGAATTTGAATTTAAATATATTTTCATGGTACCATAAATATTTTAATTAATAAGAAATTGAAAATAGTAACCATCATGGCTCATAAAATTATTATCAGATGTTTTCGGATTGGTAGGTTGATGTGTGAATAGGTTCACAAAGAGGTTTTGTTAAAGAAGTAGTGGTTTCATGCAATGATATGCATGAAAATTAAATTTAAGCCTTGCATAATCAAATTGAGAAGAAAAATAAGAAGATATTAGAACACTGGAAAAATCAATTATTGTCTACAGGTGGAATATGTATCTATTGTCTCTTTATAATTTGAATTTGGTATTACTAAGGGATTTAAATGATGTGAACATGAAAAACTAGTCTAGTGTCTTATAAGTGATTTATAAGGATTTTCCCTACTCTTTTTGGTTCAAAAAGTTTTTAGTGGATCAAATGATCATGGGTTTTACCAAATTATTCCAAGGAGTGGCTACTCACATTGAGTAGTGAGCCTTTTAAATCACTTTTTCTCTATCTATGCGTTATTGTGTTTGGTTTAACATAAAATTCCCTCTAACCAAGGGAAAAGTTTTTTTAAATGAAAAACATAAAATTTATAAATCGCTGATTTACAATCCCTATAAGTAATTCCTTGATCATATGTTCCTATAATTGGTATCTAAGGAAGGATCCCTTAAATGGTGTTTCACTATTGAAATCTTGTTTCTAAAGTTGCCTATATTTTTCAATTATTCTCAAGGTATAATTTAAATTCATTGAATAGAAAGGGTATTCCCATGTTTTATTGGAAAGATGTTCATATATGGAAGTATAGGATGTTAACTTGTCTCTTGTCTATCGGTTATGATGTTCTGGAAGTAACAATTGATAGATTTGTTCCCCATGATGAAGGTATTTCCATTAACACAGTTAAAATTAATTTTTAAAATTATGTTCATACTGAGAATATTATTTTATCATCTCTTTTAGAAGGTTAATTTAAAGGGATCAAATTAGAAAAATAGATTTTTCATAAACTTCAGAATATTTATGAAGGTAAGAGAAAAGTAAAGAAGGATAAGTTATAGTTATGGATACTCAAGTATGAAGATATCTGAATGACTGATGATGATATTTCTAATACTATCTTCCCCAAGGTCAATGATGTTTTGAGTACCACCAGAGGCTATGGTGAGAAATTGGAAGATTTTTATATTGTTCAAAATATTTTACGTATCTTATCATATAAATTTAATGAAAAACTCTCAGATTTTGAAGGAAAAATACAAGTGATATTCTTCTTGATAATCTATATAATATTTTAATTTCATATAAAATGAGTAAAGACTATGTTTTTAATAAATAGGTAAAGGTTGAAAAATAAATTGATTTTAGATCCTCTAAATTTGAGAAAGGAAAGAAGGTTTCTTGTAATGATAATGATGATGTATCTTTAAAATCAAACTCTGATATAGATGTGAAATTCAATAAAATGATGTCATTTTTCTTAAAAAATGTAAGAAGATATTGGGGGATATTTAAAGGTAGGTTTTTACTTAAATTATTTAAAAGTGGTGTTGTTGGAAATTTTGCATCAAATTGTCCCAAAGTGAAAGAAGATTAGGCTAGTAGAGAAGAAGATGGATGTTTCAAAATAACTTTTAAGAATAATTCATCCAATACTAGATTATTTTCGAAAATAAAGTATAATAATTTCTCTATAAATATACGGATAATTTTTTTATCTAAGTATGAGGAAATTGAAAGTAATATTGTGGATGAAGTGGTTGATATTGAAATCGATTTTGGAGAAAATATTCTTTTTAATAAACTTAATGATAACTAATTCTCTAGTGATAAAGTTAGTAACTCTAGAAGTGAAGATAAGAAAAGTAAATTGGATGTAGTTTATTCTAAAGAGATAATTGAGAGAATTTCTTGAAAATTTCAAAACTTGAAAAGGAAAATAAGAATTTGAATAAAACCAATCAGTTAACTAATAGTATAGGAACAACCCATGAAGAAGAAAAATAAATCAGTTGAAATAGATTTATAATTTTGAAAAAATTGTTAATACTGATAATACCTTGGGTATCAATATTAAATAATAGATTAATGTACTATAAAATAAGTATGGTATTATTTAACTAAAAATTTTCAAAGTAGAGGAAGACCTAAACCTTTCTAGAATTATATTTTAAAATTATTTTCATGAAGTTATAGAATGTTAAAATATTAAAGTGAAATAAGGTCAACAAAAATTGTCTTCACATGATGATATTTATAATAAAAATTTAGGTAATGGGTTTTATAAGAAGATGGAAGTCAAAGGAATAAAGTTTTTGGCTAAATCTATTAAGTCTCAAAAATATAGAAATTTTGGGATTGTTAACTTTGATTCAAAAACTACTACCTATGGTAACTCTAAAAATGTTAAAAATCATTCTATTGTGAAGAGAAACATTCTAGGACTTTACTAAAACCTTATTTTTCTGAGAGAATACATGTTTGTTTATTAAAATAAAGAAGAAATTTAAAGACATTTTTCTAGACAACATGATGTTTTCAAAGGAAGATACGACTTTTATGGATATTATTGATATTGTGGATGATTCATGAATACATCAAGGATTTTTTGGTTTAATTACCATCATAATGATGATTTTAGAAGATTTGGGAGACAAAATTTGAGGGGGATTCAGTCAACCCTAATAAGAAATATTCATAAAAAACCTATAAAATATACTCTTAAGTATAAAAATAGATTTTAGTTGTTAGAATAAGTGTTTGAAATATGTGTTCAGCTCGATTATATTGCAAAATAACATATCATCATGATTCCATACCAATGGGAAAAGAATCTTCAAGGAAAAGGTAAAGAAAAGGCTCTCATTGTATATGTTTCTCCTAAAGACTCATAGGAGGAATGTCTATGGATATTGGAGAGTGGGTGCTCTTCACATATGATAGGGAACTTGAAGTTGTTTAATAATATTGTTAAATTCAAAGAAGGATTAGTGAACTTTGGAAAAGATGGGTCCCTCAAGATTAAATGGGTTAGTTCTACTAATATTGGAAAATAAAGTTTTAAATTCTGAAACACTCTTTATGTTTATGGACTAAAACACAACTTGTTAAGTGTTTTTTAGCTTCATGGTGAAGGTAATAAGGTGATTTTCAGTAAATATGGTCTTGGGTAAAAATGATTGAATATGGAAAGATTCTTACAAAATTTAAGTGAATAAAGGCAAACTTATTTCAAATTGGAGATGCTCAAAATTCATTCTATTTGAGCATGAAATCTGAAAAGAAACTTTGAAATAGAAGTCTTAGTCATCTTGGCCAAAGTAATATGAAAAATATTTACCAAAGATAAATTGTTTATGACTTTCCTAAAATGACGAGGGATATTGACTAGATTTTATCTACATGTCATAAGGGGAAGATCATTAATTCCTCACACAAAAGGGTTGTGATTCATACATCACATCATTTGTAAACAATTTATTCAGATATTTATAGGCCTATCATAAATTATTAAACACATGGAGATAAGTATTTCATTTAATTTATTGATTAATTTACTCATATTACATGCATTATGTTTATGAAACATAAATAAAAGGATCAAAAGTTGTTTAAGAGTTTTTGAAGAAGTGATGAAAAAGAGTTTAGTTACTCTCTAAAGATATTATGGATAGATAATGGTACTAAGTACACTAATAATAGGGTTGAATAATATCTTGAAAATCATGTTATTCACCATGAACACAGTTAATCATACATGCCACAACAAAATTAGGTACTTGAACTGTAGAATAAAATATTTGTTGAGATAGATCGAACAATATTGATAGAAAATTATATTTCTAGGAATTTTTTGAGGTAACCTATTTAAGGAGCAGTACATGTTCAAAATCATTTCTTATATATACTAAATTCTTAAATGATTCTGTATAAGATGTAATATAAGAAGAATATAATCTTGAAGCATCTCAGAGTGTTTTGACGCCCTTGTATCATCAAGATTAAAGGAGAAATCTTGGTAAGTTTGAGCCAAGTGGTACTGCTATAATATTTATTATTTATCCTCTAAATGGAAGGGGATTTTGTTGCTATAATAAGGATACTATAATAATTATTTATATAACTGAAGTTAAGATCCTTGAATTTTCAATGAAAAAAATTATTGATAATGAAGCTAGTCCTGAAAGTGATGTTACCGTGAATTGTTTTAAATAGATTGAAGAAATTAAAAAAAGAAATGAAGATGTTAAATTTGTATAAATTGAAGGAGTAGATTCAACCATATCAAGTGATGAGGAATAATTATATTCGACTCACCCTAGGTTTATAATACAATTTCATGTTCAAAACATCATTGGAAATAAAACGGTAAAAAACATAAGAACTCTAAGGATAGAATCTCATACTTATTTTTTATCTCAAGATGAACCTAAATATGTTGAGGAATATTTGTATCATCAATATTTGGTTGGTGTTATGAATGGATAATTGAATCACATTGAGAGTAATGAGACTTGGGAACTAGTTCTTAAACCTAAAGATAATAATTTTGTTGGAAAAAAGTCGGAGTTCCTTAATAAATTGAATGAAAATGTGAATTTGTAAGGAATAAATCAAGATTAGTGTGTAAATTATATTCATATCTTGAAGTAGTTTACTTCAATGAGACCTTTTCACCAGGTTCAAGGCTTGAAACCATTCGAATTTTTCTATTTATTACTGCACAAAGGCATTACAAGATCTACCAAATGGATGTCAAGTTTTCATTTCTCAATGGAGAATTATAGAAAGAGGTTTACATTAAATAACCATATGGATTTCTTCTTGGAGAAGATTAAAATTATATTTATAGTTTAAATAAGGATTTATATGGAATGAAACAATCCCCAAGAGCATGGTATTCTAAGATTGACACCTTCTTTAAGAGTTTTAATTTTATAAAGGTAATAGTGGATAATAATATATATATCAAAGATAACAAAGTGGTGTATCTCCTTACTATTTTTTGTGTATATGACATCATATTTTCTAGAAACGATAAAGATATGTGTGAAAGGTTTTCTAAAGAAATGAAATATTTATTTGAAATGCCTATTTTTAGAGAGATTATGTACTTTCTTGGTCTAAAAATCACTCAAGATAAATATCTCATTTTTCTTCCTCAAGAGAAATTTGTAAAGGGACTCTTTAAAAGATTCACTATGAAGGATTAAAAATATTTTTCCATAAAAAATCATTAGGAACAAATCTTTCTAAAGATGAACAGTAAAAATAAGTTAATCAAAGGGAGTTTAGGAAGTTTATTTGAGGTTTTTTACAACTTATAGCTATAACATAATATATTATATGTGTTTTAACTATTTTTTTCAAATATAAAAGTATTCAAAAATAATACCATTTTATTATAGGAAATTGGATTCCCATATATATAAAGGTTATAAAAAATTTTGGATTGAAATAAGACAACAAAGAAAATTTGGATATGTTTGGTTATACTAATGCAGATTGGGCAGGCTATACTGATGATAGAAAATCCAAATCTAGTAGAGTTTTATTTCTTAGTGATATAGGTGTGTATTGTAACATAAATAAGAAAAAACTTTTGTAACTTTAAGAAAAACTAAGGAAAAATATGTGGCTGTAACTTATTATGAAACTTAGATAAAAACTCAGTTTGAAGATATAAAGGTTGGTGTGAAGATGTCACTTCTTATTTGATGTGATAATCATATTACTATAAAATTTTCGAAGAATATGGTTAAACATTATAGAAGAAACAACATTGATATTAAATATTACTTTATCAAGGATCTTTTGGATATAAATGAATTTAAGTTGGGGTTTCTTCCAACAAAGGAGCATCTTGTTGGTACATTCATCAAGACATTGTCTAAAGATGAATTTCATAATCAGAAGTTTAAGTCTTGTGTTCAGTCCACACTATATAAGGCTAAGGTGTGTGTGTTATGTTCCCTATATCTTCTTAACTTTGGATTTAGTTTTCAAAGGGGTAGAAAAATGATAATATAATCTATCCACTAATATGTGATTTATATCTTTAGGGAGAGTATATATTTAGGGGGAGTTTTTAAAATGGGTAAGCTATGATTTCAGTATGTGTGAATTTTTTTAAAATTTTTTTGAAGTGGATATGGGAGGTTTTTCTAATTAGTTATGTTTAGTTTATATTTTGGTAATAATGTTTGGAGTCCAAGTAGAAGTTTAATAAAGTCATTTAAATCACAACTTATAGATAGCATGAATTTTTTTCAATGATTCTTATTTCCTAGACCGAGTATGCTCACATAGTCTTGTAATTGTTGGATAGTGATCCATTTATTTAGATTCATAGCTTTATTTATTTATGTTCCTTAGTTGATAAAAAATTCCAAAAGGGGGGATTTTTTGGAGCATAATGCTTTATGTTGTTGTTTTTTTGGGGATCAAGTGAAGAAAACAGTTAGTAGGAAATGGTTTGTTTATGATGATGTTGTCTTTTATCGTAAAAAAATTATATATTTTTCGATAGTGCTACCACCAGGGTACTATTATCAAGGTGTTGTCATCAAGTGCTACTATCAGGTGCTACCACCAGGAGCTATCACCATGCACTACCATGTGGGTGATACCGTTGGGGTGATACCACTAGGTGATACTATCAAGGTGATACCATTAGGGTACTATTTTGTCACGACCCGTCCTCGGGGCCCGTGCCGTGACTACCCCAAGCCCGCCTTCCATAGGCCAGGGGCTGGCGACTAGCACCAAGGCGTAAATTCCCGGTAAACAGGGAAGGCATTGCCTTTATAAGTAACAACCACCACAGAGTCAGCAAGCGGAAAGTAACTACAAAGTGCAGAAAAGTAAAGGGGGCCGGAATACAAGCCCAACTGAAAGTACAACTGAAAAGTAAAGTACAGAAACTGAAGAAAAGACGGCGGCCTCGTGTCGTCCACTGGCAATCCCACCTGAAGGGTGGGTACAGATAGCCTCCAGGCTCCTCGGGTCCCACGTCCGCTCCGAGCACGTCCCGCCCAGTGGTCCACCTCCAGGTACCGTCCTGCTCCACGCGCCTCCTCCACGATCAGCGCTGTCCGTCGTCTGCAACCAACACCATGAAGTGCGGGCATAGCCCGTGCAGGGGTGAGTATAACTACTCAGTAAGGACCCTGAGACCCCCGAAGGTCTCCCGAAATCCACAAAGGATATAGCACAAAAGAAAGATGCAATCACGAAGTAACATCTGACTCGACTTAGGTATATGCCCATACATATACCTAAGTCCCCACTTCTAGCTCTTCTGACGAGCTCAAGAACAACTCAATCCACAAAGGAAAGCAAGACTCAAATCCACAAGGAGAGTAAACAGTAAATCCACAAAGGATAGTTCAACACAATCCACAAAGGAGAGTAACATAAGATTCAGCTCAACCAGGTATACTTTTTCAGATGACGTCAAAGATGATCACTGATCCATCTAAGTTGTCGTACCCATGAAGGATCGATAGGTACTAACCCCCGCAAAAGACCCACGTAGGATCGGGCTCACACAGAACCTGTAGGCAGTGGCTCACACAGAACCGGTAGTAAGGACCCACATAGGATCGGGCTCACACAGAACCTGTAGCACTGATCCACGTAGGATCGCTGAGTGCAGTAGTCGACGCAGTCCACTGAGGATCTCTGCACAGTCGTCGCCGCAGTCCACGAAGGATCTCTGCTCTGCCGTCACCGCAGTCCACGGAGGATCTCTGCTCTGCCGTCGTCGCAGTCCACGGAGGATCTCTGCTCTGTCGTCGAAGTCACAGCCAGCGCTAGGGTTCCCGCACATAGCGAGCTCGTTTACGAGGGTCCGCTCCACGAGCCGAGAGGCTGATACATCAACTGACACGTAGTCCGAAGTTGATGTATCCAAAAGTTCCGTATCGACAACAGGATCTCAACGCAACAGACGGCGCGTCAATCGGACGCCCGGTCTGAGAGTTATTGGCATTTTCGTCCCAGGGGCCCGGTTGGTTTTTAGGGAAAAACCAACCCGACCGTACTCCGCCTATATCCGATCCTCGGGCGAAGTATGCCAAAAGTTCCGTCTCACTTAGAGGAAACTACCACAGCTGACGGTACGTCGATCGTACGTCCGTAGCTCAAGTTATGAGCGTTTCCGCTCCGAGGGCCCGGTTGGTTTCGTGTACGAACCAACCCGGCCGAACCCAAAGTCTTTCGAAACCATAAGTATAATATACTGAAACGACCGTATCGATCCAAGGATCGCGTATCCGCTGACGGTTCGTCAATCGGAGGTCCCAAGCCCAAGATATGGGCAAAAGACCGGAGAAGGCCCGAAAACGGGGGTTCTGGGCCCGGGGCGACCCGGCCCGAACCCCCCCCTGGGTCGGCCGAACCGGGTCGGACCGAACCGGGTCGGCCTGGGCGCGGCCCGGCCGACCGGACCGGCCGGCTCGGCTTCGGCCGAGCGGCCGAAGAAGCCGCCGCGGGTTTGACCCGCGGCTTGGAGGAACACGGCCCGCGCGGGCCGCGTGCTGGGTGGCCGGACCGCGGACGCGGTCCGGCGGTTCGCCGCCGCCGCCGCCTTCCGCGGGCCGCCGGAGTTGCTCTGGTGGCCCGTTTCCTCTCCCGTCTGCGCCGTTGCTCCTCCCGGGGGCCGATCTTCACTGTGGGATCAACGGATCGCCCTTGCCGCATGGTTCATCGTCGTCCGCCAAATCCGCATAACAAAAGATCGGCGGAGGGTTGTCGGGTCTTGTTCGTTAGACCCGCACCCTCCGCGTTAGTCATAAACTCAACGGGGGAAAAGGAAAAACCAATCAACAATTTTAAATAAATTAAAATTGTTCCGTGATTGGGTTCTTTATTTCAAAGGAATAAACACGGGAAAGAATCATCAAGGAAATAAACCCCTACCTCGCAGCTGTCGTTGCCGAACGAGGGATCGTCGCGGGATTGCTCGTCGCGGAAGAAGGGGGATCGTCGCGTCGTCGCGGTATCCGGCGTCGCGTTGCCAATCTTCGGATCAGGATCAAACGGATTTAATTAATTAAATCCGTTGTCATTGAAATTAAAAAAAAAGGGTGAAAGAAACGATCCGATTCTCACCTTAGTTGCCGAACGAGGATCGGCCGCGGAAGAAGAGGCGTCGCCGAAGAACGTCGCGGGTAGAGCTCGTCGACGTCGCAGATCACGGTGTGCGTCGTCGAATTCCGGTCGCCGGCGTTCTTCGCGTTCTTCGCGTTCTTCGCGTTCTTCGTGTTCTTCGCGGGGAGGGTGGAGGTTCAGAGGAATTGCACAACGATAGCAATCCTCAAAAATAGACAAGTTTGTCTATTTTATTATTTTGCCAACAAACGCAAAACGCGTAAGTAACGACCCATTAAATTCGTTGAATTAATTCAATGAATGAAACAGCCCATTTAATTCACGAAATAAACCGCCCAATTAAATGGTCTGTTAAGAAATTAAAGAAAACGTGTCGGTTGACTTTTCAGTTACTTTGACGGGTTTTCGCGGGTGCGTTACTTAGCGAAAGAAACGGCGGGGCTCGTGCGGGCCCCACCGCACAAATATCCTACCAAGGGGGTAGGATATTTCTGGATAGCATCCTATCCAGTTCAACTCAGATCAAGCCGCCTTTAAGTGGCTTCAAGTGGCTTCCAAGCAGCTTAAGTGAAATAAAATAAAGTTGTCGCACAAATTTTATTTTATTTCTGACTTTAAGCCCCAAAATTTAAAAACCACGTCTGAGCAAACGCAACTCCGGAAGAGGCGTTTCTAAGCAAATATCGGCGCTGCGATTTCATCGGTGCCCTCAGAATTCGATTCTGGGCACCGGTTCAAAAGATAGAAAAACCCGCTCGTCCGTTCACTGAACGTACCCAAGCCAAACTTCGGAAATTGATTCCGGGCACACCGGGCCTCGGAATCAGGTGCCGTCTGAAGCTGCGCTCTTGTAAAAGTCCAAAGAAAATTAAGAAAAAAATTTCCTTTAAATTTGCGGGTCTTTACATTACTCCCACCTCAGGGCTTTACGTCCCCGTAAAGATACATCAAAAACTAGGGGAACAAATGGGGGTACTGAGCACGCATCTGAGCCTCCCGCTCCCAAGTGCTCTTCTGGAGGTTCCCGTGCAGCCATCTGACGCGCACAAGAGGAATCGACCGCCCACGTAGGACCCGCTCCTGTCGATCCTCGATCTCCACTGGGACCTCCGCAAAAGTCGCCCCATCGTCCACGTCCAGCTCCCCAAAGTCGTTGATGTGCGTCGGGTCGTGCACGTATCTCCTCAGCTGAGACACGTGAAAGACGTCGTGCACCCGGTGTAACTGAGGTGGTAGAGCCAGGCGATAAGCCACCTCTCCTATCCTGCTGAGGACCTGGAAAGGCCCGATGAAGCGTGGAGACAACTTGCCGCCTCGGCCAAATCTCCGTAAACCACGTCGAGGTGAGACACGCAAAAAGACGTGGTCGCCATCCTCGAACTCCAGTGGCCTCCGCCTCCTGTCAGCATATGACTTCTGCCGGCTCTGAGCTGTCCTCATCCTCTCCTGGATGATCTGGACCTTCTCTGTCGTGGCTCGGACCATCTCTGGTCCCACGAGTGCTGACTCCCCAGGGTCTGACCAGCACAACGGTGATCTGCAGGGTCTGCCGTACAACGCCTCGTATGGTGCCATCCCGATGGTGGAGTGGTAGCTATTGTTGTACGCGAACTCCACCAAGGGTAGGTGGTCCTCCCAGCTGCGTCCAAAGTCGAGAACACATGCACGGAGCATGTCCTCGAGTGTCTGTATAGTCCTCTCCGTCTGACCATCCGTCTGAGGGTGGAAGGCTGTGCTCAGATGGAGCCGCGTCCCGAACGCCTCCTGCAACCCCTTCCAAAGCCGGGAAGTGAAACGAGCATCTCGATCGGAGACGATAGACGATGGCACACCGTGAAGCCGTACGATCTCCTGGACGTAAAGACGTCCCAAGCTCTCCACTGAGCCCTGCTCTCTGATGGGTAAGAAGTGTGCCGACTTGGTGAGTCGGTCGAAAATCACCCAAATGGAGTCGTGACCTCTGGAAGTGCGTGGAAGTCCAGTCACGAAGTCCATAGATATGCCGTCCCACTTCCACTCCGGGACCTCCAAGGGCTGTACCAAGCCTGCTGGTACCTGATGCTCTGCCTTCACCTGCTGGCAGGTGAGGCATCGTGAAACGAACTCTGCCACGGCTTTCTTCATGCCCGGCCACCAGTGTTGTCGCCTGAGATCCTGGTACATCTTCGCCACTCCGGGATGTACCGCCAAGGGAGAAGTGTGAAACTCTCTCAGCACCTCCTCTCGTAAAGCGACTGGTACGAAGGTACGTCCTCTGAAAAGGATGTCGTGCTCTGCTCCAAGGGAGAAACCATCAGGCGCCTGACCTGAGGATATCAGTGCACGCCGGGTCTCACAGTCAGCGTCCCCACGCTGAGCCTCTCTGACCCGCTGTAGAAGTGGAGGAGAGACTGTGAGAGACTGAAGAAAGGTTGCTCCGTCTCTATCCACGAAGGATATCTGTAAGGAGGCTAGCTGCTCCGTCGCCTCCTCAAGTAGCTGAATGCCCGTCCTCCTGCTGAGGGCATCGGCTACCACGTTCCCCTTCCCAGGAGTATAGACTATCTCAAAGTCATAGTCCTGGAGGAACTCAAGCCATCTCCGCTGTCTCAGGTTCAGGTCCTTCTGAGAGAAGATATACCTGAGACTCTGGTGGTCAGAAAAGACTGTGAAGCGCTCGCCCATCAGATAGTGCCGCCAAGTCTTCAGAGCGAAGACCACTGCTGCTAACTCCAGGTCATGAGTGGCGTAGTTCTGCTCATGTGGCCTCAACTGACGTGATCTGTAGGCGATCACGGCCCGCTCCTGCATCAGGACGCACCCGAGTCCAGTCCCTGATACATCGCAGTAAACTACGTATCCAACTCCCTCCTCAGGAAACCTCAAGATAGGTGCGCTGGTCAATCTCTGTCTCAGCTCCTGGAAGCTCTGCTGACATCTGTCTGACCACACGAAGGGTTTCCCCTTCTTTGTCAAAGCTGAGAGTGGTGCCGCAACTCTAGAGAAGTCTGGCACGAATCTCCGATAGTATCCGGCTAGGCCCAAGAAGCTCTGCACCTCTGTCACGCTCTTGGGTGGCTCCCAAGCTAGCACTGCCTCGATCATCGCGGGGTCCACTGCAACTCCCGCCTCAGAAATGACGTGCCCCAAGAAATGGACCTCACGTAACCAGAACTGGCACTTTGAGAGCTTGCCATAAAGCTGGTGCTCTCGGAGCGTGTCTAGCACAACTCGCAGGTGGTAGGCATGCTCCTCCTCAGTCGTCGAGTATACCAAAATGTCGTCAATGAAGACCACGACAAATCGGTCGAGGTACGGCTGGAAGATCCTGTTCATGAGTCTCATGAACACTGCTGGAGCATTGGTTACGCCGAATGGCATAACCAAGAACTCATAATGGCCATACCGACACCTGAAGGCCGTCTTCTGCACATCCTCGTCTCGAACTCTGAGCTGATGATAGCCTGACCGGAGGTCTATCTTCGAGAACCACCGTGCTCCCTTGAGCTGATCGAAGAGGTCATCAATCCGTGGCAGCGGATACGTGTTCCTTACTGTCACCTGGTTCAGGCGACGATAGTCGACACACAGTCGCAAGCTCCCGTCCGCCTTCTTGGCGAACAAAATCGGGGAAGCCCAGGGTGAAACACTGGGTCGGATAAACCCCTTGCTCTGCAAGTCCTCCAACTGTACCCGCAGCTGCCGAAGCTCGGCGGGGGCCATTCGATATGCTGGAGTAGATATCAGGGCTGTCCCGGGGTACAAGTCGATGTAAAAGTCTACCTCTCTACGAGGAGGTAGCCCTGGAACGTCGTCGGGAAAGACGTCCACGTACTGGTCCACCACTGCAGGAAAAGCCGGACTCCGCACGTCCACTGCTCCTAGGATGAGGCTAGCCAACTGATGAGAGATGGGCTGCACTCTCCTCCGCGGAAGTCCATCCTGTGCTGCAAAGGTTCCCTTCTCTCCGGTGAAGGTAAACCTGCTCCCGTCGGTGCGAACACATCGCACCTTGCGCCTAAAACAGTCGATCTGGGCATGAACCGTGGATAGCCAATCCATGCCCAAGATGACGTCGTAAGGCCTCGACGCCGCTACAAGGAGATCTCATCCGAAGCTCTCGCCTCCTAGAGTAAGCTCACACTGCCGGCACCAGTGCGTAATCGTCGAGTCTGCTCCCGTAGGAGTCTCTAGCCGTAAGGATCGAGCCAACGGCTCAGTCGGAATCTCCGAGCTCCGAACAAGGGCAGAGGCTATGAAAGAGTGACTCGCTCCTGTGTCTACAAGTACTGCAACAAGGGTGGAATAGACACAGATCGTACCTCGAATCATCTCTGGCATGTCGGGGTCATAGGCCTCCACTACCTGGAGCTGGGCCTGTCCCTGCCCGCCAGCTCCCTGTGGTCGAGGTGGCCCTCCTGGTGGTGGTGGGGGTAGAGCCTGGAAGCGTCGCCCACCACCCGCTGCTCGGCCAGCTCCTCTGCCTCGTCCGCCTCCTCCCTGCGGACCGCCACGGTCGACCCTCTGCCTCTGCCTGGGTGGCCCCTCCACCGTCTGCTGCTCCTCTGGTCGGCGAGTCGGGCAGTCACGAGCCATGTGACCCTGCCCGCCGCAGGAGTAGCACAGCCTGCCTCTCGGAAGGCTGGCACTCCGCTGTGTGCCCTGCACTGCTGAGCCGGTGTCCTGAGGCCGTCTGCGTGGGGGTCTGGTCTGCCTGGACCCGAGAGTCATCCGTCGGCTACCTGCTGCCGAAGACTCAGCTACCTGCCGCCCTGCGCTAGGTCTCGCCGCTGAAGAAGGCTCTGCCAGGAAGATCTCGATCAGGAGGGCTCGCTCCAGCACTCCCGCCTGGGTCGGAATGCTGAGGGAGATCAGCGACGCCCGAATCTCCTGTCGCAAGCCCTGCTTGAAGGTCCGGGCCCGGAAGAAGGGGTCCCGTACCATGTCAGTCGAGTAGCGAGATAGGTCAGTGAACCTCACCGCGTACTGAGCGACCGTCATGCTGCCCTGGCGCAGCTGGAGAAGCTCCTGGATGCGCACCGCTCGGAGGGTGGCCGGGACGAACTCAGAGCGGAAGAGGCTCTCGAAGTCCGTCCAGAGCAAGGATGCCTCATCGTGAACCTAGAGCATCAAGCTCCACCATCGTCCTGCCGCCGCCTGCAGGAGGCTCGCTGCGAGAATCACCATGAGATCCGCTGGTGTCCTCACTAGCCTAAAGATCCGTACCACCGCCTCTAGCCAGTCCTCGGCGGCCTGGGGGTCCGCCTCACCGCGAAACCTTGGCGGTCGCTGGCTCTGAAACTCATGCAGTGCCCTGAGGCGACGTGCATCGTCAGCGTCTGGTACTGGTAGCATCGGTGGCTCGGCGGGTAAAGCTACCGCCGGTGCCACTGCTGGAAAAGGGCCCTGCACCGAGGCCTCATCGCTCGGTGGGCTGCCGTCGCGCCCTACACTCGGAACCCTAGCTGGCTGTCGTCGCGGGGCCATCCTGAAAAGGAGAACAAGAGCACCACAGTCAGAACAGTATACCCGGTGAGCTGGCACAAGTAATCACAAGGAAAACTTGAGACTTTCATGAAGCAGATCAGTATACCCGGTGATCTGACACAAGTAATCACGAAGAAAACTTGAAACACACACGCAATCAATGTTTTCATGCATTAAGTCGGAAATCAGGAGTCAGGGTCCTGGTGTACGGATACGTCGGCCGCCGCACCAACACTGGGCTCCCTGAACTGATAACCACACTCAATACACTAAACACTATTGCTTCATATAGAAAGAAAAGACGATCAGAGTCTGCGGTAGAACCGACCACCTTTGATACCAATTTGTCACGACCCGTCCTCGGGGCCCGTGCCGTGACTACCCCAAGCCCGCCTTCCATAGGCCAGGGGCTGGCGACTAGCACCAAGGCGTAAATTCCCGGTAAACAGGGAAGGCATTGCCTTTATAAGTAACAACCACCACAGAGTCAGCAAGCGGAAAGTAACTACAAAGTGCAGAAAAGTAAAGGGGGTCGGAATACAAGCCCAACTGAAAGTACAACTGAAAAGTAAAGTACAGCAACTGAAGAAAAGACGGCGGCCTCGTGTCGTCCACTGGCAATCCCACCTGAAGGGTGGGTACAGATAGCCTCCAGGCTCCTCGGGTCCCACGTCCGCTCCGAGCACGTCCCGCCCAGTGGTCCACCTCCAGGTACCGTCCTGCTCCACGCGCCTCCTCCACGATCAACGCTGTCCGTCGTCTGCAACCAACACCACGAAGTGCGGGCATAGCCCGTGCAGGGGTGAGTATAACTACTCAGTAAGGACCCCGAGACCCCCGAAGGTCTCCCGAAATCCAAAAAGGATATAGCACAAAAGAAAGATGCAATCACGAAGTAACATCTGACTCGACTTAGGTATATGCCCATACATATACCTAAGTCCCCACTTCTAGCTCTGCTCACGAGCTCAAGAACAACTCAATCCACAAAGGAAAGCAAGACTCAAATCCACAAGGAGAGTAAACAGTAAATCCACAAAGGATAGTTCAACACAATCCACAAAGGAGAGTAACATAAGATTCAGCTCAACCAGGTATACTTTTTCAGATGACGTCAAAGATGATCACTGATCCATCTAAGTCGTCGGACCCACGAAGGATCGATAGGTACTAACCCCCGCAAAAGACCCACGTAGGATCGGGCTCACACAGAACCTGTAGGCAGTGGCTCACACAGAACCGGTAGTAAGGACCCACATAGGATCGGGCTCACACAGAACCTGTAGCACTGATCCACGTAGGATCACTGAGTGCAGTAGTCGACGCAGTCCACTGAGGATCTCTGCACAGTCGTCGCCGCAGTCCACGAAGGATCTCTGCTCTGCCGTCGCCGCAGTCCACGGAGGATCTCTGCTCTGCCGTCGTCGCAGTCCACGGAGGATCTCTGCTCTGTCGTCGAAGTCACAGCCAGCGCTAGGGTTCCCGCACATAGCGAGCTCGTTTAGGAGGGTCCGCTCCACGAGCCGAGAGGCTGATACATCAACTGACACGTAGTCCAAAATTGATGTATCCAAAAGTTCCGTATCGACAACAGGATCTCAACGCAACAGACGGTGCGTCAATCGGACGCCCGGTCTGAGAGTTATTGGCATTTTCGTCCCAGGGGCCCGGTTGGTTTTTAGGGCAAAACCAACCCGACCGTACTCCGCCTGTATCCGATCCTCGGGCGGAGTATGCCAAAAGTTCCGTCTCACTTAGAGGAAACTACCACAGCTGACGGTACGTCGATCGGACGTCCGTAGCTCAAGTTATGAGCGTTTCCGCTCCGAGGGCCCGGTTGGTTTCGTGTACGAACCAACCCGGCCGAACCCAAACTCTTCCGAAACCATGAGTATAATATACCGAAACGACCGTATCGATCCAAGGATCGCGTAGCCGCTGACGGTTCGTCAATCGGAGGTTCCAAGGCCAAGATATGGGCAAAAGACCGGAGAAGGCCCGAAAACGGGGGTTCTGGGCCCGGGGCGACCCGGCCGGAACCCCCCCTGGGTCGGCCGTACCGGGTCGGCCCGACCCGGCCCGACCCGGCTAGGCCGGGTCCGGTCCGGCCTGGGCGCGGCCCGGCCGACCGGACCGGCCGGCTCGGCTTCGGCCGAGCGGCCGAAGAAGCCGCCGCGGGTTTGACCCGTGGCTTGGAGGAACGCGGCCCGCGCGGGCCGCGTGCTGGGTGGCCGGACCGTGGACGCGGTCCGGCGGTTCGCCGCCGCCGCGGCTCGGTCGCGGCGGAATTCCTGGCGGCGCGCCGGGCGCCGCCGCGCCGGCGACCCGCACCGCCGCCGCCTTCCGCGGGCCGCCGGAGTTGCTCCGGTGGCCCGTTTCCTCTCCCGTCTGCGCCGTTGCTCCTCCCGGGGGCCGATCTTCACTGCGGGATCAACGGATCGCCCTTGCCGCACGGTTCGTCATCGTCCGCCAAATCCGCATAACAAAAGATCGGCGGAGGGTTGCCGGGTCTTGTTCGTTAGACCCGCACCCTCCGCGTTAGTCATAAACTCAACGGGGGAAAAGGAAAAACCAATCAACAATTTTAAATAAATTAAAATTGTTCCGTGATCGGGTTATTTATTTCAAAGGAATAAACACGGGAAAGAATCATCAAGGAAATAAACCCCTACCTCGCAGCTGTCGTTGCCGAACGAGGGATCGTCGCGGGATTGCTCGTCGCGGAAGAAGGGGGATCGTCGCGTCGTCGCGGTATCCGGCGTCGCGTTGCCAATCTCCGGATCAGGATCAAACGGATTTAATTAATTAAATCCGTTGTCATTGAAATTAAAAAAAAAGGTGAAAGAAACGATCTGATTCTCACCTTAGTTGCCGAACGAGGATCGGCCGCGGAAGAAGAGGCGTCGCCGAAGAACGTCGCTGGTAGAGCTCGTCGACGTCGCAGATCACGGTGTGCATCGTCGAATTCCGGTCGCCGGCGTTCTTCGCGTTCTTCGCGTTCTTCGCGTTCTTCGCGTTCTTCGCGGGGAGGGTGGAGGTTCAGAGGAATTGCACAACGATAGCAATCCTCAAAAATAGACAAGTTTGTCTATTTTATTATTTTGCCAACAAACGCAAAACGCGTAAGTAACGACCCATTAAATTCATTGAATTAATTCAACGAATGAAACAGCCCATTTAATTCACGAAATAAACCGCCCAATTAAATGGTCTGTTAAGAAATTAAAGAAAACGCGTCGGTTGACTTTTCAGTTACTTTGACGGGTTTTCGCGGGTGCGTTACTTAGCGAAAGAAACGACGGGGCTCGTGCGGGCCCCACCGCACAAATATCCTACCAAGGGGGTAGGATATTTCTGGATAGCATCCTATCCAGTTCAACTCAGATCAAGCCGCCTTTAAGTGGCTTCAAGTGGCTTCCAAGCATCTTAAGTGAAATAAAATAAAGTTGTCGCACAAATTTTATTTTATTTCTGACTTTAAGCCCCAAAATTTAAAAACCACGTCTGAGCAAATGTAACTCCAGAAGAGGCGTTTCTAAGCAAATACCGGCGCTGCGATTTCATCGGTGCCCTCAGAATTCGATTCCGGGCACCGGTTCAAAATATAGAAAAACCCGCTCGTCCGTTCACTGAACGTACCCGAGCCAAACTTCGGAAATTGATTCCGGGCACACCGGGCCTCGGAATCAGGTGTCGTCTGAAGCTGCGCTCTTGTAAAATTCCAAAGAAAATTAAGAAAAAAATTTCCTTGAAATTTGCGGGTCTTTACATATTTCTAGGATGATACCATTGGGGTTATACTACCAGGTGATATTGTTAGGTGCTACCATGGGATATGTGACTGCTTGATGAAAAATAGAGCAATCGTGAGTCTCATGGTATTTGGTGCTACCATGAATTTAAATATGACATTGAAAAGTAAAGTGTTCTTATAAGGATTAAATATCATGATATATAGTATCATGATTCTTCTAAAAGGATCCATAAAATATAGTTATAAGGATGAATAATGTAATTTATAACTAGTGAAACTATTCTGGTTCACTGAAGAAATGATGGAAAGAAAAAAGGTATGATCTACACATTTGTACACACATGAAAAAAAAGTAAATTTGGATGAGTTGTCCATAGAGTTCACCTTAATAAATAAGTGTTCAAATCTTTTTGAAATAAATATGGGGAAGTTATGTCATATTTCATTCATGCATAAATGAATGATTATTTCATGTTATAAGTTATGTTTTTTATGAGGAATGAAGGTGGTTTAGTTTTAAGAGGAAAAATGTCAATATTTAAGCCTTCATGATACTATATCTATATCATGCATGTATTAATACATGCACCTGGATTTAATTTTGAAGAAACGTGGGTTTTAAATAATAGTGAAGATATTATGTTAATTTCTTGATGACTTGATGTAGTTATAAATAGTTATAGAAGTTGTTTCCCATAGAAGTTATTATGATAACCTAATTCTATTTTTTATAGGATTTTAAATTCAAATATATTTACACGTTATCATAAATATCTTAATTAATAATTAATAGAAAAGATTAACTATTGTGGATCATTAAATTATTATCATATTTTTTCAGATCAGCGGGTTGATGTGTGAATAGGTTGATGAAGAGGTGTTGTTAAAGAATCTATTATTGCATGCTGTGTTTTTTATGTAAATTAAAGTGAAGTATTACTTAATAAATATGAGAAGAAGAATATCTTAGCACACTTTAAACTAGATTATTTTCTATAGGAGGAAGATGTCTCTATTGTCTCTTTGTCATTTAAATTTCGTATTAGTGTTGGGTGAACTTGATGTGAAGGATTCAAGAAATAGTCAAGAGACTTTTAAGTGAGTTATAAGGATTTTTTCTACTCACTATGGGTTTTTATGTTCTTAGTGGATCGTATGATCACATATTTTATCAGATCATGCTAAGGACTAGCTACTCACATTGAGTGGTGTACCTTGGAAATCACGTGTGTTGTCTCTAAGTGTGTTTTTGTTTAGTTTAACATCAAATTTCACACTAAAAATTGATTAAGGTTGTTTTAAAAGGAAAACAATAAAATTTAGGAATCATTGATTCACCCCTATCTCAGTGATTCCTTGATCCCATGTTCCTATACTCTTAATTTTTCTGATTCTCAGCTAACTCATCCTTTTCTTGATTTCAAACTTGTTTATCATTATAAATAAAAGTAAAATATAGTTTAATTCTTGATGATATATTTTCAAATCACATCCCTTCTTTATATTCATAAATACATTTTTCAAATTGGTTCAATAGGAAAATTTCTAATGCTCGTCACCTACCTCCATAATGTTTGTTTCATTTTCCTTTGATAAATACAACTCAACATAAATCATAATTGATTATTAATTCATTTTTATATATGTTATATTTAAATATTTTCAAATAATCATCCGAATTATCTTCTAAATAATCCTCTAGGTATTTCTTATTTATTAAATTCTCTAAGTAAGGATACCTATAAAATATCAACGTAATGATAAATGATCCTTATATTCCTTAGGAAGTGGTTTTTGGGACTTTTCCAATTTTCCACTGCACTTCATCCTCTACTACCTTATGTTCACCTGGTATTCTATTCCTCTTCATTTATTGACTTCCAATAGTTATACCTTCAAACTAATAAACTTCAAAATATCATCTTGTAACTTATGGTGGTCTAACTTTTGGTAATTTCTACTTGTGGATGCACTTCTACTGTAGAATTCACTTCCCATCCTTTCTTATGGTTTTCCACTTATATAGAAATTCAATCTTTAACTAACTATGTAGTTAAAAGTGCTACTTAAAACATCAACACTTGTCATAAAATTATAAACAAGCTCAGTTCAACAATCATTATATGTGATGGATTCTTTTGTATTAGTTAATTTGCCTTTATCCATCATCGACATCACTTAACTGATCTTTATTACTTTCAATCAAACTCAATAATTCTAAAATTTCAATGATATATTATTTGGAACACCCTCAGTTTTATCTTTCAATGGTAGAGGAAACATCTACCGGTGTTCCTTTTTCTAATGGTTCAACCTTCCAGTGTATGTACTTTTGGTTGATTAACTATTGGAAAACCCACAGGAAGCTTTAATTTATCTTTATATTACTCATTAACTTTACCAAAATCCATTGACAACAAATAAAATACTTCATCATCACTATATTTTGGGTACTTCAATCTTCCCCTTTGTATTTATTTTTAATATAAAATTCTTGTTAAATTCAATGATCTCTTCTCCCCCTTATGGAAAATAGACCAAAGTTTCACTTGTGAGGGAACTTTCAACTAGCACTTATTCACTTTACTTCATACCCCATTATCTTCTACTAAAATAAAATAAAACCTTAAATTACTTGAGAGAATTTTGGTATCACTTTCCATAAAGGTATGAGACAAAAGTTAACCAACTCTAAGTCTATGTGAGCCATGATCAATATAGAAAACAAATTTTTCTAACTTTGAAAACAAATTTATCCATAATAAATTCATTGAGTGATATCAACTCAAAATTAATTTCTGAGTGTTTAGTCAAAATCCATTTCAAATTAATATCCTAAATTAATCTTAAAAAATAGATTAAAACATTTAAACCCAAAATTAAATTACTCCTATTTTTTCTCAAGGCATTTTTCCTTTTTTATAAAAAGTAAAAAACCCTCCCACTTAATCTTAGAATAATTTTTTTTGCAAGGATAGTAAAAAATATCAACATACCTTAATAATGAGATAATATTTTATATTCATAATTTCAATATCTAAAACCTTATCATCATCATCAAGATCTTCTACTTTTGGGTACTTCAATCTACTAAAACCATAGTGTTTGGTACTCTATCATCTAGAACTAGAAATTTTGAGCCTTCAGTTTTTTTTTCAGGAATTTTTATCTTCCATCACAACTCATCAATTCTTTGAAATCATTAGCTTTAACTTCACTCACTCTATAAGGGTGAAAATCCAACATCAGGTCTCTCCCTAAATTGCATCACCTTTAATTTCCTATTCAATGAGAAAATTTAAAACAAATAAGGGAATAAAGTATATCTTCCTTTTCAAATTAGTTATAGAAATATGATTGATTTGTGTTTCTCAATATAGAAATACATTTCAATTCATTTATAATTTTATGATAACTCTTCATTATTTTACCATTGAATTTACATCCATTAAACTTTTTTGGATGCATGATTCTATTGTTTCATTTTCCTTCAAATTTTACTTTTTGTGGAATATCCTTCCTTACTTTTTCAGGAAATTCAAAACCATTATTGTTTTTATTCTACTCTATATTCCTTTATTATTATAAATTTTTTATCTAAATATTCATGAAAACCTTCATAAAATGTTTTACTTTCTTCTTATATTGAGTAACCCCTGTATCTTTTGAAGGTTGCTTAATTTTGTTTTAGAACTTTTCATTTCTTGGAAATATTATCATGATTTTTTTTGGATTTTTACAATAATACCTATATTTTCTCACATAGGACCTTATCTTTTTTATGTTACCTTTAATTGGTTACTTAAAATGAAATTCAACCTCTTCATCAGCTATTTATTCCATTATACCAATTTTATTGTTTCTTTCTCTGACTGATTCACATGTTTGTTCAGTATTTCTTCTATTGACTTTAAAATTGATGGCCTGTTTAAACTTGTCCATAATGTGACCCATACTTTTATAAAATAAGCATCTATTCTTTGGTTTTACATCTTCTAAATATTTATTCTTGGGTGGTTTCTATATAGAAACTTCCACTTCTTTTCTCTATAAGGTAGAATTACAGTCTATCTTCCATTCATTTTCCTTTAGTTGTTATAGACTCCTTCCATTAATTATAACTATGTTTTTATTACTATATGTAAACTATTACTCTTCATTAACATGGCCACTTTTATTTAACCTTTCAAATAAGTCTACAATATATTCAAATATGTTACAAGAAAATTGATTTTTCTTCTTTTGTGATATATGATTGTGCTAAGATGGATCCCTATTAACCTTCATTTGAATCCTCCTTAATGTATTCATTATCTATTTTCCAATAATTTACATGTTATACTAATAGTAATTGGTCATGTTTCCAAAAAAATTATAACACCAGTAGTGGATGAAAAATCTTGATTAATTTCTTTATGTTTGAATTTATTTGGTGGAAGTTTCTTCCTTTCTTTTAGTGTAAAAAAATTCCTTCCAGACACATTGTGGGGAACTACATATTCATTTCTTCCTTCTATTCACCTTAAGGAAATGGTGGGTGTCTCACTTCCTCTATCAACATATCTTTTTATAGAACTTGAATTAAATGTTTCACTTTTGGGAGCATTAGAAATAGTGTGAAATATTTTACCAGTAAATGGATTTACCTTATTTAGTGATATCATGGAAGATGTATCTTATGACACTCTTAAATTATTCTTGTTGTTATAATGATACTTCCCAAGATTTAGACTTCTATATCACATTAATTCCAGCATCTTTCATTTTTTATTCATGTGAAGATTTAACTTGAGTAAATTTTATGTTTTTCAATTTTATCTCTAAATAAAGAGACTTGAAGTTGAAACTACTATTTTTGATCTTCAAGAGATTTCAATTTATCTTCACATTCATCATATTTATTATGAACTTTTTTCTCATGTAACTTCATTTCTTAAAGTAGATATTTATTAAGAACCTTTATCCATTCAGCTTTAATATCCAACTAAAATTTCTTGATATTGATAGAAACTTTTGATACATGAATAAATTATTTAAAAACTTTCTTAAAAACAATTTTTTCACAAAAAAATATTTTTTAATTATTCTTGAAAAAATTACATCTTTTTATTTTAACCAATATGGATTTTTCTTTTAACTCAATGAGTTTTTTTAAAGTGTCATGCATGTGTATATTTTTATCCAATGCCTTCTCTATTTCATCGTATTTCAATTTTAGTTGTTCCTTTTCACCATGTTGTCCCTTGATAAATTTTAATATGTATATGAAAACTTAAATAGGTAAATTCTTCATGTAATCCTTGATTTTAGAATAAAAATTTTCAATTGTTTTAATAGATCCATACTCTTCATAGTTTTAGATTTCTTCTTTTAGAGGATCAATATTATCAGATTTATTAAAACTTTTCCACTATGTTTACCTTTTGATAATAGTGGACCTCCCTTCTGTTGAACATGAGAAGCTAATTTCCATTACTAATGAACATCTTTCGTATTTCAGTTATTTAATGTTATGGACAAAACTTCCAAGTTTTTAGTTAATAAACTCCATTTTCTTCATCTCATGTATAATTTTCTTAGATTATAGTGGAGGAATATCTGTATCTTCTGGAAATATCAACTTCATGTAAATAATTTTAAACAAATGAGATAAAAATAACTATATACCTAAATAGAGGAAGCTTGGTTATAATTGATACAACTTTTTTGTCCCTGTGGACCATGCATCTATTTGAGAGGTGGAATCATTGTACAAAATTTTTTACCGAATAACTTCAACTTGAACGTTTTACACCAATTAATTTATTTAAACCTCTATCATTAGTTAGTATGTATGGATATTTGATATTTTCCCTAAATACTTAATCCCATCAATAATGAAGATTATTTAAAAGAAAGATAATATAGGGATTTTTACAAGGTTTGACTCCAATGAAGGAAACCTACTCCTTAATGAATTTGGTTATTATCCTAATCTAAAGACTTTACTATTATTATAAGTGTTAAAATATGTAAAGTTGTTATACTTTACCCAAGAGAGGGTATCATCCTTACTCAAATTCTACTATATTAAAAAATTGGATAGGTTATCTCTTGAAAATCCTCTTTTACCTCTTGGTAGGAATGGTGGATTTTTTTATACTAGAACCAACAATATTCAAATTTTCCTCATGAAATCCCTCATATATAGTTTTTTGATTTCCATATTCTTCTTCTGATCAACTAGCATACAATTCAGTCTGTCCTTAGCTTCTTGTGATGTCATTCTAGATCCCTCAATCTTTAGTTCTTCAATGTATAAAAATAATGTTGTTTGGGGGTGATTCTAGTCTTGACCTTCTTCTCCTTATAGAAATATAATTTTTGGTGCTCTCATTTTCAAGTGCATTAGTGTTTGGAACTTCAATAGGTACACACTAGATGCAGGCCTTATTCATTATCTTCAAATTCTTTGAATCTAGATCCCTCTTAATTTCATAAAAACTAAAATTTCCATTCTTCTCAAACCTCAACCTAAATGAAATTATGATTAAATTTAGTCCAGTTATTCCCTCTCTTATTCTTCTCTAAAATTATTTTTCTTCAAACTGTTATGATTTTTGGATGATCTTAACCCTTCTATAGACTCAAACTTTCCTAAAAAATTTTATAAATGTTGTTATTTGAATCCTAAGTCCTCTAAACATTTTTATTTTTAGTAAATAACCTTTTTTACATCAATTATATCAAATATTTTCTTTATCAAATTATCTTAAAATCATAAAATCACCAATCTTTTATTCTTCTGAAAATATAGGATGGAATAACAAACATACCTTCATGAATTTTAAAAAATTTAATTTACATCTCAATATCATCTAAATTAATTTTAATTCACATAAATTTAAATCATTCTAAAATAATTCAGTAACCTTACATCCAAATACTTCAAAAATACATGAACTTTATTCTACCTTAGCTTCTAATTTTGCCTCTACTTACACAAATCACAAACTCTTACATACTTTAGTATTTCTAACAAAGGTATTTTAAGGAGTTTTGAGCATCTGATTTTTACCATCCATTTCTCTAACATATGTTCAAATTCTAGATTTGGAAGGTAGAATTTCAACAAAACTTTTGAATTCCTTACCTTCCAATCATTTGGACTCGGGCCACTCCAGATTTTTTCTATCAATTAAATAAATCCATCATCTGGTCAACTCAACACTTGATCATATATGACTATTTGATTCTCATGGTTCATCTCTCATGAAAATGAAATGTATAATATTCTCATATTTTGTTATTTACTCAGTACTTGGATCAGTTAGTTAAAGATTCTGATACTTTTTCCTTTTCACCATCCAAATTCATCAGCATGTATGACTGCCTCATATTATGGTGCTTTAACTTAGGGTAAGTATTATTACCTTTGATCAACCCATTATTCAATCTTATCAGGAACCACCTCATATTATAGTACTCTAACTTTAACATCAACCTTATGAATATATATTCTTGTCATGTCAAAGTTATATTGTCTAAAAATCTTGACTTTTTTGGTTCTTATCTAACTCATCCTTTTCCTAATTTCAAACCTATTTATCAATACAAAACAAAGTAAAATATAGTTTAAGTCTTCATGAAATGTTTTCAACTCTCATACTTCTCATTCATTTTAAAGAATATTCTTTGATCACATCCACATGGTATTTTATGATGTTCACTACTCACCTTTATAATGTATGTTTCCTTTTTATTTGATAAATCCAACTTATCTTGAATCATAGTTGATTCTTAATTCACTATGATGAATATTCTGTTTAAAGATATACAAATAATTATCTGACTTATCTACTAAATAATCCTCTAATAACTTTAATCTTCACTGATTTTTATAAGTTAAGGATCCTTATTAAATCTCAACTTAAGGATAAATGATCCATAAATTCCTTAGGGAGTGATTTTTGGGAATTTTCTGATTTTACACTCCACTTTGTCCTCTCCTAACTTCCAATCACCCTTGTTTTTTTTCCTCTTCAATGAGTGAATTATGATGGTTGTATCATTGGTATAATAGCCTTCATAAGTTCATCTTGTAACTTCAAGTGGTATAACTATAGATGAACTCAACTTCTGGATGCACTTCAAGTGTATCATCCACTTCCCATCCTTTCTTCTGGTACATTACTAATGAATAACTTCAATCTTAAACTAACCATGTAGTTGGCAGTTCTCCTTCAACATTTTTCACTTTTCATATTATCATAATTAAACTCAGTTCAACAATTGTCACATGTAATTAATGCTTCTATATGGATAATTGACTCAGTGAATTCACCTTCATCCATTAGTAGTACTGCTTAACCTATATTCATTACTAATGGTGACACTACATAATTATTAAATTTAGATGATATATTATTTGTATAATCCATGATGCCATCTTTTTATAGTATAATAATAATCTACCAGTTTTCCTTCTTCTAGAAGTTCCACCTTTTGGTGTATTTACTTCTGGTGGATTAACTACTGAAACACACATAGGTAGCTTCACTTTATCTTTATCTTACTCATTGAATTTTCCATATTCCATTGACATAAAATAAAATAATTCATCATTACCATCCTTTCAGTACTTTAATAAATAATTTATATTAAATAACATTAAATATTAATTTAAATAAATGAATGAATAATTAAAATAGTTATCATGAGATATGACAACATTAATCAATGATGAATTATACCATAATTTTTTTTGATATGGTATAAATTCATGTATATTTGGCATGGATACTTCATAGGTTGTTCATGAATAATCATCTGGTGGTTTAAGATGAGTTTTATCCTCTTCTTATAGATTATTTCCAATATCTTCCTTGGAAGGTTGCAATAGTAGTTGGTTTTAGTTTGGGTCATGGTTTGATGGGATTTTATATGTCCTGGTTTATTGAATTATTCCCTTATAAGTTCTTAGCATTGTGATCACCTATTCTCCTTTCATTATTTTTTCACAGTGTATTTGACATCCCATTTGAGGTAGGGGATTTGAGACTACTCTTATTTTATGAAAATTATAGAATTATCATTATATTTCTTTCACTGGGTAAATGGTATATATTAAACAAGAAATATAATAACTTAATTTATTAAATTAAAGGGGGAATTTATTTATAATGTTCTTTAAATATTCTTATGTTATTTCATGTAATAAATGACTATTATTGTTTTTATACTGATAATTATTTTTATATTTTGAAATATGATTTTTTATTTTAATTGATTATTGAGGTAAACTTCTATAAAATTTTATATTATTTAAATATAATAATTTCATGGTTGTGTGAAATATGGAATGGTGGTAATTATTCTTATACTAGAAATAACTAATTTTTATGAAAATAATGATTGAATGATGATTTATTTATTGTATTGTGATGTTGGTTTTTGTTTAGTTTACTACTATTATTATGTTTCCTTTTATATGATCTTTTTAGGAAGAATTTGGAGTTGTTATAGTTGGTTTTGGGTGTTAATAGTAAAACTTGAAATAATTAAATGGTATGTTTAAAGGGAATTTATGGTTGTTTTTTTGGCTATGTTTTGGGAAATAAAGGGGTTGGTTGATGTTACAAAAGTGGAAATAGTTATTAGAGATTGTTTGTGATAGTGTGGAAACAATTTTGGGTTATAATAGTATTTTTTGATAATAATCATTTAGGTTGATATTTTTTGAGTTTCCATGATATATATACATATATATACATTGTATTTTCCATGTGATTTCATATGCACCCCACCCGAGTCGGTTAACCATACCGACGTCCAAATATTTTTGAATGTTGGATGTCTTCCCCAAACGTTTAGGTTATAAAGGGAATGGATGGACGACTACTACCACTTCCCCACTCTCTCTTTTGGGCATATAACGTCTATGATGGCCATGGGTTTATACTCACAAGCTGTGATCACCATAAATAAATAAAATGCAATTGATATGATAATGAAGGGATGCAAATGTGTTATATAGTGAGCATTGTGTATAGTAGTATGAGGGTATGTGATAGGTTTCCTTCATGATTACAAAGCCTAAATATGATAGAAACATGATTTTTCGTTGACTTATGGGTATGAGGTGTGTGGATATGTATGTGAGGTTATGTGATTATTATTTGGTTTTGTGATATATGGATGTGTGGATATGGTTATGATGATATAGAATGGATGGGAGTACCAGGACATTTGTGGTTGGGGGTGTGAGAGAGACAAACCACTGGAGAAGTTTTTTGGGGAATCATCATTATATATTGTTCAATATTATTTTATTATACTTGGATGTGATATTTTGTGAGTGAGTATTGGTGAAGTTGGGATGGTTGAATTGGTATAGGTTTGTGTTTGTTCTAATATTTTTTTTATGGAGGACTTAGTATTATTCTTCCACATTCACATGATTAGTCTTGAGGAGGATCATATTTTGTATCCATGTATTTTAATACCTAGATATATATATATATATAGGTCTTCAAAAGGGATTTTAAGATCAAACAGGGCATTACTAGCCCAGAGTTGCGAGCTATGGTTGGATTTCCTGCCAAAGGAGTTTTATTTTTGTATTTTATCTTATATGCTTGTACTTATATAATATTTTCATGCATTTTGGTTTTCTATGGGATATTGGTTTTATTTATATTATGGAGTTGATTGGTGGTTTTATTTTTATATTCCTAATATTTTTAGGGCAATTCTACCTATTTGTGTGATTCATACCCTCAATGTTAGACGTCCACTTATGGCCTATTCTATGTGGGCTTTGGGGATCACTCTCATCTTAACTATAATCACAAGAGGGGTTCCCAATGGTGATAGGACATGATAATACCATACAGATTACATACTCATGATCCACCAAATGCAAGCCTACCATCGAAATCATCAATTTTGACTAACCTTATGATTCTATCCTTTCATGTTCAAAAAAGGAATTATTAGTGAATTTCAAAAAAAAATTCCAAATAAAAAAAATTCAAAATAATTTGAAACCATTTTTAAAACCATTTTGGGTGATAAAATAATTTTTAGAAATTCCATGCATGTGTATATGAACTATATAAATGTCAATCATGATGCATGAACATATTATCTATCTCAATCTATCATCTTTTTATAAACCTATAGGGAAAACATAAAAGGAGATCCTTTGATTAATTGTCATACCAAAACACCACAAAAACTCATGTTTCTCTATAAAGTTGTTTTCTATGACTTTTTATGGGTATGTCATGAATTTTAACCATCATATTCTACCTACCTATCGAACTTATGAGGACTAAAGTTTAAATAATTCTCTAATAACATTTTGTAATGACCTCAACTGACACTAGTAGAATATAGCCTTTAACAATGCTAGTAAAATGGACTTATCAGTGCTATAGAAGCACTGATAATGCAAGCGATGTTAAAGGGTTTTCTTTAACAGTGCTAATAAAAAGCGCTGATAAAGGACCCCTTTAATAGCGCTAAAAAAAGAACTAATAAAGGGAGTCTGTATCAATGTTTTTTTAACTCTGTTAAAGGGGGAATTTATCATAACTTTTTTAGCACTATTAAAATCCACCTTCATCAGTGCTTTTTTAGTGTTGTTAAAGTCCCCCTTTATCAGTGCTAAAAAAGTGCTGATAAAGTGGGATAAAAAATTTGGTTGAACCTCTTGACACCCCACCTTTTATCAGTGATTCCCATCCCCCTTTATTATCACTTTTTACCCACTCACTTAGGAACTCCCTCCCCCCCCCCACCACTTTATGAGCACATTACATAATTCCTGCCTCCTACATGCACCCCTTCCTCCAATGAGTTTCGAACCTGAGACCTCACCCTCATATTCCAACACCTTTTCCACCACCATGTATTGTTTTGTTCTATATTTTATGATATATCTATATATTTATATATATTTCATTACATTTTTTATATATATATTTATATATATATTTTTAAATACATATATAAAATATGTTTGTGTGTGTGTTCATAAAAACATACAAATATATATTTATATATGTATGTGCATATATAAATATAATGAGACATGTTTATATTTAATTACATATATTATATATTACTATTTATATACATATATTAGAATATATAGATAAATATATATCTGTTTTTTAAAACACACAAACAAATATATACATATAAGCATATATACATTAATTGTATAGGTATATATATTCAGAAATTTTTATTTAAAATAAAATGGATAATATTTTTTATTTATATAATATTTATATATTTAGAAATATATTTTATATGTAAATATGTTTACATATTTAATTATAAAATTTAATTTTTATTTGTGAATATATACAAAATATGTATATATTTTTATATATTTGATTATAAATAGTAGTAAAATATATAAAATGATAAAATTTCAAAACCATAATATAAATATAAATGTAATACCTGGGAATAAATTCATTCCCCACTGAAAATGGGAAAAAATACCCCCTTAAACGAGGCTGAAATTCCATCGAATGTTAAATAATTGGGGTACTCTAACTAAAAACTCAGTTTTGGAGACCTTTTTTAGCCCAAAAAATTTGATTAGGGGTATCCTTGATCACTTTTGTGTAGAAATCATCGCAGGCTCTGATTTTATATGTGTTAGAGCTCAAATAGACACCTGGATCAAAAGTTATGGTTGTTTAAAGTTTAAGTCATTTTTTCAAATTATATTAGACCATTCATTAATTTGTTTAACTTTTATGCCATCTGACTATTATTAAATTACTATTACTCAAAAATAATTATAAATTTTTAATTAATAATATTTTTTAATTATTTTATAATTCATTTTCATTAAATATCTCATATATTAAGTGTAAATTCCTATTTATCCTTATCTAAAACATATTTAAAAATATATATATTATAGTTATATCAATATAAATATATTTATATATTTACATCAATATAAAAATATTTATATCAATATAAATATATTTATATATTTTTTTTAATGAAATATATTTTTTTTATAAAATATACCCTTTATCAATGCTAGAAAAAAATTGTTGATAAAGGGTGGGCCTTTATGAGTACTTTTAAAAAAGTGTTGATAAAGGGTGGCATTTATGAGCCCTTTTTTTCTAGAGCTGATAAAGGTCCCACTTTATCAGTGTTTTTTTAAAATCACTAATAAAGGTCCACCATTTATCAACCTTTTTCTATCACTAGTAAATTTGGGCCTTTATCAGTGCTTTTTTACGAGTACTAATGAAGGACCCCCTTTAACAAAACTTTTTTTAGCACTGTTAAAGCCCCAACGCTAGATAAACCCAGCTTTATAGTAGTGAGAGTACCCAAAACTCAAGACCCAGGTCTAACTACCCAATGGTCTCAAGCATATTCCCCGGTCTCCGGAGTCTGAAAACTAGTATCGAGGGATATAAAAATATCATTGGGAAATGATTTACTCTCATCAAGATTAAAAAAAATATGAAAATACATTTTCCTTTTTCATTAAAATCAAAAAAAATAAAAAATAAATTTTATGTAAAATCAAGTACCAATAATAAACTAAAAAAATAAATATAAATAATACATATAAAAAGGGTAGATGGATGAAACTTGTCTATCTAGGATAGCACGCTCCTTTGATAATGCATGGATGAGCACCGTCATCTTCCCAAATTAAGATGGATTCTTGGATTCATCTTCACTGAACCAAGTAGTACTGGTTTTCCCTGTATCACAACAAACAACATTTAGATTCACACTGAGATGTTTGGGTAAAGTAGAGTAACACTTTACTCAAAATGATTTACTTGAATCACCCTATACATTCATACATATGTTATTTTCTAAACCATGTAACCAATTATGTTTATAAAATAAATAAAAAATTTATATATTGATAGTTCATAAAACCCTTATTAAGAAATAATATGAAATTTCAACATTCTTGCAAATAATTCATATTCCCAAACATACCAAATTTTGTTATGTTTTACCAAAGAAATCACAATTTGATAATTTAAAGCATCATGAGGAATATCAAAAGTAATCAAACATGTATCTAAGTAAAAAAACCAAACTAATTATGATCACGGTGCACCTACAATGAACTATCATCCACCCATATGAATCCATCAAGGTTTTTTTACCTTTGCCAATTCTATTTCAAACCATTACACATGGTCATTTCAAACCATAGATTCTCTGATGATCATGTCTTTAAACTAGTTTCTAAAGAGAAAAAAATTCATTTTATTTCCAAGATTTAATTTCCAATTTTAGCTCTATGAAATCAATGTATCATAAATTTTTAAATAATTAAATATAAAAACTTTTTTCAAAAATCAAATTACATGAAATTGAAAACCTAATATTTATGGTTTTTATTAAAATTTACAATTTTTATTTATTATAAATCTCAATAAACCACCATTTTATAAAATAAATCTCACACAATTATTTTATAAGGAATTATTTTAAATCAAACTATAGAAAATTACATCAATCACAAGTCATGGAATCATAACCAACCAAGGAATGAATAGGAACCAACAATCGTAGATATTTTATTTTGAATTATCAAAAAGTTTCTGATATATTGACCTTAATGGAACAGTTTACTGATTCTTGTCAACCAAATTCCCGATAAACCATAGCTATTAAAATATAGATAAACATACCATTTAAAAGTTATTTCCATCACTTGTGTATGTATGGCATGGCCCTGTCTTGAATTCACACTAACTTATGTCAAAATATAATGATCATCATGTAGCTATATTATTCAGAGTACATGATCTCGGTCGATGGACTTCCCCCCATGCCACATGGTATAACCAATATGAAACTCACTTTTTGAGTTATAGAAGAACAAGGGTCGAAGGTTAAGGTCTAAAAATCATCACACCATTCATACCAAATGTTGTGAAACCACTACTAATGCATTTTATAGAGGGTAAGGTGGTAAGAGTTTTAGGGCATAAGGATATATTAGCTTATGATTTAGTTATTTTACTAATTATTCAACATTATTTTAGAATATAATTTGAAAATATGTTGATAATCTATCATACCCACCATCCTTTGGTAACCTCCTTCCAAGACTTTCATTGATACTAATGAAGAACATATAGTTATGTCATAATGGAGAATATAATTTAACTCTCCTCTATTTAAGATCTATATTAATATTCTCTTATATAATTTCCTCATATATAAATTAATACATAAAATATTCAAATCACTTTAATTACGCTCAATTATAATTTTTCTTCCTCTCACATTTTCTCTCTATTTCTTCATTCACATGGATAAATATATATTATTCATTTAATTCCCTCTATAATAATTATAATCTTTCAAGGTATTCCAAATCATTTATTCCTCTAATTAACCATCAGATAAAATCCTAATAAATAATGTCAAATTAAAATATCCTTATTAATTTTACATGACATATAATTATTCAAATTGAAATCAATCCATGACATTGAATTAATACCTCTAATATTACTCATGTAAAAAAGAATATCCATCCATTAAATACACATCATAAATATACCATAGTTAAATAATAATAAAAAATTATAAGAAAATTCCATCTCTCGAGGACATGATTATTTTAATAAAGAAATAGAGGCTATATCTAAAAACTAAAATTTTAAAATTATCCCCATATAACATTTCTTCCCTAAAAATTAACAGGGCTATCTTTTAACTAAAGATATCTGGTCATTTATGTCATGTGTAAGATTCACTCTCCCAAACCATCTATGTTCACACAATACTCAAACCAAAGGAATAACTTTTCCTATCAAGACCATCTATTATTTTTTAATAATTCACACCAGACTTTCAATAATGGATATATTATGTTCCAAATCAATAGATTCCCATTAAAATATATGATATTGTTCTTGTTGTAAAATCCTTAATAGTGAAACATGAAACACATTATTCATTGAAATGTACTTTTGTGGAAACTAAAACCAATATGAAACATTTACAATTATCTCAATAATTTATTACATACTAAGGTGAAATTTTTTCACTTTTATAGATTCATTAATGTTCCAATCATGGTGACACTTGAAAAAAAATTAATCACCAATTGAATACTAGAATGGTTGATATTAATGTTCAACATAATAAATCTACCTATTCTAAGATATTATTAATTTATTTAAAATTAGATAAATTTGATCTATCATTTTGTATACCATGCTAAGTACCAAGAGAGACCTTTCTCCTCATTTGTCCTGACATGGTGGTGAATAATATGCCTCATATACAATTATTTGAAATAATCCATCTGAATAAATGCTTGATATCTATAGTTATATGAGAAATTTTCTAAAGTAATATTATCCACTGATAATCTCTTAAAATATAGAAAATAAGAGAAAAGATTTTCCTCTAATGTTTGTATTTGCAATTTCAATTTTCTAACCATCATTGGATGATATGTTGTATGATTTTCAATGAAGTGACTACTTTATTGCATAATACTCTCCAAAAACTAGAAGTAAATTGATAATTTTTATCTATCACAGTGAAGGAATTCATAAAACCATACTACCAATTTCACATATAAATTATCCAATTATTCCACCAAAAAAGTCTCTAGAATGGGTAAAATGTAAGATAATTTTATATGTTAGTCTACAATCACCCATATTGTGTTGTGCTTACATGGTGACCTTAATAACCCAATATAGAATCAATCATAATATTCATCCATTTCCATATCGGTATGGGAAAAGGTTATAAAATTTATATAGGTCCTTAATTTTTAGACTTCACTTGTTGATAAATAAGACATCAACATAAAAACCTGGATATATCTTTATTTATTCTTGTCCACCAAAATAATAATATGACTTTGTGAGATATCTTTTTTACTCAAGGATAAACTTCTCAAATGTAGTTATAAAACACTTTCATAACATCTTCAATCAAACCCAAGGGAATCTTTATTCTATCCTTGAAATATATCATCATATTTAGTGATATAGACCAAATTTTAATGGTTTTCCCTCTATTTAGGGTGTCACTAATACTTTTACATTCATATTAATTTTTTCCCTCCTTCACTTGATCCAAAATCATAAAAGTGACATTAATTAGATATACTATAATATGGTTTCTCTCATCTTGAGCCTCCAAATTAATACCCACCATAAAACTTATTAGTTGCTACCAAATTTATGATTCCTTTATTTCATGTACATTAAAGGAAATCATGATTAATTTAAAATAATTTTAAAAAAAAATTAAAAAACATTACAAAAACATTTGAAACATCTTTGAAACCACATTCAAGTGAAATAATAATTTTACAAAAATTCCACACACATGTATATCATCTCTATTAATTTCCATAATAATTCATTAATATGTTATCCATATCAACCCATAAAGGTTGGACAAAAATATAATGCATAATAGCCCATAGAAGATCCTCTAATAAATTATCCTACCCTAACTTTACAGTGGCTCATGTTTCTCTATAAAGAGTTTTTTTACACAAATTATATTGGAATCTCATCATTTCTTACCATCCTAATTTTCATGCCTACCATATTTTCTAACAATGAACTTTAAAACATGATCTAATATCATTTTTAATAGCCCTAACTGAGTACCCAAAACTTGAGACTCAATTCAAACTAACACATGGCCCCAAGCATATTCCCCAATCACCAGAAGCTTAAAACTAGTGTTAAGGGATAAAATAATATCATTAAGAAATTATTTACTCTCAATAATAATAATAATAAATATAAAAAAGTAAAATTATTTTACATTAAAATTAAAACATTACGAAAAAATATTTAAATAAAACTAATTACCAACATTATAGTGAAAACAAGTGAATATAGTTAATACATATCAACCAAAGGTATATGAATAACACTTATCTATCTAGGTTATCACACACCTCTAACTACGTATGAATAAACATCATAATGTACTCCAATGAATATGGATCCTAGGATCTATCACTAATAAATCAAGTAGTATTAGTTTTTTGGCATCACAAAAAACAACACTTACATGAACACTGAGATGTGAAATTAAGGGTGAGTAGCACTTTAATAAGTAATATTCCCTTAATCCACTCTAATGTATCTTCATGTATGATTCATTCTAAAACATGTAACTAATTACATTTAGAAAATAAATAAATAGTTTATAGATTCACAATTCATAAAACTCATTTTAATAAATCCTATGAAATTCTAGTATTCTTAAAAAAGAATTAATATCCCCAAACATACCAAATTCTTATATTACTTACCAAAGAAACCACAATTTTATAATTTAAAGCATCAGGATTAATATCAAAAGTAATTAAACATACATTTAATTATAAGCTAAACTAACTGTCATTAAAGTGAACCTCTATTGAATCATCATCTATCTATATAAATATATTGAGGTTTTTCTACCTTTTTTAGGGTTATTTACAACCATGTCACTTTATAGTCTATATTTTCATATATTTAAACCATTTTTTGAAATGAATCCATTTTATTTCCAAAATGGTATTTCCATGTCAACTCCATAAAATAAATATATCATAGATTTAAAACCAATTTAAGACAAAACATCCTTTTTACAATTTAGATTTAAAGATTTAGAAACCTTGATATTAATGATTTACATTAAAATTTTCATTTTACTTATATTTAAATATTGATAAAATACCCTTTTATCAAATAAATTTGAAAAAATTATTTTATAAAAACTCATTTTAAATAGAATTGTTTGAAATAACCTCAATTGTAATCCATAAAATCATAACCAAACAAGAAATTAATATAATTTACATAAATTAGAGGCTTTACATGAAATTTGCAACAAGTTTATAAGTTAATTACCTTAATGAAAAAATCCATAAATTCTTGTCATTGAAATCCCTCATAAACCATAGATCATAAAAAACAAAATAACTAGATTTACCTTTTAAAATATCTTCACATTGGTCATGTATATATTTCACAATCCCATACTGAATTGGCATGGACTATTTCAAAATAACATATCCTCCATGTGACTCATGAGTTCATAATACATATCCTATAGTTAGTGCCACTGTAATGCCCTATATCTGATAGGTATGTTCCCTCTTTAGTTTTGGGGGTTTCTAAGTTGAATTTGAGGTATTGGGAGGATCTGATAGAGGTGAAAGATTATGAAAATACAATGGGATAACCATGAGTGACCAAAAAATTTCTAGTATCTCACACGCGGTTTGGTTCTTAGTTATCATAACCATGAAATATAACCATGTAACTTGGATTTTCGACCTAGAAAGTGTGGTATAGTTAGATGAATAGTTTTTTAAATCATGTTTTTTAGAAATTTTATCATGTTTTGTGTTTTAAAAATGGATCAAAAAACAGACATTTTTCACCATCTTTTATACTTGGATGGTTTTAGGAAATATTGGTAGTGAAATTAGATCATATCCATCAATTAAAAATGAGTTCTCTTAAGTAATGATAAAATCAATGTTTACTTATTGATGGCTTCTTTAGTTCTTAGATATCAACTTGTTTTTAATCTATAATCTCTTGATATATCTTTAATCTAGACTTGGTGATATTAAATACATGAATCTATGTATATGTATTGATTTATTTTATTCATCTTGGTATGAATTTGGAGGATTCTATCATGTTATGAAATATTAAACCCTTGGAATTAGGGATTTTCTAGAATCGACATGTCTAGGTAGGTGGATTCAATAAATTTTATAATATTGGATAACTTATTATTATTTTTTATTAATTATGATTAATAATTGATTAAAATTCATTATTTATGATAAAATCATGATTTGAAGAAAAGGGAGATTTTGGTAGAATTGTTTTTTCTAAAAATTGATGGTTTGATCACGTTGATGTTTTAAATTAAAATTTTGGAATTGAAAATAAGGTTTTTCAAGGTAATTTATTCAACTTGTTGGATTATTGATGTTAAATTATTTCTTTGATTATTTTCTTAATGATTTTTTTTTATGTTGAATGGATTATGTAAAAATTCTCTGGGAATGGATTTAATTTGGAATTTATTTTAATGGGATTATTTGGATTTCATGCTTGGTTTGTGTTCATGATTAAAAACATTTCAGTGTGAACTTATTTTTTAAACCACTAATCCTCATATAATCTAAAGTGGATACTTAGAGAAAATGTGCTAAGGTGAGAAATGATTGTGATAACCAGTTTGAAAGGTGACACTCAGAATGATGTGGGTCTAGACATCTAAACAGGTAAAAACTTATTTCACACATTGAAATTATATCTAGTAATGGATTTATTGAATTATTATTGGAAATAATTTAGCACACGGTATATAGGGAAAATGTTTATCTTCCATCAGATTTTATGAAAAATGGGATTTTCCTTGAATTATAAAAATAGGGAGTTTTATTTAAAATTTCATAATAATTCATATGTTTTGGTAAATTATATTTTTGGGAAAAAACATGTTTTTAAATTTTTTGAAATTAAAATTTTTTATTTTAGATTTTTTTGAAAATTATAAAGTTTTGAAAACAAATATTATACTTAGATTTGAAATATATTTTTTGAAAGATTTGGATAAATAAAATGTTTTTCACTAAAACAATTTTTGACTTATAATTGTTTATTTATCATTTAATGTTGAAATATATCAAGCATAGAAGTTTATTTGTTTCTATTGGATAAATCATACTAAGATTATACTCACCCCCTACGTGTGCATTATAGTGGAAATTTAGATATTATTGGTCATGATATAGGTACTGGAAAGACATAATCCTTTATTAATGGTGAGTTTTAGATCCACTTTGTAGATATGTCGGAGGATTTAGAGGCTCATGGTTGAATTTTTTCATTTTTTTGTTGAAATATATCATGTTTCGTTTAGTTAAAATATTGGATTTATAAAAAAACGTTTACGAATGTTGTAGTGTTATATTTAAATAGTTTTATTTAAAGTAATTTTTTATTCACATGCATTTTTTTGGTTTGTTTATTTGATGGAATATAATTCTCCAAATATTTTATTTTATCCCTTTTCAACTTTCAAATACTTCTGTTTATCAGGGATCATTCTTAAGGACATCAGGTATCCTAGCTTGGATCTCAAGATTTGGGATCTCGGGTCATGGTGTTACAAAAGGGTATAAGATACAGTTTTTTAAGTTAATTCTTGGTAAGTTTTGTAGGTGTATATAATTTTATGGTTGGGACTTAAAATATACCCATAAAAAAGACATTTATAACATTTTATCAATAAATTTGAGTTATCGAGATGTCTAGATAAAATAGAGGTTGGTGGTGACCTTGTAGGAATATTATTTGTGTCGTGTTAACCCATGAAGGGTAAAATCAAGAAATAGTTCATGAATCATCATAGGCATGTTAAAGGTTTCACCACATGATGTTTTTTAAATAAAAAAAGGTTTTATTGTATGAAATGGATATTCGATAACTGAATTTTTTTTATTTCCTAAAATTTTGTTTTGGAATTAAAAATTATTGTGAAAATTGATTGAATTGTTGTGACAATGTGATGGGAATAGAGTTTTCCAGGGGAATATGAATCCACCTAAACATAGTTGAAATTTTGAATTTTTTTGTGATGAAGATAGAGATATTATGTGGTTTTAATAGGATTTTTGTGTATTATTGGATATCAATCCTATGTGATATTTGGTAATAAATGGACTAGGAAAAAGAGTGATTGAATATACTCATGTATACCCTATTCTAGTAGGATAAATTATGTAGTCTATTCAAGTGATTAGCATGGAAAATAATAAAGATAAGTCAAGGGAGGAAAATATGATCTTAGGGTTTCTAAAACAAACCCCTACATCATTTAGAGGTAATTCAATGTTAGTGTAGGAAAAGAAGTATTTGGAGAATATGAATCACGTCTTCTAGTTTTTTATGAAATTTAAGTCCTAGAAGGTCTAGTTTGGAACATATTTACTTAAGGGACCAGCTATAAAGGATTCCTAAAAATAATTAGTGATTAGAATTTCCTAAAAGATATGAATCTTGAAATGGATTATGAATTTTGTGACTTCAATCATGATAACATGTATGTTATAGAGTTTATATAAAAATTAACTAATCTTGTGAAGTATTTGTTAGAATTGGTGATGAAATAGAACTTTAAGGAATTAAGGTTTAAGATATGATTTTTACCATAAATACATTCTAGGATCATTCTACTGAATCAACCTACTTATGCATAGGTGGTGAGTATGGCATCATTGACAAACGGGTGGCGGAAATAATTTCTTCCACATATGGGTAGTAGGAAATTTTTCACCACTGGTTAAAAAATGAAGTAAAAGGACCACCAAGGTAAGTCATTTTAGATGTATTCCCATGTTTCTTATGGGAAGAGATCATTGGAGTAATTCAAATGTAGCTTAGTGGGGCACCCAAAGTCAAAGTTTTTAGCTTCTCCTCACACGAGATTTCAATATAGGAAGGTGGTACACCTCATCGGTGAGAAGTGGTAGTTCATGTAGGGTTTCCATGGATCGAACGACACTTATTCAATATAGTGTTAGAATTTAGAAACATCATTATCAATATCCTTCTATGAAAAATGAAACCATGTAAATATAAAATGAGGAAAATTTACCTTTCACCATTGTTTCATATTGGTCCTATCTTGAATAAAATTATTTTGATGAAGACCCATGAGGATAAAAAAATGGGTTCCTCCCTCTATGGTGTATCCACATGAAGACTAAATCAACCAATAGTATATATATAACCCTCCTCACAATGACGATATATTAGTACCCTAGGTGTAAAAGGGAGGATAAGAAGTGAGATTTAGTCAGGAGAAACAATAGAGAGAACTCATGCAAGAATTGTGTGAATGAACACATACCATCTCAATGACTTTTCCTTCTTATATAGTTCTCAAGGAAACTCCATGAACCTCAATAAAATTTACTCATACATTAAGAAGCATAAAATTAAATTCATTCTGTTATAACTATTTATATCCCTTTTCCAATCACATACTCCAATATATGGTTCATCTTATAAATCACTTAGATTCATGATAACTTGTGGGGAAGATCATTTTAATGTTAAAACATAATGCTCGGTTGCCTCATCAATCATAAATACATGGTCATTGTAATCTATAGTTAACTTCATTATGATATGACCTTGTCATACACTACGACTAGCCAAAATAGAGGCAATATGATATCTCCATATTTTATTGAACAATATACCCAAAGATATAAAACATGATTTTTGCAACATGTTTGATGTACCCTATGATATACCAATATTTTACTATTTGATATAGCATAAAACACATCATATATTCATATATATTTAATTCATGTCTCTATCAATATCCATTTAGTAAACCAAAAAGTGTGACCTCATGGGACTTTGTAGTGTTTACAACAAATAGGGTCTCCAAAATCCATAAATGTAAGAAAAGTGAAGCCTTTATAAAAGAATAAATGATACTCAATATAAAAATGGATCATGCATGATCTTCATCAAATACATGTATCTCTATACATATGTCCACTAGTTGTATCAAATGCAAGAAAGTGTTTTCATATGATCCCTTTTTTCTACACATTGAGTAACCATGGTATACAGAGTATGTCAATCCCATGTAGCTACTCATGTGTTCTCTATTCTCTGAGTATAGACTAGATAGGTTGATGAATACATCACATATAATTCATCAAATATATGGTCACATCACATGACCCTCACCCAATAAATAATCATACCACATGTCTTATATAGGTAAAATTGTATACTCCTATGGTCAATCTCAGTCGAGGGCCCAGAATTCATACTTATAGTACAAGAGGAATAATCTTATATTAGTTAAGACTAAACTGATGACATGATAAACAACGTATCCAACACTCATTATTAGTTAATCATTTAGGTTTGAAAAAGAAAAGTATCAAAGTATAAAGGTTCTCATACTAGGTATCTTTCCAACCTTAGGTATTGGGGAAATCCAAATATGAAACATACTCCCATAGTATACAAAATAAAGTGTATGACACTTCATGTGGTATACTTTCTGATTAATCTATGTAATGGATCATGTCTTAGATATAGTGATTTAATGTCATAAGGGTGTCTTTTGGATGGTTAAAGCATAGGCTTGTTTGAATTTTTGATTTCTGATTGAGGTTTCATCTTTCATAAAAGGATTAGGATTTTATTTATCACACTATAGGATGAACATTACAGAATTTTTGGACAAGGATTGAGGATCAAACTGGAATTTGGGGGTTCTAGAAACCCATGGGAGGTACCACTATTTGGTGAAAATGGTTATCTGTAGGGAGGCCATCGGGTATATGTTGTGGCCCTCAACAGGGCCCCTGTTGGGTACCAAGTGTCCCTGAAGGAGTACTTAGTAGATTTTATTGGTGTTTTTTAGGGAGGGAAGCATGGTATTTTCCCCTAACACGTTTATTTCTTAACCTCCTTCCTTCATCTCATGCACTTACCTCTAACCATGTAGGAAGCCATCTCAAGATCTCCCAAGGCTCTCTCCTCCTCCCACTTTATTCCCCTTGGAATAAGGTGTTTTCTTGGGTGTTTTAATGCTATAATAAAAGGTAAGATTCCATCATCCTCTATTCTTTCCTATTCTTCTTCCTTTCCTGGATTCATTATTTTAGTCCAGGATTCTAAAGTGAATTCCACTAAAGAATGGTGTAATTCACCCTAGTTCTTGGGTATTTCTCCTCTATTAACTCAAGAAGGAATCTATGGGTTTATTTATTTTCATTCATTACCATTTTGGTGGAATGTAATTAAGGTATGGTATACCCTGGATATTTCTAGATTTTAGTTCAAATTTTGGGAGTGTCTTCTTGGAATAGTTTAGGGATTTAGATCCTTATTTTTTGGGGAAATTTTATTGATAATTTCCTTTGTTTTATTTTTTACTTTATTATCTGTAGGTAATTTATATTATATATTTGTGATTTATTGAATCTAAAACTTGGTTTAATAATTATTAGGTTCTTATCAATGATTTTTGTGATCATATTTCTCACCACAACTTTTGGTAGGTGTTCTCAACTCATCTAGTGATTCTTGGGATATACTTTCACATGAATTCTATTAGTTTTTCTAAATTAACAATGAAGTTGAGTTATATTTTGAAGCTATAAATGAATTTTTTTAAATAATAATTTATATATGAAAGGTTAAATGTTTTTTAAGATATTTTTTTGGGAATTACAGAACGGGAATCCTCTCCCCCTCGTAGTGTAACAACCTTAACTAAATATGGTTTCATTTTTTAATCCCTGTGAGTATTAAATTTGGATGATGATTATTTGTTAATATGTTTGTTGGATATTACTTTATTAAGATATACCACTTGACCCTATTATCTGAATGATTCGAAAACCCTCATTTACATTGGTTAAGGATGAAACAAGAACCCTGGGTGGGACTTTCATATTATCCCACCTTGAGGAAATATTATGTTTTTAAGGGTCTTCCAAGAATTGAAACCTTACTGGTTTTTTGGTATGACTCTAAGGAGAAATTATTTAAGTTTTGATCATACCTTGTAATGGGAATCACCTATTTTCATCTAAAACTAAATGAATTATAATTAAATAAGCCACCCTTAACCTATGGCTAAGATAGTGCTTCAGTGGTGATGTGGTAGTTAGGTTTGTGTAATGGGAAGAGGTAATTTTTTATGAAAATACATATGGTTTTTTTAATTACCTGACCCTGATACTTGAAAATAACTTTAGTATTTATAAGGGTTTAAGGAATTTTTATATAATGAAAACCTTGACTTGGAAATTAATTCTCTTGGTAAATGTTTTCTAAATTGAATATTCTCCCCTTCCATTCCTCGTCCCCTTAAATGTTTTAAGAAAATATATTTTTCATTACATACACTTTTCCTCTATGAAACATGTTTTCTTAAATAAAACTAAGATGTGTAAAGTTTTAGGTTTAAACTTTAAAGTGTGGGTTGGGTTTCATATTGAAATCTCCCAACCCATTCAATTTAGATACTTTGAGTGTCATAAACTTATGACTCTAGTTATAGGATATATCATGCACTTTTTATCCTGATCCTTACCAAATGTAAGCCTTATCCTCAGATTATGTTTAGTTTATGCATTATTGGATAAGAAATAATGTGATGAAATACTTACTTCCTTGAAAAGTGAAGTTTTTATACCCTCATGGTTCCCTTGGTATGTCTTTAGTATTCTTGAATACTACATGAGTGTAACCTCCTCTTAGACTAATTTATTTCTTAATGCCTTACTTATGTTCCATGTTGACTCCCATGATTCTTGAGTGTAATAATTATAGTTTGTATCTTGTGAATGGATATATTTTCATGTTTTTATAACCGTATATTCAAATTATTAGGAAAATCATGATGAATAATGTCATTGTTATATTATCATGATCATGGATAAAATTACAATAGTTTTTATGTCATTTCCAAGTTTTATTGAGCTTAATGAATAATTTAGTTTGTATGAATGCATATGGAATGTCTAATAATTATTGTCTAGAATGGTTATTACTTTGATTATGAGCATGTTTATTATTTGGATATTGTATATTTTGTTATATAAACTATAAGTAGGTACTCCTTATCAATTAATTTTTTTTTTTAATAATTGGGCCTTGTAGGCACCTCAATTTATATGCATACACTTGTTGTCCCCTCCCTAGGGCCCACCCACATGCCCAAACAGGCTATCAAACTAATGACTATCCCCATAGGACAACACATGTTATTTTATTGTGTGTTTTTCTTCACTCACACACACCCTGGGAAACTTCCCAAGAGGTCACCCCTATTGGTCACTAATCTATGCCAAAAATCTTTAACTATGGATTTATAATCAGGTACGCTCTTGTAAAGAAAGGTGCACTGTGTTGAAATGGGTAGTATCATTTAGACTTTAACCCTTTATCTTTCTAGGTTGTTACAATTACCCCACATTTAGAGCATAATGTCCCTATTTTTTACCCTATATTTCAACCTAGGAAGTCACACTTCACTTTTGGTTGGGTACCGCCTCTAATACCAATACAACAACTAGACCCCACAGGCATTCCAAAAAAAAAAGAAAATTGTTACACAATGAAACAATCTCAGTTTCAACTAGAAGAAAATGATCATAAACTAAGATCAAGGTCAAAACCCAACATAGGAGGTACACATCCCAACATCCCATGGTGACTTAAGGCTCATCATAGAAAGAGATAGATAGGAACTCACTATAACCTACTTCTCAATTCTTGAAAATCCAATCTCCTATATACCAAATTCCCAATACTAATCATAACATCATTTTATACCAAATTGTTGTGACACATCCTGGAAAACTCATCTAACTATGCTCCAAAACGGACTATGTAAATACTTGAATGGCATTCTCGATCCTCACGGGCTGGAAACTAGAACCCGGTAGCAAATAATAATAAAATGTAATGACTTCTCCCACATGAAACAAGATAAAGGGAATATATATATATATATGAAAATAACAACCAGAAAATAAATATTCCATAACAAAGAGTGAAATAGTAGTGATACAAACAAAAAGTATCCAGAAAAAAACCTAAGTCCATTCCCACAAAACAACCAGGATGGATAGACAATACTAAAAAATACTAATCAATGTAATATTTAGGAAACCTCTCACATCTCACCACCAACAAACCATACCCAACTCACATAAACCTTGTCACCTCACTATAGTGCCTTGACCTTTCCTTCATTAGAGAAAAATAGGTATACACACCCCTAGGGGAGTGCACAGGGTTTGAACTCAGTAGGATCAGTAAGATCCCACTTATATGTTCCATAAAAAATTTTAGTACAATAATCTAGATATATTCAAATAAAAATAAAAAAAGGCATGATAATAAATTAAACAATATTATATCAAAAGCATGGTAAACAGTTACCCTTTTCCAAATAATTCACAAAACCAACTAAAATAGTTTCAAAGAATAATTTAAAATAACCATTTACACCAATCAAATCATTTGTTACATCATACCAAACTAATAAATACAAATCTAACACATAAAGGAAAACATGCCAAGGATAACATATGGTCAGGATAGTTAGGTCACTTGTACCTCAATATCAATCAAATACTAGTGCGTAATCAAGTCCCTAGAGAACGTGCATAAAATTCTAAAGAACATAGGAACATCCCAAAATATGAAGCCCCTATAATGGAAATCAATTTTCTAGAGCCAATGTATCTATGATCAAGGAATGGATGATTACCCCAAAAAATATAACCCCCTTGAATACCAATAGATGATACCCAATACTACACCTTCCACCTAAGTACCTAAGGCTCCCATTTGCAGCATATATCAAATGAATCTCAAATGGATTTCATATTTTATAAAAAATTCCAAAAATACCCTTTATTCACTAAAAACATGCTTTGAAAACCAATTTCTCAATCTGTTTGAAAATGCTTCGAAAAAGACCTTTCTTTTACCATAATGATGGGAAATCCCATATTTACTCAAACACAATTTACAAAAACAAATTAATAAATCAACAATCCTGAAAATTAATTTATAAATCCCTATAACAAATCAATATCACTCAAGTATTATCCAATATAGGCTAGATATGTAACCATCTACCTCAAGAATGGGTTGCACATCACCCACAAGGGGATCCACACACCAGAAAGGGAAGAGAATGAAATAGAAACAAATTGAGGCCCTATAATATATTCTCATGTCTTATAATCATGTTTCTATAAGAAAAATGGTCAATTAAGAAGATATATTAACGCATACCTCAGTAATCACATGCATCGTACCATGACTGACAAGAGAACTAGCTTCCTAAATACAATCACTCCAGGGATCTATAATAGATTAAAGAAGGGTCATAATATGATTGATGTATCCTATAAATTCATCACAAAACCACTACCAATTCCAAGATAAATGAATAAAATGAGAAGTTAATGATCATACTTACCAATAGAAGAGAAAATAGCCAACCTGGAGATCAAAGCGCCAATCGAAGAAACCTGAAAGAGCTAGATTCATGCAAAATCTTCTGAAGAAGACCTAAGGTTTAGGGAACGGAAGAATAGGGATAATGATAAAAAAGTAGGGGAATCAACACATATAATTCACTATCACTTGTATAATTTACAATGTGAAATACAAATTCATGACGTAAACCTTCAGAATGGATGATACGTCAAAAAATGTGTCACTTCTACTTAAAATCCAAAAATATACATTCATGAAATGAATAGAATTTTTATCATCATTAATGGTTTTCAAATCCAAAACATGAGTCATAAATTCTTCCCATAATTCATTCACGTCATAAATAATCAATTCATGATGTGAACTAGATCTTGTGACTATTTTTTCTAGCCTTTATATAATATCCTTCCATGAATGCCCAAAAAACACCTCAACACATTTAATAACACCCTATAAGATGTTTGAATTCTAAAATGAGGCGTACCTTAAAATTGGGAATGTTACAATTCTCCAAACCATAGGACTTTATATTCTCAAAAAGTCACACATATGGTTGATCTGGAAATAGGTGAGGACATTTCTCCCTCACTGAGGATTCACGCTCCCATGTCTTGTGAGAATAAAATATGTTCCACCATAATAATTTGATCATTGTAATAGGGTAATACTTGAATCTGAGGATCAACGATCACCACTAGTTTCTCCACAATGGAAGCATCTGGCTCCAACTCAATCTCCTTCCAACTCAGAACATGGGAAGGATCAGGATGCTAATTTTTGAGCTATGATATGTATAAAACATCATGTATAACTATCAACTAATTTGATAATGAAAACTGATAAGAAACATAACCAAGCTACTCAGTGATCTCAAGTGGTCTAAAATAAATTTGATCCAGCTTCCCCTATTTCCCAAGCTGACTATGACCCAACCAAGGAGAAACTTTCAAGAAGACCCGATCACCAATGGAAAACTCCAAAGGGTGATTCCAAATGTTTTCGTATGATCTATGTTGACTCTAAGCTATATCTAAGAATCTATGTATATCCTGAATCCTTTTTGACATCTCCTAAATGATACTTGGTCCCACAAGAGAGGCCCCTCCCACCTCCAACCAACAAAACGGTGACATGAATGGGAGTCCATACAAAGCCTTTATGGGATCCATTTTGATCGATGACTAGTAACTATTATTATAATATAACTTGAATAGTCCTAGATAGATGTCCCAATATCCAAGATGCAGGAATAAAGCATATCCTCTTGAATCTATACAGTGCAGTCTATCTGACCATCCTTATATGGATGGTAAGATGTACTCAATCTGACCTGAGTCCCCATTACCTCTTGGAGACTCTTCCATAACTAGTATGTAAATGTAGGATCCATGTTAGAGACAACAGAAGAGGGAACCCCATGTAACCACACAATCTCCTACATGTATAGCTTACTCGGATCTTCAACCTTGGAGATGTCCTTGATTGGAATAAAATGATCTGATTTCTTCAACTGATCAATCACCACCCAGATAGAATTAATTCCTTGATTGAGGCATGTTAATCCAAAAATAAATTTTATAGAAACCTCTTCCCATTTCAGAACTGTCACTGAAAGAGGTTGAATCAGACTAGAAGGCTTTAAGTGATCTACCATTATCTGTTGGTGGGTGTAATATTGAGACAAATAATTAGAAATTTATCACTTCATAATCAACCACCAGAAATGCCTTCTCATACAATAATACATCTTCATAGTGCTAGGGTGATAAAACCATGAATAAATCATGCTAAATACCATTGAAAAACAATTGAAGCTAACTCATCACCCAAATAGGTATACTATGTTCCATACCTCACCATGGTTGACTCTCACCAAGAATCTCATACAAGTGAACATATAATATAACATAAAAATAAGGTGATATTCTACCACATATCCACTAGTATGTACATAAAATAACAGGAGAAGAAATGAATCCCCTGCCTCAAGGATTTCAACATTTTGGAATGATAATGGAATAATAATATAGAAATTTGATCACCTATCCCATAAAGAAACTACATCCCTATAAGGATGCAGTGTAACATCACATCTTTATAAAAAGGTTTGAACCATTTAATTTTTGGTTTAAATTACTTAAAAAATCCCTAATATAATTTATAATCAAGGAATGGCGGCTTTGGGTGTGTTTGGGACTCTTTTGAAGCCTACAGCACCAAAAATAGAGGAAACAAACTAGGCCACATGATTAGGAGAAACTATACCGCTCATCCCACATGGTTTCCCAAAATCGTGTGATAGTAGATGGTGGGGTGTAGAGGGCATCATGGTATTTCTGAAACCGTGTGACCTAGGTTCATTTTTATGTGGTCTATTAAAAGTTTTGGATAGTGAGTTACTACATGGTTAGTCAAATCATGTGGTAGCCCATGCGATGTTCCTCAGTGATGTAGAACCATGTGCATGGTTGGTGCATGGTTTATCCAACCATGAAGCCAATCCATGCACAGTGAAAAGTGTGGGTAAAATTACCTTTTTTATATAATTATGGTTTTAACCCAGCTTATTCCTCCCTCCTCTCTCCCATTCAGTACTTCTCCTCCCTCTAGAAGTGCAAACCCCATTCTCCACCTCCTTTGGGGTTTTGTGATATCTACATCAATCGTGATCCATTTCCTTCACCATTGGAAGACACAGACTCATCTTGGTAAGCTCTATCATCCACACACCTCTATTTCTATGTTTCTCAAAGATTCATTGCACTATTTTGATTCAATGTATTTTTTTTTCCTATTTTTCAAGGTTTTTATAAATCTTATTATTTCTTTCATTTTAGTTTGAATCAAGGGTTGTTGCTGAAAGTGTGTAGTACTATGACTAAAAATTAGGGTTTCTATGTCTTTTTCCCATATTTTCATCACTTTATAACTGTTGTATTGTTGTGAATCTAGTTATACTCTTTCAACGAGGCCCATTCTTTCATATTAAATTTATCTCCTTGGTTTCTCAAATCAGTTGTGACTTTAGATTGCGGAGAAACCCATTCATAGGGTGTTTGTATTGACTTTGGCCACCCTTTTGGTTTTCCCTCCTTTAATGTCCAAATAGACATGGTTTAAATTGTTAATCACCTCTAAAAAATGCATTCTGATTAAATACTTGATATAATAAATGGAATTAAGAATTTATAGTCAACCATGGGAGTGACCCTTAGGCTTTATGTCTCGCCCATTATAATCAAATTATTATTATTGAAGCTTCATAATTAATCTCATTTTCCTTACACTAAAGTACCTATTGAAATCTATTTGTTAACCTTTATTGATGTTATATAACTTGTCTTCCCTTTATGTTATGATCATTGTATTGTGCCACGAGTGAATGGATTAAATTGGAATATTGTGCTTAGTCAAGATTGATAGCTTTAGATATTGAAATTTCATTTGATTACATGTGATTAAAGGCATACTAATTCCATGTGACTGTGGTTTCATTTCATTTATTAGAGATTATTCCTTGTAGTTAATGCCTTATTGCTTTCTATATGAATTGTGCCACTGTGTTTTGTATTAATTTTATAGCTTGATATATTTTAGTATAAGATGGTTATTTGATGGATTGCAATTATAAATTCTTTTCCTTTATATGGATCACTTGATAGGAGTTAGGAGAGAACATGGGTTTTGTATTAAGGATCCATGGATGGACTCTCCATGCTCGTTTGGGTTACGACCCGACATGCAAAGAGCAATGCTTTGGCTTTCCAGGCGAGGGCTAACCAGCTGTTTTACTATACTCCTGGGTGATAGTGGTTCCCAAGGGTAGCAATTATGGATGAAGCCATTATCAATATGGTTACACCATGCTATGGATGATACTCGATCCCTTATATGAGATACATGGGACAAAATTAGAGTTACCATGTCTCGAGTGATACAGGGGATTATTTTAGATCACCTTGGATGGACTCAGTGGTATTGGATTATATCATATGTTCCCATATCGATACTTGGGATTCTTTTAGATCACTTTTTATAGGCTTAGGAATCCATATCTATATTTGACAGATTGAATTTTTGATTGATTGCTCTTATGATATGCATCATTGATTATTATTATGAGCCTATTGTTCCATCTCTTGATATTTTTATTTATACTTTAGAATGCTTATTATTGATATTAGACCCCAATCCAAAGCACAAGCTTGGGGTATGATTTTGTTAGTTTCCTTGTTTACATTGGCACAAGTTATATGTATTGGGACTTGTATAGGTACCTTATTCGGACTTTTGGAATAGGCCGAAGCAGGTGGTATGGGATGGGTATCTATTTAGGAACCTGGCCAAAGTGTTAATGTTTTAATTATATAAATTTTTTTGTTTTATTTTATATGGAACATTGTCTTTATTTACAGCATGAAATTTAAAGTTCTAGACACTATGGGTTCCGACCTACTGAGAGTTATATCTCACACCTTTCTCGGGCGTCGTTTGGTACCCGATTAGACTTTATGATCCTAGGTATCGATATAAGGAATCATTATACTTCTGATTATTTATTTTATTACTGTTTATGATAGATTTTCAGGTAGAGGACGGCGCCTATGCTTGAGATATTGTTGTAGTATTTTTTGGATCTTTTGTATTTTTTGATAGTATGAAGTATAAGATTTGTATCCCCTATTCCCTGGTACTATCATTTTTATATAACATCATGTACATCATAATTTTTGTATCTACTATTGATTATTCTACTTCCTCCAGATGATTTACTTATATTTCATGACATGCTCGTTTATTTCCGTTGTTATCTATGTACTATATTGCTTCTACTATTTTTTATTGTTGTTACCATTGTGCTTAAACCAACTTATGAGGGTATAGTCTCCCCACAAACACACCCTAGGACCTTTCTACTAGTTGGAAGCCTCTGGAATTCAGGGAGATGCACTTGAGGTCATGTGGAAACCATTCCTGCTACTAGTTTAGTGGTCATTTGAGTTGGGATACTAAAAATTGGTATCAAAGCACTTTATTTTCCTTTATATTACTATTTGGGTATTAGATAGTATACTAGGACATTGAGATTTGGATTTTACCCTGTGCTTGGATGTAATTAACCCATGTATAGGGGAAACCCAAATTTCCTAGGTTCTAAATTGTAGTTATTAATTATTCCATTTTTGGTTGATACAACTTCACTGTTGGTTGACAAACTTTATTTGTGGTGTTATTGATATTGGTATGATTTAAATGAGGATTCATATTATTTCATCCTAATAAGATGAGTGAATATTGAGGAATTCATAATATTAGGCATGATAGGACTTAAATTTCATTCATTATGCCATGCCACGGTTAATTTCCAACATGAATTTGCCTACTTGCATGTGATTGGTTATAGTTCCATGAAGTGCCTATTTTTTATAAAGGTAAAAGTGTTCTAAAATGACTTGTAGGGATATGTTGTGGTTTGGTTTACGTGGATGTCACTTTTAACTCATGAGGTGTATGATCCCTTATGAATTGGAATGGTGACCCACCTAATTCAAACAAACTGAAAGGGTAATTAAATCCTTAAATGAATTAAAATGAAAACCGCCATTAAAGGTAAATGGTCTGGGTATGAGAAATGTGATACATTGACCTTGAATTTACCTTGGAAATGGGTTGTAGGTTGTGTTTATAGTTATCCTTTTGAGACTATTCTTTTTTATCAAGACCTAACTTAAGGAGTAGGCTATGAGTTTTATTGTGATCATGGAGGATTTTTACCTGCCCTTATTTACTGTTTTTCTTATCTTCATACCTTATTTATTATACATATTTCCTGAGGAATTCATTTATAAATTATAGTGCTATGAAACCATGACATACTTGTGTTTCATGCCAAGAAAGTGAAGATAAACACACTCTAGAGGTGGTTGGTCGTGATCCACCCATGATACCTCTAGTAGTTCCACCAAAGGCACCTCCACTTGATCTTCCACTGGGTGTCGATGCTTAGTTTAGGGATAGCATTATCAGTTTTATGTATACTGTTCATGGTTCTCTATGGCCTTCTTTGAATTTGGAAGAGCTTATATGGGACTTCCAGTAGTAGCATCCTCTCACTTTCTTTGGGAATGGTGGACCTCTTGCTGTAGAGTCATGGTTAGAGGCTTTAGTGTCTATATTTTACCATCTTGAGATTCTGCCAGTGCGGAGGTTCAATCTTTCTACCTAAATGCTTCATGACTCTACCAAGCATTAGTGGGATATCATTTCTCAATCATAGTGTTACTGAGATATAATATGGGAATACTTCCAGATGGATTTCTTTGATCACTTAGTTTTGAAGACTATGAGAGAGGATCGAGCTTGAGAGCTTATGTATCTTCAATATATATCCATGTTAGTGTTTGAGTATTCTACTCATTTCATTGATCTTCATCATTTCATTATATCTCTGACTGGTGAAGAATTGACTGTTGTGAGTCACTTTTAGGATGGGATTGGATATTTTGTCTTCTCATAATTGAATGTATTCTATTTGACTATTGTGATAGAGATAGTTAACTAGGTTCTAATTAAAGAACAAAACCTCATAGTAGTTGGCCCTGTAAGATAGGGTGGTTCAGTTATAAGGTAGGGTGATGGTTCTTTAGGTAGTAGAAAGTGCCGATTCGAGAGTGCATGTGGGGGAAGTGATAGCTAGGGGACACATATTGATAGTTATATAGTATGTCACCAATGTGGTTGGATAGGATATAAGAATCCTCAATGAACAAGGAACCTAATGGAATGTTGAGCTTGTGGTAGGAGGTCTATCTAAAGCACTTCTTCTATTCTTTTCCTCCAGCATCTAGTGGCATAGAATCTATACCGGCACCTATATCAGGTATAGGATCCATGATGCCATGTCAGGTTGGGATTTTTTTCTTCTATTGGCCAATTAGGCCGAGGTAGTAGTGGTCATGGATGAGGCAGTCAGGGGCCAGATATTCAGTGTCAGTAAAGTGGAACTTATCAAGCTAGTTAGGTGGCATCTCAAGGGCATGGACCAGTCCATATGTATGCAGTGAAGCCAGTATCTAAGGAGAAAATTGTAGGTCCATCTATGGTTATAGGTACTATTATAGTGACCTCTACTTTAGTTTATTACATTTTTATATGGTGCATTGTACTCTTTCATATCTACTATGTTTGTGGAAAATCTTGGTCTAGATATCGAGAACTTATTGGAATGATATCTATGAACACTCTGTTAGGGGTCAGAATATAGGTCCCATGTTAGTGTCAGGAGTTCCCCCTTGGGATATGTGGGTACTATTTATTCTAGAATTTCTTCACCCTCGAGATGACCGGCTTCAACATCATTCTCATTATAGACTGGCTTGTTCCTTATCATGCTCAAGTGGATTCCTATATCCACCAAGTGTCTTTTACATCACCCTATGGCAATGCATATATACATCAATTAGAATGGGATATCCAAGCAGATCGAGCTAGACCCAATCAAGATGGACTTGGTAGAGTAAAATCTTAGTCAGAAAGTCACTTTATGAGTGATTAGGGAATACAGTTAGTAGAATTGTCTCCTATTGTGGACTATTTTAGAGATGTCTTCCTTGATTATTTCTCTAGATTACATATTGAGAGAGAGTTAGAGTTCACTTTAGAGATAGTTCCAAGTGTGACACTAGTATCCATTCCTTGATATAGTATGGAACCTACAAAGCTCTAGGAACTTTAAAAGTAGCTTCAAGATCTTGAGGCTAAGGGTTTTATCAAACACAGTACATTTCCATAGGGTTCACCCATACTTTTCACCAAGAAGGCAGACAGTACCCTCAAATTATGTGTGGATTATAGGCGATTAATTATCTTATTGTGAAGTACCATTATTCTTTACCTCGTATCGATGACCTCTTTAATAATATATGAAGATAAACTATTTTATTTAAGATTGATCTGATGTCAGGCTATCATCAGGTTCATGTGAGACCATCAGATATACCACATACGACACTCCATAGTAGATATGTCTTGTATGAGTACTTGGTTATGTTTTTCAGTCTGAAGAATGCACTGGTAGTCTTTACGGCTCTGATGAATCATATTTTCCACCTGTATCTTGATTCCTTTGTGGTAGTCTTCATTAACGACATATTGGTGTACTTGTATACCAGACGTGACCATGAAACCCATCTTGAGATCATGTTAAGTACATTGAGAGAGAACCATCTATATGCAAAGCTCAGTAAATTCCACTTCTTGGTCAGTAAATTTCACTTCTTGGGTCATATCATATTAGAGACAGGCATATTTGTTTACACAAAGAAGGTGAGCACCATTGTTTCTTAGGAGCATCCCATAATATATTTGATATACACAGATTTTTAGGGATTTATGGTTATTATAGATAGTTTATCCAGAACTTATCCTTCTTAGAAGTGCCTCTTATATCCCTGAATAAGAAAGGTGTGTAGTTCTTATGGTATGAAGCTTGTGAGAAGGCCTTATCTGAGTTAAAAATAAGAATCACTTCAGCTCTTATTTTGATTTTCCTGAGTCAGGAAGAATCTATACAATCTATTGTTATGATTGAGGGATCAGGATGGGTGCAGTTCTGATGCAAGGTGATTGATTCGTGGAGTATGGATCTCACCACTTGGAGCCTCATGAGAGAAACTATCTTACGCACGATATCAAGTTAGAAGTTATGGTTCATGCTCTTCATTGTTCTTGGAATTATCTTTTGGGAGATCAATTTTTTGTCTACACAGATCATAAAAATCTCAAATATATATCCACACGGTGTTACTTGAATTTGAGGTAGCGTAGGTGGGCAGAATACCTGCAGTTGTTTGATTTTTTGATTTCTTATTCCCCTGGTAAGGAAAATGTCGTGGATGATGCATAAAGCCTCACAACTCAGACACAAGCCATCTATGTGGCTAGTAGTGAGTTGCATATGATGGATATGTTTTCTGAATTGCATATGGAGGTTCAATAATATCATAGAAATATATTTTTAGCAGCTCTGTTAGTGACATATTCTCTTCTAGAATAGGTCAGAATGAATCAGTTATCATATTTTGATGGCCTCGTTCTAAGGGAGAGTATCACAGTAGAGAACCCACCTCCTGGTTGGGTTTTTGATAGTAGTGAGACCCTGATCTATTGTGATAATGTTTGGGTTCCTTCATATATATGGGAAGAGATTATTAGGGAATATTATTCCTTTTTTTGGGAAATTTATCCCAATCTTGAGAAGATATAACATCATATTAGTCGTCAATATTGGTGTCCAAGTACAAAGAGGTAGATAGTAGATTTCATCACTAGGTTCTTCACCTATTAGTAGGTGAAGGAAAGGAATTAGTTACCTGTTGGACTTCTACAGCCCCCATCCATTCCTAAATGGAAATTTAATGACGTCACCATGGATTTTGTGATATGCTTGTCGAGATCTTCTTAAGTCAGGGACATGGTATGGGTGATCATCGATAGGTTGACCAAATTTTCACACTTTTTATTGATCCTATAATCCTTATCTATTGATGAGTTAAGAATTTTATGCATATGGGAGATAGTGTTAATTCATGGAATTCCCCATTCTATCATTTCAGACTGAGATTCATGGTTCACATCACAGTTCTAGCAAGGGTTGCAGAAGACACTAGGTTCACAAGTTCTCTTAAGTACTGCATATCACCCTTAGACTGATGGGCAGTCCGAGCGTACTATACTAGTGTTAGAGGATATGATATGGTCATATACCCTTGATTTTAAAGGTTCCTAGGAGAATCATATTCCTATAGTTTAGTTTTCCAACAATAACAGCTTTTAGGAAACAATTCAGATGGATCTGTATGAGGCTCTCTATGGTAAACTATGTTGTTCACATCTATGTTGGCTAGAGGTTGGGGAGGCAATTCCATTGGGTCCTTTTTTTATTTAGGAGACTTCTGAGCAAGTCTATTTGATTCATAGGTGTATGGATATAGCTCAATCTAGGTAGAAGTCTTATACCGATCGTCATCGCAGACCTCTGGAGTTTGAGGTGAAACGTTGGATCTTTCTATGTGTATCACAACATTTGGGTCATAAACAAATCATGAGACAAGGCATGTTATCACCGAGATATGTTGGTAATTTTGAGATAGTGGAGCAAGTTGGGTCAGTATTCTATCTATTTCTATTAATTTATAGGTACCATTCCATGCATGATGTCTTTCACATATCTCATCTTTGATGGTATCATCCAAACTCATCTTAGTATTTTATCCTAATGATATCAAGCTATAGGAAGATGCATCCTTTGAGGAGCATCCAATTCATATCATTGATCATAGCATGAAGGTTCTCCAAATAAAGTAAATTCCTCTGGTTCAGGTGTTATCGAATCACGGATGTTTTCAGAATAAGACTTGGGAGTTGAAGGATGATGCATATGGGTAGTGGTTGAAACTCTTTTCAGATGACATAGTACCACCCTTGTAAGGGAAAATCACGGATGATTTGTTTTAAGGAGTGGAGGTTGTAATGTCCCAACTTTATCCAAAGGTATAGACCATTTAATTTTTGGTTTAAATTCCTTAAAACTCCCTTAATATCATTTTGAATCAATGAATGGAGGCTTTGGGTGCATCTGGGGATCATTTGAATCCTGTATCCTTAAAAATGGGGAAGCAGACTGGGACACACTATTAGGTGAAACTGTGCAGTAGTAGACAGTGGGGTACAGAGGGTCACACAGTCTGTTTGAAACTTTAAGACCCAGTCATACAACCATGCAGTCAATTACAAGTTTTGGACAATGAATTACTACACGGTTTGCACATGGTTAGTCAAACTATGTGATATCCTGTCTGATGTGACCCAGTGAAGCATAAACATGAGCACGGTTGGCACATGGTTTGGCCAACCATGCAGACAAACTGTGCATGTTGAAAAGTGTGGGTAAAATTCCTTTTTTTCCTTAATGAGGGTTTTAACCCAATTTATTCCTCTCTCCTATCTCCCACTCAGGATTTATCCTCCCTCCATGAGCACAAACCCCCTTCTCATCCTCCTTTGGGGTTTTGTGATATCTTCTTCGATCATGATTTATTTCCTTCATCATCAGAAGCTATGAACTCATCTCAGTAAGATATATAATTTGTACACCTCTATTTTTAAGTTTCTCTAAGATATGTTTCACTATTTCGATGCAACAACTTTATACCCTATTTTTTGTATTTTGTTAAATCTTATAATTTCTTCTATTTTAGGTTGAATCAAGGATTTTTTTCTAGATGTGTGTAGTACTATGACTATGAGGTAAGGTTTCTATGTATTTTTCCCTTCATTTTGTCACTTTATAAGTGTTGTGCCATTTTTTTTCTAGCCAGACTCTTCCAACGAGGCATGTTCTTGGATATTAAATTGATCTCCTTGGTTTTCTGAGTCCATTGTGACTTTAGCTTATGGAGAAACCCATTCATAGGGTGCTTTCCTTGGCTTTAGCCACCCCTTTAGTTTTGTCCTTCATTAATGGAAAAATTCCCATGGTTTAAACGGTTAATCACCACTTTAAAAATGCATTTTGATAAAATTATTGATAGTATAAAGGGAATTAAGAATTTATGGTTATCCATGGGAGTGACCTTTGGTATTTATGTCTCACCCATTATAATCAAATGCTTATGCTTTAAGATCTATAATTAATTTCACTTTCCTTGCACTAAATTTCCTATTATAAGCTAGTTGTTTACCTTGATTGATGTTATATGCCTCAGTTTCCCTTTATGTTATGATCATTGTATTGTGACATGAGTGAATGGATTGAATTGGAATATTGTGCTCAGTCAATCTTGATAGCTTGAGATATTGAAATTTCATTTGATGATAGGTGATTAAAGGCATGCTAATGCCATGTTCCTATGGTTTCATTTCATCGCTTAGATCTTATGCCTTATAGTTAATACCTTATTATTTTCTATATTAATTGAGCCACTGTGTTTTAGATTACTTTTATATCTTGATAGATTTTGGCATAAGATGGTTATTTTATGGATTTCAATTATAAATGTTTTTCTTTGATATGGATCACTTGATACTGGCTTGGAGAAAATATGGGTTATGTATTAAGGATTCATAGATGGACTCTCCATTCTCATTTGGGTTACGACCTGACATGCCAAGAGCGATGCTTTGTCTTGATAGGTCAGGGATATCTGGGTGGTTTACTATACTCTTAAGTGGTACCAGTTTCCTAAGTGAGAAACCGTGGATGACCCATTAGCAAAATGGCTATGCCATGCTATGGGTGATACTCAGTTCCCTATATGAGATACCTGGGACAGACTCAGAGTTACTATGCCTAGAGTGATACAAGGTATTCTTTTAGATCACCTTAGAAGGACTTAGCGGTATTGGATTATATCAGATGTTCCCATAGTGATACTTGGGATTATTTTAGATCACCTTGGAAGTGCTCGAGACTCCACCTTTGGATTTTATGTATTGAATGTTTGATTTATTGATCTTATGAGATGCATCCTTGATTATTATTATGATCTTATTGTACCATATATTGATGTTTTTATTTATAATTGATCATGATTATGCTATGAAATGGATATTAGACCCCAAGCCAGAGCACAATCTTGGGGGTATGCTTTTATTAGTTGCCTTGTTTATATTGGCACATGTTTTATGTACTGTGACTTTCACAAGTACCTTATTCAGACATTCAGCATAGACTGAAGAAAGTGGTATGAGACAGGTATCCATTTAGGAACCCAAAACCAAGTGTTAATGTTTTAATTATACAACTATTTTGAATTTATTATATATAGCACACTATCTTTTTTTACATCATGAAATGAAAAGTTCTATACACTTTGGTTACAAACCTACTGAGATTTATATCTCACACTCTTTTCGGGCATCATTTGGTACTTGGGTAGACTGTAATGACCCAAAGCTTTTCAATAGAAATTTTACTTCTTTTAATTATGTCATAAAATCACATGAAAACACAACATAATGAAATACTATGTGTTAAGTGGCCTCTAAACATAAGTTTTTCACTTATATTTTTTGAATTTTGAAAATCCGACATACACGGTTGTGTTCAAGATGTTTTTTGGAATCTAATGAAACAAAAATAATTTTTGGTGAATAGTAACCTACCCTTATGAATAGTAACATACCCTTATAAATAGTAATATTACCCTTATTAATAGTGAATCATCCAACATAAGAGTAACCTTACCCATGAATAATTAAATAAAATTTAGACATATTAGAAAGTGACAATTTGACCTTAGTAAATGTTTTGGTATTTTGTAAGTCATAATTAATTAATTAATTAATTAATTAATTTAAAAGAAAATTTATTTTCTTAAAATGTGTTCAATAATTATCAAATCAATGTCTTATAGTTTTTAGATAATTTAATAAGACCCTACGTAATTTTTGGAAGCACTATAAAATCAGTTTTAGTATTTAAAAACTGTTTTTTTAATTAAATTATGATTTTAATTAAATATTAAATTAATAATATTCAGAAAATTATTTTTGAAAAATGGACTTCATTTTTTGATTCTACACGTCAAAAAATGGTTGGGGTAAATTTTTGGTATTTTTCTGAAATGCTTGAATTTTTTATGAATAGTAGAATCCGATAATTCACAATAAATGCTAAATAATGGATTAAATGAGTCATCGATGATGCTATGCTGATGTAAGCCCACTTGGTTCGGGATCAGATGATAAAATTACTATTCTTGTTCATGGAATACTCACTATTCCTTGTCTTGTGAATAAATAATAAACTAATGAATTTTATATTAAGGAAACCCATCTCCCCTCCACTATAAAATCCACCCTTCACACCCTCATTTCCTCACACCTCTCAAGCTCCAAGACTTCTATAAAATCTGCCCAAACCTCTTCCCTAGCCCCTCCCCCACGTCCAAGAGCTTCTGGTCTCATCAAAAGACCAAGCTTAGACCCTTAAGGAGGTTCTCAAGAGGAGGATTCAAGAGGTAATTTCTCTCCCTCTTCTCCTTTAATTTCCTTTCAAGTTCAAGTTCATTTCTTGATCTCTCCCCACATATCTTCATATAAATGGTATTTTAACTCCAGTATTATAAATCTACTGGAATTTTATGATATTATATCATCCAGCCCTCTTTCCATCTTCCTTTTATTTTATTAAAGAGAACGTTGTTCGTGAGGTGTTAATTTATCACCTTCAAGAACGACAAGTTTTCTTCTTCAATTTCTACCTTAAGATCTGGTCATGAAACCATTTTTATGGTTGAACCAGAACATGTTATATGTATTATATTCTATTTAATGTTATTTAACTAACTTATGACCATGTTACTAAGTGATAAGCTAAACCAAATTTGTTGTGATCGAAAAACCATCCAAACTAACCCAAATAATCATCATTTAATTTTTATCTAATGATTCATCCACATGGATCTAATTTGATTCATTATAAGATAATTAAAACTATTTTAATATCATTAATAACATGTAATATTAGTTATGTATGTTTACCCATGTTCTACCCAAACATCAATTTAAGAATACAAGTGAATCACTCAAGAAAACCATGAAAACAAACATTCTCGAACAGTGTCTTAAAACTATATAACTCATCCAAAGGCACATAAAATCACTTAATGAAACCATAATGAACCATATTAATGTACATAAGGTTCTGGATTTCTAATTAATGTCATTATACAGTACATTAAAGAGAAGGAAGCATTCGGATACAAGGTAATGGGAAATCTCAAACCCAATTTTTCTTCCTTCGGGTTATCCCTCTTTCACTCCATTTTGATATGTCTACTCCTTAAAGATAATTTGTTTGTCATTGTCTTTACTTTTCTGGGATATACATATTTGTCACTGGTTTTTATGTCAAACAAAATTTTTTCCAAAAGAACTCCTCTTTTAAGAACACCCCTTTTTACTTCTCACTCAAAGTGGACGGTTCTTGTAACATATATGTTATTCCCTATTTCTTTTGGGAACCCAAAGCTTATGAATGTGTTATTATGAGATGAAATACATTCCATTACATGGTTTTTTTATGTACATTTTTTATATTTGTTCTATGTGGCAAGCATGATGATGCTAATGTTATGAGGTGACGGGTGCGCCCGGAATTATATAGCACAATATGAATGTTTGAATGTGACGGGTGCGCCCAGAATTATACAGTGATTCAATGCATTGGGTAAAGTAATTAATCTCATGATTAAATGTGAAATGATGTGTGAAAAAGATTCTATCTTTGTTCATAAGTATGTGTGGTAGTTAACCACTAATAAATGTTGTTTCATTTTTATGCATTGCCACATTTCAAGTCTTATATTTATGCTTCCTCTCATGTTCATGATCTTTTTCCCATGTTATTATTATGATCACCCCATGAAATATTGTTCTTATATATCCTCTTAATGGGCTTCTAGGTCACCCCTTTTGATTTATATCCTCAGGTTTCTACATGTATTAAGAAGAGGACAAGTGCCAATAAGAATCTAGAGAAGAAGAAATTAAATAAATGTTTGTGCTTGATGTTGTAATTGTTATGTATGATCCTAGTTTTCCCAAGACACTAAACCTTTGGATACTCTATGTGTAATACTATAATGTTTTTTGTCTATAAAATGATGTAATATTAATGTAAGAAAAGGCTAGGTCACTATAGTTGGTATCAGAGGAAAGGTTTAGTTAATTTGGGAATTAGGATTAGTGAACCCTAGAGAAAACCTCTAGCATGAGACTACGTAAAAAAATGCACACAAGAATATTTACATAGGGATCCCATATGTTATGTTTTGGGTATAAATTGTTTAAATTAATAATTTATTCATGAATTTTTTACTTATTTTTGGTTCTAACCTTTTCTATTTTAGAAAATGGTGGGAACCAGGAGAAATCAGGCCAAAAACTCATGCGAGGGCCAATGTAACGATTGACCGAACAATATCCCCAATGATTTGGGAGGTGGAGTTCAAAACTTCATGGCAATTATTACCCAATTATCTCATGTTATGAACAATAACCATAATAATGGGGAACATCCTCCTTCACCAAAGAGGGAGCAGTTGTCTATCGAATGTTTTATGCGGCAACAACCACCAACGTTTTGTGGATCTTCCGATCCACTAGTTGCAGAACAGTGGGTCAACTCCATGGAGAAGATATTTTATGTTCTTCACTGTTCTGAGATGGAGAAGGTGACCCTAGCTGTTTGTCATCTAGACAGAGAAGCCTATCAATGGTGGGATTTGATTAAGAACACCAAGCCAAGGGAGGAAATGGAAGAGATGGAATGGGAAGACTTTAAGATAATGTTTATTAATAAGTACTTCCCATGAAATCTTCACACGAATATGGAGAGAGAATTCATAGAGATCATGCAAAAAGAAGGAGAATCTTTCACAACCTATGCAGCGAATTTCACAAGGCTTTCAAGGTACACTTTGGGTTTTGTTATCAACAATGACAGAAAAATTGATAGATTCTTTATTGGATTAAAACCACACCTTCGAAAGGCTCTTGCAATTTGAGATTTTGGGAGTTATGAAGAAGTTGTTCGGTGTTCTCTCAAAGTGGATATGGAGTTTTTATAATAGTCCCATGGCTATGGTGATAAGAAAATAAAGATGGAGTTTCAAGCTGGTGTATCTAATGAAAAAGGTGGGAAGAAAAATTAACAACCCACATGCCAAAAATGTGGGAAGTTGCACCATGGGAACTGCTTCAAAGGGATTGGGAAGTGATTCAAGTGTGGGAAAGAAGGACACCATGATCAATAGTGTTGAAAAGAAAAAAAAGGAAGGAGAATGTAACCGATGAAAGGATAGAACCACTCATGGTTCAATGCTACAACTGTAGGGAGCTAGGGCACTATGCAAACCAGTGCACTATACCTCTAGTTCTCGAAGGTAATCAGCATCAGCAGCCACCAAAGCCAAAGGAACAAGGGAATGCTTATGCCATCGCTACTGCGGAGGTGGATCATGATAATGAAGTCATACAAGGTACCCTTCCTATTCACTCAAGAATGGAAAAAGTCTTATTTGATTCTGGTTTTACGCATTCCTTTGTATCTTTCAAGTTTTCTAGAACTATAGAATCGAACCCTTGAAACCTTGAAGTAGAGATATCTTTAAAAATACAAAGTGGTGCAATCATTGCAACCCAATTGTTTGACTCTTCTCCTGTTGGCGTATGCGGGAATATTCTTCCAGCAAATATCGTAATACTTCCCTTGGTGGAATTCAATGCTATAATGGGAATGGATTGGCTCTCGTTATATAGACCACATATAAACTGTCGGGAAAAGAAAATATATTTTTATATTCCGAACCATCCCATGCTCCTCTACAAATTCAAGGAAGATCATGAATCTCCTTTGAAAAATCCTTCAATGGTGTTGGTGTTGATTCCCTACGAAGAAGCATACCTCTACCAAATGGTTGAGTCGAAGGAAAGTTCCAACCTTGAAGAAATTCCCATCATGAGGGAATACGGTGATGTATTTCCCGAAGAGTTACCTGGAATTCCCCCGGATCGTGAGGTAGAGTTCTCAATTGAACACATACCCGGAGCTACTCATGTATCGAAGTGTTCATATAGGATGGATCCTATTGAACTAGAGGAGTTAAAGAAGCAGCTGCAAGAGCATCTAGACAAAGGTTTCATATTCCCTAGTACATCACCTTGGGGTGCACCGGTGCTCTTTATGAAGAAGAAGGATGGAACAATGCAGCTGTGTGTCGATTATCGGGAACTCAAAAATATCACCATAAATAACAAGTATCCTCTCCCAAGGATTGATGACTTGTTTGATCAGTTAAGAGGAGCTCAATACTTCTCAAAGGTGGATCTTCGTTCTAGATATCATCAGGTAAAGGTGAAGAAGGAAGATATTCAGAAGACTGCCTTCCGTACAAGGTATGGGCACTATGAGTTTTTGGTGATGCCATTTGGACTTACTAATTCCCCTGTAATCTTCATTAATTTGATGAATAGAGTCTTTAGACATTACCTCGACAAATTTGTGGTAGTGTTTATCGATGATATTTTCATCTACTCCAAGAGAAAGGAGGAACATGAATAACATCTATGACTTGTGTTGGAGACATTCAAAAAGGAGAAGTTGTACGCCAAGTTTAGAAAGTGTGACTTTTGGATGAAACAATTCACGTTCTAGGGACATGTGATCACAAGTGAGGGAATTTCTATGGATCCTTCAAAAACAAAGGCCATTGAGGAATGGCCCAGAACCTCTAGTGTCATAAAAATCCGTAGTTTTCTCAGATTAGCTGGGTACTACCAATATTTTTTGAGAAACTTCTCATGATTGTCAAGCCCACTAACTAAGTTAACAAGGAAAGGGGTAAAGTATGTCTAGACAGAAGAATGTGAGGGAATCTTCAAGGATCTAAAGAGAAGTCTGATCACTGCACCTGTACTCACACTATCGAAAAGTGGAGAAAGTTTTGTGATATATAGTGATGCTTCAAAGAAAGGATTGGGTTGTGTACTCATGCAAAATGACAATGTGATAGCCTACGCCTCAGGACAGTTGAAGATCCTTGAGCAGAACTACCCGACGCATGATCTAGAGCTAGCAGCCATGATTTTTTCCTTGAAAATTTGGCGGCACTACCTTTATGGCGAGAAGTGTGACATATACACCGACCATAAGAGCCTAAAGTATATATTCACACAAAAGGAACTCAACATGCTTCAAAGGAGATGGTTAGAGCTAATAAAGGATTACGATTTCTCAATTCACTATCATCCTGGAAAGGCGAACAAGGTAGCTGATGCTCTAAGAAGAAAAGAACCTGCTACTCTAGCTATGTTGTGGATTGAGAAAGACTATATCTTATTGGATATGAAAATAATGGATTTGTAAATCATAAGGGCAAGGGATACATCCTACCTTTCCCAAATGATTGTGCAACCATCCATCCTGGAGAAGATTAAGGAAGCACAAAGGGATGATGTGGAGATACAAAAGAGGGTGAATGTAGTAAAGGAAGGGAAGATTCAAGAGTTCCATATCGACAATGATGGTGTGATTCGGTTTGGAATACGGCTTTGTGTGCCTTCATCACCCAGGATAAAGAAGGATCTATTGGACAATGCTCATAGCTCAACTTTCTCTATCCATTCGGGGAGTACCAAGATGTACCGTGATCTCCAGAAACACTTCTGGTGGGATAACATGAAGAAGGAGATTGCGGAATATATATCAAGGTGCTTGGTATGTCAACAAGTTAAATCTGAGTGAAAAAATTCCAAAGGTATGATGAAGCAATTGCCTATTCCTATGTGGAAATGGGAAAATGTTACTATGGACTTTGTCACAGGTCTCCCGAAGACGTCAAAGGGAAATAATGCAATATGGGTTGTGGTGAGACTGCACGGTGTTCCACTCTAAATTGTCTCTGACCATGATCCAAGGTTCACATCTAAATTCTGGAGGAGCCTTCAACATGCTTTGATTACTAAATTAAATTTCAGCATGGCCTATGACCCCCAAACTGATGGCCAGTCTGAAAGAACTATTTAGAAACTCGAAGATATGCTAAGAGATTGCTCTCTTGAATTCAAAGGTGGTTGGGATCAGCATCTCCCATTGGTTGAGTTCTCATATAAAAATAGCTTCCACTCGAGTATTCAGATGGCTCCATATGAAGCTCTGTATGGAAATCGATGTAGAACTCCAACCTGATGGGATGAAGTTGAAGAAAGAAAGCTACTTGGACCCGATCTTATTCAAGAGATGACAGAGAAGGTTCAAGTCATCCAGAAACACATAAAAGCTACTCAAAGTCGGTAAAAGATCTATGATGACAATCGTTCAAGGTACTTGGAGTTCGATGTTGGAGATAAAGTCTTCCTTATAATATCTCCATGGAAGAGAGTCATGTGATTCGGAAAGAAAGGGAAGCTAAGCCCAAGGTATATTGGCCCCTTTGAGATCCTTGACCGCATTAGATCCATGGACTATCGTCTTGAACTTCCACTAAATATGGCTCAAGTTCATGATGTGTTTCATGTATCACTACTGAGTAAGTACATACCAGACCCCTCACATGTATTAAACTCAGAGGTGGTGCAGCTGGAAGATGATCTCTCTTATGAGGAGTAGCCAGTAAAGGTTCTGGACTGGAGAGATAAGGTTCTACGCAACAAGACAACCCATCATGTCAAAGTGTTGTGGAGGAACCATAAGTTTGAGGAAGCATCTTGGGAACCAGAAGAGGAAATTTAGACATCTTAGAAAGTGACACATCATAATGAACTACTAAGTGTTAAGTGACCTCTAAACATAAGTTTGTCACTTATATGTTTTGAATTTTGAAAATCCGACATACACGGTTGTGTTCAAGATGTTTTTTGTAGTTTAATGAAACAAAAATAATTTTTGGTGAATAGTAAACTACCCTTATGAATAGTAAAATAACCTTATAAATAGTAATATTACTCTTATGAATAGTGAATCATCCAAGATAATATTAACCTTACCCATGAATAATTAAATAAAATTTAGACATCTTAGAAAGTGACAATTTGACCTTAGTAAATGTTTTGGTATTTTGTAAGTCATAATTAATTAATTAATTAATTGAAAAGAAAATTTATTTTCTTAAAATGTGTTCAATAATTATCAAATCAATGTCTTATAGTTTTTATATAATTTAATAAGACCCTACGTAATTTTTGGAAGCACTATAAAATCAGTTTTAGTTTTTAAAAATTGTTTTTTAAGTAAATTATGATTTTAATTAAGTATTAAATTAATAATATTTAGAAAATAATTTTTGAAAAATGGACTTCATTTTTTGATTCTACACATCAAAAAATGGTTGGGGTAAATTTTGGAGATTTTTCTGAAATACTTGAATTTTTTATGAATACTAGAATCCGATAATTCACAATAAATGCTAAATAATGGATTAATTGAGTCATCGATGATGCTCTGCTGATGTAAGCCCACTTGGTTTGGGATCACATGATAAAATTACTATTCTTTGTCATGTAATACTCACTATTCCTTGTCTTGTGAAGAAATAATAAACTAATGAATTTTATATTAAGAAAACCCCTCTCCCCTCCACTATAAAATCCACCCTTCACACCTTCATTTCCTCACACATCTCAAGCTCCAAGCCTTCTCTAAAATCTACCCAATCCTCTTCCCTATCACCTCCCTCACATCCAAGAGCTTCTGTTCTCATCAAAAGACCAAGCTTAGGCCCTTAAGGAGTTTCTCAAGAGAAGGATTCAAGAGGTAATTTCTCTCCCTCTTCTCCTTTAATTTCCTTCCAAGTTCAAGTTCATTTCTTGATCTCTCCCCACCTATGTTCATATAAATGGTATTTTAACTCTATTATTATACATCTACTGGAATTTTATGATATTATATCATCCAACCCCCTTTCCCTCTTCCTTTTATTTTATTAAAGATAGCGTTGTTTGTGAGGTGTTAATTTATCACCTTCAAGAACGACAAGTTTTCTTCTTCAATTTCTACCTTAAGATCTGGTCATGAAACAATTTTTATGGTTGAACCAGAAAATTTTATATGTATTATCTTCTATTTAATGTTTTGTAACTAACTTATGACCATGTTACTAAGTGATAAGTTAAAACAAGTTCATTGTGATCGAAAAACCGCCCAAATTAACCAAATAATCGTCATTTAATTCTTATCTAATGATTCATCCACATGGATATAATTTGATTCATTATAAGATCATTAAAACTTATGTAATATCATTAATAACATGTAATATCAGTTCTGTATGTTTACCCATGTTCTACCCAAACATCAATTTAAGAATACAAGTAAATCACTCAAGAAAACCATGAAAACAAACATTCTCAAACAATGTTCTAAAACTATATAACTCATCCAAAAGCACATAAAATCACTTAATGAAACCATAATGAACCATATTAATGTACACAAGGTTCTGGATTTCTTATTAATGTCATTATATAGTACATTAAAGAGAATGAATCATTCGGATACAAGGTAAGGGGAAATCTCGAACCCAATTTTTCTTCCTTCGGGTTCTCCTTCTTTCACTTCATTTTGATATGGCTACTCCTTAAAGATCATTTTTTCATCATTGTCTTTACTTTTTTGGGATATACATTTTTTTCACTGGTTTTTATTTCAAACAAAATGTTTTCCAAAAGAAATCCTCTTTTAATAACACCCCTTTTTTACTTCTCACTCAAAGTGGACGGTTCTTGTAACATGTATGTTATTCCCTCTTTCTTTTGGGAACCCAAAGCTTATGAATGTGTTATTATGAGATGAAACCCATTCCATTCCATGGGTTAGTTATGTACATTTAATATATTTGTTCTATGTGTCAAGCATGATGATGATAATGTTATGATGTGACGGGTGCGCCCGGAATTATATAGCGCAATATGAATGTTTGAATGTGACGGGTGTGCCCGGAATTATACAGCGCTCCAATGCATTGGGTAAAGTGATTAATCTCATGATTAAATGTAAAATTATGTGTGAAAAAGATGATATCTTGGTTCAAAAGTATGTGTGGTATTTAACCACTAATACATGATGTTTCATTTTTATGCATTGCCACATTTCAAGGATTATATTTATGCTTCCTCTCATGTTCATGATCTTTTTCCCATGTTATTATTATGTGCACCCCATTCTATATTGTTTTTATCTATCCTCTTAATAGGCTTCTATCTCACCCCTTTTGATGTATATCCTTAGGTGGATACATATATTAAGAAGAGGACAAGTGCCAATAAGAATCTAGAGAAGAAGAAATTAAATAAATGTTTATGCTTGATATTGTAATTGTTATGTATGATCCTAGTTTTCCCAAGACACTAAACCTTTGGATCCCCTATGTGTAATACTATTGTGCTTTTTATTTTTAAAATGATGTAATTTTAATTTAAGAAAAGGCTGGGTTTCTATATAGACTTTATGATCATAGGTATGGATAAATAGAATCATACCACTTTTGATGCTTGATTTTATTATTGTTTAGGATGGAGTTAGGTGTTGAGGATTGAGCCTATGCTCGAGATGTTGTTGTAGCGGTTTTTTTATCTTTTGTAGTTTTTTATATCATGCAATATAATCATTGTATCCCCTATTCCCCAGTACTATCATTTTTTATAGCATCGTGAACATCATCATTTTTTATCTATTATTGATTATTCTACTTTCTCCATTTGATTTACTTATATTTCATGAATTTCTAGTTTACTTTTGTTGTTATCTTCTTATCTATATTACTTCTACTATTTTTTACTATTGTTACCATTGTGTTTACACCAATATATGAGGCCATAGTCTCCCCACAGACACACCCTAGTCCATACCTTCTAATTGGAAGCCTCTAAAATTTTGGGAGATGCAATTGAGGTCATGGGGTGATCAGTCCGGATATCGGTTTAGTGGTCAGTCAGGTCAGGATGCTACAGGCCATGCCACAACCATGCCAAAAACATTAAAATTACTCCATAATGACAAAGGAGATCAACCACCATAGCATGGAAATAATGAAAAAAAATAGGATTGATCGGATAATAAACCACTAGAAAAAGAGGGTAAATCACTTTTTATCATCATGAATTGAATATAGGAAGCAAGGGATCAATCCCTAATGAAAGGGATTTGAAATGCCTTGATAAAACTCATATGGACACCTAGATTTGGTAGAAAATCTGAGGATTTTTTGGATATTAGTATTTTGTGGGATTTAGATTCATTATTCCAGATATGATTTCATGGAATGAATAGGTAATTCTTCTTGTGAATGTCCTGAATTTAACACCCTCCCAAAAAACATCACCTTGATCAACTAAACTTGGCATCAATTCACATCATGAAATTCATGTTCATATCATGATTTCTCAGGGATATATTTATCGGTTCCAAGCCCAAAACCATTAAATTCATGAATTAATGATTCATATTAGTAATTTAACCCTATAAAACACCCTCACACATTCCAAAAACCTCTATTCAGTTTGTGAACCAAAGTCTCATGTTGTGAACTATAGTTCATGTCATGAACTTCACCCGGTTCCAAATTCCAACTCCCTCTAGGATTCCTCCAAGCACCATGAGCTTAAAAAAATAAAAATTAATGGGTTATAAGGATCCAAGACCTTAATTCAAATACCTATCAAACAATTCTCATCCTTGAGAATTTAAAACCAACCCTAAGAGAAATGAAAGGAAAAGGGGTCATCCAAATAGCCACCCCATGAGATACCTCTCAAGAATCTTACCAACATAGGAGCTCAACCACCTCACCTAGAGAAATAAATCAGAAAACTATGAAACACCAACAACCACCTCTTAAACACTATCCTAGTGGATATACCTCTCAAATTAGATAAATTACACAAATAATTAATCATAGAAGAGGAAACCATCTCATAACCCAGATAATGGTCAACAACCACCAAAAAAATAAGAATCATGAAAGAGAATAACTAAACATTGAACAGGTTGGGATACTTAGTGTGTATCTATGACTCACATACTTAGGTAATCTCCTCAATGCCATCATGATTACAAAGTACATAAACCAAAGGAATATCATGCTCACACAACACCATCTCCCAGTGGTCTTGGATCTCTAAAGGCCTCTCCTCAAAGGATGCATCATCTTCTATATTTATCTCACTCCAATTGATTAAGTGAGAGTTTTCATGAAGATAACAATGAATCTATGACACATAGAATACATCATTCATCTGGATCATCTATGTAGTAATTGTTATCTAATATGAAATGGATTCAAAATGATCCAACACCATGAAACTCCCAAAACACTGGGGATAAAACACACTCCCATATCCAAACCTTTACTACCCACGATGATGAGTCACCTTTAGGAAAACATGATCTAAAAATTAAAACTCTAGAGCTCTCATCCTATTATCAGCATAGGATTTCTAACAATCTTGAGCTACCTTCATCCTATCAGGATCATGAGAACCATCTCTGTCATGATATGAACTAGTTATGACCTAATAATTACTAACTCTCCAACCCCAGTCCAACATAATGGAGAATGGGAAGGTAATACATAAACATATTCATATAGTGACACACCAATGGTGGAGTGGAGACTATTATTGTAAAAAGAAACTTGACCAAAGGTAGGTGCCTCATTCACAAACCTCCAAAATCCAAGACGCAAGCACATAACATTTCCTCAAGAGTTTGAATAGTCTACTCTATCTGACTTACCATCAATGGATGAAAAGTATTTATAAGGTTTAACTTAGAGACAAAAACATGTTGGAGGCCCCTCCATGCCTTGGAGGTAAAATGAGGATCATGATCAAATATGAACATCCTTGGGACTCCATGGAGTCTCACCACCTCTTCTATGTACTACCTTGATAAAACCTCCACTAATCTCAAGTATTTGATCACTATAAAGTGGGAAGATTTCATCAAATGGTCCAATATCACCCATATATAATCCAATAATCCCTAAACTTGAGGTAAAATAGTGATTAATTCCATAGATATGTCCTCCCACTTCCATTAAGGTTCATCCAATGAGAAGAGAAAACCACTAGGAACACATGCTCATCCTTCACCTTCTAAAAAAACATCAAGATGAAAACTTTGCCACTGAAAACTTTAACCCATGACACCAAAATTGACCTCTCAAATATTGATACACCTTTTCCATATGAATATTTACCACTAAGGTTAATCTATGGAAGTCATATACAACCACCACGTGCATCACCAAAGTGAATAAAATCCTCCCTGGAACAACACCTGGTGTTGTTCATCCTCAAACTAACCATCAAGGGCATCACCAAAGAAAACTTGGCCTCTCCATAATTCAACCTCATAATCCCCTATCTAGGAATCCTTCTCTTGATACAATAAATTTTACTACACTTCCATTTCAAAAAGTAAAACTATTTCACTAACCTACCCCATATTAAGATGCATCATTGAGATATCTTCCATCACTGTCCAGAAATATCCAAATTCATGCATAGAATAATTGTGTGACTTCCTTATCAATGCAACATCTGCAATATTACCCTTTACTAGTGACTATGAAATATCATAGTTATAATCTTGTAAATATACCATCAACTATCACTAACAAAAGTTCAGGTCACATTGGGGGAAGACATACCTCAGGATCTTGTGATTAGTAAACACCATAAAATACCTACTAATGTGGTAATGTCACCACATCTTCAAGGAAAACATGAATCCTATCAACTATAGATCATGGGTGGAATAGTTATGCACGTGAGGATATAAATTATAATACCTATAAAAACTAATCTATACTACATCATATTACATCCCATACAAAGATGTGAAGCGTCATAGAAAACCTCAAACTAAACTCCCACTTTAGAAAATGAAGATCTAGAGTACTGGCCAACTTCTCCTTCAAGAACTCAGAAACTTCCTAAAACTATTTAGTCTAGAAGAACACATAATCTTTTTTATTCAATATTTTCCTAAGAGTTTCAAAATGAGATAAATTGACTATGAATATCTTATAGTATCCTATAAGACTACAGAAATTTTGTACTTATGCAATTGTCTTGGGGGTCTCCCAATAAATGACCACCTCGGCCTTTAAAGGATCGATGGATACACCACACTAGGATATGACATGACCCAAGAAATGAACTTCACAAGAACAAAACTCGCACTTAAATAGCTTCCCAAATATCCATTGATGATAAAGAACTCCCAAAATAGAATGCAGATGCTCTGCATGCTCCTCCTTGAACATGGAGTATACAAGGATGTAATCAATAAAAACCACCATAAATCAATCCATGAACTCTATGAACAATTTTTTTCATCAAACCCATTAACATGAAAATATAATTATTCACATCAAATGGAACCACAATGAACTTGTAATTCCTATAATGACATTGGAAATCAGTCTTTGGTATATCTTATTCTTCTATCTACACTTGATGATATCATAAAGAAGGTAGTATAGGTATGGACCCTCCTGGTATAGGGAGTATTTAGATGTACCTAGTATTAGTTTATGAATTTAATTGTTTTTATATATTTTATGTTGGTTTCCAAACTATTTTATCATATATGTAAACAAATTTTTAGACATGTTTATGCATACACCTTATATGTCACTATTGTGTTGAGACACCATTGGTGGTACCCTAAAGAGTATTTATTCTCACAAACTATATAAAAACCTAGGTGGACATACATTATTTATACTATTGATTTCTAGGTACTTATAGGTGATAGTAGTTTTTGGATCATCCAAACCTCATATTTTTATTAGACAAGGAAGCGAGATCAATTAACACTTTAGAGTTGGAGCTATTAGAGGTGGTAAAATTTTCATTTTCATCTTTTTCCTTATACTTTGTTTGGTGTATCCCTTTTTAGTTCATGTTTGGCCCATTTTTTATCTTGGATTTACTTGTATGTATTGAATTCTGGTTTTTTGGTTTAAATACATTCATTTATTGATGTTTTTAGAATATAAACTTGATTTTTATTCTACTATGAAAATTTTGGTTCATTATTTTGTTTTGGATTATTTTGGAATGTATGAATAATGGATGATTCATGCCAGATTTATAGTAAAATTTTGATATGACCTTTCTCTTCAATTATATCAGGTAAACCATTTCCCAATATATACCATATACCTGCGGTGCTTGTTTCCATCACCTGGGGTATGGGGAACACTCCTAGGGTAGTAGAGCATGTGGTTTGGGTGTTTTATAGGCATTCAGGTCAGGAATTTTACTAAGAATTATCATAGAAGTGTTTTGATATTATATAGTATTGGGGATCTTAAGGTTTATATTTTAGCTAGGATTATTGATACTCAAGAAGTAACCCTTAAAAAAGGTTTCATGAAACTATTTATAGAAGAATATAGTGTTACTAGGGACATCTAAGTTAGGCATTGTAGGTTTTAGTGAGGAATATATTAGATTGTATTGAGTATAATGAAATAAAAATTAGGCTGTTTATTTAAGACTCATCTAGGAGTAAAACTTTGTTTCATATTCATAAATCATATTCCGCATCGATAGGTAGGTACATATAGGGTGTCATACCATTTTACATATTTTATGTTATTGTTATATTATAGATGGAACCAACTAAAATTTTATTAGATGAAAAATAAGAAATATATATATAGTGTTTCCTTGTATTTATTGGTGATGACTAAGTTAATATAAATATTTGATTGGTTACTTTATCTTGAGATATACATGATTATTTATCTAATACCTAGTTTCTTTTGTTTAAATTTTCATTTCCAAAAAACACATCTATGTTTTATACTTATACTGTGACTACTAAGTATGTTCTATGACTCTGGTTATTTTTGTTCCCAATAATTTATTTGTTTCCCGGCTTATATTTTGACTATTAAGAATGCCATTTGTTTACTTTTTATATTTAACTATAAGTAATGTCACTTATTCCTTGACTAGTATTTTATAACGAGAATTCATTTAATTATTGTGTATATTTTTTTGTTTAACATGACTTTGTTTTCTAGTTACATTATTTTTTCAATCATGAAATTATTCAATCCTTTCTATATTTCTTATTTCTAGTCACGAAAATTGTTTTTAATTTTTATTATATTACTAAGCATGTTGAGACCCTATTAGTGAGAATGCTTCTTGATTTCATATACTAGTGTGTCACTAGGAAGGTTTTGAAAATGAATCAGTCAAACATGTTAGTCACTATTTGTTGGTTATATCAAAGTCGAACCTATGTTTTTCGGTATTAGTATTTATAGGTATTATTTCTCATATGATTAGGTAAAGGAAATTAGTTTCTAATATAATGTTTTATAAGGTGAGGAAAATGTGTCAACTTAAATATGTTTTAAATTATGTCCTTATCAAAAGGGAATTGTGTTTTATTAAAACATAGTTTTATCTATTGGGTGGTTTTTTGATAAAAATCAGTGTTTTCAAAATAAAACTTTTGTTTTTTATTTTTAAATGGAATGGTCTTTTTTGGGGAAATTATTTTATATTTATTCATGTTTTAAAATTGGGTGAATTTTTTTAAAATTTAAAGGTTAAATTTTGGAAATAGAATGGAAATGAGATTTTAAAGAGTGATTTTGGGTTTAAAGATAATGTGGAATGTGAATTTTCATAAAATAGGTTTCTATGTGAATTTGAAATAGATTTTTATTTATAAACCATTTGTTAAATTAATCTCTTTGATAAACTAAAATGTAATGGAAGGTCAGGCATGGGTAAACCTCATATAATTATATGGTGTAAAATATCTTAGCCTATATTTTGTTGGTTTATGACCATTAGAGAGTTATAAGGTGATGATACATCCTTTGGAATGGATTACTCATGATGGATGGTGTCTATTTTTGGGTTTTAAGAATCATGCATCAGAATCATAGTGAGTAATTGGATTATCCTTTGGGTGGTAGTTTTGAATATTTGATTTTGGTAGTTTATTAAGTATGGATATAGAATTTAATAGTTTTTAATTATTTAGATTGGATTTGGGAGATTTAATTAGAATTTAGGTATGTGTTTTGAGCTACATTTTGGGTTTTTTCATTGAATACATCATTTTAGTTTGATGATTTGAGCTGGAATGGGTGATATTTTCACGATTCAGAAATTTAGGATCCAGAATTCTGTTTTCTTTGAAAATATGTGGTAAAATAGGAATTTATGCATTATAGATATTATGTATGCCTCTATTATTGAATTGGAGACTTAGGGGAAATGGTCTTTAAGGTAAATGTATACTGGGACATATTGGGGATGATAGGTCATATATTGGGGAGGTTGTAAAGTCTCATGAACTATATATATTTATTTAAGGTCTTTCAATGACTTTTAGATGATAGAGTGTGGTCCCATTTGAATTTTTTATTTTTGATTGAGTGGTCTTCTTTAGGTCAAGGATTCATATTTCATTATGGGAATTTGAGGATGAACTTTAGAACATTTTTAGATGAGTATTTAGTATTTTGTTTTGGTAGTTAGAGGTTTGGGGTACCCATGGGAGGTGTCACCTATAGGTGACACCAAGTACCCGCTAAATTGGGATAAAACTCCAAGAGGTCTTGAGGTACCATCGGGTATCTAATAGCCCAGACTAGGTATCTGATGGGTTTTATAGGTGTTGTTTTGGGGATGGAATCATTTCCTTTTCCCCTCCCCATTTTATTTTTTAACCTTCTTCCTCCCTCGTGCTCACTTCTTTTCAGCTGCATAAGAGGATATCTCATGATCTCCCTTGTCCCTCTCATTCTCCCACTTCATTCCCCTCAGTCCAAGGTATTATCTTGGTTTTTTTTCATTCCAGAATTAAAGATAATATTCCCTTTCCCTCTATTATTTCCTCTTATTCTTCCTTTCTTGGTTTCTTTGTTTTAGTCAGGGATTTGAAACTGAATTCCACCAAAGCATGGTCTAATTCACCCTAGTTATTAGGTCATTATCATATCTTGACTCAAGAAGGCCTCTATAGGTTGATCTCTTTTCATTCATTTCTATTTTGGTAGAAAGTGATTATGGTATGGTATTCCCAAGGGATTTCTAGATTTTAGGTTATATTTTGAGAGTGTTTACTTAGAATGGTATAGGAATTTATGTCCTTGTATTTTTTGGGTAAATTTTTGTGATGGTTTGCTTTGGTTTTCTTATATGATTTTTTATCCATTGGTCATGGTTATTATATAATTAGTCTTTATCAATTCTAAAACTTGGTTTGATAATTATTAAGTGTTACTTATGGATGTTTGGCCTTGTAAATTTCACCATAGCTTTTGGTAGGTCATCTTCGCTCCCTGAGTGATTCTTGGGTTATTCCTACACATTTATGCCATTGGTTTTTCTAAATTAACAATAAAGTTGAGTTATGTTTTGATGATATAAATGAATATTTTTAAATAATAATTTCTATATCAAAGGTTAAATATTTTCTAAGAGATTTGTTTCATATTATAGAGTGGAAACCATATCCCCCTTTCTATGCTAAAAACTTTACTAAACATGATGGAATTTATGCCAAATAATTTTAAAAAATATTTAATATTAGCATTTAATACTATGGGTGTTTATTTAACAAATGTTACACAAACATTTAATTAATTAATTATAAACATTTTAAAAATTAAATAAATATTCCAATATATCTTTTTCCTGTAATTTATTGTAAGAACTGGATTTTTTATGAGGTGTGGATCCTTTAATTTTTTGTCCAATTCCTTGGTTTTAACATAATGTGAATTTCTAGTGACTATATTGAGGAAACAAGTGTGTCTGGGGATTTTTCAGAACCCAGAATCCCGGATGGTGGATGAAACCAATGGGACACACGGTTAGTAGAAACCATGTAACCTGGTCTAAATGATTTATCCTAATCATGTGGGGTGTTGCAGTGAGCATAAGTGGGGCGTATGGTTTTCCCAAACCATGTAACCCAGATTTCATGCTTGTGCTAAACCTCTATAGTTTTTAGTAGAGGAAAAACACATGGTTTGTTTATGGTTTCCCAAACTGTATACATGAACCACATGGACTCCCTCTTTACACAATGGGCTATGCATAGTTAGCACATGGTTTGTCCAACCGTGCAGCCAAACCACGCTACCCTTGTAAGTTGGGTAAATTTACCATTTTCCCTTAAGTGCTTATGTCTTTAAACACCTTTCTTATTTCTTCATTCTAATGAATAGGATGCCTTCATCATTCCCTTTTGAGATCTCAAGACTCTTCTTCTATTATTAGATATTGTTTCATCATTTGACCTCTGATTTGAGACTTGATCATCTCATTGGATAGATTCTGGTGAGTGCTTCACTCATTAGGTTCCATTATTCGTTTTTCTTTCTATCTAATATGATATTTTGGTGCGGGATATTATGCCCCATCAAGGCATTCATCTATTTTTTTATTTTTCCTTCTAAATTGGGCCAAACCAAAGTTCTATACTAAATGAGTTCTCCTCTAGAGTAATATAATAGGTAGTCTAGTATTTATCTGTTAAGTTTAGTTGCTTTATATTATGTTTCATTATGTCGTATGTTGGGTTCTCTTAGAATTTCCCTAAAAACACACATAGACCATAACTAATTCATTATCCATGATAGAGATAACCTCACACCCCCTTTATCACGTTGGGATAGGTTCCCTTCAATTGTGAAAACCCATTGAGGTGTGCTGATGATATTTCCATTATTATTATAAATGTATAATTAGCCAAACCATCTCCTATATGGTTGTGGTAAGATTCCTAATTGTGATGATTGAATTGAATTAAATAGAAGTGGGTGGCATGACCACATCACTTTCTTAAATTGGAAAATAGTTATTCCCTTGTTGAAGAGATTTGATAATGCACTAAGAACTATAAATTGGATCTTAATTAAGCCTTGACTACTTATCACTATTATGATAAATGGTCACAGATACCCTTATTATTTATGATATATGGGCATGATGACCCTATATTTATGAGATACAACCATGGTTTCCCTTACACCTATGAAATGTGGGCATGGAAACCCCGCTTTATAAGATATGGGCATGGCATCCCAATATTGTGATATGGGCATGATGTCCCTATGTTGTGACACTTGGGCATATAGAACCTCATAGCATATGATGATTGGAAATGGTAAGCCTTATGGATTATAATTATTGGGCATGAAAACCCTTATGAAATATAATTAATTGGAATGAATAAACTTATGAATTATGATTATTGGGAATAAAAACCCTTATGAAATATAATAAATAGGAATAAAGACCCTTATGAATTATAACAAATGGGAATGATGACCCTTATGAAATAAAATGAATGGCCATGATGACCATTATGAATTATGATGAATGGGCATGGAAACCCTTATGGATTATGATAAATGGGCATAGAGACCCTACTAATACGATATATGGTCATGATGTCCCTAATATTATGATATACAAGCATAACTTCCCTACTATTATAAGACTAGGAATAGAATTCCCTTGAAACTTACTCATGCTACTTCCCATGGATGCCTAAGTTACACCTCAGATCTAGACTAGTAGTAGTATTTGCATATATGGTTATAGACATCACTATGTATATAGACCATATATATAGGTATACACTTGGTTAGTTGTTTAGATTTCATCCAGCACAGGCTGAAGTAGATAGTGTCAGCCCAGTATCCCTCAGGATCCAGAGTCGACCTGTTTGTAATTTTTATTACTACTTATTGCTATTATTTATGCACACTTCTCATACTATATGCACTATCTAATTATAGACATCACTGCTAGTGGCCTACTAAGTTTATCTCACACCCTATCCAGGTCGTCAATGGTACCCGGGAATATTATGTAGATACAGGTAGGGACGGGGGAAAGAACCCAGGGATTGATACTTGATTTGGATATATCATGGGAGTGGGGAGAATGGGATCGAACTATAGCTCGTGATGCTATCTGGAGTAGTTTATTTCATATTTTTTTGTTATTTTTTTATACCTGTATGTGTGCGATCATGCTTCCATATTTTTACTAGTTATATTTTTTATAGATACATGGCATAGAATTATTTTGTATATGATGCTAGATAATGTTGTTATTGGTTATTTGTTACATTTTTATGATTTACCTTCCATTTTTAGTTGATATTATGTTTCTACTATTTATTTTTTACTTAACCGTTGTGGTACTCTGGTCATGAGGGTATAGTCTCCCCACTATACCAACTTGTACCCTTGTTGTTAGTTGGAAGCCTCTGGAATACAGGGAGGTGTGCTTGAGGCCATGTGACCCACCAGCTAGGGGCATCGTTTTATGGCTTTCGGATCGGGATGTCACAAAGTAGTATTAGAGGTTTTGGTTTCTTTTCCTTACTATTTTGGAATGGTATAAAGGAGGCTAGGACGAGTTGGAATTTGTTTATGAGCTTGTTCTAGGGAATACTAACCACATATGGTGAAAATTCAAATTACCTAGGATGGGATATTATGTTCTAGTTTATGCCTATTACAGTTGATTTGATTCCACCATTGGGTGACACACATGATGTGTGATGTTTATTATTATGATTGAGGATTATATTATATCCTTGGATTGATATGGAAAATAATAATTGATCATGCATCATTTTAGGAACCTTATAGGATTTATATGCCATGCATTTTTTCATGAAACGTTTACTTACTACATGAATTGCCTCTATCATGTTTTGGTGCCTTTATTGATATGTCCATGAATTGTGATAACATTTCATGCATGGAATCATAAGTGAGTATTTGTGATTAAATGGACACCACACTTCAATTTATAAGGTGTATGGGCCCTTATAAAATAAAAGTGGTGATCCATATAGATCAACCTTTTAAAGAAAATTTTTATATAAATGAAAATAAAATTAAATGAAATTGAATTATAAAATTAAATGATCACCATTAAATAGGGATATCAATTTAAATTTAAATGGTTTTTTCCTATATAAATTTTGATTGAAACTCTTTATACCGTGACCTTGGACTTATAACATAGAACCAACCAAGACCTGAACTTAGTATTGGGCAGTAGGTAGTGTCTCTCATGTTATGACTGAATGTTCCTATCACTCAAACCTCTCTTTAGGAGTAGGAAGAGGGTTGTGACTTTTATATAGGAATAATTATACCTATCATGTTCATGTATTTTTGATCTTTACCATTTTTAGAACCTATCTGAGGCATGTTCTTGGAATTTTTTGAGCTATGACACCATGACGTCCTCTATTCATGCGCCAAGAGGGTGGAAATGGTCATTCTTCAGAGGTGGTGGACCCTGAGCCACCAATAATACCTCTAGTAGTGCCAAATATGCCACCACATATTATCCTTGATGTGGGTGACGATTTCTAGTTTTGAGGGGAGTCTCAATGATTTATTTATATTATACAGGGAGCTTCATGACCTGACCCTTAAATGGGAGAGTTGACATGGGAGTTTCAACAGCAACATCCACCTAATTTTTCATGGGATGGTGGCCCCTAGGCTACATAAATATGTATTGAGATGTTATTCTATGTCTTTCATCACCTAGATACACCTCAAGATAGGATATTGAATCTTTCTACTTATATGATGTGAGGATCCACCAAACATTGGTGGGGTATTATAAACCAGGAAGTTTAGTATAGGAAAGTGATTTTGAGGGATTTCTAGTCAAGATTATATGAATACTTCTTCCCTAAGACTTAGAGGGGTGATCATGGTAGAGAGTTCATGAACCTGCAGTAGGTTTCTAATTCCATTATGAACCACTCAACTCCTTTTATAGAGCTCCAGTGCCTTGGGCCTGTCTATATCGCAGATGAGCCAGGGAAAGTGAGATGATTTAAGGATGGCCTTATGTATACTCTTCATTATCTGGTAAATGTTTTCTGGTTAGATACCATGTCTTATATAGTAAACTAGGCTCTCATCACCAAGATAAACTTGAGATAAGTTTATGGTGTGGGAAAGAGCGGTTTAGAACCTAAACAGTGAAGTGCTTCGACTAGTGCTTCAAAGTGATGCTTTGAGACTACACGTGTGAGAAGTGGAATCTATGTGACGCCCACTAATAGTTACATAGTTTTCACCAGTGTGTGAATATAGGGAATAATAATACCCAATATTATAGAGACCTTGTTAAGTGTCAAGGTTATGGAAGGTTGGGGAATCTTCAGTGTTTTTTTTAGGACATTCCCATTTGTGCCTAGTAGGAGAGGATACATATCATATCCACCTTCAAGAGTAGGATCAGGGGAACCTCAATAGGTAGGTAGATAGAGTACTACTGGCTATATAGGTAGAATAGAAGGTTGTGATTGAGATATTCATGCTTTAGATACACAACTCTAATAGAGTGGCACCACTCAGGGTAATCAGCTTGTAGCATAGAGATATGAATCAGGCTATATTTATTTAGTAAAGACTATACCAAGGGAGTAGGGTGTCAAGACATCTACTATTCAAGGTAATATTCTATTAGCCTCTACTATTGTGTATTCCTTATTTTATATGGTGATTCACGTTCCTTTATCTCTATGGCTATTATGGATATCCTTAGGCTTCATATTGAATACTCATGTGGTATGATGACACTTGATACTCTTTTGGGTATATGTTTAGAGAATGTATGCTAGTACAATTAATTCCCCCTTGAGGTAGGTAGCCATCATTTCTTATGGGACCTCGTCATCCTCAATATGATAGGTTTTTATTTCATTCTTAGGATGGACTGGTTAGTTCCCTATCATGCCTATATAGACTGTTATCATCGGAGGGTTTCGTTCACATCACCATAGGGTGGTACTTATATTCACAAGGGAAAGTGGGATTTTTAGTTAGGTGGAGCTAGACTAAAGAACATTGGACTAGATGGTGTGACAACACATATTTTTAGCCTCTATATAGATGATCAGGGATTACATCAGGCTAATTTCCCTCTTGTAGTAGATCATTTCATATATGTCTTCCATAAATATTTATCCAAACTAATTCCTGAGAGAGAGGTAGAATTTATTATCAATATAGTGTATAAATATAAACTGATATCCATTCCTTATTATAGGATGGCTACTACTAAGTTGCAGGAGCACAAGAGGTAGCTAGAGGATTTGAAGGCTAAGGGTTTCATATGACCCAACACTTCAACATGGGGTTCATCTATTCTTTTATCCAAGAAGGTGGATGGTAACCATAGGATTTTTTTTATTACCATTGGTTGAACCAGATTATGGTTAAGAACTAGTATCCACTACCTCATATTGATGACCTATTTAACCAAATACGATGAGCTGGAGTTTTCTTGAAGATATACTTGAGGTCAGGTTATCACCATGTGTGTGTTTGAACTTTGGAAATACCTCATATAGAATTTCCTAAGAAGTATGGTCTTTATGAGTATCTGGTTATGTTTTTTAGTCTCATGATTTTTACCTCTATTTTCATGGATTTGATGAATCTTGTTTTCACCCATTATTGGATTCATTCATGGTGGCCTTCATAGATGACATCTTGGTGTATTCTCATACTCAAAGTGACCATGAAATTTTTTTTGAGACCATTCTAAATACACTGAGAGAGCACCAGCTGTATACTAAGATCAGTAAATTCCACTTTTAGATTGATAAGGTACACTTTTGAAGTCATATTATCTCAAAGGTATAAGTATCAGTTGACCCAGAGAAGGTGAGTGTTGTAGTTACTTGGGAGAATCCAAAGAACATTTTTGATATACATAGTTTATTATGGATTGTTGTATATTAAAAAAGTTTCATACAGGACTTTTCACACTTTTATGGACCTCTTAATGGTATTACTAAAAAGTGTGTGAAGTTATTATAGTCTGAAGCATGTGATAAGGCCTTTCAAGAGCTAAAAGGAAGGCTTACTTCTTCCCTAATTATAATTCTAACAGAGATTTTTAGAGGCTATATAGTGTTCTATGATGCATTAGGCATTGGTATGGGTGCATTATTGATATAGTATGATTGATTCATTACATACGAGTCTTTATAGTTGATACCACAAGAGTGTAATTACCCAACGCATAAACTTGATCTTGCTGCAGTTGTACATTCCTTGTGTTTTTGGAGGCATTATCTAATGGTTGAACACTTTGTGGTGTATATAGACCACAAGAGCCTCAAATATATATTTATAAATTGTGACTTGAATCTTATATAGATAAGATGGGTTGAATAACTTTAGTCTTTTGACTTTGATCTTTCCTATATGCCTGGAAATGGAAATGTGGTAGTTGATGTGCTAATTCGGAAAACTCAGGCACAATCCATTCAAGAATCTAGTGATGAATGAAAGCTTATGGACCTTATTTAAGATATGAATATGAAGTTTTAATAGAGTCACAAGCAACCATTTATTATGGAATTATCAGTTACCTCTTCACTCTTGGATATGGTGAAGAGAAGTTAGTTTTCAAATCCTTAAGGTTTTGTCTTATAGGAAATTATTTTTGGAGAGGACCCACCTCTGGATTAGTCTATTGATAGAGATAAAATCCTACAAATACATGGGTGTATATGGGTTTCTACAAACATGAGAGAGTATATGATGCGAGATTCCCATGATTCCCATGGAAATTGCACCCAGGTATCTCCAAGATGTATTGTGAAATGTTTCACTAATATTGGTGGTCAGGGATAAAATGTTAGATAACGGGTTTCATCACTAGGTGTTCAAACTTTCAACAGGTGAAGGTGGAATACTAGTAGTATTGTGGATTTTTATAGCTATTACCAGTCCCAAAATTGAATTGGGAAGACATCGTGATGGACTTTTTGGTTGGTTTACCGAGGTCTCCTTGAGTTATCGATGCAGTTTGGGTGGTCGTGGATCTACTAGAAAAGGTATCCCACTTCCTTCCTATCTGAGATAATTTATCAATTGACAAGATGGGAAGACTTTATGTCCATGATATTATATTCTTACACGGGGTACCCTATACTATCATTTAAGATAGTGATGCTTGTTTCACATCAATGATTCAGTAGGGGTTTCAGAGAGCTTTGGGTACACAAGTGATTCTGTGCACAACTTTTCACCCCCAGAATGATGGCTAGTTAGAATAAACTATACAAGTGTTTTAGGACATGCTCTAGGAATATTCCTTGGTTTTAGTGATTCTTAGGAGAATAATATCCCTATCATTCATTTTTTTTTCTATAATAATAGCTTTCATGATAAAATTTATATGGATCTATATAAGGCCTTATATGGTAGGCTATGTTGTTCACCTTTATATTATCTAGAGGTAGGGTAGGAAGTGCTACTAGGTCCACATCTCGTGCAGGAGACTTTGAAGCATGTGTAGTTGATTAGAAAGAGTATTTCTACTGCTCAGTATAAATTGAAATATTATTTTGATCAATGTTAATGACCTATATAGTTTGAGGTTGGGGGTCATGTTTTCTTACAAGTATCACCTAGACTTGGGCATAGATTGATACAAAGGCAAGGGAATCTATCACTGTGATTTATCAATCCTTTTGAGATCCTAGATATATTTGGGATGGTAGCCTATCATTTTATATTGCCTTAAATGTATTGTTCCATGCATGACATATTCCACATTTCATAGATTCATCATTACCATGCATACCCTTATCATACTTTTGATCCTAAGGATGTTTAATTGGATGTAAATTCTTTTTTTGAGAAGCATTATATATGCATCATTGATTGGAGCACGAAGGATATATGAGGCTAATCTATCCCTTTGGTATGAGTGCTATAGAAGCATAGGTATGTACAGGATAAGACTTGGTAGTAGAAGGCTGATATACGTGCTGAGTGGTCTGAGTTATTCTCAGACTAGGTTTCACCACCCTTGAAAGGTAAAATTGAGGATGAGTTTCTTTAAGGGGGTAAATATTGTATGAATAAGATTTTATATGAGGTAAAGATCCTTTAATTTTCGGTCTAATTCATTGTTTTTTACCTAATATGAATGCCTAGTGAGGTTATGGAGGAAACAAGGGTGTCTGAGGCTTTTTCAGATCCTAGAACCCCACCTAGTGGAATAAACCACTAGTCTATGTGATTATTAGATATTGTGTCACAAAGTATGAAAGTTTTCTCCTAACCATGTGGGGTGTATTAGTGAGGAAAATTGGTACACATGATTTTCCCTTACTATGTGGCCCAGGTTGCATTCCTATGCTGAACATCTGTAGCTTTTAGTAAAGGAAAAACACACCATTTGAACATGATTTCTCAAACCGTGTGTATGAACCATGCATGCCTTATATTTGGAAAGTGGTTTTCTCATGATTGTTGCACAGTTTGTCCAACCATGTGGCCAAACCGCGTGACCCCTGTATGTTGGTTAAATTTAACATTTTTTCCTAAAGGTCTTATATATTTAAACCCATTTCTTATTTCTTCATTCTAGTTGACAGGAGGCCTTATTCCTCCCCTTTTTATCTCTCAAGCCTCTTCTTCTATGATTTGATCATGTTTAACCTTTCAACACCTGATTCAAGATATGGTCATCTCATTGGATATATACTAGTAAGTGCTTCACTCCTTAGGATCCATTCATCATTTTTCCTTCTCTCAGTGATTTTATTTTAGTGCAGACTCTTATGCCCTATTTTCAGGGAATTCATCTGTTTTGTCATTTCCTTCCGATCAGGACCAAACCAAAGGTTGATACTAGATGAGTGCCTCTACAAATGCATAAGGTAGGTGGTATAGTACTTATCCCATAAGTTTAGTTTCTTTATACTATGTGTCATGATACCACATGCTATATTATTTGGGTGTTTCCCTAAAAATAAATATATATAAAATCTAATTCATTATCCTTGATAGAGATAACCTCGCACCCCCTTTATCACATTGGGATAGGTCTCCTTCAATTGCGTCCACCCTTGAGGTGGGACGATGACATTTCCATTATCATTATAAATTCCTAATTATCCAAACCATCTCATATATGGTTGTGGCATGATTATTAATTGTGATGACTAAAACAAATTAAATATAAGTGGATGGAATGACCACATCACTTTCTTAAATTCAAAAATGGTTACACCCTTATTAAATAGAATTGCTAATGCACTATGAACTATCAATTAGCTCTTACTTAAGTCTTTAATACTTATCAGTGTTATGATAAATGGGCATGGAGACCCTTGTGCTTTATGATATATGGGCATTATGGCCCTATGTTTATGAAATACGGGCATGGTGTCCCTTACAAATATGACATACAGGCATGAAAACCCTTACAAAATATAATTAATGGGCATGATGACCCTTATAAATTATGATGAATTGGAATGATGACCCTCATGAAATATAATGAATGGGTATGAAGACCCTTATGGTTTATGATGAATGGGAATGGAGACCCTTATGGATTATGATAAATTGGAATGGATATCCTAATGATATGATACATGGGAATTAAGTCCCAACTATTACGATGTAGGATAATCACACCCCTAGTGTTATGAGATTGGGCATGGCGTCCCTTAACACTTACTCATGATACTACCCATGGATGCCTGATTTATTCCTTAAGTCCAAACTAGTAGAAGTATTCATATATATAGTTATAGATGTCACTATGTATATAAACCATATATATAGGTATGCACTTGGTTACTTTTTTAGAGTTAATCCAGCATGGTCCAAAGCAGGTAGTGTCAGCCTGGTATCCCTCGAGATCCAGAGCTGACCCCTTTATAGTTTTTATTACTACCCACCATTATTATATCATCACATTGCTCATACTATATGCACTGACTAGATAATTATATACACTATTGGTGGTGGACTACTAAGTTTATCTAACACCCTATCCAGGTCACTGATGGTACCTGGAAAGATTATTTGGATGCAAGTAGGGATAGGGGAAAGTTGTAATGTCCCCCAATCTATTACTCTCTCACATAGAAAGAAAGGGTTGGTTATGAGACATCAAGCTCACCTCCCTATACGCCATAGTCTACCAAATAGTAGTGGGTTATGATAAGAATAATGGGGAGACTATACCCCCTAATTAGAGAGTTACAACTAAGAATAATAATCTAATAATAATAAATAAAGGGAATTCAATAGGGAATTGATTATCTATTTCACTGTAGAGCCATGAATCATCACAAGGTCATCCCACTTAATATTCTTAATCATCCATGCCCTAGATTTTTGTTCGTAGTCTGTCATCTATGCCCTAGATTTTGGTTCGTAGAAAACATGGAAAACGCAGCCTTGAGTATGGCAGTGCATGATGATTGTAAGCTCAGGTTTCTCAATATAAAATAAAAAATAACCTACTGATCCATAGTTTAAAAAATCTAGGAGAATAAAAATTATGTTTTGGTGGAGAAACTTGGAGAGTCATGCTATATTTATGAATATTTTACAACAATCCATCATGTAGATGTGTGTCGATACACTATTTACGATTTCAACTTCATGACTGAAGAAAATGTCCCAAAGAATGGGGTTTTCTTCATTTCCTGGTCCCCTGACACATCAAGGGTGAGGAAAATGATATATGTGAGTTCAAAGGACATGTTTCAGAGAGAGATATATAGTATTCAGGTAGAGCTCCAAGCCATTGATCCCACCGAGATGGGTCTAGATGTCATTAAGAGCCATGTGAGCTGAGCTTGAACTTGTTTTCTTCTCTTGTCTGCAAGTTAAGGTACTCTATGGATTCTTATTTACTTATGTGAAAAGTTTATAGTATTAAGTTGAGGATTTTACCACCAATTGTATTGAATTTTGTAGTATTTCCTTGTGATATGTGTGAAATAGTGGGTCGATAGTCTCCCTTATAGTGTAAGATTTTGAAAAAATGTCTATATGAATGAATCTGGGATATCTTATTTGGAAGAGTAATGATACTTTTTCATAAAAATAAATAAATAAATAAATATAAAATTCTGTAAATAATGGAAATAATACAATATAATGGAAAACCAACAATATAATCCAACTGAATAATCTAATAAAATAATAAAATAATAATGTAATGATATGATGGAATGTAACTAAATTTCATGCTAGAAGTAATACAAAATAAATGAATAGAAACTTAATAAAATACTCAAAATTCCCTGGTCTCGAACCCCATGTTGGTCCCATCTCCAAAATTCATCTCATCCAGTAAGAAAACAATCGACAATAAGGTCATTTTCTCATGCCCAAACTTGCATCCATAAAATCTACTTAGGTACCAAATGGTGGCCCAAATAGGGCATGAGTATAACTCAGTAGGTTGAAACCACCATGCCTAAACATAACTAGTTTGATAATAAGTGTATTAATATTTCAATAAACAAGTGTATTTATTAATTAAATAATTAAATTAATACCGCATCAACTTGCTTCGACACCATGATGGAATATCTCTGAGTATTTCTCACAACCATGTCAACCATAACTATATAACCACGGTAAAACATAACCTTCCTCATCACCATTTCAGAATGTCTCTGAGCATGTCTTGCAACCATGCCAACCAATACCATATAACCAAGGTATAAATCACACCAATATGGGTCAAACCAATTATATAATCATTTTATCATTTAATTAGGGCTGATACCACTATATAATCATTCCAGCATGTGTCATTGGGTGTATCCCACTATATAAGTATTTTAGAATGTATCATTGAGCATAGATCATTATATAATCATTTCAGTATGTATCACCAAGTATAGCCTGCTATATAATAATTTCAAGATGTTTCATTAGGCATAAACCTCTATATAAGCATTTCAGCATGGATCACTGGTCATGGACCTCTATATAATCATTTCATCATGAATCACTGGGAATATCCATCTATATAAGCATTTTATCATGTATCAATGGACATAGCCTTCTATATAATCATTTTGGCATGTATCATTGGTCCAATGCCAAATATATGCATCACAACATATAAATCACAACACAAGTCATAGCAACAAGGATATCACAATGTCACATAATATGGATCAATGGTTGATTATGAAAATTACCATTTATATCTTGATTACACATTTCATATATCAATTGTTCATAACCAATAACTTTCCAATTATCTCAATAAACAATCCAATAATAAGTGAATCTATATCAAGAAAATACCCACAATCCATGTCATTCTAAACACACTTTAATCCATTAAACAGTTCATTTATATTAAAGAGTTCTCTCACTTGAATGGTAGCCACAAGCCAGGTCAATAACCAATTAAATTCAAAGGTACTCCAAGTAATTATTCAATTTATTATTTTCATTTATTCAGTGCATGATATGTTGGTACAATTGCAATATTGTATATACATGACATTTATCAAACCATAGGGTTAAGGTTTAGACCCCTTAACTTTAACTAACGATCAATCAACACTTCCAACAGCAAATGCCCATGAGGAATAAGGTATAGATTATTGTAAGAATATTCCTAGATCAAAACTGATCAAGATCAAAAACAAAAATGTACATGGTCAATAGATTACACTACAATAGTTAGAGAATGGTGGAAGAGAAGAGGGAAACAAAGCATAACCACTTACCCAAGAATCGATTTCACAAACGGGATGTCTGGAATAGTGGTAGGTGCTCCAAAATCACCTAGAAGGTCTCCCTAGGTTGAGAGGAGAAAAGTTTCACGTTGGTGAATGGAAAAATCATTCGCACTGCACATTTTAAGACTATAGGTCAGGGAATTACATGACGTGTAATATAATTACATGTCCTGTAATTATTTTTAGATGGATACACTAAAAAAACATCCCCGCTAATTATTATTTATTCTGATTAAATATTACACGACCTATAATGAAATTTCACGATGTGTATTATTTTCATGTCATGAATTATTTCACAACCTGTAATCATTCACAACATGTGTATGGAAACAATTACATGGTGTGTAATTGTTTTGAAGACATTTTTCATCCAAGTTTCCTTATAAAAACTCGAAACCCCTTTAATGGTTCTCAACTTACCAAGAACCCATGGTAACACTTGAATAATTTATACCTAGACTCCATTAATTCAAAAAAACATATATCTTCATATATTAGATCATTTTCCCCCAAAAAAGTATCTTCATCTCTGAACAAGAAACAGTCACTAAGGCTCAAACAAAAAACTAAAAGATGTACGTACCTAGAAAAAGACAAGATCTTACCACCTCCCTACCATATAACTACTCATCCCCAAGTTACTCCAAGAATCATTGTGGAGTCTCAGTGAACAAGTCTATCCACTATGATCGTATATCAGACTCCCTATCCCAGTTCTCCTCCTAAACTTACCCATTCTCCCACTGCACTCAATCCAAGGTAATCTCCCTACCTCAGATATACTTCTCACTATGGTCCACAATCTGTATCGGATGCTCCTCAAAGGACACATCAGCACTAATCTTGAAGCCTACTACGTCTAACATATGAGAAGGGTCTATATAATGTCTCTAAAGTTTCAATACATATAACACTTTGTGCATGTAATTTTAGCATTGTGGAATGGATAAATGGTATTCCACTGAACCGACCCTATCCACGGTCTCAAATGGACTAACAAACCTAGGTGCTAGCTTCCCTTGTTTCTTAATATGGTGTTTTCCCAACCTAGGAAACACATGTAGGAAAACATGATGACCAACCTTGAACTCCATAGGTTGTCTCTGAAGGTTAACATATGATTTCTGCATGCTCTACATAGTAACCAACCACTCCCTGGTCAACTGAACCTGCTCAGACATATCCTACACAATACTAGTCCCAACAAGTGTTAACTCACCTTACTTCATCCAACAAAGAGGTGAATGACATGAACTTCAATACAAAGCCACAAAATTTTCCATATGGATAGATTCCTAGAAGTTATTATTATACAAAAACTCCATGAGTTCCATATGATGCTCCCATGAACCACAAAAATCTAAAACACATGCTCACAATATATCCTATAGATCCTAAATAGTCCTCTCAGATTGACCATTGGTCTGAGGATGATAAGTCGCACTCAAAAGAACCTGCGATCTTAGAGACTTCTGAAGACCCTTACAGAATAGTAATGTGAAACAAGGATCTCTATAAAAAAATATACTCCTCAAAACACCATCTAGAAGAAACTACCTCACACATGTAAAGACTTCCCAAATCATCAACTATAAAGGTCTATTTAATAAGAAATAAGTGGGATACCTTCGTTAGTCAATCCAAAATCACCCATATATCATCATTTTTATGGGTTATCTTGGGTAATCCTATCACAAAATCCATTATGACATCATCCCATTTCCACTTAGGAATGGGAAAATGCTTCAAAATTCTAGATAGCCTCTGATGCTTGGGTTAAACCTGTTGAAAAGTGAAACATCTCCCCATAAATCTTTCTACGTATTTTTCATTCCTAACCACTAGTACTGTCTACAATGATCATGATACATATTTGTCAAACCAGGATGTACCTCCCATCTAGAAGCATGAAACTCTCTCATCAACGCCACATGAAATCCCATAGGAACTCATAATTTCCCATATAAAATAAGATAACTTCCACTACTAAGAGAACATCCCAAAGGTGTCTCCCCACCATATAAGTCATATCTTATAACTAATTCATCTAGATTAGATAACTTTTCGGTCTTAATCTGGTCCAAAATCATGGAATTAAAAGATATTGAAGTCGTAGCTACTCATCCTTGAAACTCCTAAATATCTAGATGCATGTCTAAAATAGTTTCATCATCCACTACTCATCGCAAGACTCCCATACTGTCTATTCATGTATCTTTCAGCTCAATTAATTAGAAACAACATTTTCATTTCCTGGTATATAAGAAAACTCAAACTCAAAAGACTGTAGATACTTGACCCACCTCCTCTACCAAAGGTTCATTTCATGCTAAGAAAATATGTACTGAAGGCTCTTGTGGTTCGTGTATACCATAATCCTCTAACCCATGAGATAATTCCACCAGTATCTTAGGGAATATACCACTGCTGCTGATTATAAATCATGAGTATGGTAATTCCTCTTATATGATCTCATCTTTCTGGATCCATAATCAACCACTTGGTCCTCCTACATCAAAATTTCTTCAAGTACAACTCTATATGCGTCATATTAAACATTATATTATTTAACTAGCATAGGTAATGTGGGGATAGGTGCTGAGGTAATACTACCATTAATCTCTTGAAAAGATCTATCACATACATTTAACCAAACAAACATTACCCCTTTCTTAGTCAGCCCTAACACCGGTGCTTCCAAATGGGATAAGTCCTAGATAAAGTGCTAATAATAAACTGTTAAACCCAGAAATCTCTAAATCCTGAAGAAATTATTGAGTTGTTCCCAAGATACCATAGCTGAAACTTTATCTAGATCTAATGAAACTTATTCCTCTGAGATGACATAGCCCAATAAGTTCACTTTATCAATCCAAAAACTACATTTGGTTAGATTGGTGTAAATATAATTCTCTCCCAATGTACTCAGGATAATGTCAATATGTTTGGCATGATCTTCTACTGACTAGGAGTACGCTAAGATTTCATTGAAAAAAAACCCCAAAAAACTAGTCTAGAAAAGGATGGAATATTTGATTCATCAAATCCTTTAATACCACTCGTTCATTGGTCAAACCAAATGGCATCATTGTGAACTCATACAATCCATACATGCTCCTAAAATCAGTCTAAGGTATTTCTGATGGTATCACCCTCAACTGATGGTGTCCTGATCTCAAATAAATCTTGGAGAAGATATTATCACCTCTCAACTGATCAAATAGATCCTAGATGTATGGAAGAGGATACTAGTTCTTGATTGTCATCTAGTTCAATCTATGATAATCTACACACAATCTCAAAGTCTTCTCATCCTTATTGATGAAGAGAATTGGAGAACCCCAAGGAGATGTACTCGGTCGTATGAAACCTTTAGCTTCTAGATCTTATAACTAAACTTTTAAATCTCAAATCTCTTCTAGTTTTATTCTATAAGGTGGGTAAAAACTATCTCTTATCTTGGTACCAACTTGATCATGAACTTGGTCTCTTGCTCGGGTGGTAATCAATAGAAATTTTCAGGAAGGAACACTTGAAAATGGTCTACCACTAGAGAAAAAGAGTCTTGCAGTATTCCACTATCATCTAGAGTAAGATCGATAATCTGAGTCATGAGACAATCCAATCTGCACTAAATTGGTCTTGCATGGCCAGCCTGAAGATCCCACTCACCCTGGTGAGAAAGGTTGCCTCCTTTTAGAGATAAAAGGTAACTCTCCTCCGGTAATAGTCGATATGAGCCCAGTATAGAACTAACCAATCCATACTCAGAATCAAATTGAATCATGTCATTTCCATTATAAAAGTTTCCAAAAAGAAATAGTAACCACTAATCTCTAGAGAACATGCTTTTCAACATTTTATATTCTCTGACCGCACTCCCAACGGTGTGTCGATTGTAACGACCCAAAATTTTATCAATGAAATTTACCTTCTTATAATTATGATATATAGTATAAATCATATAAAATTTCATAGATAAAACAATATAAAATTTATAATTTAATAATGAATGGAATAAGAGGTATTTCTAGAAATTAAGGAACCTATACTGATGGAATAGTAATATGAATGTTGGAATAGTAATGTGAACAGTAGGAATAGTGAACTGGGAAATAGAATAGTAGCTCACCTATGAATTTAAAGAAAAAATTTAGGTATCTTATAGGTGAAAATATAATATATTTATATAATGTAATAATTAAATAAATGTTTAAAAATGATAAATTAAGTATTGGAATTTTTGTGAAATGTAAATGTTTATTCACAATTTTATAATTAAATAATTATTTATAAGAAATTTTATTTACATGAAATATATTCATAAATTGATATTTTTTTTATTTTTTTTATAAGATAATTTTATGAGACCTTAATTAATTTTTTAAAGTGTCATTAAATTGGTTATAATATTAAAATTGATATTTTTCAAGTAAATGATGATTTTATTTAAAAATTAAATTTCTCGTATTTAGGAAATTATTTTCATAAAATGGATTCCATTTTTGAATTCTAAACATTGAAAAATATTTAGGGTGAATTTTTGGTATTTTTATAAAATTGTTGAATTTTTGGTGAATAATGAAATAAGGCAATTTATGATATATAATATTATAATTTAAATACACTATTTATAGATTAATTAATGATGTAAGAACCATAATCTCAAACTTCCCTTCTCTATTTAATTTAGTTAGTCATTTGAATCAAAACTATTCATAATCTTGAGCCAAAATAATAAACTAATGAATAAAATAATCAAAAAACACTCCTCTCCTCCACTATAATACCACCCCCTCGCCACCTCTTCTCCTCACACCTCCAAATCCTTTAATCTTATCCAATTTCTACCCAATACCTCTCCCAAACCTTCTCCCCCCCCCCCCACTTTCTATTCTTTATGTTCTCACCCAAAATATCATTTCAAAGTTCCTTAAGGAGGTTCTCAAGAGAGGAATTCAAAAGGTAAAATCCCCTTTTGTTATTTTAATTTTATTTCAATTTCTTTTATTTCCTTATCCTTTACTTACCTAATATATCCAAAAAATCATGATAACTCCATTATATTATATTTAATTTAATTATATTATGTTAATGGGATATCCACCATCAATTCTCTTCTCTTCCCCTTTTGTTCTAAAAATGAAAATGTCATCCGTGAGGTGTCAATTCACCACCTTCATGGACGATGATTTTTTAATTTATAATAAATCCTTAAAGGATGGTCATAATACGATTATAATGGTTAAATAATATTTTAATATGTATATTAAAATATATTTAGTGCTCTGTAACCTGTATATATACATTAATAAAACAAAACTAGCGTGTGATGATCGAAAAAACATCAAAATAATATAAACGACTATCATTAAAATTTTATCTAATGAATCATCATCATATCTATAAAAAAATTATATATACCATTTAATATTAATTATATTCACTAATAACATATAATTTAAATTCTAGATAACTAAATATTCTCAATTTACATGATCTTTCATATAAAAATACAAGTGAACCAATCATGAAAACCAAGGAAACGAACACCCCCGAGTGACGAAATTAAATCTTATAACTCATCAAAAAGCCATAAATGAACTTAATAAAATTAAAATAAATAAAATACATATTAAATAGGTTTCTAATAAATTTATTAATTAATCTAATTTAATTATATAGGACATTAAGTGAAAGTGTAGAACACTTTGGGTCATAAGGTAGGGTTTCTTTCTGAACCTCCATTTTCCTTCGGGATATGCTTTCTACCTCTTTAACCCAATGTAATTATTAATTATTCTTATTTAATCCTCCTAAATTATATTTTTTTGTTCCAAAGATAGGTATCTAGCTCAATTCTTCTTTCTTTGAAGGGTAATTACATGTTTTATTAGGTTCCTTTTTCAATTCCTCCCGATAAGCAAGCATGATTAAAGGTAACTTCTCCATTTATTATCCATTTTAAAGTACACTCCATAATCTATTTTAAGCACCCAATATTTTTTAAAAGTCACTATTTTTATTATGAAAAACTATCTTAGTTCATTTCTAGTTTTATGAAAACAATTACACCTTTTTTTCTTTAAAGACTCTTATATTTTCCCTTAAACTACACTGAAGTGGCTCATTTCTAAAGTTTCTTAAGAACTTTGTTTACATGCTTTCACTTCAGTTTATAAATTTCAGTATGAATTTTATTTTAATATTCCTAAAATATAATCTCATTCCCTTTTCTTTTCTGGGATATTCATCTTTAAAATCTGATTTTTATACAAATTATTTTCCAAAAGAACTCTTCTTTCCAAAGTAAAAGGGTATTTCTCTCAAAGATTTATCAATGGTTTTATTAGAGTGTTTTCATATATTTAAAGACCCTCTATTGAATCCTATGATTAATTGATATTGATCTATAATTTTACTATCTAATATATTTATTGAATGGTTTATGATTATTTTGACTGGGGATGTACTGTCTGGATATCATTCTCCATATTACTTTGGATAGTTTATGATTATGTTTACTAATTGGGGATATTATTTAAATTTCACATAATAGTTTCAATATAAATTTATATACTGATTATGTTCCACACCTTTCATATGATTAATTCATTGGAATTAGTAAGTGATGGGCAGGGCCCGCTATAGCCCCTCGAAGCATCGGTAGGTCTCATGAGATAAACTAGACCGAGTTTTACCCATTTATGTATGGTGACTTGGATGAAGCCTTGATGGTATGTTTATAATGCCTGAAATTATTTATTCCCTCATTATGATATTAGTAATTGATAATACATGTTATTATTCGAATAATATAATATCCATGGTTAAGTTTCATTCTCATGTAATTATTTATATAGAATTATTTATTCAAATTTTATTCCTCCTATATTATTTTCAAGTTTATGTTTTAATGACATGTGTTATTAGATATTAACCTTGACTTATTTTTTATATTTATAGATTATGCTTCATCTTTTACCCTTAATGATTATCTAATATCACCCCTTTCTTATGTTTTATTTTTCCCCATGATACTAAGATGTATATTATGACTGAAATATATGGATAAGATAAGAGAATAAGAGTGTTTTCAATGAAGTTACTATGTTGTATTTAATTTCAAGTTGTAATGTAAAACTTATGGTTGTATATAGGTTTCCAAATCTACTAAACTATTCATTCTTTTGTGATGTGATCGCTTTTCATAGTACCAATGTAAAAAAATAAGGCAACAACTCTGAGCTGCTGGGGTCAGGGTCCTTATAATTGCTATTAAGTAAATTTTAGTAGAAAATTGGAAACTAGATTTAGGAAAACATGTTTTAGACAAATTTAATATTATAAATGACTTTTAGAATATTCCCAAGATAATAAATATTATGATTTAGATATTATTTTTCATTAAGTGTTTTACTAGTTTTAGATTATACATTACGTTTCATAATGTTATGATCTAATCTAGTGTATACCATTTTATTTAAAAATGGTTCCTAGTGGAAGGAACAGAAACCATATCAACGTGCGTATCCCATGTAGGGATTTCTCTCCTATTAAAGATAATGATGTTGGATATGGATCTGAAACTAGATAGGAATAACATATAACTATACTGGGATAATTGACTCAAGTTATAAGTAATAACCTTACTTGCATGGAGCAACCTGATCCACAATGTGGGGTAATAATGTTAGACCGCTTCATGTAACAACAACCTCTATCATTCAATAGGACTATTAACCCATTTGTATCTAAGTAATGGATAAGTTTTTTATAAGAGATATTTCATTCTTTGGGAAGTAATGAAAGGGAGAAGGTTATGATGGTGATTTATCATCTATCAGGAGATATAGATCAATGGTGGTCATTAATTCAAAACACAAAGGAGGAGGAATAAATTTAAAATATGGAGTGGAAAGACTTTAACGAAATTTTCTTGGAAAAATATTTCCCTCATGAACAGTGATAAGATATGGAGAGTCAATTCTTGAGTGTAAGACAAAAAGAGTATAAAAGTGTTTCCAAGTATAAAGCCAACTTTACAGGGTTAGAAAAGAATTCCTCATACTAAATACTTAATCCAAGAAGAAAGATTGACCATTTCATTGATGGTATTAAACAAATTCCATAAAGGGAACTAGTCTCCAAAAAATTCTCATCATATGAGGATATAGTATCATGTTCCATCAAGACAGAGAAATAATTTTCCAAGACATATGGATTCAAATGGAAGCAAGATAAGAAGAGGGTGATGAATGCTATAGAAAATGAAATAAAGAAAAATGTAAGAAGGGAAGGATAAAATTTCCAACTTGTAATAAATTTGAAAAGAAACATCATGGAACATTCCTATTGGGAATGGGATTTTGTTACAAGTGTGGAGAAAAAGGCTAGAAGGCCCATGATTGCAGAGGAAAGAAATAAGTCAAAATGTGAAATGATTCAACTATAATGAATTGAGGCACTATGAAAATGATTATCCTATACATCAAGGAAAATTTACCCAAAAAAGGCCAAGGGAACATGGCCATGCATATGCAGACACAACAGCTGAGGTTAAAGTTCCTAATGATGTGATGGCATGTACTTTAATCATATCCTCAAATTTAGATAAAGATTTATTTGATTTTGGATCATCGCATTCCTTTATATATTCCCAATTTTCTTTAAAAATTAGATATTTCCAATTCACCTTAACAAGGGAGTTGTCCGTAAAGATTCTTAGTGAAAACATTATTACAACAAAGATGTGTTGATCAATTCCTATTATGACGCATAAATGTGCTCTGATTGCTGATTTTACATCATACCTATGGTAGATTTTGATATAATCATTAGTATGGATTGGATTTTGAAATATAATGAAAAAATTTATTTCAAAGAGAAGGTAATTATGATTCGTGATGAAGATATAAAATTTCTTATCTTTAGAGGGGATACTTCATCATCTGAGTCATGTGTGGATCCACCTCCAGTAGCTCTTCTAAATGAAATTCTTGGGGAGGAAGAGAAAAAATCACCTATAAATGAGGAAAGAAATATTCAAATTGTAGATGTACCTATTGTACAAGAATTTGTTGATGTATTCCTAGAGGATTTACCTAGACATCCTCTAGAGTGGGAAATTGAGTTTTCTGACGATTTAATCCCTAATATGATATTTATATCAAAGAATCCTTAGAGAATGGTCACTAAGGAATTAGTGGAGATGAATAAACAACTACAGGAGTTGAGTAATAAGGGATTTATTTTCCTTATTATTTCTCCATGTGGATCCCTTATTCTATTTATCAAGTAAAAAGATGGTTCCATGAGGTTGTACATCGATTATAGAGAAAACAATTCTATTACAATAAAGAACAAGTATCCTCTACCTTACACTGATAATTTATTTGATCAACTTCATAGAGATAAATATTTTTTGAAGATTTAACTTCAATCTAGATATCATCATTTTCATGTGAAGAATGAAGATATTCCAAAGATAGTATTTTGAACCAGGTATGGACATTATGAGTTTATATTAATTCCCTTTGTACTAACTAATTAACCCTCTATTTTTATGGATCTTATGAATAGAGTGTTCAAGGAATATCTTAATGATTTTTTTGGTATTTATTGATGTTGTCTTGATATATTTTAAAATGTATGAGGACCACCAAAATCACTTTCGGGTTGTTCTAGGGACTCTTGGAAGAAAAGATTTATATGGGAATTTTAGAGAGTATGAATTTTGGCTTCAAATAGTTTCTTTTCTTGAACATATTGTATCTAAGAATAGAATCTCAATTGATCTTGTAAATACAACGGCATTTTAGAAATTGACTATGACAACAAACATAATTGAGGTATGTAGTTTAATTGGTTTAGTAAGTTACTATCGGCATTTTTTCAGACTTTTTTCTAATTAGCTAACTCGTTAACCAAGCTTACTTGTAAAGGGGTTATGTTCATATGGACAAAAGTATGTGAATAAAAAAAAATTAATAGGAGACTAGTGAATGCTCCAATCTGGAATCTACCATCGGGAAATGGTGAATTTGGGATTTATAGTGATGTGTCAAAGGAAGAACTTGGTTGTGCCCTTATGAATAATGATATATTCTTTTTCTATGCATCAATGTAGTTAAAAACTCATGAACAGAACTATCCAACTCATGATCCTAAGTCAGCAGTAGTAATATTTTCTCTGAAGATATGGAGATACTATATCTATGGTTAATGATGTGAGATATATACATATCACAATAGTTTGAAATATATCTTATCACAGAAAGAACTCAACATGAGGCAAAGATGATGGCTCGAGATACTCAAAGATTATGATTATTCAATACACTACCACCCAAGGAAGGAAAATAAGGTATCATATTCATTGAGCTGGAAGGATCATGGAGTTATGAACAAAATGAGGTTTGACAAGGATCCTTTGTACATGGATCTAGAAAATATGGATATGGGAATTATCAGGGAAGTTGAAACATTGCTACTTTTTCAAATGGTTTCTAGATCATCTTTATTAGAAATGATTAAAAGTTCTTAGTCTAAAGATGAGATTTTTCAATTAAAAATTAAAGCAGTGAATGATGAGAAGTTGGTAGACTTCATGTATGAGGAT